>OY540809.1:30756931-32006931 GCA_961205875.1 Sialis fuliginosa | reverse complement strand
TTTGGAAATATTCGAAATTTTGTAACTTTTTTCGTCTAAATCTAAAAAGTGAACATTGCGAGTATTATCTCACTAATTTTGATAAGATTTGGTACATTTGCAGTTCAAATGAATCTAAGGGACATTTATTATTTGTATGTGCCTAAACAACTATTAAAGGAATGAAAAACACATTTAAAATTTGAATTTTAAATACTAATTAATGTCATTAATTCATGTTGCCATGGAAACAAATGCAACTAAATTCAAATTGTCAAATTAGTTGTTCTACGAATGTGTTTTATGTTTTTGATATTAGGACATTAGAAAACTAATATTTATATATAAATGGCAACTGCTGTAACCGTCGTAAGTATATATGTTTTTTATGTATTACGAAATTTATATTCATAATAGTAGGTTATATAAATAAAACATATATTTAAAAATTAAATTAATAATTTAATTATTTAAAAAGATAAAAAGAACATGGAAGTCATGTATGGTTCTCCATACCGATATTTATGTTGAGGATAATATTCTAAGTTGGCAATGATAGGGTTGGTAGAAATGAACAGTGAACATAGTAGTGCTGGAATAAGAAGCGTGTGTGGAAGCAGTAATATAAGAAGATGACTATTGTGTAGTAAAGAATAGTTCATGTAAAATAAAAACAATATCAACACTTAACAGGTTATGTGCCCAGTACAGCCCAGTGCAGTGCATGTTGAATACCAGAGGGTCATTCCATATAAAATCATCAAGGTGCTGAAGTTGCACCATTTTTAATTTTGATGAAAGTTTAATCAGTTGTTATTATACTTATTAGATAGCAGAAACTGTACTTAGAAAAATTTTAATGGCCATAGTTCGGGGGTGGTGACCGTTTTACCCTCTTAAGATATGAAGATTTCGTCGATTTTCAACATTTTTTCAACTCGCTATAGCACGCGTTCAAATAAAGCAATTACAACGAGCTTAATGTCATTTGAAAGACTAAAGAATCTAGTTTCAATTGATCTTGCACAATTTAAAGTTAAAATTATTTTTTTTGTAGATAGAGGCTTTTCAAATTTATTAATAAAATTGTCATTTTTTCTATTTTTCGAAATTTATTGTGGCTCTAAGGTTAAACTGAGAAAGCTATAATTATGTGTAAGTTATGTTCATTTATAGTACTCAGTACCCACAAAAAATCAGCTTGATTGATGCACATCTTTTATTAAAAAAATTTAGTTAAATATCGCAAAAATCACGAAAACACCAAAATCAGCTGTTTTCGAAGCAAAAAAAAGTTATGTGGGGGACGAGATAAAATTCTGAATTTTTTTTTACAAATGCTCTAAATAGTTATCTTTGAAGGCCTTATAGATTCGTTTTGTTATTTTTATTTTTATAGCAACCAGAATTTTTTTTTAAATTTAAAAAAATACGAAAACTTCAAAAACGGTTATTTTTAAACATAATACAAAATATGTTGGGCACGAGATAGAATTCTGAATTTTTTTTTATAATTGCTTTAAGTTATTAACTTTAAAGGACAATTGGCTTTTTCTTGTTATTTTCATTTTTCTAGTCACCAAACTTTTTTAAAATCCTTAAAAGTGTAAAAACTCCAAAATCATGTATTTTCGAATATAAACAAAAAAATTACGTGTTATATTATTATTATTATTATATTTATGATGTTAAAGCATACAAATAAATTAATTGTTAAATTGATTTTGAAGTATACTTATTATTCTTCTGTGAAAGGTTTAATATTATATGTTTTTTATAAATATTTCTTTCATTATGAATATTGTCGTGATGTCCAAAAAATTCATTATTTACTATATCAGGGATGAAATATTTGAACTCTGTATTTTCAAAATCAAACAAGTGTGTGCTGTTTTGAATGAATCTCCTGTTGTAATTAAAAAACTACCTTTACCTATCAAAGAGAAAAAATGAAATTGATCAAAAAGTTGAAAAAATATCAAACTCAATCCGAAGTAGTAAATACTATTATTAAGTGTAAGATTAGTTAATTTAGATTCTCTTTAGTGTTGATTAGTACAATATCTGAGTTTTTTTTAAATATCCTAAGAATAAGAAATAAATATTAAGAAAAAGCGATTCATATAATCTCATTATTAGGTGCAGTTTCATTTTTTAGAGGGTAGAAAATTAAAATAACATCAAAAACCAATTGACCGTTAAAAAAATTAATTAAGATATCTGTTAAAAACAACTAGATTTTATTTTTTGCCCAACATAATTTTTTTTTTTGTTTATTTTCGAAAATACATGATTTTAGTGTTTTCACACTTTTAAGGATTTTAAATAAGTCTGGTGACTAGAAAAATGAAAATAACAAGAAAAAGCTAATTGGCCTTTAAAGTTAATTACTTAAAGCAATTATAAAAAAAAAATCAAAATTCTATCTCGTGCCCAACATATTTTTGTATTATGTTTAAAAATAACCGTTGTTGAAGTTTTCATATTTTTTTAAATTTAAAAAAAATTCTGGTTGCTATAAAAATGAAAATAACCAAACGAATCTATAAGGACTTCAAAGATAACTATTTTGAGCATTTGTAAAAAAAAATTCAGAATTCTATCTCGTGCCCAACATATTTTTGTATTATGTTTAAAAATAACCGTTTTTGAAGTTTTCGTATTTTTTTAAATAAAAAAAAAATTCTGGTTGCTATAAAAATGAAAATAACAAAACGAATCATTAAGGCCTTCAAAGATAACTATATAGAGCATTTGTAAAAAAAAAATCAGAATTCTATCTCGTGCCCAACATATTTTTGTATTATGTTTAAAAATAACCGTTTTTGAAGTTTTCGTATTTTTTTAAATAAAAAAAAAAATTCTGGTTGCTATAAAAATGACAATAACAAAACGAATCATTAAGGCCCTCAAAGATAACTATATAGAGCATTTGTAAAAAAAAATTCAGAATTCTATCTCGTGCCCAACATATTTTGTATTATGTTTAAAAATAACCGTTTTTGAAGTTTTCGTATTTTTTTAAATTTAAAAAAAAATTCTGGTTGCTATAAAAATGAAAATAACAAAACGAATCTATAAGGCCTTCAAAGATAACTATTTAGAGCATTTGTAAAAAAAAATTCAGAATTTTATCTCGTCCCCCACATAACTTTTTTTTGCTTCGAAAACAGCTGATTTTGGTGTTTTCGTGATTTTTGCGATATTTAACTAAATTTTTTTAATAAAAGATGTGCATCAATCAAGCTGATTTTTTGTGGGTACTGAGTACTATAAATGAACATAACTTACACATAATTATAGCTTTCTCAGTTTAACCTTAGAGCCACAATAAATTTCGAAAAATAGAAAAAATGACAATTTTATTAATAAATTTGAAAAGCCTCTATCTACAAAAAAAATAATTTTAACTTTAAATTGTGCAAGATCAATTGAAACTAGATTCTTTAGTCTTTCAAATGACATTAAGCTCGTTGTAATTGCTTTATTTGAACGCGTGCTATAGCGAGTTGAAAAAATGTTGAAAATCGACGAAATCTTCATATCTTAAGAGGGTAAAACGGTCACCACCCCCGAACTATGGCCATTAAAATTTTTCTAAGTACAGTTTCTGCTATCTAATAAGTATAATAACAACTGATTAAACTTTCATCAAAATTAAAAATGGTGCAACTTCTATATTTTAATAAATTTGATGATTATAAATGGAATGACTCCAGAGTGTTGTGCATCGTTAGTAATACGTACAGTTGTTAAAATAAAAACTTAAGAAAAGAGACATAAAAACAAGTATTAAAAAGCAAGTTCGTGCATAAAAATTAAAAACGGCATATAAAATGGCATCAGATGATAACGGAATAAACAGCATAGAAAAACTTAAAAACAGTGAAACATATCAATTGTGGAAGTTTCAAGTAACAATATTTTTCAAAGCAAACGGCTTGTATGGCTTGGTAGATGGGTCAGTACAACAATCACAATTAAAAGAAAAATACTTTGAGAAGAAAGATGCTCAAGCACAGAAGATAATAATACAAACAATAGATAAAAAGCTAATAACACAGTTAATAACTTGCAAAACAGCAAATGAAATGTACAACAAAATCTGTGAAATTTACGATGGAAGTGAAAACAGAAACAAAGATCAATTGTTGCAAGATTTCTTCAGTTATAAATTTAACATTAATACAGACATGCAGACAAATTTAGCTGAAATAGAAAACATAACATATAGATTGAAGCAATTAAAACAAGTTATCAACGATGAGATGGTAATATCAAGAATACTAAGTGCGTTACCACAAAAATATGACTATTTTATTACGGCATGGGAATCTACTTCAACAGACGAGAAAAATTTGAAAAATCTAACAAGCAGATTAATTAAAGAAGAAGAAAAACAAAAACAGAATAAAGAAGATGTTCCAGTCGCTTTTAAGATGTCAGCGAGTAATACAAATAAAACAGACAGAAATAATAAAAAGTGTTTTAAATGTCAAAAAAGTGGACATTTTGCTAAAGATTGTAAAAATTGTTGTTCTATTTGCAAGAAAACAAATCATAAAGCAGAAAATTGTTATTTTAGAAATAATAACTTTAAAAACAAGAATAAGTCAGCCTATCTGACATTTAAAAACGATGATGTAAATAAAAGCATAAAATTTATTGTTGACTCTGGTTGTTCGTCTCATATGGTTAGTGAAAAAAGTTTGCTTAAAAATGTAGTGAATAATAAAATAGAAATAAGTATTGCTAAGAAATCAAGTTCAATGCTATCAGAGTGTCAAGGAGAGTTTGAAGGTGAAAATTGTATTTTGAAAAAAACTTTATACGTACCTGAACTCACTAATAATTTATTATCAGTTTCATCAGTTACTGACAACGGTGGCAAAGTGATATTTAAGAAAGATAGTGTAGAAGTCTATAATAAAGATAATAATATAGAGTTAAAAGGTAAAAAGGAAGATTCGGGTTTGTACACAGTAAATATATTAAAAGAAGAAGAGGAAGTATCTCTCATAACTCACAAAAAAGTAACATCTTTAGATTGGCACAATAAAATGGGGCATCCAAGTAAAAAAGTTTTGAAATTATTACCAGAAGTAGCAGATGGTGTAAAAATATCAGAGTATAATACTCCAAAAGAATGTGAAATATGTATAAAATCCAAACAAGTAAGACTACCATTCAATAGTAAAAGAGAAAGAGCAGAAAGATTGCTACAAATAATACATACTGATGTGTGCGGTCCTTTTGAAAACAATACATGGGATGATATGAGATATATGTTAACAATAATGGATGATTTCAGTCATTTCACAAAGGTATATTTACTTAAAAATAAAAATGAAGTTCCAGACCATATAAAATTTTACATTAAAGAAGCAGAAAGAGAAAAGAATGCGAAAATATCTTGTATAAGGTGTGACAATGGTGGAGAGTATACGAGTAGAGAATTTAAAACATGGTGCATTAACAAAGGTATTAAATTAGATTATACTATTGCATATAGCCCACAATTAAACGGTAAAGCTGAGAGACTAAATCGAACTATCCTAGAAAATGCAGAATTGAAGAAAGAAATGTGGGGTGAAGCGATAAAATGTGCAGCATATCTAATAAACAGATTACCAACAGAAACCGTAAAATATAAAACTCCATATGAAATTTGGAATGGAAAAAGACCAGATCTTTCCAATATACAAGAGTTTGGGTGTGAAGCATTCAGTAAAAATTTAAAACAAATTAAAAAATTGGACTCTAGAACTGAAAAGTTAATAATGGTAGGGTATTCAAATACTGGATATAGATTATTTGATCCTGTAAAAATAAAAATTATAAATGCACGTGATGTAATATTTAAAATAAAAGAAGAAACTGCAGACGATAAAGTCATAAAAACTAAGAAGCATGAACAAATGCATAAAATAAAAAATGAAGAGAGTGATGAAGAAAGTGAAGATTCTGAATTGGAAGAAGAAAAGGAAAATAAAATAAAAACTAAGAAGCATGAACAAATGCATAAAATAAAAAATGAAGAGAGTGATGAAGAAAGCGAAGAATCTGAAAAGGAAGATAAAAACAAAGAAGAAACAGAAACTAAAAAAGAAGAAAATGGTAAAGAAAGAAGAAATAGAAAATTACCAACAAGATTAAAAGACTATGTATTGCTTACGTTTCAAGAAGCAATGGAAGAAAAGGAAAATAAAATAAAAACTTAGAAGCATGAACAAATGCATAAAATAAAAAATGAAGAGAGTGTTGAAGAAAAAGAAAGTAAAATATCTGAACAAGAAGTGAAATTTCCTTATAGAGAAGCTATCGGAAGTTTATTATATTTATCGACGAGAACGAGACCAGATATTGCACATGCAGTAGGAATAGCAAGTAGAAATATGGAAAATCCTAAAAGACAAGATGTAATATCTATAAAAAGAATATTTAAATATTTAGTTGGAACCTTAGGAGAAGGGATATTTTTTAAGAAAAAGTCAGACATTACTGAAATAAAAAACCTATTGTGACTCTGATTACGCTGGTGATTTGGAAACAAGGCGCAGCACCAGTGGCGTAGCGAGGGGGGGGCAAGGGGGGTTATCATGCCCCGGGCGCTACTTATAAAGGGGCGCCAAAAGGCTCAGAAACGTTTTGAACCGCATAAACTTAATTTTAGAATATGCAACTGAACACCTTTTTTTTTTTTTTTTTTTAGTCGTGAAAATGTAGAATGTATTTAATAAATAAGATTTGAGAAATTAAATACTCAATTACCTTTTTTTTTTTTTTTTTAGTCACGTCAATTTTAATTCAAATTAATTATGAAAAAAAATATTATTATTTTTTAAAAATTATTTTTGAGGGCGCCAAAAAGATATCGTGCCCCGGGCGCCAATTATGCTTACTACGCCACTGCGCAGCACAACAGGATACATATGTGTTCGAGAAGACAAGCAGTGGTGGCATTATCATCGACAGAGGCAGAATTCATAGCAGCGGCAGAATGTTGTAAAGAAGCAATGTTCATAAAATCCTTATTAAAAGACTTAAACGTAAATGTAAAAATAAAATTTAAAATTGATAATCAAAGTGCAATCCAATTAATCAAAACAGGAACATTTAATAAAAGGTCGAAACATATTGATGTGAAATATCATTATATTCACGAACTTTATAAAAACAATAACATAGAAGTAGACTATTGCCCTACCGATTCTCAAACTGCAGATATTCTAACAAAACCATTAGATAAAAACAAATTTAATAAACATAAAGAATCATTAATAAAAATTGAAAGTGTTAAATAAAAATTTAAAATAAACCTTAAGATTAAAATTTTGAAAATAAGATTAAAATATTAGGAGAAGGTGTTGAGGATAATATTCTAAGTTGGCAATGATAGGGTTGGTAGAAATGAACAGTGAACATAGTAGTGCTGGAATAAGAAGCGTGTGTGGAAGCAGTAATATAAGAAGATGACTATTGTGTAGTAAAGAATAGTTCATGTAAAATAAAAACAATATCAACACTTAACAATTTAATGTGTAGTTCGTTTTTTAGGTGTTTTTATCTGGAAGAGTTTGAAATAGAAAACAGATAAAAACACCTGAAAAACGAACTACATAACACATTAAAAAACGCTGTGTTCGTTGCTATAGTTTTATAATCTTGACATGTAAACAGTTTTGTTCACAGAATGATTATTTTTTGTATTAACATTATATATTTTTTGGTACCTGATGATGGACCGTAATAACGGTCCGAAACGATGTCCAGAAATAAAAATTAATAAGCACAGTACATACCGGAAAGTTGATTTAACATATATACCAGTCTGTGGAAACATCAATAATAACATAAGAAATATATCTATATACATATATATACAGGTGAGTCATTTTAATCAACGCAGTCAAATATCTCGAAAAGTAAGCGAAATTGAGAAAAACGTTTCAAACAAAAGTTGCTAGGTTTCAAGGGGGCCAAACAATAATGACCTTACGGTTGACCTTCAAACCATTTTCAAGGTCAAATTAAGGTTAACTTTGATTTTTTAAATGGAAAAATATAATATTTATTATTGCATATTCGTAGTCTACGTGAAAAAATGAGTATCTTTAGTAGGAAATTTTTTTCTTAAAAATGCTTTCTTCTCTTGGTGGAGGGTGCTGTAAGATTTATCAACGAACTCAAATATCTGAAAAAAAGTTGCACCTAATAGTTCAAACTACTTTTAGCATTACCCAGAAACAACGGCGTGGACGTAGTAGTTGTATGTTTCTTTTGGGGTGCTTTTTAAAAGTAAGAGGCAAGAGGACTCACATTAAAAAAGCATCCCGGTTTGTACTTATTTAAAGTGTTTTTTATTTAAAATAGATGTTTTATTTATGTAAAAAAACACTTTAAATAACAACATAAAAACATAAACAACATAAATAAAAACATAAACAACTACACAAAACTTAAACCAAAAACAGACATTTTTAAGAAATCAAATTTGGTATACAGTATACCGTGTGTGGGTTGCAACACTATTTACGTAGGTAATACATCACAAAAACTGATCAATAGAATAACACAACATAAATCAGATACAAGATTAAAACCAACATCCACAGCATTAGCAGTACATACAAATAGTACAGGGCATATTTTTGATTATAAACAAACTAAAATTTTAGATAATGAAAAACATAAAGCTAAACGTTACATTTCCTAAATGTTACACATAAAAAGAAACAATAATACAATTAACAAGAAAACTGACATATCCACATTATCTACTATTTTCAACACAATTTTAAATAATTAATTATTTCTGTCATTAATTTTTTAAATCAATTTTTTCCGTAGTCACATGAATATTATTGAGATAACGACATCGTTCTCAAAAAATCTTTATTAATAGGTATATTTCTCAATTTTTATTTTAAAATATCAATATTTTGCATTATATTAATTGTATTTAATTGTTATTTATTATATTTTAGCCTGACGATGATTCTGTGAATCGAAAGCTTGCGATTACCTTCTCTTAAATAAATTTTGACGTTTAGACAAACAAGTTTGTTTTTATTTATATTTAACGTCACTACTATTATATTATACAGGTTGGGGCAATAGTGTGTGGAAGTTCGATAGCTCGTAGACCATAAAAGATAAAAAAATCTTTCTAATGCAGATGTAAACTATGGGTAAATGCACATACATAGAAATTATTTTCAAATATACAGGGTGCTACAAAAAAGTGTGGCATGCTTAAGGTAATTTTTTTTAAATGGAATGCACCGAATATTTTTGCATATTTAACACTTCTCTTGGGATGTTTATTCATATCGAAAATATTAGCCCCATCTGATATCCGGTTTAGACGTAATAGTATTTTATTCAAAAAAATTGATGTTTACATTACTCACACTTAAAAATTCACCACTTCCGCGCCAGCATCTTTGAAGACGAAATTAAATATGGACCTTATTGTAGGAGGTTGGTGGGTGCTTCTGTTTAAATATCTTAGAGCCACCATGTACAGGGTGTTCAAAATTAATTTTCAAACTTCAAAGTTATTTTTCTCAACTATTTCAAATGGAACACCCTATATATTTTTTAACGATGTTATGTAGAATTACATATCCAACATTTTTTGCTGTACATCCTTATGGTTATTTGTAACCATTTTTGATTTATTGAGCAAAAAGTACAAAATTCAACAATATTTACTAAAAAAAATTAATTTTTTTTCAAATAAAATAAAACAACATGTACAGAGTGTTCATGTTGCCCATTAAGCATTTTATGTTTCTGTCGCGATTTCACACTGCGTATTAGTGAATTTATATGGTTGTAAATTATTTTGGTTATTTGTGTTTGATAAAATAACAAAGCATCTGTTTGCTAACTGAAAAAAAATCATACTGTTTTAATGGGCAACATGAACATCCTGTACAGTTTTATAAACATTTTTTAAATAAAAATCTTTTCAATGGGCTTCAAATATTTGGCGCCTCGGGCCTCGAAATGTGTATGTACGGGTCTGATAAATGGCCATTAATGCAAACAAAATTTGGGTTATTTTTCCTATTTTTCTTAAATATTCTATCGTTTCGGTGCTATGCCGTGCGGTCGCAGCTTTGAACTTTAGCTCGTGAAATTCTGTGATTTTCATTAAATTATCGAATTGCAATAATACATATGAGGCGTTTATTTTGAAAGTGGCCTAAGTCCATTTTCCACTTTTTTTAAGTTAACTGTAGTAACGTGTAGAATTAGAAGTAATCTATCATAAAAAACAATTTTTGATTAAATATATTCAAAGGAAAAATTTTTTTGAACACGTTAATTTTCACACTTAGTTTAAAGTTAATAACTTTATTTTGAAAGTGGCCTAAGTCCACTTCAGTATTGATAATGTTGTTAATTTATCACAATGGCTGGAAAAATAAACCTTTTTACGGAAAAATGTTGGGTACAAAAGTTTTAGGATTTAGCTGGGCAAACCTAATGAAGGTAATAATTTTGACCTTGAGTGGAGGTTTTAAGGTCATTTTGGGGTCACCAATATTTTTAAATGGAAATTTACTTATTTTTTGCAGATTTGTATTTTGCAGAAAATTAGAAATAATTTTTGTCTAAAATTTTTTTAAAAAACTTTAATTTTAACGTAATTTTTTTTTTTTTTTATCAAAAAATTTTTTTTATAACCAAAATTTTTGAAATTATTATCTTAGATGTTTGAGAAAAAATGCAGTTTAAAAAATAATTTTTTTATAATTTCATAATTTTTTAAATCAAAAAAATTTTTTTTTAATGTAACAAAATAAAAAAAAAATGTTAAAATTAAAATTTTTATAAATTTTTTCAGACAAAAGTTGTTTTTTTTTTCTGTAAAATACGAATTTAAAAATAAATAAATAGGTTTCGTTTGAAAAAAATTTGCTGACCCCAAAATGACCTTCAAAACTCCACTCAAGGTCAAAATTGTTACCTCCATTGATTTTGTCCCTCTAAATCCTGAAACTTATTTTACAAAAAAAAATTTTTTTTTTGGGGGTCCAAGTTCCCCAATATTTAATGTTGCGTTGACGCACTCTTGGGCGTATAAGTTATAATATAACATAGTACTTTAAATTGGGATAATTGCTGTTATTTTTATGAATGCATAAAATGTAGCGCTTTTATTTAAATTTTTTCGGAATCTATATCATTCCATCATCAGTGCATTTATACAATATACAATATTATTAGAATCTAAAAAGTTAATAATAAAAGAAAATATAATATAAATAATCTATGTTAAAATATAAATAAAATTAATAAATATAAAAACAAACTTACAATTTTTTGTAATTGTAGAGTAAATAATATTTTTAATAATAATATTGAGAATAAAATTATTTGAATTCATATAAAATCTGTTAAAATATTTTATGCCAAAATAAAACAATTTTGAAAAACAAACTTGATATTTTTAAGAAATAATTTAAAGTACTATATTACAAAAGAAGAGAATGGTCATTTTCCTAAACAATAATAGTATAATATAACTATGTATAGTAAAAATATATAAATAAGTGAATCTAAAAATATAACACAAAAATTCTTTGATTTTTACAATATTTACATCTGGATCTTGGCTTCTGGGTGTAAGCCGCGGCGATTGATCATGTTAACGTTTCGTCACATATTGCAGTGTACATCTTCAGGGCTCTTCTAAAAGTAGAGAAGAGCCCTAAAGATGTACACTGCAATGTGTGAGGAAACGTTGGCCGATAACATGAACAAATCGACACGGCTTATACCCAGAAGTCAAATCCATATCAAGATCACCACGGAAACCTCAAGACTTGTAGAATGTTTACATCTCTTTCGTGCATTTGTATCAAGTACTCTGATAATATGGCCTATATTTTCATATTACACCTCTTTTCATAAAAAATGTATTGAAGGACGGCCGAGATTAGGATTTGTGGATTGTGGCCACAGGTTCTTGTGTCTCATCTGCTACTCCCTCGTGCTTTATTAGGGCATCAGCAACATAGGAAGGAAAATCAAGTTGGGAAATTTTTGTATTATTTGCAATATTGTGAATTTTCCACGCAATTACTGTTATAATATCTATCTATATCATATTGCTAAATAGTGGCCACCACCATTTTTCCCACGTATGTATACTATGATTCGCAGTCAATTCCCTCTTCATTAGTCAATTCATCTACTTAGAGAGTAATATACCATAAACTGCATCTATTTCATAATCACTCATTTCAGAAGAGCAACTAATAAAAATTAGTTGTTCGAGTTTTAGCTCTGTTAGAGTTTATCTCATTTCATATGACATCTATATAGAAATAAGTTTCGTTAAAAAAAATAAAAGTAATTAAAATTTACATAGTTTGTATTATTATGAGAATAACTAATAACCATTGTTACGTAAACTATTTTTAATAAATATTATTTATATAATATGTATATACATATTATACTAACATTACTAACCTTGTATATTCTTTTAAAATTTCACAATAAATATTTGAGGCTTCCGCAGTGATCTGGATATAGATTTTAGCTTCTGGGTGTAAGCAGCGTCAATTTGGTCGTGTTAGGTCACACATTACAGTGGACATCTTTAAGGCTCTACTAACCTTAACTTTTAGAAGAGCCCTGAAGAAGTCCACTGCAATGTGTGATGAAACGTTGGTCGATAACACGACCATATTGACGCGGCTTACAACCAGAAGCCAAAATCCATAAAGATACAGATGATGCACTGAACTGCTGAGGTTTTTACAATAATATCTGTATCGTCACTTGTGTTCATTGTAATGCCCAAGAGTGCGTCAACGCACACTAGATATTTCGTTTGTTTATTTTCAACTAAACATAAACAATTAATTTTTTTAATATGTCTATTCGTAAGATAGACCCATTAACGATACAGTAAGAGTAAACAAATACTGATAAATATCACAGGTTATTTAAATTTACTGAAATTGTAAACATGTGCGTAAATTCTCTTTTTTACGTGTTTTTAAATATGAATAATAATTTTAACAAAAATTATATAACTATTCTATTTTGGTAGAATAAAAGAAAGACTATTCTTCTACCAAACCCATATAATAATAAAAGAAAACAAAAATTTTATATTATTAAAAAAAAATAGTTTTCATAATGTTGCGTTGACGCACTCTTGGGCGTTAATGGGTTAAACATAAGTGGACTTAGGCCACTTTCAAAATAAACGCCTCAATTATACGCATGCGCATAAAATGTACCGCGAAATTTAAAAAAGTTATTTTAAAAATTCTTTTTTTTTTCTTTTATATTTCATTTAAACTTGATTTTGATATGAAATTGCTTAATTAGATATTAATAAGTCTTAATAATAATATATCAACTATTACTTGTTAAATGTTCGGTTATTTATGATCTCTGCTTTTTGGAAAGATAATTTGAAAGTCCATGTACGTTGTATGTCTTAACAAATGGATAACATATAAAAATATGATTTTTATTTTCTAATAAACGTACATTATGTTTTAAAATATTTGGAAAAATGTATAAATATGTTATTTGTGTCTTCACATCAGTTATGAATGATATTTCAAGAAATCTATAAGTGAACATTTTTGCAATAATTTGACAGTTTTATTTCTTCTACTTAACGAATAGGTACTTAGGGGACAATTATTATTTTTATGTATCACCATGGGCGTAGTCAGACTTTTGTTCAGGGAGGAGGGCAATTTTTTTTTAAACCGATTTAGTCGACGTGTTTTGCCTAGGACCCCGAAGAAATGAAAAGAATGCAAACAAAATTTGAGTTATTTTTCCTATTTTTCTTAAATATTCTATCGTTTCGGTGCTACGCCGCGCGGTTGCAGCTTTGAACTTTAGCTCGTGAAATTCTGTGATTTTCATTAAATTATCCAATTGCAATAATACATATGTTTTCTAGACTTGTCGAGGAATTATAAAAAGGCTATGAACAAAATTCAGTCAGTCATCCTTTTTTTCATTTCTTCTTTTATTTTGGCCACATTATTTTCAATCAATTTTTATATTTTGATACCTTTTTGAAGAGAAAATCCTCTACAAAAATGTACTCTAACATACGTTGCTATTTTGGTCTTTTTTTTAATTCTATTTTTTTATTTAGTGTAAAAAATCGATTTAATTTGACTTAACATAAATCTACTATACCGGGTGTTCCAGACCACCCGTCCACTATGTTTACGCCCAAACTATTGAAGATAGAGTTTTATGATAAACAATTTACTATATATATCGACCATAAAGAATTTCAGGAAAATGTTTTCAACCCCCTAAAACTCCTCCTTGGGGGGTAGTTTGAGGGGTACATGCCCGTTTCTCAGCAAAATCAAATGGAACGGTATATCCAAAAGTAAATAATTTTAAAGATCATAAAAAAGTAAGAAACTTTTGTAAAAAAAAATTTTTCGTACATTCAATTGTTTAGAAAATATGGCGGCTTGATCCAAAATTTTAGGGTTTCACTAAAATTGCTCTAGTTTCGTTAAATATTAATTAAATTTTATTTTTAAAATTTGTTTTGAAAGTAGAAGTAACGAACTTTCTAATGATGTATGATTATTTGAGATTTGGATAATTTAAAGTGTCATACGCGACATATCTATGCAAGCATCTGTTCTGTACCAATCTGTATATCATACATTCAAAATGTCAATGTGTATCTACTGTGCTCTAACTTTTAAATAGTTGAACTGATTTCAAATGATTTATTGCGAATTGTTCGAATACAGTGACAAAATTCGTTTAATTTACAAGAATATTTGATTTTAAAAAAGGTTAATCTTTTTTAATACGAAATGTAGGTATATACTAATATATAGTTAATTGTAATTAATTGTAGAAAGGATGTACAACAAGAATGTATACAAGCTAATAATATATTTATATAGAAACATTGATTTAATTTAGATGACTTTTTGAAAGACACGAGGAGAAAAACCGAAAATGAAATTATTTTTAATATTCATAAAATGTTATTTCAAATCATGTAAGTAAAAAAGTAATTTTCATCGGTAGGCTTTCATGGCTGTTCATATCATATATGAACTTTGGTTTCCGAACTGGTGTCAACGTTTAAATGTTTTTTTGTTGCCGTTGTCCATATGAACATATGTATGGCTTGATGTTTCGACTTCCATGTCGGAGTCTTTTTCATATAAGACTAAAAGGTATGTGTAATACAGGGTGGCAGATTAAAAATAACCCATTCTTAATTAATAATATCGAAATAAGTAATCACTTAGGGTGCGTTCCAGATGGCACTTGTAACGTTACGATCGTTGATTACATCGTTCCGTTTGGCGTTTGAAACGATCATGACGTGTCAAATATTCTGAATGATGCAATTGTAAGAACCAATGAGTGTCAGTAAAAGCCAGAAATTAAACCGGATATATCTGATACAATTCCTTATACGTATATACCAAAGTTGTAAACAACGGAGCCAGCGGACATCTGTGAGGAGAGTAAGTCCCTCCTTTTTTATAATTTAATTAAATATCCTTAAGATTCTTTGTTTACCGGGGTTCATATTTTTCATCGTTGAAATGATTTGCATTATTTTGTGATTGTTGCAGAAATCAAAATTTGCATTTTACAATAATTTCTACAATCAAAATATTTTAATCAAAATTATTTCTATGCCGGATAGTTAAAATATTTATAAAAAAAACTATTATATTAATGTTTTTTAACTGTGATATTTTTCTTTGTTCTGTATTATTTTTAGTTTTGAACGAGTTAAAATTAAAAAAATTACCAAAAAAAACATTTATTTTTTCAGTTAATACGATAAGGAGTTAAAACTAACAGGGAATTGCTTAAGAGGTTCACGTACGTTACTTTCCTTCAATAAAAATTTCACCGAAGAACCTCAGTATGTTCTGATGAAGGAAGTATTTAGTCAAACATATGGTGTTCCTAACCACCACCCGAAGAACCAGCCGTTCTTCAATAATGTTTACACATTCAGTGTTTTGGATAATCGTATATGGTTCAGGAACTTCCAGATACTGTCAGAAGACGGCGCTTTGGCTGAAATAGGGTCCAGATTCGTCCCTGGAACGCACCCTTAGTGGGCCTAATTTTAACTATCAAATCTTTTGTGAACCTTAAAGTTTTTGTAAAAATGGTGTTATGGCCGATTGATGGTTTTCGACAGACGAGTAACACAAATTCTGTTTATTCCTCTCGCCAAGCAATTGGAAATGCGCTTCGTTGCTCATAATTATGATGTTAACAAAATTATTCCCTCTATCTAAAATCCAACGACTGAAATCCAAACATGTGTTTAAGTCATTTGGAAAAAGTTTTTGAGCGTTTTGCCATTTGTATGGATGAAAGTGTAAATCTTTCTTCAAAATTAGATTTGATTGATTAAAATTTGCTTCAATCCTGTTTGTTTTTCTTCTCCGATTCACTTCCAATTGTCTTACGATTTGAAGCCACGGGAACATTTAATTGTTGTCGGAACCACCACTGAGTCTGAATAATTTAATTGGTTAAGGTTAACAAAAGATTTTACAGTTAAAATTAGGTTCACTAAGTGATTACTGTTTTCGATATCATTAATTAAAAATGGGTCACTCTTAATTTGTCACTCTTTATATTAATTTGAAACATTTTTAATTCTATAGTTATGGCGTAAAAGTTATAAAACAATTTTTTATCGTTGTCGTATCAAAAACAAATGTGATATAAGTATGTAATATATTTTTATACGACAAGAGTTTAAAACATATCAAACAAAAACACTACGCCAATCGTTCATACTTAGGATACACCAACATGTCAAGGCGAAATTCAACATTAAATTAAAAATTGAATTATTTGTTGATCTGGAAATTATTATATTCCAATATTAGAAGTAAATTTTTTAATGAGAGTTTCGAGTTATAAAGGTTATAGTTAGGTGACATCGATAGAGAAACCATAGATGTGAACGGATTTTGATTTATCGAGATTCGACTTATAATAATGTGTATTTTTTTTAAATTAAATAATTTGGTGTGCATTTTGTTTTAAATTAAAATTTTGAAAATAATTAACTTGGAAATTACTGTATTCCAATATAGAAATAATTTAACAGAAAAAATATTAAATAATTTTTAATTTAGAGATTAAATTTACAAACCCGAGTAACACCGGGTCCAAAGCGTTAGTTATGTAAGGATTCCTTCATATTCACAAAGATACAAAATAAGTACATATCATGCTGCGGGGACATATCTTATAGAAAATTGGAAGGCTCTGCAACGCGGAGATTTTGTATGAACTTGATTTCTGGGCTGTTATCCATGACATTTTTATTGAAAAACTTGAAAATTAATTGATTCCAATATAGAAATACTTTAATTGAAAAAAATTATTACAGAATCTTTACTTTACAGATTAAATGTATATACCCGGGTAACACCGGGTCCAGCGCGCTAGTATACATGTATAGTAGTTGAAAAGACTTGATAAATATACATATATGTATAGTTGAAATATCGATTATGTTCGACTAATACTACAATTCTATATAGATCGCTTTTTTAGTATAGCACCTTTTTTGGAAAAAATCAACCTAAACCCAAAACTCAAATAAAAAAAAACTGGCAATCAGAAAATTCCAAAAATTTGGATTTCGACCATGTTCACGTTCACTTTTATATGTCGTTTTTTTGGTATCGCACACCTTTTTTGTATGTGGCTGTGTAATTCATAAACAGACAGACAAATTTTCGATTCAGGGGGTCTTAGTTATACACACAGTATTTTAAAACTATATAATGCCCGAAGACCGTCGAGACTGCCTTCGGCTATTATTAAGAAATTAAAATTGATAATTTAACAAATAAGTTGAATAAATAATATGTCAGCTTGGCGCGATCCTACAGATTCCAATTAAAAAAAAAAAATTTGGGTGTGTCACGTGTGAATATGAAATTACTAAATACTTATATTAAAAAAAATAATCAGTTATATGTTAATGAACATAATATGTTTATTGATATAATAGGTATAATTATAATATTATTTTATTATACTATAATCTTTTATCGGTCGCATATATTCCACCGTTTGAACACCGTTCAATCACTAACATAAATCATATGCGCGCGCACACCTAAATAATGTATTACTAACAAACAAAAATATGAAATCTATGTGTACGTCGGATACTAAAGTTTCGCCAGGTTGACATTTATAGATTAATCGAACGACTTGTTTCATGTCTCGTATTATAAAAAAAAATTAATTAATAAGTACTTGGGGTATCAAACTTATATGACAGTCCCTTGGAGTTACACGCTGTTTTTTGACAGTTCAGCGCATGCGTGGTAAGTGGTACGCAACAGTATTAAAACCAAGGTTAGTATATGTATAGGTTGCCTCATAACTTTTTGACCAATCAGCGGCTGCGTGGGATGACGCACCTGAGGAACCTTTCAAACGTTGTTTCATATACACTCACGGAAAAAATTAAAGGACCACTTTTATTTTTCGAAAAAATTGCTCATTTTCAAAGTAATGTCGATAGATCAAATATGATCCATTTTTTACTTATAGGATATGAAAATTGAAGGAAATTTTATCATCTTTTTGAATTTAGGGGCATATTTGTTTTATTAATTTTATTTTTGTGACCAAATCGCGGTTTAATGAAAAATAAAAAAATTGATTTTTTTTTGCAATTTTGAAAGATACCCACGGGGATGTTAAATTTTTTTTCTAATATTTTAAGACAACTATTTTGTAGGAAATTTGTTCACCTTTAAAATGCTTTTTCAAATTTGTTTTATAATTTTTTGGTGTCGCGATATTCGAGTTTGAATGAAAAAAGTACCAAAAAGTTTTAAACGACCATAAAGGGCCTAATGTTAGTCGCACAGAAAAGAAAAAAAAGAATATTAAAGCTTAAATAATCACCTATTGTCTAGTAGCATTTAAAAAATGTTTAATTTTAACTTAACCCTTCAAATACGAAAAACAAAACAGTGTTCGAATTTAAATAATCCTGTAAAAATAACCTTTTTTAATCATAGATCTAATGTTTAAAATGTATTCAGAAATTAAGTTCTATCAAAGAATATGAAAATTAGACTTATTACCTTCTATATGAACAAAGGTTCCAGTAAAAATCTTTTAATTTGGCTGAGAAATTGCATTTTGAATTTTTTGTATACGTTTAGGATTTGACCGTACTTTTTATAACAAGTTTTTCTTTGGGATTTTTTTTTTCGAAAAATAATCAATTTTTGTGAAAAATTGTAAGATGGAAAAAGTTTTTCTTTCTTGTTAAAGAACATTTATAATTTTTTCCAAATGTTTTATATCAATATTGTGGGATTAAGTTTATTTTTAATAGGGTACTTTTTCATTCAAACTTGAATATCTGGGCATCAAAAAATGTGACAATCATTTTTTAAAAAGCATTTTGAAACTGAGAAAATTTACTAAATGATGAATATCATGGAATTTTGAAAACAAAAATTATACATCCCCGTGTGAAATTTCTATAACTGCAAATAAATAATTAATTTTTTTTAGTCAACTACGTGCGGACAAAAAAAATTCAGTTACTTTGAACGAATAAGCGGTGAAAATTCAATGAAAATTAATTTAACTGTCGAAATCAAGAGTCTTTAATATGTTGTTGAACGTTTTTTTCATGACCACACGCAGTTGACTAAAATTGAAAAATTGAAATTTTTTGCAAGTATGGAAGTTTCACACGGGGGATGTATGATTTTTTTTTCAAAATTCCATGATATTCATCATTTAGTAAATTTTCTCAGTTCCAAAATGCTTTTTAAAAAATGATTGTCACATTTTTTGATGCCCAGATATTCAAGTTTGAATGAAAAAGTACCCTATTAAAAATAAACTTAATCCCACAATATTGATATAAAACATTTGGAAAAAATTATAAATGTTCTTTAACAAGAAAGAAAAACTTTTTCCATCTTACAATTTTTCACAAAAATTGATTGTTTATAACAAGTTTTTCTTTGGGATTTTTTTTTCGAAAAACAATCAATTTTTGAGAAAAACTGTAAGAGGGAAAAAGTTTTTCTTTCTTGTTAAAGAATATTCATAATTTTTCAGATGTTTTATATGAATATTGTGGGATCAAGTTTATTTTTAAAAGGGTACTTTTTCATTCAAACTTAAATATCTCGGCATCAAAAAATGCCACAATCATTTTTTAAAAAGCATTTTGAAGCTGAGAAAATTTACTAAATGATGAATATCATGGAATTTTGAAAAAAAAATCATACATCCCCGTGTGAAATTTCTATAACTGCAAATAAATAATTAATTTTTTTTAGTCAACTACGTGTGGACAAAAAAAAAATCAGTTACATTGAACGAATAAGCGGTGAAAATTTAATGAAAATTAATTTAACTGTTGAATACAAGAGTCTTTCATATGTTGTTGAACGTTTTTTCATGACCACACGCAGTTGACTAAAAATTGAAAAATTGAAATTTTTTGCAAGTATGGAAGTTTCACACGGGGGATGTATGATTTTTTTTTCAAAATTCCATGATATTCATCATTTAGTAAATTTTCTCAGTTTCAAAATGCTTTTTAAAAAATGATTGTCACATTTTTTGATGCCCAGATATTCAAGTTTGAATGAAAAAGTACCCTATTAAAAATAAACTTAATCCCACAATATTGATATAAAACATTTGGAAAAAATTATAAATGTTCTTTAACAAGAAAGAAAAACTTTTTCCATCTTACAATTTTTCACAAAAATTGATTATTTTTCGAAAAAAAAAATCCCAAAGAAAAACTTGTTATAAAAAGTACGGTCAAATCCTAAACGTATACAAAAAATTCAAAATGCAATTTCTCAGCCAAATTAAAAGATTTTTACTGGAACCTTTGTTCATATAGAAGGTAATAAGTCTAATTTTCATATTCTTTGATAGAACTTAATTTCTGAATACATTTTAAACATTAGATCTATGATTAAAAAAGGTTATTTTTACAGGATTATTTAAATTCGAACACTGTTTTGTTTTTCGTATTTGAAGGGTTAAGTTAAAATTAAACATTTTTTAAATGCTACTAGACAATAGGTGATTATTTATGCTTTAATATTCTTTTTTTTTCTTTTCTGTGCGACTAACATTAGGCCCTTTATGGTCGTTTAAAACTTTTTGGTACTTTTTTCATTCAAACTCGAATATCGCGACACCAAAAAATTATAAAACAAATTTGAAAAAGCATTTTAAAGGTGAACAAATTTCCTACAAAATGGTTGTCTTGAAATATTAGAAAAAAAATTTAACATCCCCGTGGGTATCTTTCAAAATTGCAAAAAAAATCATTTTTATTATTTTTCATTAAACCGCGATTTGGTCACAAAAATAAGATTAATAAAACAAATATACCCCTAAATTCGAAAAGATGATAAAATTTCCTTCAATTTTCATATCCTATAAGTAAAAAATGGATCATATTTGATCTATCGACATTACTTTGAAAATGAGCAATTTTTTCGAAAAATAAAAGTGGTCCTTTAATTTTTTCCGTGAGTGTATTAAGTTGTTTTCAAATTATTTCGAATTTTTGGATATTTGTATTTAAAAAAAGTAAATATTATTGTTTATTACAGAAGCACAAATTATTACATATAATATTTCTTCATAAAAATTTAAAAATGATGCCAGAAATCGATGCTTAAAGAAAATACATTTGTTGGTTACACATAAAAAAACACTTGTTTAAAACTATAATTTATAATAACAAAATAATAAAAATTTAGATTTAAAACTCAGTACACTATCAATATCAAATGAAAATATTTAAAAACAACTTACAATAAACCAGCTTAACTAAAATAAAGAGTAAATATAGTTTGACAGCCATTTATAATGTCAAAGAGTTCCTCACGATGACGCAATCTCCCGTCTCATGCCACTCCCCGCACAGTTATGAGGCAACCTTGTACTTTACTAACCTTGTATTAAAACAGTGGTGATGAAGGTATATAAAGACAAGGTAGTCTCAATAGCTCCATGACCAATTAGCGTTTGCGCGGGAATTACGTCATCACGGCGATATATCTAAATGTTATAATGTATAATTAATACAGTAAAAATAGATTTTTCGAACACAATAATTCCTTTATAATTATTGTTAGAGATAGTTTAGAACCATAAACTGATTAGTGTAGTCGACTAATGGGTGCAAAAAGTAGTTTTGCAGGGGATGAAAGGGGCGAAACACTGTTTTTACGCGAATAACTTCAAAATGGCAATTGCACTCATCGATTTTTTAAAGTGTAGGCACCAAACTATCTCTGTACCAATTTTTGTTGATAAAATTGAAAAAGTTTGTGTTCAAAAAATCTATTTTTACTGTACTAATTATACATTTATAATATTTAAATATATCCCCGTGGTGACGTAATTCCCGTGCAAACGATGATTGGTCAAGGAGGTATTGAGACCAAGGTATATAAAGACAGGGTAATCTCAATACCTCCTTGACCAATTAGCGTTGGCGCGGGAATTAACGTCACCCAGGGGATATATTCAAATGTTATAAATAATGTAGTTATAATAGAATATTAATAACAAAAAAATCTTTCTTTTATTCTTGTTTTAGTATTTTTATATTTTAACCAATACATACAATCAAAGAAGTACAAATTCGGCATTGAAAAATCATAAAAAGCTGTCAGAATCACAGAACGTATTGCCAAAATGACGCTTCCCGAATATACCAAATTGTCTGTGACAGCTTCTTTATGATTTTGTAATGTCGAATTTGTACTTCTTTGATTGTATGTATTGTTAAAATACGAAAACAAGATTATTCTTGTTTTCGTATATTCCTTTATTTATATAAAGGAATATTTTGTAATTGATATTCTATTATACTTAACATTTGAATATATCTCTTGGGTGACATCAATTCCCGCGCCAACGCTGATTGGTCAATGAGCTATTGAGACTACCTTGTCTTTATATACCTTGTATTGAGACTAGCTTATCCTTATATACATTGAATGGTGATATATATACAATGTACATATATAATATGTGAAAAATATCTTTACGGTCAGAGACACCAACTGTCTTTTAGTAAATTCAATTACCAAAGATCTCAATTCCAAAACAAATCCACAGAGAATAAAAGTGATTGTTAACTAACACATTTTTGTTAGTTTCTTTATAATACCGGACATAAGTGTAACGAATTATTCACAACCAAACGATTTTTACTTTTTTATACATACATGAAATGTACTGTATAATAAAGTATAGTGATCATGAAAAAATTCGAACTCGAGATTTCAACGGAATTACATGTATTGAGGGTCCCTGAATCAAATATCAATGACGTCTGTGCGTGTGTGTGTCTTTCTGTGTGTGAGTCTGTGATACTTACAGACACGAAATTTTAAATTTAAGGTTCTTGTATACTCCAGATGTGCACCTCCTATTTTTGAAAACCATGACTATGGAAACTGATGTCAATTTTTGAATTATTTTTGAAACGGTGCGCAGTAAAAAAAAATGTTTTAGATTAAAATTGTAGATAATCCTCTTATCTATAATTTATGTTTTGTTCAATTTTCCCCCAACATTTTTTTGAGGAAATAACCGATTTCCTTTAATTTTTGAATTTTCCGAATTATATTTTAAACGGTACGAATTAGAAAAAAATGTTTTTGATACAAGTTATAGAGAATATTATTATCTATAATTTTTCTTGTAATCATATTACAAAAAAAAAATAAAACGGCCAAGTGCGTGTCGGGCACGCACATGATAGGTTTCCGTAGTCATTACGATTTATAAACAAGTTATTTCAACGGACGCTCTGATAACGACATTTAAATGCAAATATATCGTGACTGAAGGGTTAAAATCAAAAGGTCATAAAACATTTTTTGTTGCATTTTAGGAGATCTATCTAAAGATACCCCACTCAATGGGGTAAGTGAAAAAAAATTTGAGTACAATTTTCAGTCTATGGAAGGGAGTCCAAAATAATTTTGACAGTGTTCTGTAACGATCGCGGGTTCCATGTTTGAGAACCACTGGTTGTCAGCTACAACCAGACGCTGAGTAAGATAAGATTTTGCTGAGACGGTAGAATTGGGCTAGCGACTGTAACGTTGTTGCAAATACAGAGAGAGTCGGGAAGTGTCAGGGCTGAGAACTGCATGTTTGATGGGTTAATTATTTCCGCTTAAATTTCGCGATGGGATGTTTTGGGTAATAAAAGGGGGGGGGCGAGGGTGTTTGTGAAGTTATTGTTAAATATGTGATGTGAAGTGTGTACTGCCGTTCTGGAATACCAAGAGGGGGAGGGGTAAGTCTTTTTATATTGTTGTATTGGGTTTTTTTATATAATTTTTTCATTCATTAAAAAAGTAGGGTTTATTTTATTTAATATTTTGCCTAAGAACGCAAAGGGATAACGGACAATTGGGGACACTGATAACTGAGTGTAAAGCAGTACTATAATAATATATAATATTTATATATATAATTTTAAACCAGAGTTGCATTATTTTTAAATATATAAATGGCGCGGATGTTCCGTGTTTCTTTGTCCTTTTCTGTTGTGGGGTTCGTAGCCAAGCTACAATAGTTAATATACTTAACACTAGGGTTCGTGGTAGAATTATAAATGTTGGCCAGATGGTTATTGTCGGCAAGGTAGATTCAAGATGGAGAATTTATAGAAATATAATAACATACGCATATGCATATTAATTTTAAACTGAAGGGAAGTTTTAAAATATTTTAATTCTTTGTTGTCAAAAGTAATTATTTGTCGAAGGGGGAGAAATATATTTTCAAGTAGTCATTTTATTATCTGTCAAATATTAAGCACAGTAATACTGCCGCAGCAGCAATGCCCATTTCGTCAACACATATCAGGGTTATATTTTAATTCTTAATTACATTGTTGTAATGGTTGTAATATTTTGGGTTTAAAGTTTTATCTCACTTAAATGAACATTTATTATGGAATGAGTTTGTTTATAGTAATGTATTCAGGGAATTCAATTCATGTATTTACTTAAGGGGTTTTAATGATTTTAATTATGATTGTTTATATTTCTGACGTTGAAGTAAATTTTATATTGTTGTGTATCGATTTCAATTGTTGTATAAGTTTGGGGTTTTAATTTAAATATGTATTGTTGTATTAATTTCGTTAATTAATTTATAACTTGTTTTTTTGTTTAATATAATTTAATAGTCATTAAATTGATTGTAGTCACTGAAATCGATCCTGTGCATATCCTAGTTGTTTTTCCAGAATTATCCTACAGGTTTGGGTATCCAACTGGACAGCTATACGCTGAAATCCAGTTGACGACTTTTAGGCTCGTACGCTAAACGAACCCAACTCAGTGAACACACCCTGTATATTTACCAACTTTTCACGCTACCGAAAATACAGGGGCGGTTCACGACAGTTCGTTATAATTTTCAGTGAAAGTACTAATTAAAAGCTACATTCTTGAATTTTTTCAGATTTTTTAAAATGATAGTTCAGAAATTAGGGTGGGGGGGGACGCTCTAAAACGACATTTAAATGCAAATAGATCGTGACTGAAGGGTTAAAATCAAAAGTTTATTTAACATTTTTCGTTGCATTTCGGGATACCTATCTAATGACATCCCACTCAATGGGTTAAGTGAACAAAAAAATGTGAGTTCACTTTTCAGTCTATGGGAGCGGGGTGCAAAATAATTTTGACAGTGTTCGTTATAATTTTCAGTAAAAGTACTAATTAAAAGCTACATTCTTGAATTTTTTCAGATTTTTTAAATTGATAGTTTAGAAATTAAGGTGGGGGGGACGCTTTGATCACGACTTTGAACGCAAATATATCGTGACTAAAGGGTTAAAATTAAAATGTCATATAACATTTTTTTATTGAATTTTAGGAGACTTATCTAAAGACCCCCCACTTAATAGATTAAGTGAAATTTTTTTTTAAATACTTTTTTCTCTATGGAAAGGGGGTCCAAAAAAACTTTTCAAAAATATTATCATTTCTGTTTTTGGGTTATCAGTCTTCGTCCGTATACCAAATTTCATCTTAATCGGCTGAAAATTTTTGAGGACGGATGGACGGACATAGCGAAACTATAAGGTTTCCTAGTTTTCTACGGAAATCTAAAAATTGTGTAAGGAAATAATCATTTTTTTTTAATTTCAAATTGTGTATATCAAAAAAAAAAATTGTAATAAAAGTTGTAGAAAACATTATTTTCTATAATTTATGTTCTATTCTTTTTTTTGTATCTTTTATGAATTGACTAAAAAATAATAATTTTAGGTTTTTTATTTAAAATATATCATATCCCAAACATTAACAAAAACAACAGTTAATGTAATGTAAGAAAGTGTTAACTTATGTAATTTCTTCTGTACCTACTCGTATTATGCATGATGTATAAAAAAGTCTTGTGCCTACCAGGGCAATTTTTTTATGATCGGATCGTAGTCACTTTACTTTAATTGTAGACACTTTCAGTTCCTTTGGTATATTTTACAAAGCTTAAATAATTGTTACTAAGTATTCAATTACAGCTCTGGTTTAAACATAACGCACTATTGATTTCAATAAAGCGTAATAATATATTTGTGGCATATGACAGACGTAAACATACATATACACAGGATGGAAAGACAGACAGACAACTCTGCTGATTTACCAACGGGGTTGTATTTACATGTTAACATACAGCCCGAAGCATTAGGCCTGTACCTATTAAATGCGCTGACGTTTCTTCGAAGCTGTCGGAATATAAATCAAGTAGACAGAGATAGTGTGATGATATGCAATTGAAATGTAGAATTTATCAGGAAGCCAAACGTAATTTAGATGTTGTAGTTTGACTAATTTAGTTTTCAGAACGGGTGCGGATCGTCTATGGAAATTTGAAAACATTTAAATTATTGTAAAACAAGCCGTGTGGTGGTATAACTATCAATACATGAATACTGATTATTATTTATTGTTTCTAATAGTTTATATGAAAAATTTTAATGGAATTGGTCAGAACTAAAACTCACCTTTGTATTATATATACTTAAGGCGCGGTTACACAATACGAGTTGCTGACCTGACAGTGGACAGCTACTGCACTTGTGTACTTGTATGACAGTAGCTCGACTCGCCTCACCCAGTCACACAAGTGCGAGCTGCTGGCGTGAAAGTAGACAGCTACTGCATGTGTGTACTCGCATTTCACTAGCTTTCATGCACTCAGCGTGGTCCCAAGCTTATGAGCTACTGTCATTTTGCAATACCGTGCAAGTTGACGTCCGAGTCGCATGCGAGCTGCTGCTTGTGGCGTGATGGGGGAAGGCGAGAGGCGATTAAAAACAAAAAATGTTGTAGTAACTCGGATGCGAGGAACTGACCGACTCGCACATGCCAGTAACTCGTATGATGCGGTCACACGGTGCGAGTAGCTGCACTGCAGTAACTGACTAGGCCAGCTCGTATGCTAGCTCGCACTTTGTAACCGCGCCTTTAGCTTTTTAATATCCTACTATCAATAATATAATACACATTTTTTTTAGAATAATTAATCTGACAATTTGAATTTCATTGCATTTGTTTTCAAAGCAACATTAATTAGTGGACGTATTTATTAGTATTTAAAATTCAAATTTTGAGGATGGTTTTCACCCCTTCAATGGCTGTTGTTTAGGCACGTATAGAAAATACCGAAATACATGTTTCATTATTTGTATTGTAGAATATTTATGCTAAGTTTCAAGTAAAAGAGTAATTCGATGGCACCCCATATTCCATGCAGGAAAAAAATGACACGCAAGTACGTACAGTCGCCTGCATTAATGGTCTTGCAGTTTGTATTCATTTTCGTTTATCACAAATTTAGTAGGCTCTTCCCATTTGATTATTATAATATTTAAATCATTTCTCCATGTATCAAACAAAGACATATATTTTGAAATTCATTTGCTAGATAAAGAAGTACTCTTCGTTTTATTTTTTATTTTTTTAATTTAGGTGTGTTTTGTCTATCGAGTCGCTAGACTCGTTTAGACAGCCTTTTAGCGTTATTGTTTATTTAACTGTTCTTCTTCTTCTTCTTCTGTTGGCGTTCTTTTCTTAGTGATACAGCCAAATAAGTACATCGTATCTTGAGTGTTATTTTATTAATAAGGTTTTTTTTTTTATTAAATTTTATACATATATTAATTAAATATATATGAGCATTTCCAGTAGTTTTTTTAAAAAACAGGGCGCACGTATGTCACCGATTTTGCTCCCAATTTTTTTTCTCAAAGTACATATCAAAAGAACACGTTTCCCAAAAATTTTCTCCCCGCCCCCTTTTTTAGCCGAATTACGATTTTTTAAACTTTTGAAATCGAGCGAAATTAGACTTTTATAGTACTTTATTTTTCAAAATGTCCCTTATTATGCATTTTATAGGGCTCATTTTCTTCGTTTTTTGTTGATCTTTCATTTGCCGAATATTCAATTTTGGCCGAACATTAAGTTTGATTTTTTGTAAAAATAGTCGTTTTTGAAGCTGCCGCCAATTATTTTGGTTTCAACCAAAATACTTCCGGTATAAGTCATTTTATTCTATTTTGCTTCCTCGCAATATCGAAGATACGAGAAGCTATGTGATCGTTTCAGATTGAGACAAAAAAAAAGTTCTCCAATTTCAAAATTTTAAATTTATTTATCCGTTTCACGTCAAGACAAACACTTTTCGTTCCGTGTCTGTCTGTCTGTCCGTCCGTGTGTCCGTGTATCCGTGTGTCCGTGTATCCGTGTGTCCGTCTGTCCCCTGAATCCTTGTCACACGCATAACTCATGAACCACTGAACCGATATTATTGAAACTTGGTCGGATGGTTGGGTTTGGTTTGAGGACGGTCACATTTCAAAATCATTAAAATCGTGTGTAAGGGGGAGGGGTGACACCCCAAAATATTTATTTTTTCAAGATATCTCAAGAACGACACATGTTACGAGAAAATTTTATAGAAATTTTCTGTAGAGAATTAAATTTCCTATAATATGGGTCTACTACGTTTGTTGTAAAATATTCCCTTACAAAGATTTATCTCAATTTATTTTAAAAATTCGTGTTTTGTTTTTCTAAATTGATATTTGATTGGATATATTAAGTGTCATTTTGACGTTTTAAATGTCACTTTGGCGTTTTAAATGTCATTTTGACGTTTTAAATGTCATTTTGACATTTGCATAAATTAAGATTTAGATTGAAATTGTCAAAAAATTAAAAATATATGAAAAAATATTCAGGTGCGTTTTAAAAAAAAATTCGAACTAAGATTTTTTAATAAAATTTGTATAAAAATTAAATGGTTAACCAATGCCAGGCAATTTATCTGAACACTATCGGTTTTAGTGAATTTAGCACGAGGAAGCACTGTGCATTTACTTGGCAGATGTTTTTTATGTAGTTTCCAAATACATTTTTTAATTTGGTCAAAAACTTTTAAAGTTACAATTGTTTTTAGATGTCTTATTTTCCAAAAAATGCTATATTCACACCATTAAAACTTTTTTCTCTATACTCCAAATTGCACCAAATTTTGGCAAAAGTTTCCTTCCTTTATCCTTAAAACAACCCTCAAAAAACATATTTTCATATTGAGCTCCTAAGTGAGATATAATTTTTATAAAACACCTAATTACTCGTGTATTAAAGTTAAGAATTTACAGGAATTTTCAGTGTTTCTGAATTATCGGGGCTCTTGATAATGGAATAAAAAATATACCACTTAATTCGTTATGAAATTCCCTACAAATCTACATAAGTTTAATTTTTTTAGATTAATTTAAAAACCTATAAATAAATAAAAGCCGAGCGAGCGCAAGCGAGCCAGTCTTAAAAATCAGTACATATTAAACAACGAAGTAATCATTACATTTAAAGTTGTTATTAAATAAATACGAAATAGAAGTACAAAGTTTTTATTTATTTGTAGGTTTTGTAATTAATCTAAAAAAATTAAACTTATGTGGATTTGTAGGGAATTTCATAACGAATTAAATGGTATATTTTTTATTCGAGTATCAGGAGCCCCGATAATTCAGAAACACTGAAAATTCCTGTAAATTCTTAACTTTAATACACGAGTAATTAGGTGTTTTATAAAAATTATATCTCACTTAGGAGCTCAATATGAAAATATGTTTTTTGAGGGTTGTTTTAAGGATAAAGGAAGGAAACTTTTGCCAAAATTTGGTGCAATTTGGAGTATAGAGAAAAAAGTTTTAATGGTGTGAATATAGCATTTTTTGGAAAATAAGACATCTAAAAACAATTGTAACTTTAAAAGTTTTTGACCAAATTAAAAAATGTATAAATATTTGGAAACTACATAAAAAATAGAATAAAATGACTTATACCGGAAGTATTTTGGTTGAAACCAAAATATTTGGGGGCAGCTTCAAAATCGACTATTTTTACAAAAAATCTAACTTAATGTTTGGTACTGCATTCGGCCAAAATTGAATATTCGGCTCTAAAACCAATTTCAAATGAAAGATCAACTAAAAACGAAGAAAATGAGCCCTATAACATGCATAATAAGGGACATTTTGAAAAATAAGGTACTATCGAAAAAAGTCTAATTTCGCTTGATTTCAAAAATCAACATGAATTTACACAAAATTTCGTATACTTCTTGTTTATTCGACTGTAGTATGACTTGTATAGATGTCGGTAATGGAACCTTCGCTTCAATTAACTCTTTATAAAATATGTTCTGTTGATGTTTGTATAGTTTGCATTTGAAGAATATATGATTTATGTCTCCTTCCGCCGTTGGGTCACATTCACACATTCCATGATTAAATTTAATTCTAACTAATGTTGCAATTTCATGTCTACTATAGTTTTGCACTTGGAACCATGGAACTTGGGGAATAGAAGGATGAATAAGCCCATAATTTCTCCCTTTTATGTGTTGTGACTTTCTCCATTCTTCGTTCCACTTTTCTCTCATTTCTTTTTTCAAGTTACTTATAATGTCTGAATATGGGATTTTTATATCATCTAGTTTCGCCTTTTCCGCCGCCTTTTTCGCCAAATCGTCAACTATTTCATTATTTATTATGCCCGCGTGACTTTTAGACCAGATGAAAGTGATGTTAATATTACGTTTTTTCATTAAATATGCGCTCTTTATTATGCTTAAAAATAGGTAATTACATTTTTTAATAGTAGCTAGATTTTGCATTTTAATTAGGATTGATTTAGCGTCAGTGATTATACAAACGTCAGACAAGTTTTGATTTCTGGCGAATTTTAGGGCTTCGATTATAGCGCTGCATTCTGCCGAGTATATCGAAATGTTTTCTGGAAGTTTTCTTTCAATTTGTATATTGTTTACAGGTTCGTAAATGGCGTACCCAATATTGTGACCTGATTTCGAGGCGGCTGTGAATATTTTGGTGTTATTTTCTTTGTTGCTTAGAACTTCATAAAGTAAAATTTCGTTTCTCATCTTGTCGTCTGTATAGTTAATATCTGTAATCGTATGTGGGGTTGTCATATACATTTCATACTTCATTTTAAATAAAGGGTTTAACTCGTTTTTATGTATTGATGATTCATATTTTCTGACTTCAGTGTATGATTCGATTAATGGTTTATTTTTCTTTTTAACCAAATATATATTTCCTGTCTCATACATATCTACTAGTACTTTGATGTTTTTAACTATATCATTGTTGGTTATTTGTATTTTGTTTAATATGTATTTTTTACAAATAAATTCTCTCCTTAATTCTAATGGCGGTTCTCCTGCATCTACCAATAAAGCATTGACTGGTGTCGACCTCATTGCTCCTAAACAGAGCCGTATTGCTTTAAATTGCACTTTGTCTAATATTCTTAATATATTATCTGAGGCCGAGCCTATTAATGTACTTACATAATCCATGTTTGACCTAATTAGAGATCTGTACATTATTAATAGTATTTTTGGGTCTGCCCCCCACCATGTGGCTGTAAGTGCTCTCATCATATTTATCTGTTTTTCACATTTTGCAGTTTTTCACAATTTGTTTTTTCCATTTTAATTTTTCATCTAATATAACTCCTAGATATTTTACCTCTTTACTAATTTTAATCTTATATTTCTCTAACTTCACGTGTGTTTCATTGTTTGCATTTCTATGCCTTGTAAATGTACATAACGTTGTCTTATGTTCAGAAATTTCAAGATTATTTTTTTAAGCCATTTATCGAGAGTTTTTATTGCTTCTGAAATATTTTGTTTTGCTACTTCTAACTACTTGTCTTTCGTAAATATACACAAATCATCTGCGTATTGTATACATTTTATGTTTGGTATACTGTTGAATATATTATGTACGTCTAGGGTATAGATGTTAAATAATATAGGACTGATAATTATCCACAAGGGTCAATTATAATTGACCCTTGTGGAAGTCCGTGATTTGAAATTCGTGGCCCTTCTTTTCTATTTTTCGTTTTAATATAGATTATTCTATTTGATAGATGTGCTATAATCGATTTTATAAATTGTGTTGGTATTTTTATCATTTTCAACTTGTCTACTAAAACATTTAAATCTACGTTATTATAAGCATCGCTTATATGTATCTGTAAATATCGCTGATAAATAATCGTTTTCAGCATATGTAATTTCTATCTCACTTATCAAGTGAGTTAGCGCGTCTGTTGCAGTGGCGTAGTAAGAAAAATTTTCGGGGGGGGGGGTAAGCTTGGGATTTCCAAAATATGCGAAATTATTATTATAATTTCTAATTTTATGACTAAAAAAAAAAAAGTTCACACAATTGAAAGTTAATTAATAAGTAGTTATTGAAGACCTTTTTTTATTTTTTTAGTCATCCAACTAAATACAGTATACAGTTAACTATATGATCAAAAAAAAAAGGTCATTAAATTCAAAATTGTAATAATAATTTCATATATTTTAAGAACATTGAATATTTCGGGGGGGGGGGGGGGGGGTAACTCCAAAATCCTCCCCGTTCCTACGCCACTGGTCTGTTGTACTCATACCTTTGCGAAATCCGTATTGGTTACTCGGAAGTAGTCGGTTATGTTCGCACCACCATTCGAGTCTGTACTTAATAATTCGTTCTAATGTTTTTGTCATGCATGATGATAATGAAATCGGACGGTATGATTTGTGTTCATTGGGGTTTTTCTGATTTTTCAGGATCGGTACTACATTTATTGTTTTAAAAGATGGCATATTAATTTGTTTATTCCATATATCATCTAAAATTAAAAGTACATTTTCTTTTGCAGATATTGGTAGATTGTATAACATGGCATAATGAATGTTGTCATGACCTGGCGCTGAATTGTTAGAGTTTTTCAGGACCCTGTGTAACTCTTGCATTTTAAATCTCTTGTTTAAAATATGTGTACTTCTGACTTGTTCTACGTCGTCTATTTTTATTAAGTTCGTTACTGAAGGTGGCGTTAATTCTATCAGTAATTTTTCTATCCATGCGTCAGTTACCGGAAGTGGATCCCCTTCATGAATACTTTTTTTTGTACCTTTTAATATTTTTCCAAATATCTGCGATAGGGGTTTCTCTGTTTATTTCTTCACAGTATTTTTTCCAAGATTCTATCTTTTTTGCTTTCAGTTGTTTTTTAATTATGGCATCCGTACGTCTATGCGATATATAATTTTCCATTATTGATACCATCTTATAACGTTTTAAAGACTCTTTTCTCAACTTGATTAAATTAGCGCATTCCTCATCCCACCATGTCGCTGCTTCCTCTATGACTTTAATTAAATTTTCAAATTCTTCTATTGTATCGTTTTTTCCATACCCATTCTTGTATGTTTCTTCTATTTTTTCTTTATATTTAGTCCAATCTGCCTTTTTTATATTCAACTTCCTTACTGGTATATATTTACTTTCTGAACGCTTCTGTTCTTGTAAAATGTTGATTTGTATTAGGAAATGATCTGAACCTAAAGTATTTTCAATTATACTCCATGAACACTTAGCTGCTGTGTTTGAGGATACAAAAGTCAAATCTAGTACCGATGGTTGTTGGTTTGGAGCTGACAATCGTGTTGGTGACCCATCGTTAATGTTTATTAACTTATGTTCTTCTATAGCATCTAATAAAACTCGACCAGATCTATCGGCGTACCCGCTACCCCACATCGGATGGTGTGCGTTAAAATCGCCTGCGAAAATAAAAGGATCATTAAACTGCTTTAAAATATTCAACCAGTCAGATTCTGATGTTCTTATTTCTGGAGGACAGTAAACAGAAATTACTGTGATAGGTTTTTCGTCTAAGAATATTTCTGCCGCACATATTTCTATTTCGTTATTGTACTTATTTATACTTATTTCTTTGTACATATATATTTTTTTAATTAACAGAGCCACTCCACCACGAGCGTCAAGGCGATCTGTTCTAATAATATTAAACCCTCTAATATGTATATTATCAAATGCTGAGAGCCAAGTTTCAGATAAAATTATGACGTCCATATCTTGATTTTTATAAAGATAACTCTCTAGGTTGATTTTGTTTGATTTGATGGACCTCGCGTTCCACTGTAGAATTTTTTTATCCATTGTTGTCCCTTAATATTGCGTTAGTTAATTTGTCTTTTATATCATAAAGGGGTCGAGAGCTGATATTAAAATTACTTAACAAAATTTCTTTAATTATCTCACACATGTATTCAATCAAATTATTTATGTTTATAGTTCCATTTTCGTCTTGATTGGTTGTTGATTTATGCGGGTTAGAAACTATTGATTTAAAATTATGTCTAGATGGGTTTAGGAACCAGTCATTTTTAACTTGTGGGTTATTATTATTTATTATTGATTGTTTATTATTACAGGTTAGATTAGGTTGGTTTTTATCTTTATTATCAAATAGAGATTTATATGTTTTATTATTTCTTCTTAAATTAATTGAATTAGTATCAATATTATTATTAGGGGTTAAGTGTTCATTTTCCTTTGCTTTATTTTTGTTTATTAAGGAAGGAAACTCGTTTTCTTGACCTTCGAAATTACTCTGGTTTCTTGTAATGTTTGCATACGTATCCCCATTGACTAGTTTAATTGCTTGATCATATGACAGATTGCTGTGCGCCATAATATTATATTTGATTCTGCGCTGTATTTCGTAAGCCGAGCATGCGCGGTCGAGGGCTGAATGACCTCCCTGACTGTGTACACATTCAGGGTTGTCACTTTTTTCGCACTCTCCTTTCTCATGAGTTTCATCGCATTTTTCACATCTGGCTTTACTTCTACATTGTAATTTTGTATGACCAAATCTAAGACATTGTGTCACTGATTGTAGGTACGGTTCAACTGGACATCTCGCATTATCTATAGTTACATATTGAGGAATTTTATGACCTGAGAATGACACAATTATAACTTGTCTTGGCACTGTATCCACATTACCTTATGCTTACCACATGCCTTACTCCTATAACCTTATAAGGCGATTCTACGTATGTCGTTCATTATGTACTCTTCTGATAAAGCTGTATCTACTTGTTTTACCACTCCTTGCTTTTCAGTTAGGTGTTTCGGGATGTATGTAATCATATCCGGCAATTTCGCTAGTTTTATTCGCAGCCGTATATTTTTTCATTTCTACTTTAATTCTATTGACTCCCGTAGACTTGATGTGAATTATGTCATTTTTAATATTAGGTAATGCTTTGTATAAAATTTTCGCAAACGCCATTAGGTGAATTTTCCCTATTTTCTTTTCATTTTCCCCCTCTATGTAAACATAATAATCTAAATCTGCATTAAAAAATCTGAAAAAATTATGTAAGCTTCATTGGATTAAAATGAACATTTTTTGTCTCATAAACTTTTTTTTAAAATCAATAGTTTTGAAGATAAAAAATATTTTAACTTTAAAAATAGCGAAAAATTCGTATATTTGTAATTTTTTTTCTCGGAAACCAATTGTTCAATCAGAATAAATCTAAAACTAAAAGAATCAGCTAACTTTAAACTATAACGATATTTTTTTTTATTTTGATCATTACTGTAATTAAATGTAAAAACTTCATTAGAGCCGAACTCACTCTTTACGCCGTAAATCGATACCATGGCTGGCTACAATTTTCGTTTAATAATTGAAATATTTAAATACTGGGATGAAAGGTTCAATAAAAATACAAATTTTGAATATTTTAACTGCACATTTATTTTTCACGATTATTTTATTTATTATTACACTTATCAGAACATCCACAAAAAAATTTTTGTTCTTGTTGCGGAAAATTTCGTTGTACAGCTAAAATATGCTCTTGTTTGGCTTTAGATTTAAAATGTTGTTCAGTTTGTAGATGATAAGTATATATAATAAAGAAAATTATTGTGACAGATAAATGTGCAATAAAAATATTCTAAATTTGTATTTTTATTGAACCTTTCATCCCAGTATTTAAATATTTCAATTACACAGGTTTACAAAAAAAAAAAGTTTATGAATATTTGACGAGACCATTGTATCCTTATGTATTTTGACGTCCTGAATCCGAATCTGAGGTCCGTTGACCTTGGTTAGCTCAGTTTCAAGGTCATTTTAAGGTCAAATTTTTAAAAATTGCTAAATGATTCTGGTAAAAGGTGATATATAGGTTTTTCTGGTCGCTGATTCTGAATTTGACATCCGTTGACCTCTATGAAGTCAGATTCAAGGTTATTTCAAGGTCAAAGTGAGAAAAATCGCTCAAAAATTCTGACAAAACAGTACATATAGGTTTTTGGGGTCGCTTAATTAAAATTTGAGGTCCGTAGACCCCTACAATGTCATTTTAAGATCAAAATTTTATTTTTAAAAATCGCTAAATGAATCTGGTAAAAGGTGATATATATGTTTCTCTGGTCGCTGATTCTGAATTTGATGTCTGCTGCCCTCTACAAGGTCAGGTTCAAGGTCATTTCAAGAAAAAGTGGGAAAATTCGCTCGAAACAGTACATATAGGTTTGAACCTGACCTCGTAGAGGTCAACGAATGACAAATTTAGAATCAGCGACCAGAAAAACCTATATATCACCTTTTACCAGAATCATTTAGCGTTTTTTTTAAATTTGACCTTAAAATGACCTTGAAACTGAGCTAACCAAGGTCAACGGACCTCAGATTCGGATTCAGGACGTCAAAATACATAAGGATACAATGGTCTCGTCAAATATTCATAAACTTTTGTTTTTTTGTAAACCTGTGTTATTAAACGAAAATTGTAGCTAGCCATGGTATCGATTTACAGCGCAAAGAGTGATGAAGTTTTTACATTTAATTACATTAATGATCAAAATGAAAAAAAATATAGTTATAGTTTAAAGTTGGCTGATTCTTTTAGTTTTTGTCTTATTCTGATTGAACAATTGGTTTCCGAGAAAAAAAACACAAATATACGAATTTTTCGCTATTTTTAAAGTTAAAATATTTTTTATTTTCAAAACTATTGATTTTAAAAAAAAGTTAAGAGACAAAAAATGTTCATTTTAATCCAATGAAGCTTACTTAATTTTTTCATATTTTTTAACGCAGATTTAGATTTATTAAACAAAAAAATGTGTGTAGGTACCTATTGAAGGACCGCATAAAAAAATATCATGTATATATGTAGATGTTTTTTCTCAGAAAAATATAAAGAATTTAATAAAATCATATTTAGCCACTAGAACGTCGATTGGTTGGTTAGTGTCATTTCTAAGCAAGCTAGACTGGATAATCCGCTCGCCTATTTATTAATGTGTTTAACGCCTTCGATATTACGGACCCGGTCCCACCTTGGTCTGGATCCAAATCTTCAATTGAAATACCTCCACTACAGGATCGGGATGAACTCATTCTTGAATTCTCACTCTTTTTCACCTAAATCACTTCACAATTTTGAAAAATACACAACACTCGAGATCACTAAACAAAACTATGCACGTTAGAGCAAAAATACATATGTGTGCACTTTGCTAGTTAAAACTCGAATGAATTTAACTGTTTTTTAAGACTATTCATTTATAGTAGGTACTCATATATATTTGTGCAATTAAATTATTATGTAATCTATTGAAAATTGTATAAGTAAATTTTGTTGCAATAAATATTTGATATTTGGAATTTTAGTATTTAAATATATTAAACTTGATATAAAATTATATGTCTCATTAATATGGATAAGGTGAAGATTAAAACGTTTTGAAAGGGGGTAGGGGTATGTTAGCCCCCCCCCCTCACTGAAAGGCGAAGGATATTCGTTTAAAAGCAATTTAAATAAAGGGGGTGGGATCATAGGAGCCATACCCCATAAGAAACAACATATGTAAAACTATAGCAAATCAAATAAAAATTCTTTTGCTTTGAACTTCAAAACTTGTTTTATCTACCCCCCTCTCAAATTTGAAGTTAGTATTGTTAAGCCAATTTTTTTCAATTTCGGATTTTGATAGCAATATCCATTTTAACCTTCTCTGAATCTATTCTGACTATTTTCGACTTGATGACTGTGCCGATCTGTAGTCGCTATAAACGACAAAGAAAGTCCAGTGATAGCCAACGCACCTTTTTAAATGTAATTTAAAAATGTGAAAATTTTTAATTAGCCATTATAATGCCTAATGACAAACAGGAATTTGAAATTTTTATATTTTGTTAAATATGTATACCTACGAGTGGGTTAAAATTTCGCATGTGTTATTGCAAAGGTAATGATTTTATTGCTTATATTTATACTACAAGAAACGCAAATTATTATTGCAAATAAAGTACCCTGGTCGGCACAAGACTTTTTTATACATCATTATACAGAATAAATTACATTAGTTGAATATAAACTACTGGCACTGAAATCTTATTGTTGAGTTTTTTTCATTATAAACCAATTCAGTTGTTTCATAGAACCAGCAACATAAAAAAAATAATAGCCAAAAACCTGCTCCGAACAATTATTTATCTATTGGTGAAAGCCGCATTAAAATCGGTTCAGTAGTTTTTGAGTTATTTAATGTAATGTAATTAATTAACTCTACCTACATAAAAAAGCTTATTTTTGTATCTTTTACTGCTTATCTCGAAAAATATGATGTGTAAAACGTAAAATGTAATAGCAAAAAATAATATATTAATATTTAATTGTTATAATGTATAAAATAATATCCAAATCCAATATAAATTGTAGATACATATTAGATTTAAAACATTTATTACACTTCCTTCTTATTTTTTCTTCTTTTTTTTTCATCTATAAAATTTTTATAAATATTCGTTATTTACTTAAGTCATTTGTATACATTTTTTCATATGTCAAAATTCACATCAGTTTCCTGTATTACCTTCATTTGTCTGTATAACATTAATACCAACTTTTAACAAATCATTCATATCTATTAGAATTTTTCTCTATTTTGTTTTTGTTTTCATGTAGTTACAGATCTTTTATATGTTTCTAATTTCCTAACTTTTATGCTTCCTGTTCCTGTATAGCACATGTCTGTATTAAATATGTACAAAAAATTATATGTTAATAGTTACAAAATGTTTATAACATAGTAATTTTATAATGTGATATTAGTTTTAAAATGTTTTTAATTAGTATATAAGTTTTAATATTTTTAAATACTTTTAACAATCTCACATTTTCTATGATTGTCAAACATATTTACACGTCTTTTCTAATGTTATTGTAAGTATAATTTATTATAAACATTTTTCTTCACTGTTTCATATATAAACATATAAAATTGTTGTTTCTTTCATTATTTTTAGAACTTTCTCTCAATGTTAAAATAAAAACAATATTATTGTAAAACCTTTATAAACGCACTGATGATGGAGGGCATAATCTCCGAAAAAATTAAAAGCGCTGGTTTTATGCAACGATAAAATCTTTTTTTTTTTATTGACCCATCACCCAGAAATATATAAAAGGAAATTAGATTTAAAATATACATAAGTAAATAACCATACTAAATATAAGAAATTAGATAACAAAAACAAAATTTGTAATAATAAATCATTATTTGAAAAGGACGTATATTTATTGTTTTTATTTAACATTATATAACTATATAAGCTCCGCCCTAGAAAAAGATAACCGATGATGTTTGTCTTTAAAGGAATCTGTTGTAAGCGATTCTAGCCTTTAGGGTGCCAGACGAGTTCTTCAGGCGACTGTAAATACACACACAGATTCATCTTTCTGAAAAAAGTAAAATATACATAGTAACCTCGAAACATAAAAAATGTTGAAATTTTTGATTATGATTTTCGGATCGATTAGAATAACTTCCTGTTGTGTAGTTAATAAATAACTAAATGGTTAAACTCGACTGATAGATGAGTGTATGTTACGGAATTTTTTAGATTAAATTAAAAGATCATATTATATAGATCCCATTCCAAAAAGAAATCCATGGGGTTCAACTGGATTCTAATGTGTCTTGACTCAACAATCGCAACTACTCGTAATATAATAAACAATCGTCTATTTGATTGATTTGATTGAATATAAGAGTTTTTTAAGTTCTAAGAAACATCAAAAATTGTTAAACGGTTAAAAGTTATTTGGAATCTGTATTAAATACTTTTCTAAATAATGTTTTTTTTCTTGTAAACGTGACAATTATTCATAAATACTTGAAGTGTCTTTAAGGCGGCGCGGCGTCATTATTTTGAAGAAAGTGAAAATGGAAGTTTTTTTTCTTTTAACAATTATTAAGAAACAACAGTTCAAATAATGCCTCTACCACTGTTTGAATACACCTTTGAAGCACAGCAAGACTCTGTAATTGTATTAGAGTCACTGTTTGATGTGAAAATGCATATTTTTAAAGATGCTTAATTGTATAGTAAGACGTTTTGTCAGTTTTCTACTTTTGACGGCAAAGTTTTCTTAAATAAGTAATTATGACACATTTTTCAAATGCAGATACTTAAACGAATTCAACCTTTTTATTTAAAAAATATACAGCTAGAGATACATATACAGGGTAGTTCAATAGTGCGTCCGGCTTTCCTAGCGCACTTCCCGTAGGAGATAGAAAAAAAAGTTTGGTACATAATATTATTGGTTTGAAAAGATCAACGTCGTAAAATTATTTTCAACAATACAGGGTGTCTCATTTTTGCGCTATAACAAAAACAAAGATTTTTTAAATGGAATACCCTGTAATGTTTTATGTCTTCCGATGTCGTTTCTTAACCTCTACATTAACGTCTGTTCATTTTTTAATTTAGTGACAGTGTTGCCAAATTAGAATTTTTTTTCCGAAAAATAATCCATATTCAGGCTCAAATATAAAAAATCGTAGCGACCTAATTTTTTTTGAAGTGATGAATTTTTTTAGCAACAATGTTAGCCCAGATAAAGAGTAACATTTTGATAATAAACAATTTTAATTTAGTTCTCCAGGGTGTTAATAAAAAAATGCCAAAGTTTGCAATCTTCAAAATGATAAAACTCATTTTTTTCAAATGTGACTACCCTTTTTTTATTCCATGGTTTTTTTTTCTCCTTTTCAATTTGTATACGGGATATTTATGTCTAAACCCCATACTTTCTGAGATATTCAATAATTTTCACAAAAGTAACCAAATGCGAAACAATTACAAAACAAATGCCGGTGAATTGATTTGTGCCTGGATGAAAATGGAAGACATTTCGAACATTTATTGTAGACTGTTATCTTTTAGATGTATTTTCAATTTTGTTATTTATCATAGTTTTTTGAATAAAATAAATAATTTTATTACATAAGTATTATCCGTTTTAATTATAAATTTTAATTAAATGTTACATTGATACTTAAGTACTTACATTTTGGCATTTCTTTTGCATCAGCACAGCCTACTTCGATGCATAAAAACGTGGTGAAATGGTTACTTTTGTGAAAATTATTGAATATCTCAGAAAGTATGGGGTTTAGACATAAATATCCCGTATACAAATTGAAAAGGAGAAAAAAAAACCCATCGAATAGTGAAATAAAAAAAGGGTAGTCACATGACGCAATACATCTACTAATTCATGTTGCCTTGGAAACAAATGCAATTAAATTTAAATTGTCAGATTAGTTATTCTAAAAATGTGTATTATATTATCAATATTAGGATATTAGAAAACAAATATTCATAATACAAAGGTGAGTTTATTATTTACAAATTTTCGAATGTATGTAAAAACGATTGCCAGTTTTTTTAACGTGGAGTATCGCTTCTTACTATGTTGTTTATAGTAACTGTGTGAAATATACCGTCTAATCCCCGCCCACCACTCTAATCTTAAATGAAACAGACTATAGTTTCAATTTAACGGCGTTTGTTTTAAGTTTTATAACTATAGTCTGATTCATTTAAAATTGCAGTAGTGGGCGGGGATTAGACGGTACGATTCACACTGGCACTATTCTCGCACAGGCTAGCCCACAAAATAAAGATAGTAAAAAGCGTTACTCCACGTATATAAATTTAATGGAATTTGTCACAAATAAAACTCACTTTTGTATTATGAATATTAGTTTTCTAACATCCCAATGTCAATAATATAATACACATTTTTAAAATTACTAATCTGACAATTTTAATTTAATTGCATTCGTTTCCAAGACAACATGAATTAGTAAATTAGTAGATTTATTGCGTCAGTGAAAATTGTATTATTGTGAATCTGCCTGGCATTTTACCCAATCAGGAGCGCGTATTATGCTTCTATGTTAGCTACCGAGACAATCTCTATATATCTATATATATAAAAATGAATGTTCGTTTGTGTGTGACTTATAGACTCGGGAATTACTGAACCGATTTCAATGCGGTTTGCACCAATAGTCAGATCATTTTTACGAGCAGTATCGTGGCTAATAATATGTTATGAAAATCTAAGATTTGACATCAATAGATTAAAAATAATCTTTTGCACAGCGTCTTTTGTTTCCATGATGTCAGAGCATACAACTGTCATTTATATAAAAACACAGTAGCCATGGAATATAAGACGCTAAAAACAATTACTATATGTGAATGTCAATTTGAATGAAAAAAACACGCATTTTACAATATAAATGAAGAAATTAAGTGTAATATAAATAAGTGAATTGTTAAAAATCAAAATAAATAAAGTATAATATAAATTAGTGGCTTTTCACAAATTAAAATAAAATAAAATTACAATGCAATATAAATAAGTGAATTTTTACTTCCATGTTCTGAAAGAAACGGAAGTAATACCATCGAAAAATCGTGTCCGAGAAAATGACAAATTCTGTTTGTACTAACTTCAAAACTTAAAGAAAAGTTAATTTCCGCATGGCGGCTGTGCGTGTGTCTGTGCGGATGTAGAATTTTCTTTCGTTCACGATAACTACTGTAAAAATACACCAATCTGAATTATTTTTTAGGAAAATATTTGTATCAGTGAGTACTCCAGAGCTATTGATTTTGGTGCTAATCAGATAAGGGGTTTTGGAAATATTCGAAATTTTGTAACTTTTTTCGTCTAAAAAATGAACGTTGCGAGTATTATCTCACTAATTTTGATAAGACTTGGTACATTTGTAGTTCAATTGAACCTAAGGGACATTTATTACTTGTACATGTCTAAACAGCCATTGAAGGGGTGAAAAACACCCTCAAAATTTGAATTTTAAATACTAATTAATACGTCATTAATTTATGTCGCCTTGGAAATAAATGCAACTAAATTCAAATTATCAAGTTAGTTGTTCTACGAATGTGTTTTAAGATTTTGACATTCGGACATTAGATTATATTTATATAAGTACAAAGGCAATAACAGCTGTAACCGTCGTAAGTATATATGTTTTTATGTATTACGAAATTTATTTTCATAGTAGTAGGTTATATAATTAAAATATAAAAAAAATTATATTTAAAAAGATAGAAAGAACATGGAAGTCATGTATGGTTCTCCATACCGATATTTCTAAATCAAAATAAAGAACTTCCAAAAAAGGTAACCCATTTATTTATTTTTGATTTTCATACAAATTCTAAGACAAGACCTGGTGTTTTCTGGGAGTTTGAAAATATAATTTTACGCGATTTTTTCAATAACTACTGGATGGATTTTATTCCGGTTTTCACTAATGGATAGGTTAAGTTTAAGTGTATAATTTGTGTAAATTTCATGTAGCCGGAAAAAAACAATTCGTGGTGAACCGTGTATTGTTAGCATGTTGGGTGGGCATGTTGGGTGGGTATGTTGGGTGGGCATGTTGGGTGGGTCTGTTGGGTGGACATGTCGGGTGAGCATGATTACTTTATGTTTAGTCTCAAATAAAACAGAGTATAGAATCATATTTATAATTAATTTAGTATAATATGCAAAATATCTTGTTCACTATCTGCACAACTTTCAATTTAATCCAATCTTTGTCATAAAATCATAATTAGCATTCAGTGTTCATAATTCATTCATTTAAAAATTTCAAACATTTCTGCGTACATACTTCGTTGTACAGAAAAGATAAAGTTTTTAGTTGATCTGTATCAACATTATAACAAAGCACGTAAAATCTAGTAGTTTTAGTAACTTTTATTTGAATAAAAAAAAATTGCAACTGCTCCTCAAAACATACCTACATATTAACTTCAGAATATCGTTTTCAAAAATTTTCAATAATCTTTCGTAGTTATTAATACAATAATTATTCTATTTTCTGAAAATGTAATATTTTATAAGCCTGGGAATATTAGCCATAATGAATTTTTTTTGGCGGTAAAATTTTATGTATAACTACTTACTTGAGGATGGAGAAAAACTTTGATTCCATATATTTGTCGCCATTTTTTAGTTTGTATACCTTTATGTATTTTAATAGTTTATTTTTGGAAATGTGAACCTAACACTTACAAAACTGTATTTTATTTTTGCGTTGTTTTCTTTCGATCGATATTATCTATCGCTTTTCTTTTTGTTTCGTATTTTTGTTTGTCATCAAAAAAAAAGGTAATCAATTTAAAACGTGACAAGTTATAGAGAAAAACTGTTTGATATTCGTTTAGTGTATTGATATTTGCTAGCTTTTTGTTATTAATTTGGTTTATGTTGTATTTGCTTTAGAAAACTAATATTTACATTTTTTTTTACAGATTGATGACGTAGTAAAAAATTCAACCTTTTTCAAATCCAATTTGATGTTGGTACTGTTTTTTGTATATACCTTGAAATATTATAATGAACAAATGTTAAATCCAAACAGTTTAAAAAAAGTACATATTATGTATATGTGCACATATACATAATATGTACTTTTTTAAAATTAGACAACTTAATACATGTATTAAGTTGTCTAATTTCGCTTTAAAGACTTTTATAAAACAAAAAAAAAATTTTGTAATAATGTTTAAATTCGACCCATCGTAGATTTCTACTATTTTACTACTAGTTGTACTCACTTCCAAAATCCGCTACATGTTTGTATCCCAATCAAAATGCATGTAATTAAAATATGAGTATTTTGTGTTATTAATTAGGTATAATAATAATTTCTTAATTAGTTCATACTATATGTTCGGAAATAATTAAAACATAGATATTTTAAGTAAATCACATAAACAGTTTTATACAACTCAAAATCGAACAAACTCTAGTACCGAGTGTTAAATTATTTGGTATAACTGTAAATATTTAAAAATTCATATTATTATGGAATTCTTATGCAAAATAATAAAAACTAACTATTTTGATATTCGTTTGCGAATAATACTTAATCTATAAAGTTATTAGGTTATTTTCTTGCATGTTATGATATCAAAATATTATTGTATTTTAAAACAAAACAGTTCAGAACACTTTCATTTTTACATCTGAATTACTAAATTACCGATCTTTAACTAGATGTCACATTTATAAATTTATGAATAATTTATATAATGAAGCTGTATTTGTTCAATTGATTCAATAAATCTGTATCAAAATTTTCGTATGCTTGTGTTACCTACTATTTAATTGAATAATTCATCTAGTTGGTGAGATACATAGAAGAGTCTATGTACACTTTAGTTTTATTTACTAGCATTTCTATACAGTTATTTCAAAATACATACCTATTTTATCTAAAATTGAACAAGATACTGTTTTCAAATCTGCAACTATTTTCTATCTTGCCAAATTGTTTTGCTAGTGTGTTTTTTATAATTTGATTTTATTTAATTTTATTGAAATTTTGATTCAATCCAAAGAAAATATGTGTTCTTTTTTAATTATCATTTTAATTGCAGTTACTTCGATTAGAACATATTTTTAATAACTAAATAGTTTCCTGACTGAAAGATAATTGTTTTAATTATTAAAAATATGTGATTAATTAACTATTTGGTGTTTTAATTCCCTAAAATCTTCAATAGGTCTTTTAGGTTACGCGCGACTGCTCCCGTTCTTATTGACTACGCGCCTGCTTGAAGGTTAATGGAACGAACGAGATTTGGAACTCACCACCTCATATATAAGTCAAAAAGAGACTGCTCAGTTTTGTTGAATATTTACTTTTTAAGACGCCTAAAGTTCAATAAATTAGACTAATAAGGTACTGGTACCAGTTATGGCAGCTACAAGAGCACGGTTTACTGTTTTTGTTATTACCTTCTATTGAAGGTTGTTTTTTTTTTTAATTCTCATGAACTCACAATACTAATAAAATAAGTAACTCTTTATTTAATCAATTTAATTACCAACGTCCGTAATACATAGTTTGTTTTTTCTCTACATAGTAATGAATAATGTAAAACCAGTAATGATGGACACTTGCTAATGATTATAAAATGATAAGTAGGTACTACGACACAAAAGATATAAAAGAAAGAATCATAAAATTTAAAACGATGTAAAGCAGTTGCTATGATAATATAATAATTAATTATATTAATAACTAGCTGCTACCTGCGCAGTGTATAATAATAGCAAGTATAATTGGCGCCCGGGGTACGATATCTTTTTGGCGCCCCCAAAAATAAGAAAATAAAAAATAATAATAATTTTATAATAAATCTGAATTAAAATTGGCGTAACTAAAAAAAAAAAAAGGTCTTCAGCTCTTTTTCTTTTAGCTTTTTATAAATTAGGTTTATGCTATGCGGTTTAAAAGGTTAAAGGCCATTTGGCGCCCTTCCGTAAGTGGCGCCCGGGGCATGATAGACCCCCTTTCCCCCTCCTCGCTACGCCACTGTACCTGCGGCTTTGCTCGCGTTGATTTCGAAACTTAATACAACCCTCCATACGTGACACAGGGTCAAATATTTAAATTTCCTTTATTTGTTTTTTATTGATTATTTGTTTGTATTGAAGAGTATTTATTTTAAGTTTCTAATATCTCGACTCCAATGCAAGATTGGAGGTTGCTATCCCCCCTAAAACCCCCTCCCCCGTAATATTTTCCCGCCAGACAGAGGATGAAATATTAAATAATTATTTATTTTTACAAAATCGTAAATATCTCGGAACTTATTGTTAGTTAAAAATTGTAAAAACCCACCCCTTGTCGACCCCCTCCATTAGGAGTTGAATGTCGAAATTTTTATTTTTATTGAAGACTGTTTTGCCGGAGTTCACCTTTATAACATAAGCAGCTATGCAGATAAACATCAAAAATCCATCCTCGTCCCCCTCTTACGTTATTAGGGGTTTAATGGCGAAATTTTTTTTTATTGAATATTATTTTGTCCAAATTTACCTTAATATCATAAACAATTATGTAGATAAATATATTAAAATCTAAAAAAAGTTAACATCCCCGTCATCCCTTAGGGGTTGAATTTTCGAAAATATAGATTATTTGTGCAAAGTTTCATTCGAGTGAATACAAACAAAAAAAAAATCTCAACAAACTTTTTCACCCCCTTAAGGGATGAATTTTGGGAAATGCTGAAATACGTGTTTCATTATTTGTATTGAAGAGTATTTATTTTATGTTTCAAGTAAATCCGACCAAAAAATATTTTTCCTTTACAAACTTTTACACCCTCTTTTACCCCCTTAGGGGTTGATTATCGAAAAATCCTTTCTTAGTGGGTGGTTACGTCATATAAGGAAGACACCCCTGAAATTTCACGTTTCTAGATCCAAGGGATTCGGCTGGGCGATGATGAATCAGTTATTATATGTATATAGATTAGTAAATGTCCACCACTTTGACAACTATTGGCAGATTGTTATCAAATCACGCTGTAAGACAGTTAAATGTATATAGATTAATATTCAGAAATGGTAGTAAACAAGTATCAACAAATATTTCTAATTCAGTACATTTAATTTAAAAATTGCCATTACTGGGGTCATATCTAAGATCAGTGCCAGTTCCTTATATATAACTCATCTAGGGTATTAAATGACTCAAAATGACAATTTTTTTTCATTTATTAATTTTTAAAATAACGTTTATTTTTTAAACCTGAACCCGAACCCGAAACCCAAAAAACACCATATTTTTATTAATCTGCATGAACCCGAACTTAACCGCTATATTTCAAAAAGCAAACCTGAATGAATCCGAACCTTTTCATGGATAACCGGTAACCATATATTTTTAAAAGGTTCGATAAATTATTTTTAATATTTTTCTCCAAAAAATTTTAAAAGAGATTATCTTCGGAGTTTTACATATTTTTTACTTTCTTTTTTAATTCTATAACTGAATTACATGTCAATTGGCAAAAAAAATCTCAAAGTATAGATTTCAATCTTTAAAATGTAATTTTATTTTTGCCCTTTTTCTAACCATATTTGAATTAAAGGCTATTAATGTTTTTTCTTTTCCAGAAAATGATTTATTTGTTAATTATATTTTTTTTTTCGAACAACATGATTTTCTTTCAATTACAAACTTGAACTCTAACCTGAACCTGAACCCTGAAAAAATAACAACCAAATAATTTGCATTATGCTGAACCCATACCCGAACTCGAACCGAATCCGAACCATAAATAAATTCTGGTTCAAGTCCCTGTTTTAAATATTAATATGTACCCACGTATTTATGAGTTATTTTTATGTTAAGAACGCGTTAATAACAATGTAAGGCGATCCAGATATTTACTTTTATCTGCCATTGTACTTATTTTAATGGATTCTGTTATAAAAGTGTAAACATACGTGAGGTACTTATCAGCTCTCAGTTTTGAAAGTGAAGAATATTTGTATAGTTGTTTGAATTACATCTTTGTGATTGTCAATATTACTGTTGTATCTATTATAGTGATAAATATCACTAGATTAAGAATAACAAAGGCTGTAGCCGGGTAGCAATGTAAAATCGGCCTCAACACGGATTTTGGCTAATTTTTATTGTGAATGTTGCTCTTTATGTGAGCATTCTCATGCCCATAAAGAAAGACGGTATAGACCGAGCTCTGATAGCAAAAAATGGTACGTCATCGAACACCTCAAATTTAAAAAGTGGAAATGGTTGGAAATAATGTAAAGAACATGTTAGACCCGGCAGACTATTAAAAATATGTTAATTGCTATGCTTAATGAATTTTTGAAATGAGTTAAAAAAAACAATGAATATACCTTACAAAACACCTGCATGAAATTTACACAGTTTATAGTAAATAATGTGCAATTTTTGAAAAAAAAATGCTGCTTAGCAATTTTTGTTAATTACCTTGTCTGCCTTAAATTTTTATAAGTTATAATTTTCAACAAAAGTACGTCACATAACACCTTTTTTTATTTATAAAAAAATGAAGTTTGAGATCTCCCCTATCTGTTAAAACTTTGCTGACTGGAAATTTTTGTTAATTACATTGTCTGCCTTAAATTTTTATAAGCTATAATTTTTAACAAAAGTACGTCACATAACACCTTTTTTTTCTTTTTTTTTAAATAAAGTTTGAGATCACCTCTATCTATTATAACTTGTCTGCCTAACAATTTTTATTAATTAATACCTGCAAACTTTTATTTTGCCTGCACTATTTTCATAGAATTTCGATAAATGGTAATATTCAAGAAATTTCCGAGCAAAGAAACATTTGGTCGTCTCAAACAATACACTGCAAGTCTTATCTCAAATCCCAATAGATCAGCGGTTCCCAACTTTCATTTTATTTATTTGTAGAGATCAGTTATCAAGTGCTCGGTGTTTAATTAACTTTTCACACAGCTTATGTTTTTTGTTGGGTGGAGGGGGTGTGCCACTGTATTTTTTTCGCCATTATAAATTTTTTTTCGCGTACTCCTGAGAGTACGCGTACTCCAGGCAGGATATTCATCTATTAGGATTTTGGAATTCATGACAATGATTTATTTAAAGGGTAAACCCTATTTGTTTTATTTGAAATAATTATGAATGTTTATTATTATTTTTAACTATCCTGATACATTAAAAAAATACTATAGTTCCAATAAATAATTGATTGAATCTAGCAAACTATTTATTTAAATCGTTGCAATGAAATATTTTATAAGCTCAATCAAATATCTGATAAATTAGATATAATTTATTGATTTAAAAAAATAATAAAAAATAGAATATATTTAAAAGACATTAATTATAGATAATAATATTCTCTGCAGCATGTCTCAAATTAATTTTTTTAAACGTAATTACTAAACCGGAAACGGATGTTTACTCTTGTCATTTTTTTTGAAAGGTTGTTTTCAAAATAGGAGGTTTTCTTCCCAGACAAAATTTAATCTTATATATAAATTTTCACCCTTCGACGATTTGTCGTATTTGAGTAACTGCGCTTACAAACAGATAGACACACAGACATCATAGCGAAAATAATCAGAATAGATTCAGGGAAGGTATATTCTTTTTCTAAATTTCGATAACCCTTCACCAAAATTTCGATGTGACAATGGAGAGGAATTTATTTTTTTGGTCGTCACATCGAGGCCCATAACTTTTTTAATTTTTAATATTTTTCAATAAAAATTGGTATTCAATAAGTTGAATATATATTTAACTAGCTGCTACCCGCGGCTTCGCTCGCGTAAATTTTGTAACCCCCATCTTAATGATATTTTTTCCGCCGGATCGAGTGAAGCTAATTACATACAACCACTCATATGTAAGAGTGTCAATTATTATTTTTTTCTATATTTTAGTTTTCATTCATTATGCAAAATCTATATACCCCATGTATAAATACCCGACCCCTGTGGTATTTTTCCCGCCGGATCTAATAAAACTAATTACAACCCTTCATATGTAACAGGGGGTGAAATGTTTATTACTAAAAAAAAAAATCCCATACAAATTTTTCAACCCTTTTGCAATCCCTTAAGGGTTGAATGTTCGGGATACGAAGTAGCCTATGTTCTTCCTCGGGATGCAAGATATCTCACTGCCAAATTTCATCAAAATCGATAAAGCGGTTTTTGATTTGCATTGATATTATAAGTCTTGACTTCTATGTAAGATAAGGAGTTGTTTTGTCCCCCTAATAACCCCTCTGCCGTAGTATTTTTCTCGCCAGATCGAATGTAATCAATTTCATATGTGACAGGGGGTGAAATATTAAATTTTTCTTATTTTTAGTTTTCTTCCATTATACAAAATCGTAAATATCTTGGTTCCTATGCGAGATTGAGGGTTGTTTTCCCCCTGAAACCTCCATCCCTGTGGTATTTTTCGCGCCGGATCGAATAAAATTAATTACAACCCTTCATATGTAACGAGGGTAAAATATTAATTACTAAAAAAAATAAAAAATTTCCACCCCCTTGAAATTTCTTAGGGGTTGCATTTTCGAGATACGAAGTAGCCTATGTCCATCCTCGGGATGCAAGCTATCTTACTGCCAAATTTCATCAAGATCGGTTCAGCGGTTTAGCCGTGAAAAGGTAAAAGACAGACAGAGAGACAGACAAACACACTTTCGCATTTATAATATTAGTATGGAATAATTAATATTATACCTACCTACATTTTGTATTAAAATTGATGAACCTTTTTTAAATCAAATATAGTTGTAAATTGAATTAACTTTGTCACTTTTAGATGCACGATGTTCAGATCACAGAGACAGATGTACAAATTCATACAACAATTAAACAAAATATCATTTAAAATTACGACAATGTTAATTATTAATTAAATAAATTCTTCTAATATTTACACAATTAATACAATAAAATACCTATGTAGGTAAAAATATTGATATATCAATAACTTTAAGTTTTAAATTTTAATGTATTACCTATGTTATGCCGAATATTAGTCATTTGAATACTGTGATTGTTTGTCTTCAATTTTTTTGACAAATTTATGTACGAAAATTTTAATGATTTATTACTTTAGAGTTGTGCATATTTTTCATTCGTTATGTTCTTAATATTTCTTTTTTGTCATATTTTATTCTTCATATAAAACACATTTACTTCAAAATTTTAAATGGCCACTGACATTTAAAAATAATAAATAAAATATAATGTATCCATAGTTACGACATTTGCAATTAATTTAGTAGATGCTTAAAGCGCATTATATGTAAACGTATTTTGTTTATTTTCTCCTCTTTAACATATCTTTTTCAAAAATCAGACACGGGTTCATGGTTGTCAATTAACCAAAGTATTTAAAAAAAAATAAAAAAATCTAATATCGGTTTTCGTTTTGATACTTTTTTACATCAAAACTTTTTTTTTCATTTTTTTTAAATCTGAAATTTGAACCTTACATTATATCGCCCAAGGAATATAAAAAAAATTTAAAAAATTGTAACTTTTTTTTTGAAAAATTGGGGGCCCCTTGTTACCCCATTTATAAACTTTTTCAAAAAAGGCCCACTAGTTGTTATTTTTTACCCTCAAGAAATGTATATACCAAATTTCAAGGTTCTCCGATGAGTGGAAATGGTCAAAAAAATGATTATCAGTCAGGGCACTTCGTTATATATAGTAGATAAGATGTCTACTACTTGATCGCAAAATAATATGGTATACCTATAAAAAATTCTCAAACATTGACAATCACATCACAGTGGCTTTCCCTCTTAAGACTGACCTGATAAAAAACATTTTTTCGATAAAAAAACTCTCTTAATATATAAAAGAGATGTAAAACCTCGATTGATAATTAAAAAAAAAAAAAAAAGTTGTCAACGGTTATATTACATTTTTTTTAACAAAAAAATGTGGTCGTAGCGCTTAAAAAATTAAGACTGACAAAGTAAAAAACGTTTTTTCTGCTGGCAGCAAAATTTTAATGCAATAAGAAGTCTCAAAGTTAATGTTAGAAAAAAAAATTAAGATGGTGTTTTTTCACGGCCCGCGTATAAACTATTTAAACGAAAAAAAATCATTGGCACGGCGCTTAAAAATTAAGACTGCCATAGTAAAAAACATTTTTTCGATGGCACACAAATTTATAAGCATAGAGGAGGTCTCAAACTTTATTTAAAAAAAAAAAAAAAGGTGTTATGTCACGCCAACGGTGGAGCCGGACATCCATCTCATGCATGGATGCTGCACATTCAAAATTAAGGCAGACAAGGTAATTAACGAAAATTTCCAGTCAGCAAAGTTTTAACAGATAGGGGAGAACTCAAACTTCATTTTCTTATAAATAAAAAAAAGGTGTTATGTGACGTACTTTTGTTGAAAATTATAACTTATAAAAATTTAAGGCAGACAAGGTAATTAACAAAAATTGCTAAGCAGCATTTTTTTTTCAAAAATTGCACATTATTTACTATAAACTGTGTAAATTTCATGCAGGTGTTTTGTAAGGTATATTCATTGTTTTTTTAACTCATTTCAAAAATTCATTAAGCATAGCAATTAACATATTTTTAATAGTCTGCCGGGTCTAATATGTTGTTTACATGATTTCCAGTGTTCGATGACGTACCATTTTTTGCTATCAGAGCTCGGTCTAGTAAGACAAACTGGCAGTGGGAGACAGAAGCGTTCTTATTGAATATTTCGAGTTTATTTTATTTAAATAACTGTTTTTATATCATTTTTATATTATTTTATGTTACATTATTTCTATAGCATTTGTAAATGTTAATATTGACTTCCAATGATATTAATTTTTTTTAAGTATGTTCTACCACTTCGATTCTTTTCAGACTTTGTAGGGTGTAATAATAAAGTATGAAGATTATTTCATAAAATATCTGAAGTTGTCGCTCAACCACAAACAAAAAATTTTTTTTTTTCAAAATTTCAATTTTTTTTACTTGATAGAGTATGCGTAGCTTCTTGAAAATATTACCTAATATGCACTTTTTCAACTTCTACATTGTACCATAGTTTGAACTTAATCAAAAAAAAAAATTCTTGAAAAAACAATATTTTTGAAAAATTGAAAATAATTTTTTTTTCAAAAACTATCAACTTTTAGAGGCTAATAATTGGGCATAAAAATGCTCACATAAAGAGCAACATCCACAATAAAAATTAGCCAAATCCGTGTTGAGGCCGATTTTACATTGCTACAGCCTTTTATGGAAATAATTATTATAGAAATAGAAACTGATTTTTTAAATAAAATTAGGTTATACTTATATTCTTACATACATACTTATAACTATAGTCAAAATAATATATTAATACACTAGCGCATGGGCGCCGGCAGGATTTCTGCTAGGGGGGTGCATCTAGATATATGTGAAGTATATACAAAATAATTTTTTTTATGAATGTTAACATGAGTAAAAAAAAAGGTCTTCAGTTTTTAAATATGTATAATTCAAAACTGAGACGACTAAAAGAAAAAAAAGGTCCTCATTTTAATATTTTCGCATATATACCTTATTATTCACGGAGTAAATTTTTTTTCATTTTGCCAAGGGGGTGCAAATGTATTAAATTTTAAAATTACAATTGTATTTCTTAATTATTTCATTTGCCAGGAGGGTGCAAGTGCACCTCCTTGCACCCCCCTCCCGGCGCCCATGCACTAGCGCATTTAACCCGGTGTTACCTGGGTTAATATCTATAAATTATACATCTTAATTAATAAAATATTGAAACCGTAAATTACATAATTCTTTATTCAATGGCTACTAGCCAGTACTATTATGTTTTTATACAAATAACAGTTGTATACTGTGGTACATCACGGAAACAAAACATGACTTGATAAAATATTTTTAAAATCTTTTGATGTTAAATCTTAGGTTTTCATAAAATATTAATAGCTAAAAAACATGCACTCAAAAATTATCTAACTATTTGTGAAAACCGCATTAAAATCGGTTCAATAGTTTTCGAGTTTACTTGTAACATGTAGAAAAAAACGGCTATGATTTAAACGGGCGGTAATATATTACAGTTTTGGTCAGTATTAAAATTAAAATGGTAAGTTCAATAACATAAGCAGGAGAAAATGGAAACGAGCAGTAATATATTATGAAATGGGTGGTTGAATAAATATATTGAGAAGTAAAATAAATGATTGGGCAGTAATACGTGAGCAGTAACTAAATCAGAATCGGTCCGTTAGAAATATTGGGGTAAGCGATAACCATTTTTTCTGAGATGCAATGCGGGACTGACTTTTTCAGGGGAATGGAAAGTGGGGGGGTTCTGGTAGTTTTTTTTGGGGTGGGGGGGTAAATTTTATTTAAAATTATTTATTTATTTTATTTATAATTAAAAGACCGGGATTTTTAGGAGGGGGGAATTTTTTATAGGGGCCTTAACATATTATATATAATATATATATTTTACATATATTTTATATTGTGTAACCATTTGGTCTCTTGTTTGTTACAACACAGGCGCAAGGAGTCCTGCCCCCTGAATTTTTGTAACCAGCGGGGGATCGGATGGTTATTCCATATCATATATTTGTAAAATATATATTATATGTGAATGGCCCCAATAAAAAAAATTGCCCCTTACCCCCAAAAAATATGCTGGTTACGGCAGTGCAACGGGGGATCAGGTCCCCTTGCCTCCCATTGATTACATCGATGCGCCCGCGCCTCTGTCACGTAAGTCCGTACATTTTAACAAACGCGTGCCGCTTTTTTTAACCAAAAGTAAACTTGACTTTTATCGAACTGCCGAACTATTTATTTAACTGCCCAATTCAATTATTTTACATATCAAATAATTATTGTACTGGCCATTTATTTAATCTACTGCTCGAGTAGGTTCTTAACTACCGCTGTAAGATTAAATAACTTAACAAAATCTTATATATTAGGTACTTGCTACATTTTACTGCCACAATTGATTTAATTACCGCACAAAAAGTTTAATACTGCCCAATGTAACCGCCCGAATATTTAAAAAACTGCTCAAATAATTACTTCCCGAAAAAAACATCTGCCAAGTAAATGCACAGTGCTTCCTCGTGCTAAATTCACCAAAGGTAGTTAATTATTGAACAATTTAAATAAAAACCGATAATGTTGAGATAAATTGCCTGGAATTGGTTAACTATTTAATTTTTATACAATTTTACCAAAAAATATTAGTTCGGAATTTTTCTCAAGACACACCTGATTATTTTTTCGTATATTTTTGATTTTTTTGACAAATGTCAAAATGACATTTAATATATCCAAGCAAATATTAATTTAGAAAAACAAAACACAAATTTTTAAAATAAATTGAGATAAATCTTTGTAAGGGAATATTTTACAACAAACGTTGTAGACCCATATTATAGGAAATTCAAATCTCTACAAAAAATATCCTCTAAAATTTTCACGTAACATGTGTCGTTCTTGAGATATCTTGAAAAAAAATATTTTGGGGTGTCACCCCTCCTCCTTACACACAATTTTGATGATTTTGAAATGGGGCCAAGTTTCAATAATATCGGTTCAGTGGTTCATGAGTTATGCGTGTGACAAGGATTCAGGGGACAGACACACACACAGATGGACGGACAGACAGACAGACACGGAACGAAAAGTGTTTGCCTTGACGTGAAACGGATAAATCAATTTAAAATTTTGAAATCGGAGAACATTTTTTTGTCTCAATCTGAAACGATCACATAGCTTTTTTTTGCGAGGATGCAATATAACTTCCTTTTGCAGAGGTAGAGATTAATGATGTACATAATAATATTATGTATGTTTTATATTTAAATGGTAGGCAACTTTATATACAAGTATAGATATTATTTACATACGTTTAAGTTATTAATATAAGTTTCAGTTCAGTTGGAGAATAAAAATAAAAAATTAAATGGACTCATTCCGGTTTTTCTGTTTTGATTCAATTCAAACCCTTGGTATTAGCTATAACATGTTTTAGGGCATGTTTTTTACCTATGTATAATGTATATATTGAAAAAGTGATTATATATCATTAATATCAAACATTCAGATGTAGAAGGTTAAGCGTGGGTGGACTCAAACATAGGAAAAAACATTATGCAGGTTCACGCACGAGTTCACGATTGTGCGAACACGTGCGAAAGCCGGCCAGTATATGGGAAATATTTACACTTGATTCTTTCCACCGGAATAATCACTGTTGATTTTTACAGATTTAGATCATTTTATGCTACGTTGGGTTTAGACATAGTTGATGTTGCTTCAGAAACAAAGTTATTTTCATACTTATATTAAATTTATTAAGGTAAAAATTACACATTTACAATATTTTTTCTGAATTTAAGTTTTTTCATGTAAAAATACCTTAAATATTTCATATGTGATAATATGTATTTACTGATGTACTACATAATATATAATAAATGCATAAAACATACTAATCAAATTTTAGGTATTATAGATACAAGCATACCTAAATGCTGTTTGTTTATTGATTATTAAGTAATCCGTTAATTAACTACTATGTTATTTAACAGTCTTCTTGCGCACATATTATATTATAATCAGTAGATGCAAACATCAATATTATGCTGACATTTAAACATAACGATAAATTCTGTGTTACATACATATCTATATTCAAGAAGTAATATAAAGACTTACTCCTTGAGGGGAGTGTAATAGGCTGTATTATGTAAAATCATCTATACTGAAGTATAGATCATCTATACAAAAATCATCTATACTGAAGTATAGATGATTTTTGTCGAGATAAATATCGGTATCGTGTGAATTTCTGTTTATAAAATTATTTTTCCCATTTATTTTTGTGTAATCAATAATAAACAAAGAAATTTTGAAATTTAACGAATTTTATCAAATAATAAATATTTCTAACAAAATTGATATTTTTTTAAGGATGTATGGCAAGTATCTAATTTCACCGAGAAATAGTTGAAATTTGGAGAAGTCATCTTTAATACTTAAATCTAAAGTAGGTATCCACACAATATTTGAGAAGGTTTTATCACATAGTTTGAAAGTTACTATTTAAAAAAAATAATATGGGCTTTTATGGCAGAATGGTGTGTTGACGGTTAAATTCCATTGAAACGAACTTTGCAATTACTTGGACTAATAATCACTATAACCAATAAGCTAGAAACCGTTTAAGGATGTATGTCAGGATTGTCAGGTATCTAATTTCCTCGAGAAATAGTTAAAATTTGAAGAAGTTATTCTTTAATAAATCTAAAGTAGGTACCCTCATAAAATATCAGACATTTTTCCTCATAGTTTAAAAGTTATTATTTTTTTTTAAATTAACATGGGCTTTTTTGGCAGAATGGTGTATTGGCGGTTAAATTCCAATGAAACACACAGTTAAATTACCGAGAAAAACTTGCAATTTTCACACCTCACTTACATATTTAGCAACAAGCTTCATTGGAAATTTTATACAAATTAAGTAACTAAATTTCCAGAAAAAAATATTATTGCTGAAAAATATTGAAAAAATAATAATTAAAGGCGGTTTCAAATGTAATGATTTGTTTTATTATATGTATATTATTTCATATATGTAAGCATACGAACTACTAATAATATTATTTTCATTGAATTTGTATGTTCCACTTGTGTTCTCAATAGTGTTATTTAATAATATTTTAATTTCTGTCATTTATAATAATAAAATACTTGTTTTTTCCTAACAGATGAATTTAAATGACATTCAGAATTATTTTTTTTATAAAACAAAAGTATTAATATAGTTTAAATAGTTTATGATCCAATTTGACTTTTCTACAATTATTTAATAGGTACATAATTTGATTTTGATAAGTCATTACATCTAGATCTAGATTAGCATTATTTTTGACTCAGAATGTACTTGCCATACATCCTTAATCGAGAACCTCGGCGTCACTTATAATATTGTCTCGATCTTATCTGGCCTCATTTCGTTAAAATAAACGTGATATCATCTCAGTCTCGTCTTGTCCGAATTTAAGCCAATATCGTCTCGATGTCGACCGAGTCTTATCTCGGCGTGAAACCCTACACTGGAGTAACTTCTATAGTGCATTAGATTTTTGTGTCATGTGTAGGTAGCACAGCAAGAAAAATATTGGTACACACATTATAAAAATCACCAACCACATCGCGCAGTCGTTTTGTCATGTTTGTACATGTTTGCGCGGTATCACAATCATGTCAGCACATGTTGCCGGGAAATGTTGATTTATAGGTACGTCGTTCGGGCTGCGCTGTCAGATACACGGGATGTAAATGTGCTCATGTACACACCTGCGGATGTGCGAAACTGCAAATGGATATGTTGTGATCGTAGTGTTTGCTACTCTGGTCTTGAGGACCGATTATACATTTTTTTCTGAATATTAGGGAGATTTATATTTTTAAAGGGAGGCTCTGCTATCCACATTTTTTCTTTATTCTGTATTTATATTTTATATTACTTCTTATTGTAAGAACAAAACGGAACATTCCAAAAGTGATGAAATAACAGCTAACGATTAATGGTAAAATTAATAATTGCATTACAATTACTAAATCTGATGAAACCTTTAAAAATAATTCTTTGAGTTTAAATTTTTGTCCCACTTTCAACATAAATTCGAAACTGATTTATATTAAGGAATCATTTTACTGTGAAAGACATGAAAATTGTTGATTTACAAGATTTTCTTTTTGAATGAAATTCGATAATCAATAGTCAATGTGCATAATGCAGGCATTCTATATAGTGACTAGGCATTCTGCGTTTGAGAGGGTTGTTTTCCGAGCTAAATACTGAAGCGATGTCATACAAACAACTGCACTACCGCACAAGATCAATCAACTTTTCATTATTATCTTCTCTTTTACTCATTTTAGCATCCAGTCCGCGCGCGAACTCTGTAAAAATTTACAACCTGCTCGCTGTCCGCGGCGGTAGTCCGCTTTCAATTTAACCAGGATGATGCAACATTCACGATACAGAGTTCGCGGCTGTCTGCGCGGACAATCCGATTTCTGTTTGACAGAGCCTTTAAACGTCTATGTATGTAAAATAAATTCTAAAAAATATTTTATACATTTCTATTCATAAAAGTATTATAAACACAATTACATACTTTTTTTACTTGGGCTTAGTTATTTTGACTTCTTAACGAAATAAATGTATTTAATTTATTTGATTAAAGTCGCTAATCCATTCTCTATTTTATCTGTCGTTTGCAAAAACGTATAAAAACATCAATTACTCATTAGTGTGTATTGTCCGAAGCCCAGTGTGATGTTTGCAGGCACAATTACTTTCAGTTATTCAATATACGAGTAGTTCCAAGGGTTCACGATATATGTCACTCTCGGTAGTGTTTCGCTAGAGCCCCTCCAGTAAGAGTTTAGAGTTTTAGACAGCTCGAATCGATTTCTGACTTATGCGTCATTTGTTATAGGTACTCACTTATGTTAGTCATATTTTCTACAATTAAAATGTACAAAGTTATTACTACAAAGTTCCTTAAAAATTGAATAGTCTTCTTTATAGTAACTCTTTAAGCACTTTGTATTTAACTAAAATTAGTAATGTTAATTATTTAGCATATTTTTACTTTCTTATACCATGTATATGAAATATACGACTACAATAGTATAATATAATAGTATAGGAAGCCGATTTTAATCCATTCTGACCATTTTCCCCATGATGTCTGTGTGTCTGTCAGTCTGTTGTTCTGTATGTAAGCGCTGTAACTCAAATACGACAAATCGTAGAAGAATGAAATTTTATATTTAAGATTAATTTTTGGCTGAGAAGAAAATATCCTATTTTTGAAAACGATCTTTCAACCGGTTACGGATGTTTACCTACGTCGATTTTTGAATTTTTCGAATTACTTTGAAACAGTTTGAAATAGAGAAAAATGGTCAAGTTAAAAATTGTAGGTAATATCATATATATATCTATATATCTATATATATCTATATATCTATAATTTATGTTCTATTCATTTTTTCGAAAAAATGAATTTTTGAAAAAAATAATTTTTATTATAATTCAACTTTCTTATACGTATTACAGAGATTTAACAGTGTGTGTGTTTGCCATAGGTACCATGGGACTTTCTTATACGTAATACTGAGAGTGAACAGTGTAGGTGAATCTAAATAATTACATAAAAAAATTATTTCTGGCTAAATAATAAATGTTGGGAAAAAATGTATGGGGAATAAATTATAGATAATAACATACTCGACATTTTTTATCTAAAACATTTTTTTATTATTTCAAAAATAATTCGAAATATCAAAAATTGACAAGAGTAAACATCCGTTTTCAATTATTACGTTCAAAAAAAATCATTTGAGGTAGTTCAATAGTGCGTCCGGCTTTCCTAGCGCACTTCCCGTAGGAGATAGAAAAAAGAGTTTGCTACATAATATTATTAGTTTGAAAAGATCAACGTCGTAAAATTATTTTCAACAATACAGGATGTCCCATTTTTGCACTATAACAAAAACAAAGATTTTTTTAAATGGAATACCCTATAACGTTTTGTCTTCCGATGTCATTTTTTAACCTCTATATTAACGTCTGTTCATTTTTTGATTTAGTGACAGTGTTGCCAAATTAAATTTTTTTTTCCGAAAAATAATCCATATTCAGGCTCAACTATAAAAAATCGTAGCGACCTCGTTTATTTTGAAGTGATGAATTTTTTTAGCAATAACGTTAGTCCAGGTAAAGAGTAACATTTTGATAATAAACAATTTTAATTTAGTTCTACAAAGTGTTAATAAAAAAATGCCAAAGTTTGCAATCTTCAAAATGATAAAACTCATTTTTTTCAAATGTGACTACCCTTTTTTTATATCACTATTCGATGTTTTTTTTCTCCTTTTCAATTTGTATAGGAGATATCTTATGTCTAAACCCCATACTTTCTGAGATATTCAATAATTTTCACAAAAGTAATCATTTCACCAAGTTTTTATGCACCGAAGTAGGCCAAAACAAATGCAAAGTAAATGCCAAAATGTAAGTACTTAAGTATCAATGTAACATTTGATTAAATTTTATATTTAAAACGGATAATACTTATGTAATAAAATTATTTATTTTATTCAAAAAACTGTGATAAGTAACAAAATTGAAAATACATATAAAAGATAAAAGACCAATAAATGTTTGAAATGTCTTCCATTTTCATCCAGGCACAAATCAATTCACCGGCATTTGTTTTGTAATTGTTTCGCATTTATTTTGCATTTGTTTGGCCTACTTCGGTCCATAAAAACTTGGTGAAATGATTACTTTTGTGAAAATTATTGAATATCTAAGAAAGTATGGAGTTTAGACACAAGATATCTCCTATACAAATTGAAAAGGAGAAAAAGTGAAATAAAAAAAGGGTAGTCACATTTGAAAAAAATTAGTTTTATCATTTTGATGATTGCAAACTTTGGCATTTTTTTATTAACACCCTGGAGAACTAAATTAAAAATGTTACTGTTTACCTGGACTAATATTATTGCTAAAAAAATTCATCACTTCAAAAAAAACGAGGTCGCTACGATTTTTTATAGTTGAGCCTGAATATGGATTATTTTTCGGAAAAAAAATTCTAATTTGGCAACACTGTCACTAAATCAAAAAATGAACAGACGTTAATATAGAGGTTAAAAAATGACATCGGAAGACAAAACGTTATAGGGTATTCCATTTAAAAAAATCTTTGTTTTTGTTATAGTGCAAAAATGGGACATCCTGTATTGTTGAAAATAATTTTACGACGTTGATCTTTTCAAACTAATAATATTATGTAGCAAACTCTTTTTTCTATTTCCTACGGGAAGTGCGCTAGGAAAGCCGGACGCGCTATTGAACTACCCTGTATAATGTGGAGAATAATATTATCTATAGTTTATGTCCCATTCATTTTATTCTATCTTATTAGTTTGTCAGAAATGTTGATATGCCCCCCCCCCCCCCCCCCCTCATCGGACAATGAAATTTCGTCCGCCGCGCACTGAAGAATCTTTCTAGCTGTCGAATGACACCTCACCGACGATTCTAGCCCAAACGGATCGCCGGCAAAACCCAAAACCAGGGTAAACCGCCATCCGGACCAGAACGTCAGTCCATCCTTCCTTAATGAGAGGGAGAAGTGTGGAGTCGCGAGTTGGCTCTCACCAACGAAGCGTGATTGTGCACAGATAAGGTCTCCCGATTTTGATGCAAAAGTTAAATCCAGAAGTCCAGAAGTCAACTCCTAGTCAACTCCAGATACCACTCCAGTGTCGCTGGTTGAGGACCACTGACGCCACCGCCTGACGTTGAGGACCACTGCCGCTGCCGAAGGAGACGCCCACCTTCTGACGTTTGAGGACCACTGCCGCCCGCCGAAGGAGACGTCCGCCACCGGACGTTTGAGGACCACTGCCGACTCCCAGAGACGCCCACCGCCTCACGTTTGAGGACCACTGCCGCCCGCCCAAGGACGCCGCCGTCACCTCACGTTGAGGACCGCTGACGCTCACCAGAGACGCCCGCTGCAGCTGTGACGCCCAAATTCACAGGCACGCACTCGAAGACAAGCGCCGTCTCCGGACCCAAAACCGCTGCCGCTCAGATAAGGACTCTGACCGCTGACGCCCGCCGAGAGACGTCCGTCGCCGCTGTGACGTCCAAAATCACAGACGCGCACCGGAAGCCGAGCGCCGTCTCACCACCAGAGACCGCTGACGCTCCGAGAAGAACGCCGACCGCTGATGCCAGCCGAGAGACGTCCACCGCCGCTGTGATGCCAAAATTCACAGACGCGCACCGGAAGCCGAGCGCCATCTCACGACCAGAGACCACTGACGCTCCGAGAAGAACGCCGACCGCTGATGCCCGCCGAGAGACGTCCACCGCCGCTGTGATGCCAAAATTCACAGACGCGCACCGGAAGCCGAGCGCCGTCTCACGACCAGAGACCGCTAATGCTCCGAGAAGAACGCCGACTGCTGACGCCCGCCGAGAGACGCCCGCTGCAGCTGTGACGCCCAAATTCACAGGCACGCACTCGAAGACAAGCGCCGTCTCCGGACCCAAAACCGCTGCCGCTCAGATAAGGACTCTGACCGCTGACGCCCGCCGAGAGACGTCCGTCGCCGCTGTGACGTCCAAAATCACAGACGCGCACCGGAAGCCGAGCGCTGTCTCACCACCAGAGACCGCTGACGCTCCGAGAAGAACGCCGACCGCTGACGCTAGCCGAGAGACGTCCGTCGCCGCTGTGATACCCAAAATCACAGACGCGCACCGGAAGCCGAGCGCCGTCTCACGACCAGAGATCGCTGACGCTCCGAGAAGCCCGCCGTCATCCTCATGACGCCCAACACAGCTTCCACCGAGAAGCCCGCCGTCATCTTCATGACGCCCAACACAGCTTCCACCGCGAAGCCCGCCGTCATTTTCATGACGCCCAACACAACTTTCACCGAGAAGCCCGCCGTCATCTTCATGACGCCCAACACAGCTTCCACCGAGAAGCCCGCCGTCATCTTCATGACGCCCAGCACAGCTTCCACCGAGAAGCCCGCCGTCATCCTCATGACGCCCAACACAGCTTCCACTGAGTAGCCCACCATCACAAGAATGACGTCTGCCCCATTGACATCTCAAGGATCGCACCGGCCCAGCTGATCCCAACATCAGCCCAGCCGAGTCCAACGAATCCCCGTCGATCCCCGTCAAGACAGAAAAGACGCCCCCCACCCTTCCATTGTAAATAACTATAAATATTAACGACGAAATAAATTTTCCTTCCTAAGCCAACATTGTTTTTATTCCCGTAACGTACACAAGCGAGGGTACAACAATGTTTTAATAAAATAAGAATCACGTGCACTATTCACTTTTTATTACGTATAAGAAAGTTCCGTGGTTCCCAAAGAAGATATTTGCAGCTAAACAAGCTTGGGGTGGGATGAGATCCTTTAGGTCCACACAATAAACTTCCCAACACGGTATGTTTATAAATACTTGAATACTGATTATTTATTGTTTCCGTATTATTATATTATTATATTATATTATACTAGTGTCAATAATATAACACACATTTTTAGAATAGCTAATTTGCCAATTTAAATTAAATTGCATTTGTTTTTATAATAACTAATCTGACAATTTAAATTTAATTGCATTTGTTTCCAAGGCAACATGAATTATAGACTTATTTATTAGCATTTAAAATTCAAATTATGAGAGTGGTTTTCGCCTTTCACCCCTTCTACGGCTGTTTAGACACGTATAACAAAAAAAATACTGAAATATATTTTTCATTATTTGTATTGTAGAATATGTATGCTAAGTTTCAAGTAAATCCGACGAAAAAAAATTTTTACACCCCTTTTTACCCCCTTAGGGGTTGAATTTCGAAAAATCCTTTCTTTCAGATCAATGCAATATAATGTAACAGCACAAGTCTTGGCAGGCACCCCAGTAGTGGCAAATTTTTTATTAAATGTCCTGAATTGGAAATATGTGATGATATTTGATTACTACCATTTCTAATTATCCCATTATAATATAGACGTGTAAGTGTATACAATACTAGGGGCTTTGCCCCTGGGCGCTACGCGCCCCAACCCCAAATCGCGCCACATTTGATAAAATATTGATTGATAAAATATAAATTATTTTTTTATATTAATTTTTGTCTTATCAAATTTTCATAAAATATTTCACTGTAATTGTTTTAAATGCAGATAAGTAAATAATTTTTGAATTTGGCGATGATAATCATTTATCATTATTACATTTCCAGTAATGTTACTATTTACATGTACAAATCACCCTAACCTCAGACGTACTCGGGTCTCAGTCTTCGGCTGCGACCCTCGTATACATCGTAATTTATACCTTTACCATTAATTTTGATAATACCTTTGAGAAATTACCAAAAAATCAATATGAATATCAATTTCCATATTTTTTTGCATACAACATATTCAAAGAATGCGTTGAAGCAATTTTCAAGACCACGCTCCTAACTTTGACTTATTTATTATTTTTATAAATTTCTTAGGTTTTTAACTTTTGTTCAATTTCAATCAAATCAATTTTATTTCGTCACGATTAAAAAATAGCAATTTTAAATATTTTATAATGCGATGCCACTGACAATACTAAAAGAATTAATTAAATAAATTTTAAAAATCGCAAAAAAATCAATTTTACAACATATCTCATTGTTGTTTCCCCTTAATACTCCACCCCTGTCTTTATAATTATTTAGTATAAATTGTTTGATACATTACATATTTGAACTATCAAATGATTTTCAAAATTGTTTATTATACAACTCTTAAAAAATAACAATTTAAAATATTTTTTACTACGCCGCACCTGACTTAATTGTTAATAAATATTAATTTTTGGGCAAATTACATCAATCCCCAATGACTAATATAACTTTTTCCTTTTAATACAATTATATTAAAAAAAGCAATAAAAATGCTCTTGTAACAACGCTCCTGACGTAATTCTTATTAAATATAAATTATTATACTAATTAGATCAATACACCAACCAGTTTTGGTTAAAATTTTCATTTATATACAATTTAATTGGAATGTACCAATTTGACACATTTCTGTACACGCCCCTGACGTATTTCAAATAAAAAACAGCTGTTTATGACAGGCAAATATCAAGTCCACGTGGAGAGTTTAAAATTCATACGAAATGTCAATTTTTGACCATTCACAGCGACGAAATTCTAAGAATTCCAAAAACAAAAGCCGAGTGTCGAAACTCTTAAATTTCAAACTAAACGTCAGATAGCAAAATTTCGTGTAAATTTTACATGTAGTGTCTCGCATAAAAATACATATCACGGAAAATAGAAATATTTTGAATAAAATAATGATCCATTACACTGCATAAAGGACGGATCTAAAAACAGGCAAAGTATGAAAAAAATCCAGTGAAAGGTTTAACGGGCTATAAATTGATTGTCGCCGGACAGACATACAAACAAATATATTTATATATATATAATATAATAGTAGTGACGTTAAATATAAATAAAAACAAACTTGTTTGTTTAAACGTCAAAATTTATTAAAGAAGAGGAAACCGCAAGCTTTCGATTCACAGAATCATCGTCAGGCTAAAATATAATAAGTAACAATTAAATACAATAAATATAATGCAAAATATTGATATTTTAAAATAAAAATTCAGAAATATACCTATTAATAAAGATTTAAATTTGAGAACGATGTCGTTATCTCAATAAAATTCATGTGACTACGGAAATGTTTGAAAAAATAACAAATCTCTTAGTAACTCAAATAGTTACTAAGGAACGAAAACATTGATTTAAAAAATTGATTTAAAAAATGACAATAATTAATTATTTAAAATTGTGTTGTAAATAGTAGATAATGTGGATACGTCAGTTTTCTTGTTAATTGTATTTTTGTTTCTTTTTATGTGTAACATTTCGGAAATGTAACGTTTAGCTTTATGTTTTTCATTATCTAAAATTTTAGTTTGTTTATAATCAAAAATATGCCCTGTACTATTTGTATGTACTGCTAATGCTGTGGATGTTGGTTTTAATCTTGTATCTGATTTATGTTGTGTTATTCTATTGATAAGTTTTTGTGATGTATTACCTACGTAAATAGTGTTGCAACCCCCACACGGTATACTGTATACCAAATTTGATTTCTTAAAAATTTCTGTTTTTTGTTTAAGTTTTGTGTAGTTGTTTATGTTTTTATTGTAAGTTTTAAATACAGTTAATGTACTGTGTTGGAGTTGTATTAGAATTGTTATTATTATTTTTAACCGTGTTGTACAATCTTTTACATAAATAAAACATCTAATTTAATAAAAAAACACTTTAAATAAGTACAACATAAAAACTGTACAATAAAAACATAAACAACTACACAAAACTTAAACCAAAAACAGACATTTTTAAGAAATCAAATTTGGTATACAATATACTGTGTGGGGGTTGCAACACTATTTACGTAGGTAATACATCACAAAAACTTATCAATAGAATAACACAACATAAATCAGATACAAGATTAAAACCAACATCCACAGCATTAGCAGTACATACAAATAGTACAGGGCATATTTTTGATTATAAACAAACTAAAATTTTAGATAATGAAAAACATAAAGCTAAACGTTACATATCCGAAATGTTACACATAAAAAGAAACAAAAATACAATTAACAAGAAAACTGACATATCCACATTATCTACTATTTACAACACAATTTTAAATAATTAATTATTGTCATTTTTTAAATCAATTTTTTAAATCAATTTTTTCGTTCCTTAGTAACTATTTGAGTTACTAAGAGATTTGTTATTTTTTCAAACATTCCGTAGTCACATGAATTTTATTGAGATAACGACATCGTTCTCAAGTTTAAATCTTTATTAATAGGTATATTTCTGAATTTATATTTTAAAATATCAATATTTTGCATTATATTTATTGTATTTAATTGTTACTTATTATATTTTAGCCTGACGATGATTCTGTGAATCGAAAGCTTGCGGTTTCCACTTCTTTAATAAATTTTGACGTTTAAACAAACAAGTTTGTTTTTATTTATATATACCGGGTGTTCCAGACCACCCGTCCACTATGTTTTACGCCCAAACTATTGAAGATAGAGTTTTATGATCAAAAATTTACTACATATATCGACCCTAAAGAATTTCAGGAAAATGTTTTCAACCCCCTAAAACTCCTCCTTGCGGGGTAGTTTGAGGGGTACATGCCCGTTACTCAGCAAAATCAAATGGAACGGTATATCCAAAAGTAGATAATTTTAAAGATCATAAAAAAGTAAGAAACTTTTGTATAAAAGTTTTTTTCATACATTCGATTGTTTGGAAAATATGGCGACTTGATCCTAAATTTTGGGGTTTTACTAAAATTGCTCTAGTTTCGTTAAATATTAATGAAATTTTATTTTTAAATTTTCTTTGAAAGTAGAAATAACGAACTTTCTAATGATGTATAATTATTTGAGATTTGGATAATTTAAAGTGTCATACGCGACATATCAAAAATTCAAAACTTCAATTGGGGATAGTTCAAAATTTTTAAATAGAATGGTGTATCAATTAGTACTTTATCTTAAAAAATATATTTAAATTAACAACTTTTGTTAGTAAAATTTTTAATTTAAAATTATAATTTTAATTTTTTTTTTTAAATAAAATATAAAATTTAAAATTAAATTTTCTTAACAAAAGTTGTTAATTTAAATATATTTTTTAAGATAAAGTACTAATTGATACACCATTCCATTTAAAAATTTTGAATTATCCCCAATTGAAGTTTTGATTTTTGATATGTCGCGTATGACACTTTAAATTATCCAAATCTCAAATAATTATACATCATTAGAAAGTTCGTTTATTCTACTTTCAAAACACATTTAAAAAATAAAATTTCATTAATATTTAACGAAACTAGAGCAATTTTAGTAAAACCCTAAAATTTAGGATCAAGTCGTCATATTTTCTAAACAATCGAATGTATGAAAAAAACTTTTTTACAAATGTTTCTTACTTTTTTATGATCTTTAAAATGATCTACTTTTGGATATACCGTTCCATTTGATTTTGCTGAGAAACGGGCATGTACCCCTCAAACTACCCCCCAAGGAGGAGTTTTAGGAGGTTGAAAACATTTTCCTGAAATTCTTTAGGGTCGATATATATAGTAAATTTTTGATCATAAAACTCTATCTTCAATAGTTTGGGCGTAAACATAGTGGACGGGTGGTCTGGAACACCCGGTATATATATTATTATATGTATATATATACGTTTTGGTTTATATAATAGTGGGATACAGGCTGTCTAAATAACAGGGGACAGTATGGGGATCTCGGAAACTATAAGAGAAAGAGATTCGGTTAAATGAGAGAAAAGTTACCCTTAAGAGGGAACAATTCAATGGTGTATTTACATTTCACAAAAATTTCATAGCCTACTAGATATTAACCAAAAACCATTTTAGTCCGAATTTTTCCATCGTGAATATTTCTTAAGCGACTTGAAATTTTTAAAAATGTTTCAAATAAATGCTGTAGGGTTTGGTATTGTCTATTTAGAAATATTTTTTTAATTTTCAGAAATCTCGTAGTTTTTGAGATATGAGACTAACTTATATTTTCTTAAATAGGAGCAATATAAAATTTTGTAATTTTTGAACAGTAGATTTTATTACCTTTTCAACGATATGCAACTTGATGCACTTACTTTTCAAAATATCTCAAAAAATGATCAAAAAGTATTTTTTATTTATTTAATACATTGTATGATCCAAAGATGGTGTAACGACAAAAATCGTTATGAAAATTGCGCAGTGCCCTTAGCTCAGTGGAGACGGGAGGGTTCGTGAATTTTCGGAAAATGAAACAATTAATTATTTAATTAATCCAAGATAAAATTATATATAAAAAAAATCATTAAGTTATGTTATATTAATATTTGGGCGCCATCTGGTCTTTAAAATAAATTTTACAGACCGGAGAGACCAGAAAACTCTTTATTGCGGCTCTGTTGTTAGTTGTGACGGTTAGAGACAAATAAAACATCCGATATAAAACAACAGAAAAGGTATTTATTTCACAAGTTGATTGTGTTGGCGATGCACAAAAGAATTTAAAAAAAAAGTACCCATGTACAAAAAAAAAATAATAACAATAATAAAAAACATATACCAATATTAACTATCCTAAAAATACCTTGGTTGCAACCAGGACGAAGTCTTGTGAATTAACTCTTATCAGTACTTCTGATAACGTGCACTTTATATATTTATGCCGGTGCGCACAACACTTCCTGCACTCGCAAACCGGTATCAGGCTGGACCTGCACGCCTACACCGAACACCCACTCACAATCACTATCGCACTTTGAACTCCCCTACTGCAGGGTGAAGCGGATCCGGACCTCCACGATCGGCCTCCAATAATTAAAATGCTATTTCGATTGTTAGCGGTGATGCACGCTGACACTTTTCTCACACGTCTCTCCGTCTGCCTGTTTTCTCTCGCCCGTTTTAGTGTAACCGTCCCGGACAAGTTAGCAATGAAGTTACGAGTGCACACAAGGTCGCAGTTAATTAATAGATATGTTTATGATGTTATGTTATGATATGTTAATTGATATGTTTGCAAATATGCAAATATGTTAGAGAATAAATACGAAATAAGAAATATATTAAAACCAAAAAAAATACATTATAAATCCCCCCCTTTCTTCCGCGTGAATTTCCTCTAGAAATTCGGCCAAAACGGTTTGAGGTCCTTCACGTGCCAGATCCCTCTCGACTTGCCATCTTCGTCTTGGATCTCGTAAGTAACGGCCGAGACTTTTCTCCGGACACGGAAAGGTCCTACAAATTTTGGCGCCAAGCTGGCTGAAAAGTTCTTTGTGGCGTCAGACAAAACATAATTTTTATTCAGTACTGGCTCTCCGACCTCCAATGTGACAGGTCGCCTGCGCAGGTTATACACTCGCTCGTTCGTTGTGTGCGCGTCTCCTAGTTGTTTCTGGTCCCTCGTTCTTATCTCTTCAAAGATCTTACTTCTTTTCGCAGGGTCTTCCGCTTTGACATCTAGTTCTGGACGATCGGCTTGTCTCCCAAAACTTGTTCCATTCAAAACATACTGCCTGCCAAAATTGACGAAGTACGGCGTATCCTTCAATACCTCGTGTCTTGAATTCCTCAACGCGTAACCAAACTCCGCCATGTGGTCATCCCATTTCTTGTGGTTGGCGTCCTTTATGTATGATCGGATCATGGTCTTCACGACACGGTTCACGCGCTCAACGGGGTTGGCCTGCGGGTGGTAATTCGCAGTGTACAGGGCTTTCACTCCGTATTTCTGCAAAAGCGTTCGAAATTCCGTACTCCTGAACTATACCCCGTTGTCGCAGATGAGGTATTGAGGGGCGCCGAACATCAAAATAACTTCCTCCTCAATTTTCTTCACGATTGGCTTTGTCTTGGCGGTGCGCAGTGGGAAAATCAGCGAGAACTTGCTAAAATAGTCAGAAACAACCAGGATGTAGCAATTTCCCTTTGAGGAACGCGGAAGCGGGCCCATTAGATCGACGCTGACCATCTGCCATGGTTGAGAAATAGTTGGCCGTTTTCCCATGAGGCCAACAGGTCCCGCTTGACTCGGCTTCTGCTCCGCGCACACACGACAATTCCTGACGTAGCGAGTTACGTCTGCCCTCATTTTCGGCCAATAGTAGTGCTGCGCAAGACGGTGGAATGTCTTACTCGTGCCAAGGTGCCCTGAAACTCGACCAGTGCCTCAATCCGAGACTCCTTCGGCAAAACCTTCCTCCATCCCCAATCACGGAGGATACCCTGGCTCCGGACCTTCTTTAGTAGTACCGAACCCTCGACTCGCCAGTTGGTCATTTTCCGCGGAAAATTGGCGACCTTTTGGCACATGCTACCATACCATTTGTCTTTAGGAACTTCCGGTACTTCAACAACGGCTACCGGTACGGCTCTAGACAAGGCGTCGGGTACAAGGTGGTCTTTTCCCTTTCGATGTATGATTGAGAAGTCATACTGTTGAAGACGTAGTGCCCATCTGGCCAGTCTTCCCGCAGGGTCCTTTAGATTGTTGAGCCAAATCAGTAAATGGTGGTCCGTAATAACGGTGAATTTGGCTCCCTCGAGGTATGGGCGGAACTTCTCAACCGACCAGATGACAGCTAAGCATTCCTTCTCAGTCGTGGTATAGTTCCTTTCGGCCATGTTTAGACTACGGCTCGCGTACCCTATCACGTGTTCGCCATCCGCCAGTTGTTGAGATAACACCATAGATAAGACCATAATTGCTGGCATCAGTCTGGAGGACAAATGGTAGGTCAAAGTTCGGACACGTCAAGACAGGTGGCGAAATCAAAGCGTCCTTCAGAGTGCGGAGTGAGTTTTCGCAGCTCTCCGTCCAGACCCATTTCTTGGACTTCTTTAGGAGCTCAGTTAGCGGTGCTATCGTCGTTGAGAAATCTGGTATGAAGCGACGGTACCAGCTAGCCATGCTAATGCGCCTCACTTCTCCGACATTTTTGGGAGTCGGGATGTTCAGGATGGCGGAGACCTTCTCAGGATCTACGTGGAGACCATTCCTGTCGACCACGTACCCCAAATATTTCAGTTCGGGGCGGCATAGCTGGCATTTCTCTTCACTCAAAGAGAGATTCGCAGCCGCTAACCGAGAAAACACCTTCCGAAGAACGTCCACATGTTGCACGAAAGTTTGGGTGCTAACGATGATATCGTCGAGGTAAACAAAGACGAATGGTTCCAGGTCTGGCCCTAACACACGGTCGATCAGCCTTTGCCATGTGGCCGGCGCATTGTGAAGGCCGAAAGGCATCCTCGTAAACTGGAACAACCCACGTCCAGGAACAGTAAACGCCGTTTTGTCGCCACGGAGATTTGCCAATACGCCGACTTCAGATCAAGTGACGACAGGTATCTAGCATCTCTCAAGCGATCTAGTATTTCTGAGATGTACGGCAACGGGTACGCGTCCCTCTTCGTGATCTCATTCACCTTACGGTAATCGACGCAGAATCGATACGTTCCATCTTTCTTTTTCGCCAAGATAATTGGTGAAGACCACGCACTTTTGGATGGCTCTATTATGCCTTGCTTGAGCATCTCATCCACCTCTGCATCGATGTACTGCTGCACCTTTGGGGACACCGGATAGTACCTTTGTTTGATAGGGGGTCCAGTCGCTGGAATTTCGTGCTCTACCATGTCAGTACACCCAAACTTCGGCATCTTGGAGAAGTATTCCCTCGTGACCAGAAGAAGTTGACTTCTTTCTTCATCGTTGAGCTCGAACTCTAGTTGTTGATTTGTCTAGGCATCAATTTGGTATACTGGAGCGTTGGTGAAAAACCATTTTCCTCGACACACGTTTGGCACGACTCCCATCAGCTTCCAAAAATCCAGTCCAAGTATGAGGGGGTAGCTGACTCTCGGGACCACCAGCAGCGTTACCACCCTTACACGACTCTCCAACCTAAACTTTCCAGTTCCTGTCCATTAGCAACGGTACAGGACACTTGTGTCGAGCGATTAATGGGTAGGCCAAGTTCGCGCAGAAGCTTCCAGCCCTCAGCACCAACTACTGACCTTGATGCGCCCGAATCGAGCAGACCGCGCATCTTAACTCCAAGTATTTCTACCTCGAGAAAAGGTCTTCCATCGCCTTTACGTTCTGCCAGGATATAGTCGAGCTTGGCAGTAAGCTTTGATTTGGCCATTTGTTCGAAGTTGTTGGACAGCTCGTGATCTCGAACTGTCCTAGAACTTAGTTTTTTGCTGGTCTACATCGAAGACATTCGGCACGAAAGACGTTCTCCGCCCCACAGCCAAAACAAAATTTCTTCCTTCGAGATGAGCACTCTCGAAACTGATGCCCTGTCCCACCACAGTTCCAACACGACGCTGCCCCTGAAGACTGGGGTGATCTTGAAGTCGTAGGTGTTTCAACCGCAGCTACTTTGCTCAACCTTTGATTTCTTCCCTTGTAAACGAGATCGGGTTCCAGCAGCCGGCTGGTGTTGCCTGAAGGTGGCACGAATGATTCGCTAGTAAGACGACTATTTTCTAATCGCCGCCCTAACTGAGCCAAATGCTTAACTGAGGTGACCTCTACCAAACTCAAACGATCTTGATACCAAGGAGAAATGTTTTTAAGAAGAATTCTCAGCTTGACCGATTCTGACAAAGGAGTATCTAGTCTATTAAATAAATTTGACATTATGGCTAGATATATTCCAAGCGATTCTTCTGGTCCTTGTGTACGACGCTTGATTTCGTCAAAGAGCCTGTCATTATAATCGGCTGGTTGAAACTGGTCGCGTAAAAATAAGCAGAGTTGAGGCCAGGAAGACAACTGGCGCCTCATTGCCCTAAACCATATTAACGCCGGACCCGTGAAAAGGTCAACTGCCGAACTCCATAATTGGGCCTCATCAACATTGCGTGCAACTCGCAACTCATCAACCCGTTCGAGAAACGCGTTAACACTCAAGTCGCTCGGTTCTCCACTAAAGTGTAAGTCCCATTTGGAAACGGGTATAGATTTAGCAGTAGAGGGAGACCAACTTGACTGATTAGGAGGTTGAGGTTGGTAATCCTCGCCCTGTATCATCGAACTGTTCCGGTTATTGCCCTCTAAATTAAGAGCAGACATGTCGACAGGAACATTTTCCACGTTGGTCACGGACACAGGTGGAACTGCATTGTCGTCTGTTTTCTGTTCCAGATCAGCACTGGCATCAAGAATACGATCTAGTAACTGTGATCGCGCAGCATGTGAATCGGATCCATCAAAACGACCCACTCGTTCCCACAGGTGTGCCAACTTTGTCGCAATCTTTTTACAGGTGCCATCAGTTTTGTCGCGAGTACACGTGTCCAGCAACTCCTCTACTTCATTTAACTTCTGTTCGCAAGTTCCTTGTTCAGCTGCAAGGTCGAATTTCCACGCTGGATTCGAGAGCACCTTGCCCCCTTCCTCCAGCTTAAGCGCATGTCGCAGACGCTTCCGTAGCTTCTCGACATTACCTTCGCCACCAAAACCTCTTATAACTAACTCATATTGGAGCTCATCCTGAGCCAAACGATAAATGTCCATCTTAAGTGACATACCAACACTTGTCGAAAATAATTAGTCAAAGACGAGAGCTAGAATACCACACAACTAACAACGAGCCTAATGAGCCTCAAAATTGTCGTAAATATTTAAGAAAATTTAAAAGTAACTAAAAGTAAAACTTTACCGAAACTAGCTTAAAATATCAAATAGGCCCTCTAAAACACACAACAAGTCGCAATAGGCCGGTAAAATTTTCAAAGTCGCGAAACAAATTACTCCAAAAAACTTCCAAAATTCAGCAAAATTAATTGGGCCCACCCTTAAGCTCAATGGGTGTCTGCAAAACAAATATAAACCATAAAAATTAAATAAATCCTAAAGATCCCCCCACAAATTTCCTTAGGCCCTTCAAATTCAACAAAAAAATCTAATGGGCCTACCCAAATTTCCTTGGGCCCCCCTTTAAACTTGTATAGGCCCTTCAAATTTAACAAAAAATTCTAATGGGCCCACCTAAATTAATCAGGTAATCCACGAATCACGAGGTGGCCCTCAAAATAATTTCGATTCTGCCTAGAAAATTTTAGTTAGACCTCAATATCAAATAATATATGGTCCTTATACAAATGTCCTTAATTAATAGTCAAAAAAAGTAAGTACTTATACAAAACAATGATTAAATTTAAAAAATTATTTATAGTATTGAAGTATACAAAACGAAAAAAATTATATAAAATTTCGATTTTTCTCAGTGCCAAAATTCCAGGCCCTACACGTTGGGCGTCAAGTTCTGTAACGACAAAAACCTCGTCGTTATGAAGGCTGGACCTCCACGCTTACACCGAACACAATCACTATCGCACTTTGAACTCCCCTACTGCAGGGTGAAGCGGATCCGGACCTCCACGATCGGCCTCCAATAATTAAAATGCTATTTCGATTGTTAGCGGTGATGCACGCTGACACTTTTCTCACACGTCTCTCCGTCTGCCTGTTTTCTCTCGCCCGTTTTAGTGTAACCGTCCCGGACAAGTTAGCGATGAAGTTACGAGTGCACACAAGGTCGCAGTTAATTAATAGATATTAGATTGATATGTTTGCAAATATGCAAATATGTTAGAGAATAAATACGAAATAAGAAATATATTAAAACCAAAAAAAATACATTATAATGGCTATGACAATCAACAATAAGATTTAAAAACTTTGTACGTCGATTTCGTATTTATTAAATAACAACTTTAAATTAAACTTATGTAGATTTGTAGGGAATATCATAACGAATTAAGTGATATATTTTTTATTCGATTATCAGGAGCCCCGATATTTCAGAAACACTGAAAATTCCTGTAAATTCTTAACTTTAATACACGAGTAATTTAGGTGTTTTATAAAAATTATATCTCACTTAGGAGCTCAATATGAAAAAATATTTTTTGAGGGTTGTTTTAAGGATAAAAAAAAACTTTTGCCAAAATTTGGTGCAATTTGGAGTATAGAGAAAAAAGTTTTAATGGTGTGAATATAGCGTTTTTTGGAAAATAAGACATCTAAAAACAAGTGTTACTTTAAAAGTTTTTAACCAAATTAAAAAATGTATAAATATTTGGAAACTACATAAAAAATAGAATAAAATAACCTATACCGGAAGTATTTTGGTTGAAACCACAATATTTGGCGGCAATTTCAAAATCGCCTATTTTTACAAAAAATCAAACTTAATGTTTTGGTACCGCATTCGACCAAAATTGAATATTCGACTCTGAAACTCATTTCAAATGAAAGATCAACAAAAAACGAAGAAAATGAGCCCTATACATGCATAATAAGGGACATTTTAAAAAATAAGGTACTATCGAAAAAAGTCTAATTTCACTCGATTTCAAAAGTTTAAAAAATCGTAATTCGGCCAAAAAAGGGGGCGGGGAGAAAAGATTTTGGAAAACGTGTTTTTTTTATATGTACTTTGAGAAAAAAAAATGGGAGCAAAATCGGTGACATACGTGCGCCCTGTTTTTTAAAAAAACTATTGGAAATGCTCATATATACATATGTATATCCGCACCAAACTGTGGCTTTATAGACTCGACTCTTGCTGAACCGATTTGCGTATTTTTTTTTGTTATATAGCTTCATTCATTATCCAGTTAATAGGCTAGATTTCATTTCTTTGCTATGAAAGATCTCTGAGTTGTGATTTTATTCCAAAAAAGTACATACAAATTTTACTGAAAATATGATGAGTCATGATGTTTAAGCATCGGCTTTTGTTTTGTCAGATAGTGTGACGGTCGTTTGAAAAATACAATTTTTACGAGAATTTGCTAAATTCATTTGACTGTTGTGTTTTGTTTTTATATCTGTCAGTATATGACATTTATAAAGAAGAAAACACATGGATTTTTTATTGACATTATAATAAAAAACACACTGATGAAATTATTGATTAATTTTAAAATTTCAGATTTGTGAATTAATTATAATTACTACGTTAAAATAGATTTTGATTGAAATTGTCAAAAATACGAACAAGGAAATCATAAACAGCTGTTTTTGTCTCAAATACATCAGGTGCGTGTCCAGAATATTAATGAAAATAGTCTAATTATTTATATTTAATACCAAAAAGTTTATGTTTATGTTTAATAATAATTACGTCAGGAGCGGCGAATTAAAAAATATTTATAATTGTTTTTTCTAAATTGTTCAAAAATTAAAAATTTCAGAAAAATATGAAATAAATAAATAAAGTCAGGGGCGTCGTATTCAAATAATTAAATTAATATTTTTTTAATTGTAACTAAAAATTGATTTTGATTGAAATTCTTCAAAAATTATAAATTTCAGAAAAATATGAAAATAATAAATACATCATGAGCGTGTGAAAAAAATTTACTATGATCATTTAATGATTTATTATTTTTTAGAAATTAAGAGATAGATATAACATTATCTAAACATTTATATTTAAAAATAATAAAGTCAGGAGCGTCGCATAAAAAATATTTTATTTTTTTATTTTTTAATCATGACGTAAAAAATTGATTCCGTTTGAAATTGAACAAAAATTAAAAACTTTAGAAATATATAAAAATAATAAATAAGTTAATAATTTGTATTATTATACAATTTTACAAACAAATAGTTTTTAATCATTCGGTTGTTGTGAAATTGATGTTATTTACCCAAAAATTTATATTTTATAATAATTAAGTTAGGGGTGTGGTCTTAAAAATATGTTATTTAATATTTTCTCATAAGATTATATAAATAACATGAAATAAAGATCGTAATAAAATAATTTAACCTAATAACTAACATCGAACATGCTTCTACGCATTTTTTGAATATGCTGAACGCAAAATAATGTGGAAATTGATATTCGCAATGATTTATTGGTAATTTTTAAAAGTATCAAAATTTAATGATAAGGGCACAAAATAAACAAACGAGGTTCGCAGCCGAAGGCTGAGACGCGAGTACGTCTGAGGTTAGGGTGATTTGTACATGTAAATCGTAATATTACTGGAAAGGTAATAATGATAAATGATTATCACCGCCAAATTCAAGAATTATTTACTTATCAGCGTTTAAAACAAATACAGCAAAATATTTTATGGAAATTTGATATGACAAAAGTTAATATAAAAAAATATTTATATTTTATCAATCAATATTTTATCAAATGTGGCACGATTTGGGGTTGGGGCGCGTAGCGCCCAGGGGCAATGCCCCTAGTCTTACATTATAGTATAAACCCTAACGTATATCTGTAAATTAACTATAATATCTATTTTATTTACTGCATATATTCTCTACATGTACTGTGAACTGTTAATTGATTGACTTATTCTTTTCCTGTACATTGGATTAACAGAATAAATTGTTTATTATTATTATTATTATATATTTGTTTGTATGTCTGTCCGCTGACAATCAATTTATAGCCCGTTAAGCCTTTCACTGGATTTTGTTCATACTTTGCCTGTTTTTAGATTCGTCCTTGATGCAGTTAACAGGCTTATATTCTTATGCAAAACTACAACAGTTTCTGTGATGTGTATTTTTTACTGAGAATCGACATGTAAAATTGGCACAAAATTTTGCTTTCTGAACTTTATTTTGAAATTTAGCAGTTTCGACACTAGGCTTTTGTTTTTGGAATTCTTAGAATTTCGTCGCTATGATTGGTTGAAAATGGGCATTTAGTATGAATTTTAAACACTCCACGTGGACTTGATATTTACCTGTCATAAACAGCTGTTTTTTATTTGAAATACGTCAGGGGCGTGTACAGAAATGTGTCAAATTGGTACATTACAATTAAATTGTTTATAAATGAAAATTTTCACCAAAATTGGTTAGTATATTGATGTAATTAGTATAATTTATATTTAATAAGAATTACGTCAGGAGCGTGGTTACACGAACATTTTTTATTGCTTTTTTTGATATAATTGTATTAAAATGAAACAGTTATTTTAGTCATTGGTGATTGATGTAATTTATCTAAAAATTAATATTTATTAACAATTTTAAGTTAGGTGCGGCGTAGTAAAAAATATTTTAAATTGTTATTTTTTAAGAGTTGTATAATAAACAATTTTGAAAATCATATGATAGTTCAAATATGTAATGTATCAAACAATATATTAAATAATAATAAATACAGGTATGGAGTATTAAGAGGAAACACCAATGAGATATGTTGAAAAATTGATTTTTTGCGATTTTTTTAATTTATTTAATTAATTCTTTTAGTATTGACAGTGACATCGCATTATAAAATATTTTAAATTGCTATTTTTTAATCGTGACGAAAAAAAATTGATTTTATTGAAATTGAACAAAAGTTAAAAATTTAAAAAATTTATAAAAATAATAAATAAGTCAAAGTCAGGAGTGTGGTCTTGAAAATTGCTTCAACGCATTCATTGAATATGTTGTATGCAAAAAAATATGGAAATTGATATTCACAATGATTTTTTGAAAATTTCTTAAAGGTATAAAAATTTATGGTAAAGGTATAAATTACGATGTATACGAGGGTCTCAGCCCGAGTAAGTCTGAGCTTAGGGTGATTTGTACATGTAAATAGTAACATTACTGGAAATGTATTAATGATAAATGATTATCACAGCCAAATTCAATAATTATTTACTTATCAGCATTTAAAACAATTACAGTGAAATATTTTATGAAAATTTGATAAGACAAAAGTTAATATAAAAAAATAATTTATATTTTATCAATCAAATGTGGCGCGAAGCGCCAAGGGGCAAAGCCCCTAGTTAATCTATATACATTTAACTGTCTTACAGCGTAATTTGATGACAATCGGCCAATAGGTGTCAAAACAGTCAAAATTTACGAAGTGTGCATTTTCTTATGTAAATGATTAGTGGAGCGAGTTCGATTATTAATGATTTTTATGGTGCTTAAATTTTTTTTTTAAGTGAAATTAATATGTTTCATTCTTGAACATATCTTAAAGATAAAGTCACCACCAAATTTAATTTTATTGTTCTAGGAGGGGTTTTGTGTTCAATAACCATTACTGGGTATTCATTTTTCACTAATACTCAGTAGTGGCAGCGATGTTTTCAAATGTTGTTTTCATTACTAGTTGTGAAAAATATTAAGCAAGCGGGTTGAAATTATTAATATATAATGAATTATAATTATAAAGATAAATTTGGAATTAGTATATTTAAATTAGATCAGGTTTGTATTAAGGAAAATTTACAATTGATATTATTTTATGCAAAAATATATGAAAATATAAAGTCAAATTTAAGATAATTGTTATGTTTGCGTGAATAGTATAATGTACAAAAAAATATTTAACAATTAAGACAGATCCGTATTAAGGAAGACATTTAAATGTTATTTTCAAAAAACTATGTAAGGTAAATAAATTGAAGAAAGTTGTTACATTGACTATATATTTCAACAAATTATAATATTGAAAAAAATTAAGGCAGGCCTGTATTAATGAAAATTTATAAATAATATTTTATATTAAAAACATACAAAAATGTAAAGATAAAATAAAAAAGTAGTTAAGTTAGGTAATATAATTCAACCAAATTATAATATTGGTTATTTTGGGCAGATCCGTATTAAAGAAAATTTACAAATAATATTTTATATTAAAAATATACAAAAAATTAAAGAAAATATAATCAAACTAAAATATAGAATTGTGCAATTTGGGCAGGCCTGTATTAACAAATGATTTTTATCATAAAAAATACAAAAAAATAAAAATTAATACTAGTAGTGTTGGACCCACCCGCTTCACCAGCGTTGTATTTTTTTTTACGTTAATAGCATAAATAATAGGTAATATTTTAAGACAGGGGATGATATATAATTTTTTATTTATTTTTTGCTTTTTATTAATATACATACATACATACATACCGGGTGTTTTTTTTAACCTGAAACTTTCAAATATCTCGAAAAATAAGCACTCTACGAAAAAAATGTCAATAATCAAAATTTAATCGTTCCACGGGGGAAATACATTAGTGCAAAAAAATAGTCCCCCACCCCCTCTTTGTAGGTTGAGGAGGGGGTATCTTTAAATCTTAAATAGGAACCTCAATTTTTTATTGCAGATACGGATTCTACGGCTAAAAGTACGTACGATTTGACTGAACTATTTTGTTCGATTCATCATAGATGGCGCTGTAATCAACAAAGTTCAATTTTTTTCGATTTCTTCTAACAACGGGACAACCAGATATCAGATGCACCAATTTGTTTAAAAAAAATAGGGTTGTAGTAGTGGCATAGACAAACATACACACCAAGCCGGTTGACCGGAAACTCGTAAACAACCGAGAAAAAAAATTATGAAAATCCTCTTTTTTTAAGTTTGGGGTTCCCTAAATATGCGAAATTATTATTATAATTTCTAATTTTATGACTAAAAAAAAAAAAAGGTCGCACAATTGAAAATTAATTAAAAAGTAGTTATTGAAGACCTTTTTTTTTCTAGTCATATAACTGAGGGCAGTTAACTATGTACATATATGATCAAAAAAAAAAAGGTCATTCAATTCAAAATTGTAATACTAATTTCATATATTTTAAGAACATTGAATATTTCAGGGGGGAGGGGTCGACCCCAAAACCCCCCCCGTTCCTACGCCACTGGCATGAATACACGTACAAGTTCCTTTTAACCTGAAATGACCTCAATTCATGATATTTGACCTTATGAATCTACATATAGTATTGTAGAATTTCCCGTTCTTTCCGAATCCGGGGTCGAAAATAGGCATTTCCATTTGAAAAAAATTATTTGGCCTTCAAATATCCCCTACGGTCAAAGTCAAGGTCAAATTCAAGGTCATGGTCGTACGTCCCCCTCTTTGCCCAACAACTTTTGCATAAAACTTTTTTTTATTATTTCGCTTACCGGTCGAGTTATTTTCCATTAAAGGTTAAAATGGTCCACCCGGTATATTTGATTCATTTAGATCAATATAATCTTTCTTTTGTTAACAGTTTCATTTTTATACATTTTTTGTGAGAAAAAATTAATTATAAATTCTCCTTAATACGTGCCTGACTTAAATATTCATATACTTTTGTGGTTTAGTAACATGAAATCACTTAATCTTTTCATTTTTATAGAATTTTTATCGGAAAATTTTCTGATTATAAATTCTGCTTAATACGTGCCTGACTGAAATATGCATAATATATTTTCGTATTAACTACGTTAATGCTATAACTTATTGCTAAATTGTTTCATTTTATACAGTTTTTATTGGATAAAATTAATTATAAATTCTATTTAATACATGCCTGGCTTAAATATTCAATACACATTGTTAGTTAATTACATAGATATGACAACTTCCATTGGTTAACATTTTCATTTTTAAACAAATTTTATGAGAAAAAATTAATTATAAATTCTCCTTAATACGTTCCTGGTTTAAATATTCATATACATTTTTGTTTAGTTACATCAAAGTCATAACTACAATTACTTAATATTTTATCATTTTTATAGAACTTTTATCTGACATTTTTTTAATTATAAACCCTTCTAGTATAGGAGCCAGCTGCAAAATCGGTGTAGATTTAACAACCGTCTGCCGTTGTGTTTTTTTTAAGTACTCACTCAGACAAAGCTTGGACGATGAGTCCGGTCCACCAGCTTGTAGGGATTTAATAGATAGGGCCCACGAAAAATACGCACAAAAAAATCACGTAACAACCGTTTGAATGAGACGGTTGCTTATAGTAGACCCCAATTAAAGATGTTTTGGATATACGGCAGAAATTTTTGCGTATGGGTTTAATTACAGGGGTCTCTCAAAATTTCGACCCAAAAAAATCAGATAACAACCGGACCAGACCTGGTGCAAAATGTTTATTTGGACATATACTTACATAAAAACATAATGGCAGAATTTTTTATGTAGGGACTTCGGTGCTATAAGGCCTACAAATGGCCAGAATTGGGCCCCAATCTTAAAAATGCTGTAAAATCTAAAATACCGAATGAAAATTTCTGCCGCGCCTTGTATGCCTTTGTTATGAACTATAAAATAGATACATATACACTCATGGCAGAAGTTTTTATTCATGCTGTTCCCCCTCCCAGCTCCCCCAAAAGGTAATTTTGGATTAGTAATAAAATGCACTAAAAAAATCATAACAAATAGGCCTATAGAGGCTTATAAACTTATAAAATGATAATATATTATTATATTTAATGTTAGACACCCCCCGTGCCCCACCCCCCTCACCCCCAAGATAAAATTTTGGTTAGTAATAAAATTCGCTAAAAAAATCATAACAATTAGGTATATAATGGCTTATGAACTTTTAAAATGATAATTTATTATTGTATAATTTGTATAGGGTACATCTTATGTCTAAACCCCATACTTTCTGTGATATTTAATAATTTTTACAAAAGTAACCATTTCACCACGTTTTTATGCACCGAAGTAGACCGTCAGGAAGTTAGCGCGGAAAAGTGAAAAACCAAAATTTTTTTTATCTCAAAAAATTGCTCCTTAATTGCTCCTCATATATCTGAATTTGCTCCAACTCTAATAAAATATAATCAAAAGTTATTAACTAAACAAAGAAAATTATCCTTATATGGTATTTTTCAAAAATTAATCGTTTTTCGAAATAATTTTTATGGTCAATCAATTGCTCCTAAATTGCTCCAAATTGCTCCCCACTTAGTTTTTCAAAATTATCAATATTTTTTAATCAAATATATGATATGCCCCTCCCTCACCGGACAATGAAATTTCGTCCGCCACGTTGTGAAGAATCTTTCCAGCTGTCGAAAGACACCTCACCGACGATTCTAGCCCAAACGGATCGCCGGCAAAACCCAACACTAGGGTAAACCGCCATCCGAACGCCAACACGTCAGTCCATCCTTTCTTAATGAAAGGGAGAAGGGTGAAGTTGCGAGTTGGCTCTCACCAACGAAGCGCATCCGTGGACGATATAAAGCCTCCCGATTTTTTATGAAAAGTCAGTTAACTCGAAGTCAACTCCAGGGACAAGTGCCCTACCTACCACTGGTAGTGGAACTGTCACCCTGCTGCCGAGTTAATACTTGGCAGCAGAGGTGCTCGAGATACCACTCCAGTGTCGCTGGTTGAGGACCACTGACGCCACCGCCTGAAGTTGAGGACCACTGCCGCCGCCGAAGAAGACGTCAACCACCGGACGTTTGAGGACCACTGCCGCCGCCGAAGAAGACGTCCACCACCGGACGTTTGAGGACCACTGCCGCCGCCTAAGAAGACGTCCACCACCGGACGTTTGAGGACCACTGCCGCCGCCGAAGAAGACGCCCACCACCGGACGTTTGAGGACCACTGCCGCCCGCCGAAGGAGACGCCATCGCCTCACGATGAGGACCACTGCCGCCCGCCGAAGGATGCCGCCGTCACCTCACGTTGAGAACCGCTGACGTTCACCAGAGATGCCCGCTGCAGCTGTGACGCCCAAATTCACAGGCACGCACCCGAAGACAAGCGCCGTCTCCGGATTCAAAGCCGTTGCCGCTCAGACAAGAACTCTGACCGCTGACGCCCGAAGAAGAACGCCGCCCGCTGAAGCCCGCCAAGAGACGTCCGTCGCCGCTGTGACACCCAAAATCATAGACGCGCACCGGAAGCCGAGCGCCGTCTCACGACCAGAGACCGCTGACGCTCCGAGAAGAACGCCGACCGCCGACGCCCGCCGAGAGACGTTCACCGCCACTGTGATGCCAACATTCACAGACGCGCACCGGAAGCCGAGCGCCGTCTCACGACTAGACCCAGCTTCCACCGCGAAGCCCGCCGTCATCTTCATGACGCCCAACACAGCTTCCACCGAGAAGCCCGCCGTCATCTTCATGACGCCCAACACAGCTTCCACCGCGAAGCCCGCCGTCATCTTCATGACGCCCAACACAGCTTCCACCGCGAAGCCCGCCGTCATCTTCATGACGCCCAGCACAGCTTCCACCGAGAAGCCCGCCGTCATATTAATGACGCCCAACACAGCTTCCACCGAGAAGCCCGCCGTCATCTTCATGACGCCCAGCACAGCTTCCACCGCGAAGCCCGCCGTCATCCCAAATGACACCCAACCCAGCTTCCACCGAGAAGCCCACCATCACACGAATGACGTCTGCCCCATTGACATCTGAAGGATCGCACCGGCCCAGCTGATCCCAACATCAGCCCAGCCGATTCCAACGACACTGGAATCCCCGTCGATCCCCGTCAAGACAGAAAAGACGCCCCTCATCCATTGTAAATAATTGTATAATCTGTATATCTATTAACGACGAAATAAATATTCCTTCCTAAGCCAACATTGTTTTTATTTCTCGCTAAAACACAAAAGCGAGGGTACAACAATTTGGCGGCCCAACGTAGTGGCCCGGAAACTTAAGCGAAAGCTTCCGACCCAACGCCCTGAACATGACAAGAAAACGCTCATTGTCTGAACCACGAACAAACAACGGCACTCCGCCGTTACATCCGGGAGTAACTACCCGGTGGCGCCCAACACAACACGAAGAAACTCTGAGGGAGACCCCAAGAGAAACTGAAACTACGCCGATAAGAACCACAACGGAAACAGAGTTATTTCCCAGGGAAACACTGAGAGAAATAGAAACGCCAAGAGTCACAATGGACCCAGAAACAATTCCTATGGGAATTACCACACTGAACCAGCTACTATCCAAGTTGCTGGTTCAGTCAAGTCCGACACCACCAGTATTCCGAGGAGACGTATCGGAAGATCCGGGAATCTACCTGAGGAAGTGCGAGGAACATTTGCAAGACCTAAGAATTCCACGGAGCCAGTGGGTTGACACCATCACCCCGCAATTGAAGGACAATGCCGCAAGCTGGTGGAGAACATACAAGCGCCTTCAACTACCGTGGTCAGACTTTAGCGAACGGCTACAAAAGAAGTTCGCCGGACCCGAAACTATAGCACTGTTGATGTCACAACTGTATGGCCAGAAGCAGAAGAACACTGAATCTTGCGAACTCTTCCTACTGAACAAAATTAGTTTGTTCCAACGCCTCCACCCAGAGAAGGAAGCCGAAGAAATCGTCCGTTTCCTCGTGGAACTCGTGAAACCGAACATACGCCCATTCCTGAGGGTACCGACGCCATCCACGTTGGTAGAGCTTGTGGATCGCGCCCGCGATGTCGAGCGAGATTGGCAGGAGATGACGACGACAAACCAGGCGGCCGCAAACAAGCAGCCGTCACCAACAGTGCCATCACTTCCGCGATGTCATCACTGTTCACAACGACACTTCCACCGGGACTGCCCCATGCTGAACACAAGATATCCAGCCCGGGAAAACTACCATCGGCCAGGGAGAAGCACCGACAACCCTCCTACGACGACAGGGCCAACAACGTCGGGAGCCGGTCATACCAGATCGCCACCAGCGTAACCGCACTTCCCAGAATCAAAATTAGTTTTAAGAACCGGACCTACTACGCTCTCCTGGACTCGGCCGCATCCCACAACTTCATAAACGACGAATATCTACCCGCCTCCCATACGTCATCCTATCAGGAGGTAGAGCTCGCCAAGAAGGGGGAATACGCCATCGCTTCAGGAGCGCAATCTATAACCATCACAATAGAAGACGTTTGCTCGCAGTTGGACGTACTGACCGTGCACGACTTGCGGGAAGACTTTATTTTGGGCCTGCCGTGGTTCACAAGTCAGGAAGCCACAATGGACTTTGCCCGAAAGTGTGTCTATTACGGCACCACGCAGCGTCACACTATTCATTGGGCACTGCCGCCATGCACCGAGGAAGTAATCACGCTGCCCCAGATTGGAGAATTTCCGCCGCACCTCCAACCCACTGCTCAAGCGTTAATGGAGCGATTCAGGGACGTCTTCCGATCACCACAGGTCCCAACAAACTCCACTACACACAAAATACCGCTCATCACTTCTACACCCGTCCGATCGCCGATGTATCGCTACTCGGTGGAGAAGAGACGACTCATCCACCAGCAAGTGGAGGAGATGCTGGCAGAGGGAGTGATCAAGCCCAGCACGTCGCCATACAGCTCGCCGATCGTGATGGTCGCCAAGAAAAACGGAGAGTCTCGCTTCTGCGTTGACTACCGGAAGATCAACGCCATTACGAAGGATGAAGTCACCCCCCTACCATTGATACACGAGACGCTCAAGGACCTCGGCCTCGCCAAGGTGTTCTCAGCCATCGACCTAAAATCTGGCTACTGGCAGATTCCGATGCATCCCGACTCACAACACGCGACCGCTTTCTGCACTCCTTCCGGAGGCTGTTATGAGTTCAAGGTCATGCCGTTCGGCCTAAAGGGAGCGCCAGGGACGTTCCAACGTCTGATGAGCCAACAAGTATTGACAGGCTATCTCCGGGACTTCTGCCTCGTCTACATCGACGACATAATCGTCTATTCCAACACGTACGATGAGCACCTTGGACATCTGCAGAAGGTATTTGAGCGTTTGCGACTGCACGGATTGGTTGGTGCACCGGAGAAATGTAAATTGGGCTGCCGCTCCCTGGAATACTTGGGGCATACTATTAGCGAGGAGTACAACCACCCGCAAGAACATCACTTGCACCAAATCCAAAACTTCTCCGCTCCAAGAACCAGGAAGGAGTTGCGAAGCTTCTTGGGCCTATGCAACTGGCTTCGAGAATACATCGATCATTTCGCCGATATCGCTGCCCCGCTCAACGATCTTCTGAGCGAGAAGAAGAAGTATTCCTGGACACCACAGGCCCAAGAAGGGTTCCTTAAAATCAAGCATGCCCTATCAGAACCTTTGAAACTCCACCGCCCCGATCCGACGCTTCCGTTCGTTCTCCAAACTGATGCCAGTCAGGAAGGAGTAGCCGCTGTCCTGTACCAAGAAGGTGAAAACAAGAACCGACGCATAATATCCTATGCGAGCTCACGATTTAATCCTGCCGAGAGAAAATACCACTGCAACGAGCAGGAATGCCTTGCAGCGGTATGGGCGATAAAGCGTTACCGCCCCTACTTGGAGGATAGACCGTTCACCCTTCGTACAGATAGCCGCGCTCTTACCTGGCTGCACCAAACAAAGGATCATCGAGCGAAGCTCACACGATGGGCCTTACTACTACAGGAGTTTGCGTTCAACATTGAACACTGCCCAGGGAAGGACAATGAACTTCCGGACGTACTGTCACGGAACCCGGACGCTCAAGGCCTGCCCGAAGCCCTTGAGGTCCAACCCAATCTCACACCACCCAGGAGGAAGGGGTATGTCGCAGAGACAACGCCCCGGCTGATGCAAATAACGGCGCCTAATCTCGACGAAGAGATTCAGCAGGAACAACATAACGACCCCTCCATTCAACAGTGGTTACTTCCTGAAAAAGAAGGCAATCACGAGGACCTCCCAGCGGGGTATCAAATACGCGATAATGCACTGTGGTACGGCGGACCAACCGACTTCCGTCTGTACGTCCCAAGCGCGGAACGTCCCACAGTCCTACATCATTATCACGACCACACACTCGCGGGACATCCAGGATACAGGGAGACGTTACGGGCCATTAGTAAGCGTTACTTTTGGCCTCATCTGAGACAGGACGTAACAAAACACGTCCGGAACTGTCTGATTTGCAGTTGCTATAAGGCAAACAACCATCCTCACACCGCTCCGCAACGAGCGCATCAGCCAACAAAACCTTGGGAGACGATTGCCGTGGACATCATGGGACCTTATCCTAAGAGCACAAAAGGGAAGCGATTCATCTTCGTAGTCACCGATCTATTTACGCGATGGGTCGAAGCCTTTCCCATCGGGACATCCAAAGCTCCAACTTTGATACGTCTTTTGGACACAGAAATTTACGCAAGGTATGGTTATCCGAAAGCAATCATCTCGGATAACGGACGCCAGTTCATTAGCCATTCATGGAAGAGGGCTTGCGAACGATGGGAGAGCTTGCATTGGACCACTGCCGTCTATCACCCCCGCGCCAACCCCACGGAACGGCGCAATCAAGAGTTGAAGAAGGGGTTAAGATTACACCTTCATAACGAAGTCCACACAAAATGGGATCAGTATATCGCCGACACTCTGTACAACATTCGGACACGACGGAATGCCGCCACAGGCTATACTCCCAGCGAAGCCTTGTTTGGCTACAACCTACAACGTCCCGGTCACTGGAGAATCGCCAATTCCCTGAACACAAGTCAGTTGCCCGAGGCCGCGGAACGGAATCAGATCATCGCCGCACGCCAACACGACTACCAGAACAAGTACCTGACCGCAGACCCGCCAGACCAGAATCGATACCTACCTGGCAGTTGGGTCTTGTACAGAGAGCACCACCTCTCAGACGCCGCCGAAAATTTCCACGCGCCATTCGCAGCAAAATGGTCAGCACCACATCAAATAGAGGCCATCCTAGGGCCCCATGTTTACCTACTAGCTAAGGGCAACCACCAAATCAAGGTCCACGAAGACCAGTTGCGGGCAGCACCCCCGATGGACCAATAGAAGCGTACGAAACTTCAAAACAGGCAGGGAGGATTGATATGCCCCCCCCTCACCGGACAATGAAATTTCGTCCGCCACGCACTGGAGAATCCTTTCAGCTGTCGAATGACATCTCGCCGGCGCTCCTAGCTCAAACGGATCACCGTCAAAACCCAAAACTAGGGTAAACCGCCATCCGAACGCGCCACAACATCAGTCCATCCTTCCTTAATGAAAGGGAGAAGGGTGAAGTTGCGAGTTGGCTCTCACCAACGAAGCGCATCCGTGGGCGATATAAGGCCTCCCGGTTTTTTATGAAAAGTCAAAGGGAACAAGTGCCCTACCAACCACTTGTACGACTAGTTCGTTCAATTGTAACATTCTATGTACAATTGCGACTGTCACATAGAACTTTGCTGCCGAGCAAACCCAGGAAGCTCCCAGACTCGTTCCAGTGACGCTTTTCGAGGACCACTGCCGCCGCCGAAGAAGACGTCCACCACCGGACGTTTGAGGACCACTGCCGCCGCCTAAGAAGACGTCCACCACCGGACGTTTGAGGACCACTGCCGCCGCCGAAGAAGACGTCCACCACCGGACGTTTGAGGACCACTGCCGCCGCCGAAGAAGACGTCCACCACCGGACGTTTGAGGACCACTGCCGCCGCCGAAGAAGACGTCCACCACCGGACGTTTGAGGACCACTGTCGCCGCCGAAGGAGACGTCCACCACCGGACGTTTGAGGACCACTGCCGCCGCCGAAGAAGACGTCCACCACCGGACGTTTGGGGACCACTGTCGACCGCCGACGAAGACGCCCACTACCTCACGTTTGAGGACCACTGCCGACTCACGTTGAGGACCGCTGCTGCCGCCGAAGGAGACGCCCACCGCCTCACGTTTGAGGACCACTGCCGACCGCCGAAGGACGCCGCCCGCCACCTCACGTTTGAGGACCGCTGACGATCAGTCAGAGACGCCGCCGTACCCAAGGACGATCGCCGGAAGCCGCACGCCGAGACCTGACGGCCGCCACGAGACGCCCACGTTCACGGACGCCACGCAGATTCTAACAACCCCGGAATCCCCGTCGCCCCTTGCCGGAACGAGAAGAAACGACACCCCCACGCCCATTCATCAAATAAACTTGTATAAAATAAAATAAAATTATTTTTTTATCCAGCCATTGTTTTTATTTCTCGCTATTATACATACGAGGGTATAACATATATATATTTTTACTTTAAACGCTATCGACGTTCCATTATGAGTAATATGGCAACGTTGTCTAGGTATATAAAAGGCGGCAAAATTCAAATGTTGCATTTGATATTCTTTTGTTATGCATATTATGTTCATTGTAATCAGTGGCGTATTTACCATGGGGCCATGGAGGCCATGGCCTAGGGCGGCAGGTTGAGAGGGGCGGTAGATTCTTTAGTTTGTTTTAGTTTAATATAGAATATTTTAAAAAAAATAGAGAGACAAAAAATTAGTAGTGCGACTAAAAAAAAAAGGTTTTCAAGTTTTTATTTACCTATCTTCCAACTTTTTATTTAATAAAATTAGGAATTTCAATTTACGTGACCAAAAAAAAGAAAAAATTGTCGTCAGTTTTTAATTTATATTATATTTTGTTTTACATTACTTGTAAAAAATATTTATCACTTTTCAGTTCATATAGTAATTCTGATTTCTATCAAAAATAAATTATATTTTCCCTTCGTACAGGGGCGGCAATTTTTTGTTTTTGCTCAGGGCGGCACTTAACGCAAATACGCCACTGATTGTAATGTTATTTTTTTGTAATCGTGTCGTGAAATAATCCACAAGAAAACAATTGCTGATTTAAATTATATTTATTTATTTACATGTTGTTATTGATACATGATGTTATATGTGATTTTAGCTAAGTGCTGTTTGATAATGTTATGTGTTTCTGTACAGTTATAATGTGTACAATCATGATGTTAAAGTCTTAATGTGTACAATCATGATATTAACGTCTTAATGTCTTCATGTCTTTTTTCTAAGTTAACCTTATATATCTATGTGTATTGTACTTTGTTATATACATACATAGGGTAGATGGTTGATCCTTTTGCAAATTGTCACGCCTCTAATCATAAAATTTATGTCGACCACCAGTGTTGTTTTTAAATAAATGGGTTCAAATATCATACTTGTTACAAGTAGAAATAAATAGTTTAAATGTCTTAATGTGTACAATCATGATGTTAAAGTCTTAATGTCTTCATGTCTTTTTTCTAAGTTAACCTTATATATCAATGTGTATTGTACTTTGTCTTATACATAGGGTAGATGGTTGATCCTTTTGCAAATTGTCACGCCTCTAGTCATAAAATTTATGTCGACCACCAGTGTTTTTTTTAAATAAATGGGTTCAAATATCATACTTGTTACAAGTAGAAATAAATAGTTTAAATGTCAACCTTATTGTATTTTTAAATCAAAAATATATTTTTTTACTTTATTTGCTATTCACGTTCCATTATGAGTAATATGGCAACGTTGTCTATATAAAAGGCGGCAAAATTCAAATGTTGCCTTTGTAAAAGAGTCATATTAGAAAAAATAAGGCTTAAACCTGAGAATAATTCTGCGATCAATATTTTTTAATCAAACCTTTTGCATTTGCTTTTAAATAAAAAATGTCTCCTCTTGAAAAAGCGTGTTAATTGTTTATTTGTTTAATACAACAATTAAGCGTCAAATTAGTAAAATTGAATATCTCAAATATAAATCGATGAAAAATTATGAAATTGGGTTCCTAGAGGTTTTGATATTCTTTTGTTACGCATATGTTCGTGTCCACAGGATATTATTAATTACATTTACCTTATAATATTTATAATGCAAATATAAAACTGATTACTTATTAGTATTACAATTTTAAATCACAAAAGTCCTTAATTATTGTGTGTTTTTTTTCGCCAAATGACAAAATAAATAATGTCAAAACCTTTTTGTATTGGTAATTTGAATTTACCGCTTAAATGCACATGCAAAATGCCATATTGAAAATTCGTTACCATAGTTAAGATACAAGAACATTATAAATGTACATAAAATATACACAATAATCATTTTTGAATTTATGAATTCAGATTATAAAAAAATAAAGTATATGAGCACTTAGAAATATAAGGAAATTTTTTTTAACTACTACTAATTGAAGATATTTTGTTGACGCGAACTTATTATGCATATCAAAAGAATAACAAATGCCAAATTTGAATTTTGCCGCCTTTTATATAGAAGTCATTCCATTTATAATCATCAAATTTATTAAAATATAGAAGTTGCACCATTTTTAATTTTGATGAAAGTTTAATCAGTTGTTATTATACTTATTAGATAGCAGAAACTGTACTTAGAAAAATTTTAATGGCCATAGTTCGGGGGTGGTGACCGTTTTACCCTCCTAAGATATGAAGATTTCGTCGATTTTCAACATTTTTTCAACTCGCTATAGCACGCGTTCAAATAAAGCAATTACAACGAGCTTAATGTCATTTGAAAGACTAAAGAATCTAGTTTCAATTGATCTTGCACAATTTAAAGTTTAAATTATTTTTTTTGTAGATAGAGGCTTTTCAAATTTATTAATAAAATTGTCATTTTTTCTATTTTTCGAAATTTATTGTGGCTCTAAGGTAAACTGAGAAAGCTATAATTATGTGTAAGTTATGTTCATTTATAGTACTCAGTACCCACAAAAAATCAGCTTGATTGATGCACATCTTTTATTAAAAAAATTTAGTTAAATATCGCAAAAATCACGAAAACACCAAAATCAGCTGTTTTCGAAGCAAAAAAAAGTTATGTGGGGGACGAGATAAAATTCTGAATTTTTTTTTACAAATGCTCTAAATAGTTATCTTTGAAGGCCTTATAGATTCGTTTTGTTATTTTCATTTTTATAGCAACCAGAATTTTTTTTTTTATTTAAAAAAATACGAAAACTTCAAAAACGGTTATTTTTAAACATAATACAAAAATATGTTGGGCACGAGATAGAATTCTGAATTTTTTTTTACAAATGCTCAAAATAGTTATCTTTGAAGTCCTTATAGATTCGTTTTGTTATTTTCATTTTTATAGCAACCAGAATTTTTTTTTAAATTTAAAAAAATACGAAAACTTCAAAAACGGTTATTTTTAAACATAATACAAAAATATGTTGGGCACGAGATAGAATTCTGAATTTTTTTTTACAAATGCTCTATATAGTTATCTTTGAAGGCCTTAATGATTCGTTTTGTTATTTTCATTTTTATAGCAACCAGAATTTTTTTTAAATTTAAAAAAATACGAAAACTTCAACAACGGTTATTTTTAAACATAATACAAAAATATGTTGGGCACGAGATAGAATTTTGAATTTTTTTTTATAATTGCTTTAAGTAATTAACTTTAAAGGCCAATTAGCTTTTTCTTGTTATTTTCATTTTTCTAGTCACCAGACTTATTTAAAATCCTTAAAAGTGTGAAAACACTAAAATCATGTATTTTCGAAAATAAACAAAAAAAAAAATTATGTTGGGCAAAAAATAAAATCTAGTTGTTTTTAACAGATATCTTAATTAATTTTTTTAACGGTCAATTGGTTTTTGATGTTATTTTAATTTTCTACCCTCTAAAAAATGAAACTGCACCTAATAATGAGATTATATGAATCGCTTTTTCTTAATATTTATTTCTTATTCTTAGGATATTTAAAAAAAACTCAGATATTGTCCTAATCAACACTAAAGAGAATCTAAATTAACTAATCTTACACTTAATAATAGTATTTACTACTTCGGATTGAGTTTGATATTTTTTCAACTTTTTGATCAATTTCATTTTTTCTCTTTGATAGGTAAAGGTAGTTTTTTAATTACAACAGGAGATTCATTCAAAACAGCACACACTTGTTTGATTTTGAAAATACAGGGTTCAAATATTTCATCCCTGATATAGTAAATAATGAATTTTTTGGACATCACGACAATATTCATAATGAAAGAAATATTTATAAAAAACATATAATATTAAACCTTTCACAGAAGAATAATAAGTATACTTCAAAATCAATTTAACAATTAATTTATTTGTATGCTTTAACATCATAAATATAATAATAATAATAATATAACACATAATTTTTTTGTTTATATTCGAAAATACATGATTTTGGAGTTTTTACACTTTTAAGGATTTTAAAAAAGTTTGGTGACTAGAAAAATGAAAATAACAAGAAAAAGCCAATTGTCCTTTAAAGTTAATTACTTAAAGCAATTATAAAAAAAAATTCAGAATTCTATCTCGTGCCCAACATATTTTGTATTATGTTTAAAAATAACCGTTTTTGAAGTTTTCGTATTTTTTTAAATTTAAAAAAAAATTCTGGTTGCTATAAAAATGAAAATAACAAAACGAATCTATAAGGCCTTCAAAGATAACTATTTAGAGCATTTGTAAAAAAAAATTCAGAATTTTATCTCGTCGCCCACATAACTTTTTTTTGCTTCGAAAACAGCTGATTTTGACCCATAGACAACGTTGCCATATTACTCATAATAGAACTTGAATAGGCGGTTAAAGTAAAAATACATATATTTTTGATTTTGATTTAAAAATATTGATAATTTTGAAAAACTAATTTTATTAAATAAAAAGTTGGAAGATAGGTAAATAAAAACTTGAAAACCTTTTTTTTTTTTAGTCGCACTACTAATTTTTTGTCTCTATTTTTTTTTAAATATTCTATATTAAACTAAAACAAACTAAAGAATCTACCGCCCCTCTCAACCTGCCGCCCTAGGCCATGGCCCCCATGGCCCCATGGTAAATACGCCACTGATTACAATGAACATAATATGCATAACAAAAGAATATCAAATGCAACATTTGAATTTTGCCGCCTTTTATATACCTAGACAACGTTGCCATATTACTCATAATGGAACGTCGATAGCGTTTAAAGTAAAAATATATATATTTGATTAAAAAATATTGATAATTTTGAAAAACTAAGTGGGGAGCAATTTGGAGCAATTTAGGAGCAATTGATTGACCATAAAAATTATTTCGAAAAACGATTAATTTTTGAAAAATACCATATAAGGATAATTTTCTTTGTTTAGTTAATAACTTTTGATTATATTTTATTAGAGTTGGAGCAATTTCAGATATATGAGGAGCAATTAAGGAGCAATTTTTTGAGATAAAAAAAATTTTGGTTTTTCACTTTTCCAACTTTGCTCTAAAACATATTTTACAACAATTAAAATTAGTAATTTTAATTTTGACTTAAAAATATTGACAATTTTGAAAAACTAAATAGGGAGCAATTTGGAGCAATTTAGGAGCAATTGATTGACCATAAAAATTATTTCAAAAAACGATTAATTTTTGAAAAATACCATATAAGGATAATTTTCTTTGTTTAGTTAATAACTTTTGATTATATTTTATTAGAGTTGGAGCAATTTCAGATATATGAGGAGCAATTAAGGAGCAATTTTTTGAGATAAAAAATTTTTTGGTTTTTCACTTTTCCGCGCTAACTTCCTGACGGTCCGAAGTAGGCTGTGCTGATGCAAAAGAAATGCCAAAATGTAAGTATTTAAGTATCAATGTAACAATTGATTACATTTTATAATTAAAAAGGATAATACTTATGTAATAAAATTATTTATTTTATTCAAAAAACTGTGATAAGTAACAAAATTGAAAATACATATAAAAGATAAAAGACTACAATAAATGTTCGAAATGTCTTCCATTTTCACCCAGGCACATATCAATTTACCGGCATTTGTTTTGTAATTGTTTCGCATTTATTTTGCATTTGTTTGGCCTACTTCGGTGCATAAAAACGTGGTGAAATGGTTACTTTTGTGAAAATTATTGAATATCACAGAAAGTATGGGGGTTAGACATAAGATATCCCCTATACAAATTGAAAAGGAGAAAAAAATTCATCGAATAGTGAAATAAAAAAAGGGTAGTCACATTTGAAAAAAATGAGTTTTATCATTTTGAAGATTGCAAACTTTGCCATTTTTTTATTAACACCTTGTAGAACTAAATTAAAATTGTTTATTATCAAAATGTTATTCTTTATCTGGACTAACATTATTGCTAAAAAAATTCATCACTTAAAAAAAACGAGGTCGCTACGATTATTTAAAGTTCAGTCTGAATATGGATTATTTTTCGGAAAAAAAATTCTAATTTGGCAACACTGTCACTAAATAAAAAAATGAAAAGACGTTAATGTAGAGGTTAAAAAATGACATCGGAGGGCATAAAACAATTTAAAAGATTAAAAAAATCTTTGTTTTTGTTATACCGCAAAAATGGGACACCCTGTATTGTTGAAAATAATTTTACGACGTTGATCTTTTCAAACCAATAATATTATGTACCAAACTTTTTTTTCTATCTCCTACGGGAAGTGCGCTAGGAAAGCCGGACGCACTATTGAACTACCCTGTATAGAAATACAAAAAAAATGCGATGAAAATGTTGCAAAGAAAAGTATGAAAATGGCGATCAAAATTGGATATTTTTATTTATATCTTTTTATACATATTTGACGAATTATTGCAATTTCTAGAATAAATATTGCACCGTACGACATAATCACCTAGCCCTATTTGCAGGAAAGTCGAAAAAAATTTCCCGAGGGGGGTGGGGTGGGGTGATGACCTAGACCTTATCGCATTGACCAAAAAAAATATCATTTTTTTCACTTTTCGCTACTTTGGGCAGGCATGACTATGTGTAGACTTTCAATGACCAAAACAAATATCAATTAGCTTCGCCCTCCCCCCTCCCAAAATTTTTTTTTTCCCAAGTACATTATAGAATAGAATATTACATCAATTTTCTCGATCCCTGAAGGGGGGTGTGGGGGGTAAGTACCCTATTAGCCCCCCCCCCTCATGGACGCCTATGCCTATAATGGTGTGGCGTTCTGCAATTATGGAAATCCCGTACGCTCGGTATTGTCCTAAATTCTTTGTGGGGCTTTAAATACTCCCACGCAAAGTTTTTTTGAGTTAAACATGAGTCATGAAATGAACTATCCATTATATAATATAAATATATATATTTCAATAACCAATAATTTAAGCTTATATTGTATTGTACTTTATTTTATTATGTATAATTATTTAATCATATGTATGATACTTATTAATTTACCACATTGTTATCATCGCCTTGTCCGGCGCGCAAAACATTCAAAGAATTGTAGAAAACGATGACAGAGTATAAAGTCATGCAAACTGTTATCCTCTTCTGCAAGAACATTCTCAAGCATACCATCTAGCAATAAGCATTGTACAATATTATAATAAATAAAGATTTTTTAAAAAGGATATTTTCTCAACGAAAAATATAATTCATGTCTATATTTTTGAAATTAGTAAAATATAATACACGCCCAGTGGCGTCACTAGGGTTGGTGTCACCCAGTGCGGTAACTCATGGTGTCACCCCCCTCACGACACCCCCATAGACCTCATCCGAGTCCGCCAGTGCCAAATAGCGGAAATATACAGAATCTTTAGTAACGTTTAGAAATATAGGTCCTATATTTACAAAAGCAATAGAATAAACAATTAATTCAAGGTCGGTTGGTAAAAGATTGTAAGTTAAGAACTAAGAAGTACATAGAAAATATGTTACTTTTTTTACTTTTATTTTAACATTAAATTTTGATAAATTGCAGTTTTCCGTTTCCTGACTTTTTTCCCGATAACTTCGGAAACCGCACGTTTCTGCACCTAATTCTTATAAATGTTTAGAATGAACACCTAAGCTACAAATATATATTAAATATAAAGCGTGGGGAAGCGTGGGTGACTGTCAAATGTCTCGGTGAACTTGAAGATTTTTCTTTTCACCCTTATTTTATTGTTCAATTAATTAATCGTTAACTGAACCGTATAATTAAAAACGTAAAATTGTCCTAAAATCTCCATAAGATGAGCTTTTCAGAAATGTATAATACATTATACATATTCCTACAAAGTTTTATAGAAAATTAACTTTTAAAGTGATGAAGCGAACAGGTTTGAATTGAAAATCCACAAAAATAATGAACAGTAAGGCTTCAAAAATAGTCTTTTTACATAAAATTATGTGAAATTCCTGCATTATAGTAAAGAATAAAGATTGACCATTAAACTAATAAATAAAATTAAAATATAATGTATGTAGGGACTTTAGTAAAAAACATTTATGATATGTTGTTGTTAATAAATTTTCCATAGTGCGCTGGGCCGGCTGAGGTGAAACAATGCATAAAAATAATTTCATGGAGTGACAGAATCGTAGATAGTGATGTTTTGCATTTGGGTTTCACCCCTTGTGATGGTGTCATCCGGTGCGGCCCGCACCCCCCTAGTGACGCCACTGTACACGCCCATAAAATAAAACCACTATTTCTTACAAAAATGATGAAAATAAAAAATCGAAGCACTACAAAAATAGTTACACCGGCATACATGCGTAGACCAGCCGTTTTTGATTCGCTATAACTCAAAACACCGGGCTAAAAAATTGCAACTAAGTTACTAATAATATGTAAGAATATGTAATCGACAGCTACTCAAAAGGGCACGTGCTCAAATAAAGCGTGGTTTGTATTGTTACAGTTTTTATAGGAGTGGTCACGCATGTATGTCGCGCGCCTAATGGAGGGTTAAATTGATTAAACAAAGAGTTACTTGTTTTATTAGTGAAATTAGTTCATGAAAATTACAAAAAACAAGCCCATTAATCCAAAAAAACTGAAAACTTGCTCTTATAGAGGCCACCACTGGTGTCTTTACCTTAGTATATCTAATATTGTTCTAAATTCAATATGACGGACGCCCCAAGATGGCGGATTACATTTTTCGTCACAATCCTCTTGATTTGGCTATCAAATGAAAGGGTTTGAAGAGCTTTACTTATTAGTTAGTTCGTTAGTCAGTAACTAAAATTTTGAAAATAAAAATTAGTAAAAAATGTTTTGCTTCCTCGCAATATCGAAGATACGAGAAGCTATGTGATCGTTTCAGATTGAGACAAAAAAAAAGTTCTCCAATTTCAAAATTTTAAATTTATTTATCCGTTTCACGTCAAGACAAACACTTTTCGTTCCGTGTCTGTCTGTCTGTCCGTGTGTCCGTGTGTCCGTCCGTCCGTCTGTCCCCTGAATCCTTGTCACACGCATAACTCATGAACCACTGAACCGATATTATTGAAACTTGGTCGGATGGTTGGGTTTGGTTTGAGGACGGTCCCATTTCAAAATCGTGTGTGAGGGGGAGGGGTGACACCCCAAAATATTTTTTAAAAACCACACTGAAAAAAAAAATATGGTGCCAACTTCGCCGCGAGATTGGCCGTTTTGTAACTGCTTCAACTGAATTTCAGTTGTTTCAACAATACGATGGTTGAAACAAGGTTTTATGTTTTTTTCAGCCAAAGATAGGGCGGTATTATTATAAAAAAATATGGATTTAAAATAAAATCAGTATAACTGAGCGAATTATATGAGAAATTACTATAAAAAAATATTAATTCGAGTCAACATCCAAAAAAATTTTAAAATAACTGAAGGTAAAATTCAGATAAGTTCGTCTTTATGGTTAAGTCAAATAAAAAATTAATTTATGTCAAATTCTTCATCGTCTTCCTCTAAGTTATCTGTGCGGCTGCCGTAGTATATTTGTAAGTTGTGTTAGTCGAGTGATGTTATTGAGCCAATCCCATGGACAAAACTCATTTTAAATCGGTCAGTTAGTTTGTATGAAATCTTCGATATGTGTAGAAGCTCCTTATTTTCTTTGTGAACAACATTATGAACATTGTGAAGAATGGCTGATAAAGAAACAAGGCAGTATCTTATTTACTGGGATTTGGAAAATTTGAAAGAGAATTTTTACAGTAAGTTATTTTAATCAATTTGAAATTATATTTAATTTTATTATTATATAGTACACTCTAATTCTTACTTTAACATATTTCTTCCTTTTTATTCAGTAAAATAAGTAATGAAGATTTGTCGGACCTGGTTGACGAAATAATCGAACAATTCCCGAATGAAAAAAATTAGACTTACTACGTGCCACCTGTCTACAAGCGATACTCAAAAAGTAATTCGTCGGAGCATGCTCGTGGAAGGCTCTATAACAAGTCCCATAATAAATTACAACAATTTCGAAATGACGACGCACCATTATTATCTGGTAATATAGTTTTTTGTATAATCTATTCAATTGAACAAGTTCACAGTTTCATAAAATTAATACTGAATGTTTCAGATGCTGAAGTCAATCAAAGTCTTTCCTGGCTGCAATAATAACAATATATATTCCAATGAACTGATAGTTCATTGGCAAAAAACATCTGTCGCTCGGTTCAAAATATTGACAACAAATAATTACTTTAGGATCATAGGAAATAATTTCTCTGAAAACTTTTACATAAACAGTTTTTTTTTTAATAATTAATATTTTAGAAAATATAAGTAATATTCCATATTTTTTATTCATGTAGAATTATATGTAATTATATATGTAATAATTAATTATATGTATGTATGTATATTCTAAAAGCATTGTAAACATATATTTTATAGGATAATAAAATGACTTATTTTGGTAAATTGTGTGTTTTATAATTATTAATCACCATAAATAAAAACATGGAAATTTGACATATTTCTTGTTATGAATGAAATTCCATTAAAATAACATAATTGATCATTTGAACAAAATATATAATTTTTAAAATTAATTAAAAGCATTTTACTCGAATACATTGAAAATATACACCGATCCGATACTCTCCTGATACAATTTATATTACAATTGAGCTAAAATCATGAAGAAATCTAATAAAATTAAAATAGCATGGCTTGGCCATAAAAAGCACACCCTTTAGACTTTTGAAACTATTGTTTTTTGAAGAATGTTTTTAAAAAATGTTAATTTTTTACGCTCATTTCTTGTCTAAATTGATATTAATAGTAATAATAGTGGTTTTATAAGTTAAATGACATAACCTCACTTTCATGTAGTATATTTTATTAAAACAATTTGTCACAAAAGAATAAATAAATACAGAACCTGAAAAACATCTTCCACAAATAATAAATAATACATTTTAATTTATCATAATACGTTAATCATACTTACAACTATATTTTTTCGGAATAAACATTAAATTTCAACAAACACAATTCAAAATTTAAAAAAAAACATACCATACCAACAATGAAAAGTATGAGCAAATCCAGATGTTCATTTTCGTCGTATATTTTCATAGAAAAACGTATCAAACAATGTGACAATAACATAATTTAATACAATACAAAATTTAAATGTACATTTTTTAACTAATGACATAAAATGGATACATGATTTTTCGTAAATTGTATTAATATGACAATGTATAAAAATTGAATAATAATTAAAAAGATAAAATAAATACATCCACATATTTTTAAATTACAACGATAACAACTGTATTCACCTAATGTCTGGCGTTTACAAAAACTTGCATTGATCTAAAATAAAAATAATATTTATAGGTTATACTATATGATATTATATTTTTGTTTTAAAAATGAACTTACCTAATTTTATCTTGTTTAAAAAGTCATTGATTGACTTTGAATAAAATTATTAAAATACAGAACATATCAACGTAGCTATATACATATAAATTATAATAATAAGTATAATACGACAGATGAAGTCATCACAAAACATATACAATGAAGCTAAGTAACTATAGTGGCGCTCGCTGTGGATATTTATCGAACTACCTCAATCACTACCTATATTTGCGATTCTGAAATTCGTTAAAATAATCAAAATGATGTAAATAAACTGCAAATTTCCTTACTTCTAGTTATCTGATTTGGTTGAGTTTTAATAGGGTTCTATTCTGAAAATAGATGAAGCGATTTCAAAAGGTTTTGTGTTAATTTATTACGTATTGCGAGCTGCAGTTTGTTGACAAGGTGTAAAAACGGGCCAAAAACGACAAATTGAACTTTGTTTATATTTTTATGACAGAAAATTAAAACCAATCGATATTAAATTAAGTGAATACGGAGACTGTAATGTTCTCATTTATAAAATGTAAACATGTAAGGGGGTTACTGAAGAAATTTAATATATAATGCTCGTTTTATCAAATTTCATACGAAAAAAAAATGGGACGAGAGTAAAACCACACTGCAAATCATAGCATGCTTTGGGTGTGCTAATAAAGTTTACTGAACTATTTTTTTCAATTTATCTCAAAATCTAAATCGATGATGGTTTTTTTTTATTGTTGATATTTGTTAGGTACACACAAAAAAATTGATTGGGACCACATATACTGAATTTGACCAAAAATTACTCTTTCTAGAGGGTTTGAAAAAAGTAAAAATGCTTTTTTTCGGGGAAAATATTTTAAAAATTAATAACTTTTCTTAAAATCATCCAAATGACTCGTAATTGGTCTCAAATTGTTCCCGAAGTTCCAAAGAAGAAATGCATTATTTGAATAAAACATATTATATTCAACCCTGATGTTTTTATTAAAATTTTAGTAAAAAGGTAGTTTTTAAAAAATTTACGTTACTTACCCTGAACATTGGCGATTTTCATTGGTTAAGCTATTAATTTTTTTTTTTAATTATGATTGATCATTATTCTTCGGGAACAATTTGAGACCAATTACGAGTCATTTGGATGATTTTAACAAAAGTTATTAATTTTTAAAGCATTTTCCCCAAAAAGAAGTATTTTTACTTTTTTCAAACCCTCTAGAAAGAGTAATTTTTGGTCAAATTCAGTATATGTGGTCCCAATCAATTTGTTTGTGTGTCCCTAACAAATATCAACCATAAAAAAACACCATCATCGATTTAGATTTTGAGATAAATTGAAAAAAAAGTTGGAAACGGGGTTTTCACCCTTCAACCCCATTTTTAAGGGTGTGGCACCACTTTTATCCAGTCCGGGTTATTTTTTTCGAATTCTACGCCCCAAAATCTATAATAATCAACCATAAAATAGCTTTTGTTCGAGTAGGTGAGGTAGCTAAGCGCGTGAATTCGCTTGTGTGCCTCGCGCGGCAGCGCGCCGCGCGCCTATCTGACGGCACTTAAACATTCGTATCTTTTTTGTTTATGAAATGTACTAAAAAAATTTTTTCAGGAAAAAGTTAAGTAGATTTTACAGAACAATACTGTGAAAAAATTTTGTTTCTATCTATATGAGAAGTTGGTTTAATTTCTATTTGTTTATTAAAATATTTATTATTTATAAGAAAAAATGAAAACTTTTATAAAAAATTTATTTCATCTAAATTGTGAATTATTTTTAGTCCTACCATAAAAATTTCATTATTTTTTACTCAGTATTTACAGAGAAATCACAATTTCAAAAAAAACCTATATAAAAATTCATTTGCTTATAACTTTTTAAAAAATCAAAATTTTCAAAAAATATTTCAGAACATTAATTTTGGACAATAAAACTTCAAAGTTCTACAATAAAAAGTTTAAGTTGAAGAAGTTGATTTTTAGTGTTCCCACTTCAGAAAACTTGACTCTATATGTTTGTTCAAATTTTTTCGTTTTTTGACAAAATATGATATTTTATTGTTATAACCTCAACCTTTGTTGAAACTAAAACTTTAATATATTAATTTAAGTATATATTTCTCTTAATAGACTACAAATTTTTTATATGGATATCGTAAAAATTTGCTACAAAATACATATTGTCAACTCAATTTCACGGCGGGATTGACCGAACATATTTCTCTCAACTCGCCCAGTAGTTGACTCATTCTTGTAGCGTGCTTCGCCGCATTTAAACTCGCGGCGGGATTGAGTCAACTTCGTTTACATTGATAATATGAATTCTTTTTTTAGTTTTAACTGCAGTTAAAAATGCACTAAAAATTAAAATATAAATTTTTAGCTATTACAAAATTTTCAGGTTTGTATGACAAAAACCAATAAAAGTTTGGGACGCTTATGAAGGCAAATGTATAGCTTTTTTAAAATAAGAAATTAATTATGGCTTTCAGAAAGAGAAAGCCCTACGCTTTTATTGGTTTTAGTCCTACAAATCTCAAAATTTTGTGAAAGTTGAAAATTTATTTTTTTATTTAATTTGATACTCATATCAAGGGGATTGTGACGAAAAAGATAATCCGCCATCTTAGGACGTCCACCATATTGGGTTTAAAATAACGTCCCATAGTTTATCGTATTCTACTCGTCAAATCGTTTTATTTGATACCCATATGGCCCATATCAAGGGCGTTGTGATGAAAATAATTAAAAATTTATGTTGACTACGTACTTTAACATCGGCTGACGATGTATAATGAAGCAGCACTGTTGTGTTTAGAAGTTAATAATAAAATTATTTAAAAAAATAGTATCATGAACTTCGAATGAACATTTTTTCGAATTATCACGCAAAAAAATAAATTTTTCTTCTTTTTTCTGAATAGTTGGTAATGGTTACTGAATCACATACATACATTCACATAGGCGATTCCTTCATATCGCCTGTCGCTCAAAGATTGTAGCTAACCTTCTTAAAAACAATTTTTTTTTACGTATCTGTACTTTTTATTATTTATTATTTTTGCAGGTATTATAATATTTATTTCAGGTTTTGTTTATCGAAATATTGATAGAAATCGTGTTATTAGTATTTCTAGGTATTTTTGTATATCGATTTCGACTTTAAAGTTAAAACTAATACAATAATAATGATTCTATGAATTTTGATGAAAAATATCATCAGTATGTAGTATACCTATATGAATTTAGTTCGTAGAATTATGCATGATTTCATGATGAATTTTCTCTCGACCAATATCAAAGTAATTTTATATACGGGTAGTTCTACACACGAAGGAAGAACATGGAGTTAATTCCGGCACGAAATTTTTCTTTATATATTCAAAGATGAGTTGGAAATCAAAAATTTGGAAAAATCGACCATGTGCGTCCCGAGAAAATTGCATAATTGTGCATTTTTGATACATTTCAAGTGTGTCGCTACACTGTTTTTGAAATATCTCCGGTTCTATAGGTCGTAGGAAAAAAAAAATTAAAATACTTATAAGTTAATAGACTATAGAACTGCATAGGTAGCGTTACTTTTCAAACGCATCATAACCTCAAAAATAAAGAAATTGTCGAAAAACTTTTTTTATCGCTAATAATGCAATAATTAACGTAAAAATGAAGGGATACTTACGAAAATAAGAGGAAATATGTATTTTTATGTTATAAATACATGATAAAATTTTCAAAAATGAAATTTGATTTTTACATCCACAATCGACCATTTTTGAAAAAAATGGAAAAGCTCGCCATTTAATGAGAAAACGGCGTAGGGTAAATTTTTTTTTTTTAATTGTAGACATTTTTATGTACTTTCTTGTGAACATAAGCCAAAATCTGTTAAATAAGTTACAATATCGTTTTTTTGTAATTAAAAAATGTTACATTTGGCCACTACTGCGAATAAAATTTAAAAAAAATGCAATTCCTGTAGAATTACACTCACATAATAAAAAAAGTCATTTGCAATAACATAAAAGTCTTTTGTAGTCATTTAAAACAACAATTGTTAAAACAATCTATTCACAAATTAATTATTGAGTAGGGAGAAAATATTTTTATTTGTTTATAACATATTAAATTTTTTATAAACAATAAAAGTTTTTTAAAAACATGCGAAGTCATTTACAACAGTATTCTAATCAGGGCTTCGAACCGTTATTTTTTTCGTTTATATTTTTTTTTTTTTTAATTTAAGTTATTGGCCATCGGGCGTAGCTCCTCAACCAGACTTGAACTGTAATGTATATATTTTTTTTCTAGTGTTTATTTTTATTTTTTATTTCTGTTGTTTTTTTTTCTCGTTATTCTATATTTTATTTTATTTTTTCCTATTTTTGATTGTTTATTTCTATTGTTATTTGCTGACTACCTAATTATATGACATCATTTGGGAAATGTTTATATTAACAAGATATAAGATCGAAAAGTGGTCTACATCATAGGTGTATGATAAATAATTATGTTGTAATGCATTGGTATTTTTACAAAATACTATTCAAAGAGTGTGTGAATGACAGCAACAAGTAGAGACATTTGGTTGTTGTGATGGATGACCGGGTGTCATGGTCACACTTGATAGACAGACAGGTGGCAATCGTACAAAAAATATCTATAATTATTAATAGCCGTGAGTAAAAAACAATTGTACTCAGAACGGAATGTGTTTGAAAAATTTTTGTCATTCATATTTTTTCATTACCTACTTTACACAGCCGAAAATCTCGTCTTGTAAATGAGTTATTCTCGTATTTTACAAGAAAAATCCGGTATTTCAATTTTGTCTCACAGTAGTTTCGTGTGAAGTTCTATTTTTTGAAATGACTTAATTAAAAAGTGGAAAATTGAAAAATCTAAGCACGAATCATGCGGATTCTCGCAAGAAAGACTTCAAAATGGCCAAGTGCGTGTTGGGCACGCACATGATAGGTGTTCGTTATAATTTTCATTGAAAGTACTAACTAAAAACTACATTCTGGATTTTTTTTAGATTTTTTGCATCGATAGTTTAGAAAATAGAAGGGGGAGCGCTCTGATAACCAAATTGAAAAGCAAATATATCGTGATAGTCCAGTAATCTAAGCATGAAATTCCCTGATATAGGGAACTAATTCGGACCAAAATGATTTTTGGTGAAAACGTTCTACTATTGTCCTTGATTATCCCACAAAAAGTCCGAGCTGATCCGAGTTGTGCTACCGCCGCCATCTTGAAAAAATGGCGGGCGGGTTACATTTTTTCATAGTTTTTCACATTTTTCTCTGAAACCGTTCATTTTACAAATACGGCGTAAAGGACTTTTCTTGTAGAGTATAAAATTTTCTTTAAAATAAGTCCAAAGTCATTAATATCTGTTTAAAACTAACACAAGGAGTGCCGGTTTTTTAAAATCATAGTAAACTGAGAAAATAATTTTTTGCATTATTTTCAATTTTACTTGACTTTTGATGCTATTCCGAAAATTTTATATAGAATATTTATGAAATATCATAAATTTTTGCGTATAAAAAGACCAAAAACATCAAGATAAGTATAATTGTAAAGGATAGAGGGTTAATATTCTTAACCCCCACATTAGTGTATATCAGAAAAAGATATCTTCCTACTACAGAATTGATGTAAAATGTTCAAATTATTATATTCCATTAAAAATAATATCAACACCATTAAATAGTTATTTGATGTTTTCAGAGACGGTTTAAGGGTAAATCTCGGTCCGGGTGTTTCTGTGAAAAATTGACCCATTTACTGTAAATATATGCAATTTATACATACTAAGTTCTTAATTTCTAGTCGAAAAACATATTTCGGTGAATTTCCACAGGGAAGTACCTAAGCAGCTACAATAGATGGATACAAACATACGGCGCAAAAATAGAAAAGCGCAAAATGGAAATTAAAAACAATTCATTACTTCATTAATAGTAATGAAGGCATCGTAATTATTTCATATCTTACATATTTTGTTCAATTACCTTATTGTATCATACATTTTTAATAACTAAGGATTTTATATTAATTATCTGAATACCCCAATCATTACATAATAATGTCATAAGGCCGTCAAGTCTTCATTGATGTTTTAAAAATACAGTTCAAAAATTGTAATAGTTCCGTAAAATAGTTTCTTGTAAGTACAGAAAAAAATCTATTTCAGTTCAACCATGTCTATCCAACTACGGCGAAGTCAAAAATCTAATGGGGTAAGTGAAAAAAAACCATTTTCAGTCTATGGGAGGGGGTCCAAAATAATTTTAACAGTATTCGTTATAATTTTCAGTAAAAGTACTAATAGTCCAGGCTGGCTAGGTTAAAAAGTACCTAAAATAGGAATTTTTGCGTACAGTTTTAATACTTACAGGATATGTTACAAAAGTGGTGTAGAATAATACCCTAATTTTGCTCCGATTTTGGTTGTCCGCGACAGGAGTTAACCATGGTTCAATTGTAAAATTCTTCAGATTTTCTGATTTTTGCTAAATAGCGGTCAAATAAGTATTATACAAAAAAAAAATTTCAAACAAAAGTTGAACGCTACAAAATACCTGACAATCTCCATTTTGAAAAAAATTAAAAAATTCATTTGTTTATCTGCTACGCTGATTAAAATGGCTGAAAACACACTTTTTTAAAGCTGTAATAACTAATAAAGTTTAACGTTTTATAAGTTGATACCTCTGGAAAATAAACATTTTGAGGTACAGAACATTCACTGAAAATTAAGACTTGATATCATCAACTGTTTTTGTTTTATTAAATTGTTAATAATGAAATTATTCTTGTCTTTGATTAACAATAAAAGTTTTTGTAAAACCTTTATTTTTGTACAACTGTTTGTATGTGTTCTCAAAGACTTATATAATCGATTCCCACCATAAAAAAGTAAAATTTGTCAATTCTTTGGCAAATGGTAACACTAAAATCTTATTGTTAAGTTTTTTTTATTTTAATCCAATTGAATTGTTTCATAGAACCAGAAATATTAAAAAATAATAGCCAAGAACCTGCTCTGAATAAATATTTATCTATTGGTGTAAACCGCATTAAAATCGGTTCAGTAGTTTTTGAGTCATTTAATGTGTATTACACACTACACATTTTTTATAAAAATTGATTGTTTATACAATTAATTAACTCTGCCTACATAAAAAGAAGCTTATTTTTGTATCTTTTACCGCTTATCTCGAAAACTACTGAACCGATTTTAATACGGTTTTCACCAATAGATAAATAATTATTCAGAGCAGGTTAATTTTTTTAATATTTCTGGTTCTATGAAACAACTGAATTGGATTAAAATAAAAAAAACTTAACAATAAGATTTTAGTGTTACCATTTGCCAAAGAATTGACAAATTTTACTTTTTTATGGTGGGAATCGATTATATAAGTCTTTGAGAACACATACAAACAGTTGTACAAAAATAAAGGTTTTACAAAAACTTTTATTGTTAATCAAAGACAAGCATGATTCCATTATTAACAATTTAATAAAACAAAAACAGTTGAAGATATCAGGTCATAATAATTTTCAATGAATGTTCTGTACTGCAGAATGTTTATTTTCCAGAGGTATCAACTTATAAAACGTTAAACTTTATTAGTTATTACAGCTTTAAAAAAGTGTGTTTTCAGCCATTTTAATCAGCGAAGCGGATAAACAAATGAATTTTTTAATTTTTTTCAAAATGGAGATTGTCAGGAATTTTGTAGCATTCAACTTTTGTTTGAAATTTTTTTTTGTATAATACTTATTTAGACCGCTATTTAGCAAAAATCAGAAAATCTGAAGAATTTTGAAATTGAACCATGGTTAACTCCTGTCGCGGACAACCAAAATCGGAGCAAAATTAGGGTATTATTCTACACCACTTTTGTAACATATCCTGTAAGTATTAAAACTATATGCAAAAATAATCTCCACAGCCTGGACTATAATTAAAAGCTACATTCTGATTTTTTTTCAGATTTTTTATATTGATAGTTTAGAAATTAGGGGGGAGGGGACGCTCTGATAACGACATTTAAATGCAAATATATATATAAAAAAATAAAAGCCAAGCGAGCGCAAGCGAGCCAGTCTTAAAAATCGTACATATTTAACAACGATGTTATGAGACACTATTCATTACATTTAAAGTTGTTATTAAATAAATACGAAATCGATGTACAAAGTTTTTATTTATTTGTAGGTTTTGTAATTAATCTAAAAAAATTAAACTTATGCAGATTTGTAGGGAATTTCATAACGAATTAAATGGTATATTTTTTATTCGATTATCAGGAACACCGATATTTCAGAAACACTGAAAATTCCTGTAAATTCTTAACTTTAATACACGAGTAATTAGGTGTTTTTGAAAAATTATATCTCACTTAGGAGCTCAATATGAAAAAATGTTTTTTGAGGGTTGTTTTAAGAATAAAGCAAGGAAACTTTTGCCAAAATTTGGTACAATTTGGAGTATAGAGAAAAAAGTTTTAATGGTGTGAATATAGCGTTTTTTGGAAAATAAGACATCTAAAAACAAGTGTAACTTTAAAAGTTTTTGACCAAATTAAAAAACGTATAAATATTTGGAAAGTACATAAAAAATAGAATAAAATGACCTATACCAAAAGTATTTTGGTTGAAACCAAAATATTTGGCGGTGATTTCAAAATCGACTATTTTTATAAAAAATCAAACTTAATGTTTTGGTACCGCATTCGGCCAAAATTGAATATTCGGCTCTGAAACCGATTTCAAATGAAAGATCATAACATGCATACTAAGAAACATTTTGAAAAATAAGGTACTATCGAAAAAAGTCTAATTTCGCTCGATTTCAAAAGTTTAAAAAATCGTAATTCGGCCAAAAAAAAGGGGGGGGGAGAAAAGATTTCGGGAAACATGTTCTTTTGATATGTACTTTGAGAAAAAAAAATGGGAGTAAAATCGGTGACATACGTGCGCCCTGTTTTTTAAAAAACTACTGGAAATGCTCATATATATATAACATTTTTTGTTGCATTTTAGGAGACCTATCTAATGATACCCCACTCAATAAGGTAAGTGATTTTTTTTAATATTATTTTCAGTCTATGGAAAGGGGGTCCAAAAAATTTTGTTTTTCATAAATCTTATCATTTCTGCTTTTGGGTTTTTAGTTTTCGTGCGTATACTAAATTTCATCTTAATCGGTCTAAAATTTTTGAGGACGGACGGATGGTCGGACATGGCGAAACTATAGGGTTTCTTAGTTTTCTACGGAAACCTAAAAACAATCAATTTAAAAAAAAGTTTATCTTCTTTATTATTTATAACATAATATTGTTGATACAGACAAAAATAACGTTAATGATATTTTGGCATATACCTAATAATTGAAATTTGATAATTATCATCATGTATATTGTATGTTTATATTAACAAATGTATTAATAAATAATATGTAAAGTTAATTGATTTGATTTGTAAATTGTACATGCATTGATTTTAAATTGGAAGTTACAACAGTTTTAAATGCAAATATATCGTGACTGAAAGGTTAAAATCAAAAGGTCATATAACATTTTTTGTTGCATTTTAGGAGACCTATCTAATGATACCCCACTCAATAAGGTAAGTGATTTTTTTTAAATATTCTTTTCAGTCTATGGAAAGGGGGTCCAAAAAAAATTTTTTTTCATAAATCTTATCATTTCTGCTTTTGGGTTTTTAGTTTTCGTCCGTATACTAAATTTCATCTTAATCGGTCTAAAATTTTTGAGGACGGACGGATGGTCGGACATGGCGAAACTATATGAACAAATTCGTTTAAAATTCAGGTAATTATTTTGTGCAAAAACGCTCGGACACATCGATTAGTATTTTTAGTTGCGGATTTTTTGACATAAGAAAATTGTATACAGGCTGTCTCAAGAAGTCATCATTGATTTTTTTAAATGGAACACCCTATATATTATGCCATTTTTGAATTGTAGGGTGTATTCGGAATCCTTTTTGTATAACATATCAATCTCTAAAATCAGCGGTTTTCGGAATAATGAGGTTTGAAAATTGACATTTTGAAATACACACAAGTCAAATAAAATGTTTAAATTGAACAAAAACACTTTGAACATTTTTTTAAAAGCCAACACAAATCACCTGGTATTGCAAAAAAAGGAAAAAAAAAGAAGAAAAAAAAGAAAAAAAAAAAAGGTTCATTTTTTTTTTGGCATACCAGGATGTTTTTGTTGGCTTTTAAAAAATGTTCAAGGTGTTTTTGTTCAATTTAAACATTTTATTTGACTTGTGTGTATTTCAAAATGTCAATTTTCAAACGTCATTATTCCGAAAACCACTGATTTTAGAGATATGATATGCTGTACAAAAAGTGTTCAGAATTTATCGCACAATTCAAAAATGGTATATAGGGTGTTCCATTTAAAAAAATCAATGATGACTGCATATGTTTTTCCTGAGACACCCTGTATACAATTTTCTTATGTCAAAAAATCCGCAACTAAAAATCCTAATCGACGGGTCCGAGCGTTTTTCCACAAAATAATTACCTGAATTTTAAACGAATTTGTTCCTTTCATCGTGAACGCACTGTATATTTTTTAAATTCTCTTATATGAACTGTAAAGCTATAAAAGCTTCTTCGAGTGTATATTTTCTTCACTGCAAGATACCTGTGAAGTGTGTGGCATCAAAGGAAAAGCACGAGGATAATAACTTAAAACCTTTTGTACTTACATATGTTTAAATTATTTTATTTATTAATTATTCTAAGATTTTGAATAAATATATGTATATTTTATATGCTTCTTAACGAAAGCAAAGTTGTTTTTTTCTGAAAATTTTAATATATTTTCAGAACATTATGAAATTCATTAAGGTGTAACTGAAATTCCAGAAGTTCTACAAGATATACCTACATGCTAGTAATAAAACTGTAGTCGTTTTGTTTACAATGAAAAAAAAAATGCTGAGAACAAATAAATATTAATTGATTCAAGTAAACAAAGTATTTGTGTAGCAGCCAATAATTTCGTATTAGGACTAAATAAATATTTCTTTGATCGAAATAATTTGCTTTAATACTATCAAGTTCAAAATGATTGAAAGAATTACGAATTATTCAAATTAATAAATTGATTCGATAAATCAAGTAAATAACAGTTTGAACCAAGTTTTCCTTTATTTCATTTAAAAAATTATTTTTTCCGTTCAACCCAATAGTTGTTCGTACTTATTTCTTGAAGAATAGGGGGGTTATTTTAAATTATCTTTTCTAAAAGTATGGTCTGATTCACCACACAGCGGATTTCAAATCTTGAAGAGGAGTCCGGAAAGTAAAATAAAGTCTAACAAGTGGAATTGACAGAAGCTTTAAAAAGCGGGTGTCACACTCCGTCCTCTATACCATAGGTGTCCAGTCCAATCCTTTGAACCTTCTGGGCCGCATGGTATTTACTAAGGGCCGCAAAAAAAACTGAAGACCTTCTTTCAATTCAGGTTTATTATTATAAAAAAAAGATACTCGCGGGCCGCGGGTTGGACAAGCTTGCTCTATACAACTGGGGTTTCCCCAAGTCGGCTGTCTTAAACTTACTTTTATACGGAGCAGAAATACAATTCCCTAACGAGAGGTTACTTGCGTGCTCTGGAGTAATTGTATCGAATAATTGAATTTTGTTGTTTCAAAATACTATGTTATTGGCATTAAATAATTTCTATTTGAAACAGAATTTCTCATCCAGATCGATTGTTTAAATTAGTTGCGTCGAATAGTTTTAATTTATTATCAAATTAAAAAAGTATATATTTGCAGCACATTATTTGAATTGGAGTAAACTTATTGTTAGTAAATTTTCGCTCAAAAATATTTACTATTTTGTAATGAATCATTAATATCATTAAAAAAATATTATATTGAATAAAACAACATTTATTTGTATCTATTAATTAGGCTTTTTGGATCAAATAGGTTCATATAAATAACTGGGTTATTGGACACAAGTCACTGAATTATTTAGTTCAAAAAAAATTGACTTGCTTTCAGTAAATTTGACTCAAATAATTTGAATAATTTGTATCCATTAATTTTTTTCAGTGTACTTTATATTTTACATACAACACATCTTTGAAAGTACATTCTTATGAATTTAATATAGGTATGTAGGTGTATATGCGATTTTAATTTTAAATTATTTGACAATACATATTCTTAAAATAAATAAATCTATATTGTTGCCGCCGCATTTTAAAATAATGTAGTTTGGTAAATGACCGAACGTAGCGTTGCAACACCACCGTCTTAGTTTTAAACAAGTTGAGACAACAATCATTTTTATATACATATAACGTGCAACGCGTCAAAAAATATAGTGATATAAAACAGGTCAATCCACGGACTTTTATATAGTTAAAAGTGCCTAAAAGGGTTTGTGACCACCGCAACCTAAATCAGTACATATATTGGTGTACATATTTATAGTTTTTTTATAATCAGACATTGGTCTGCAAAATTGTTATTGTTTGTATAATTGTGAATGTGTAGAATTTGTGACTGGTGCGTGCCTAGATGCAACATATATTCCTCCTTAACCATATATCCTATCCCTAATATATGCAGGAGCCACATTAAAGGTAAGTGCCATTTTTACAATTTTACATGTGAACAATTCAACTTGAACCAGCAAAAAATTAGTTCGTTTCGCAACATATATAAACAAATTAAATACACTATATAATTTTCGAATGGTATATATACTTTGAAATATTCAATAGAAATCATCATCAAATTCTAAATATTACGGATAATTACATTTCAGATTTATGTATGTACGTGTTAATTTTATATGAGTAAATATTACGAAAATAATTATAATGGTGAATACATAAGCGAATGTGGGCGTGAATTGCCCCAAATTAACAGAGGATAATGACATATGTCACGTATTTTATTGCCTTCGTTTGTTGCTTGTCATAAAATTATGTTTGATTATGTGATACCCATGTTTGTGAATATGCAAATAAAATGTTATTATAGGTTAATTTTTCTACACACAATATAGGTCAGTAGTATTTAATTTAAACACTTTATTGTGTAAATTTACTATTTAGTGTTGTGATGATCACTATTTTCAGTACCTATCTCATCTTATTTTGCAGTAATTGGATATGTTTTATATAAGTTGTATTATATCTATCTATTAACCCAATCGTGACCAGCGTTGCATATAAGCAACATATTGATTTTGTTAAGATTTTGCGTTGCTGTTAGATTATTTTAATTCAGAGGGGAATCATACTTATATTCAAGTATTAGACTGAATACATCAACAATGCAAATAAGGTTATAGCCGTTATAAGAGCAAGTTTTAAGTTTTTTTAGATTAATGGGCTTGTTTTTTGTAATTCTCATGAACTCATGTTACTAATAAAACAAGTAACTCTTTGTTTAATCAATTTAATTACCAAAGTCCGCAAATATAGTTTGTATTTTAAATTATAGCCTTTTATTTTGATCATTTTTTTTTCTTCCAGTGATGGCAAAATGATATTTCTATTACTTTGTTATAAATTTTTTTAAACCAGGGCCGTAATTACCACCGGGGCAGCCGGAGCAGTGCCCTGGGACCCCCGAGGTTAGGGGGCCTCCGCAGCGTAAAAATTGGAAGAAGTAAGTAAATAGGAAAAATTGTGTAAGTTAAGAGCAAAAAAATGCCTTCAATTATTACTAATTTTGAATTGAATGACCTTTTTTTACTAATAAGGAGTAGACTACAGTTTATTACTACAGTATATTCTGGGGGGGCCTCAGCCACACCCGAGCTTCTAGTTACGGCCCTGTTAAAAACTAAAGCAGAGGTAAAACCAGTAATGGCAACCCAGTGTTGGCGAAATGTTATTTCTAGTATTTTTTTATAAACAATTTTTTTTAAAACTAAAGGTAAATATCATGAAATGTCATACAATAAATAAATAAGTAAATAGATTACATTTTTAATTAGGGCAGGATCGTATTAAGTAAAATTTATAGTTAATATTTAATAATAAATCATTAATGGAACTTTTGATATCGATGTAATAAACCGAAAATGTTTGTAATATTTTAGTCAGGCACGTATTAAGAAGGATTTATAATTAGAAAATTTTCCGATAAAAGTTCTATAAAAATGAAAAAATATTAAGTACCTAATTGTAGTTATGACTTTGATGTAACTAAACAAAAAAATATGAATATTTAAGTCAGGAACGTATTAAGAAGAATTTACAATTAGTATTTTCTCATAAAATTTGTTTAAAAATGAAAATGTTAACCAATGGAAGTTGTTATATCTATGTAATTAAATTAATAATGTATATTGAATATTTAAGCATGGCACGTATTAAATAGAACTTATAATTAATTTTTTTCAATAAAAACTGTATAAAACGAAACCATTTAGCAATAAGTTTGGCATTAATGTAGTTAATACGAAAATGTATGTATGAATATTTTAGGCAGGCACGTATTAAGAAGAATTTATAATCAGAAAATTTTCCGATAAAAATTCCATAAAAATAAAAATATTAAGTAATTTCATGTTACTAAACCACAAAAGTATATTAATATATAATATACACTCACGGAAAAAATTAAAGGACCACTTTTATTTTTCGAAAAAATTGCTCATTTTCAAAGTAATGCCGATAGATCAAATATGATCCATTTTTTACTTATAGGGTATGAAAATTGAAAGAAATTTTATCATCTTTTCGAATTTAGGGGTATATTTGTTTTATTAAACTTATTATTGTGACCAAATCGCGGTTTAATAAAAAATAAAAAAATTGATTTTTTTTTGCAATTTTGAAAGATACCCACGGGGATGTTAAATTTTTTTTCTAAAATTTCAAGATAACTGTTTTGTAGGAAATTTGTTCAGCTTTAAAACGCTTTTTCAAATTTGTTTTATAATTTTTTGGTGTTACGATATTCGAGTTTGAATGAAAAAAGTACCAAAAAGTTTTAAACGACCATAAAGGGCCTAATGTTAGTCGCACAGAAAAGAAAAAAAAGAATATTAAAGCTTAAATAATCACCTATTGTCTAGTAGCATTTATAAAATGTTTAATTTTAACTTAACCCTTCAAATACGAAAAACAAAACAATGTTCGAATTTAAATAATCCGGTAAAAATAACCTTTTTTTAATCATAGACCTAATGTTTAAAATGTATCCAGAAATTAAGTTCTATCAAAGAATATGAAAATTAGACTTATTACCTTCTATGTGAACAAAGGTTCCAGTAAAAATCTTTTAATTTGGCTGAGAAATTGCATTTTGAATTTTTTGTATACGTTTAAGATTTGACCGTACTTTTTATAACAAGTTTTTCTTTGGGATTTTTTTTTCGAAAAACAATCAATTTTTGAGAAAAATTGTAAGAAGAAAAAAGTTTTTCTTTCTTGTTAAAGAATATTCATAATTTTTTTCAGATGTTTTATATCAATATTATTTTTAATAGGGTACTTTTTCATTCAAACTTGAATATCTTGGCATCAAAAAATGTGACAATCATTTTTTAAAAAGCATTTTGAAGCTGAGAAAATTTACTAAATGATGAATATCATGGAATTTTGAAAAAAAAATCATACATCCCCGTGTAAAATTTCTATAACTGCAAATAAATAATTAATTTTTTTTAGTCAACTACGTGTGGACCAAAAAAATTCAGTTACTTTGAACGAATAAGCGGTGAAAATTCAATGAAAATTAATTTAACTGTCGAAATCAAGAGTCTTTAATATGTTGTTGAACGTTTTTTCATGACCACACACAGTTGACTGAAATTAAAAATTGAAATTTTTTGTAATTATGGAATTTTCACACGGGGATGTATGATTTTTTTTTCAAAATTCCATGATATTCATCATTTAGTAAATTTTCTCAGCTTCAAAATGCTTTTTAAAAAATGATTGTCACATTTTTTGATGCCAAGATATTCAAGTTTGAATGAAAAAGTACCCTATTAAAAATAAATTTAATCCCACAATATTGATATAAAACATCTGAAAAATATTAAGAATATTCTTTAACAAGAAAGAAAAACTTTTTTCTTCTTACAATTTTTCTCAAAAATTGATTGTTTTTCGAAAAAAAAATCCCAAAGAAAAACTTGTTATAAAAAGTACGGTCAAATCCTAAACGTATACAAAAAATTCAAAATGCAATTTCTCAGCCAAATTAAAAGATTCGAATTCTTAAGCTTGAAAATGATATAGCATACATCATGGGGTCGGGGTGTTAATTGGGAATTTACAGCAGTTGAAAGCGCACGGGCCCACGCGTCGAGTAGCTACTGCACTGCTGAACGCGCGAGAACTTAGTGGTTACAAGTTGAAAAATAAAGAACGCTTTAGATCAGGCCCGACCAACCCAAATTGTACCGTGGGCCGCATTGACAACCTAAAATTTTCCGAGGGCCGCACATAAATAATAAATTTTGTAAAAATTTTTAGATTTTTCGGTTTTGAATTTTTTTCTTATCAATTTCTTTTCTTTTTTTTAATGTAGAACTACGTTTTCGTTCGGGAATAATCTCGAAAACACGAATGTAACGAAAATATGTCACACTTTGTAAGCTTAATCTCCGGAACTAATAATCATATCATATCATTGATTATATTAGCCGACCTTCAATATTTCGCCGCCTCCTGTCACAGATGAAGGGTTGTAATTGATCTTATTTGATCCGGTGGGAAAAATCCTACATAAGTGTAGGAGTTTTAAGGAAAAATTACCCACTACCTCGCTTAAAATCGAGATATTTACGATTTTGTATAATAAATAAATATCGAAAATAATCTCAATATATCGCAATATTTCATAGTAAATTTAAAAAAAATATTTAACCAACAACAAAATATATCTGTATGGTATAAAGTATTTAAAATACTAATAAATGATGGTTTTATTTATTCACAAAAATACTTCAAATTCTAATTTTGTATTTTATTATGAAACAAAATTATCAAGTAAAATGATTAGTTAAGTCACATAAATAAAATAGTATTTTAAAGAAAACAACGGGAAATTAAAACCAACCTCAGTCGTTCTGAAACACCTGACACTTAAAATAAACATTGTAAAAATATATTTTGCTCATATGTGGCCGCGGGCCGCACATAAAAGCGTCACGTGCCGCATGCGGCCCGCGGGCCGCGGGTTGACCAGCCCTGCTTTATATGAACGTAAAATTTATTTACCTGACTTAGCTTAAATAGCTTTCCGAAATTTGTAACGCCCGTTACAGGTACTTATGAGTATTTTACAAAGCTAAAAAAGTGTGCAAAATTCTCTTTTTGTCGGCTCCATTAACTTGGAACCCGCCCAACCCCGATCTAGTTCAAACATAGCTCAAAGTTTTGTGCTAGTTTTGTGCTGTTTTGTGCCACAAAGGAAAAGTTTTGTGCTAGCTCGGTATCAGAGATACGAGAGATACAAAAGGGGGGTTCCAAGTTAACGTTAACTTGGAACCCGCCCAAGCCCGATCAGGTTCAAACATAGTTCAACATTTTGTACTAGTTTTGTGCTGTTTTGTGCCACAAAAGAAAAGTTTTGTGCTCGATCGGTACCAGAGATACGAGAGATACAAATGTGTGGTTTCAATCTGAAATTATTTTAAATATACGAGTTAGTTCAGGTGAGTTTTGTGCTGTTCAGTGCCATACAGGAAAAGTTTTGTGCTCAATCGGTATCAGAGATACGAGAGATACAAAAAGTGGGATTTCAAGATAACGTTAACTTGAAACCCGCCCAAGCCCGATCAGGTTCAAACACAGTTCAACATTTTGTACTAGTTTTGTGCTGTTTTGTGCCACAAAAAAAAAGTTTTGTGCTCGATCGGTACCAGAGATACGAGAGATACAAATGTGTGGTTTCAATCTGACACTATTTTAAATGTGCCAATTAGTTCAGGTGAGTTTTGTGCTGTTCAGTGCCATACAGGAAAAGTTTTGTGCTCAATCGGTATCAGAGATACGAGAGATACAAAAGGTGAGGTTTCAAGTTAACGTTAATTTGCAACCCGCCCAAGCCCGATCAGGTTCAAACACAGTTCAACATTTTGTACTAGTTTTGTGCTGTTTTGTGTCAGAAGAAAAATTTTGTGCTCGATCGGTACCAGAGATACGAGAGATACAAATGTGTGATTTAAATTTGACACTATTTTAAATATGCCAGTTATTTCAGGTGAGTTTTGTGCTGTTCAGTCCCATGCAAGAATAATATTGTGCTCAGTCGGTACCAGAGATACGAGAGATACAAATTAAAAAGCTCGAAAATTTGTTTGGATATCCTATTGTAGTAATTATCTATATTATTTTATATATATTTATCTATAGATATACATATTTTCTATTATATCTATTCTATTATCTATTTATATTTTAAAATGCATTTTTTATACTCTATTTATTTATTTGTTAGAATTAGTTTGATACGTCACAGTTGCACATGTTTTGATTTTTCCGCAACAATTACAATAATTACAGCAACAATGATGATAATTTAAATTTGAGATATATTTGAATATACATATGGTACCTTATAGAAAATACATCTGCAGATTTATAAATATAAACCTATTATATAGATTGATTGAAATCAAAAAATAATAATTATTTAGATACATGTATGTATAATGTATATAAGTTACCGGCAATGCATGAAATCCGGCAATGTATAGAATTTCTAGCTATTCTACAGAATGTCTAAATTCACCTTCAGGCATTGTATAGATAGACTATAGTCTATCTAACTTATAGCCGGTAAAGATTGAAATATAAACATAAATAGGGATATGGACTCGAAATCTCACTTAACTTAACACCTATACGGACAAATATTTGATTGAATTGATTAGGACATACTCGTAGATATTATTTAAACTTCCAATATTATATCTGTGAATTTGTTATTTTAACAAAAAGGGTCTTAAATTTTAATACACTCAACATATTATTATAATTATTTTATATTTAATTAAAGTTATTATATTAAAGATTAACCATGACTTATGTTTACTCTTTGGTTTATTTTAATGTATGTTTATTAAGATATTCTTTAACAACAATAATAATACCAATAAAAATAAATATTACTATGTTTTATTTTTTACGGAATAAAAATTATATATTTTTAAAGTTAAAAAGAAATAAAATTATTTGATTATTCAAAAATTCGTCTGAACTAATATTTCATTTTATTTCTTATAATAAATACCAAATGTTCCAATATTGTTTATGCGATTTTGTTAATTCAGCAATAAAGGCCCTAAATCTTACTTTTAATATGAATCTGGACTTTTTAAAATTAATTAAATAATATGTATCTGCGGTTTTAATATATTTTTTATTTTATTTAATACATTTCCAAATATTATCTTGCCTAGGTGTTCTATATAATGCCTAGACTGAGTATACAATAAATTTATTTTAAACATACATTTAATCTTTTGTATCTCTGATAGAGATCGAGCACAATACTTTTCTTGTATAATGGGATTGAATAGCATAAAACTCACCTAAAGTAACTGGTAAATTTAGAATAGTGTTATTTTGAATTAATGTATCTCTCATATCTCTGATACAGAACAAGTCCAAAACTATTCATGTATGGGACTAAACAGCACAAAACTCCCTGAACTAACTGGCATATTTAAAGTAGTATCAGATTGAAACCATATATTTGTATCTCTCGTATCTCTGATACCGATCGAGCACAAAACTATTCCTGTATGGGACTTAACAGCACAAAACTCACCTTAACTAACTGGCACATTTAAAATAGTGTCAGATTGAAACCACACATTTGTATCTCTCGTATCTCTGGTACCGATCGAGTACAAAACTTTTTTTTGTGGCACAAAACAGCACAAAACTAGTACAAAATTTTGAACTGTGTTTGAACCTGATCGGGCTTGGGCGGGTTTCAAGTTAACGTTATCTTAAAATCCCACTTTTTGTATCTCTCGTATCTCTGATACCGATTGAGCACAAAACTTTTCCTGTATGGCACTGAACAGCACAAAACTCACCTGAACTAACTGGCATATTTAAAATAGTGTCAGATTGAAACCACACATTTGTATCTCTCGTATCTCTGGTACCGATCGAGCACAAAACTTTTCTTTTGTGGCACAAAACAGCACAAAACTAGTACAAAATGTTGAACTATGTTTGAACCTGATCGGGCTTGGGCGGGTTCCAAGTTAACGTTATCTTGAAATCCCACTTTTTGTATCTCTCGTATCTCCGATACCGAGCTAGCACAAAACTTTTCCTTTGTGGCACAAAACTAGCACAAAACTTTGAGCTATGTTTGAACTTGATCGGGGTCGGGCGGGTTCCAAGTTAATGGAGCCCTTTTTGTCATAGTGAAATTAATTTAAAAATCAGTTCCATTTCAGGTGTTATTTCATATTATAAATTTATATTAATACCAAAAATATCGTTCTGTTTTGCATAAACTTGTAAAAACTATTCCATGGACTCACCCATATTATATTTTAACCTGAATTTTGTTATGAGAAAAAATAATTTGCGCCTTGTTACATACAATCATATATTAAACACACTAAAATGTCCCATGAGCAGTTTCAAATCAGCATCGTTCTAGATGGCGACACGGGTTCATTTTTTAAATGTATTTAACATTGAATACATCTCAAAACACTAGATGGCGTTATATATGTTTACATGTTTTGGGGAGGAGCATAGACTTAGAGCTCTATGTCTCACAGGAGGGGAAGTGTCTTTTGAGGTATGGTGGTGGTATATGCCTTTACGTCAATTGTGCAAAAACATAACATATATATTAACAGCAATCCAACTAACTATTGTGTATTTTTACTGTGAGATCCATTACCATTCTATACCTACTAATGCAGTATTTTATTGAAAAACAACAATTTCGGTTAAAACTTCTGCTGACTGAATAGACTTTGTATACATTTCATATGCCACTTATATCCCAACATTGATTTAAAAGTTTTTTTTCGGTATTTCATCTTGAAATTATCTGCCATGGGAGCCACTGGACTTTCTTATACGTAATCCTGACAGTGAACAGTGTACGTGATTCTTATTTTATTTATGACAAACTAATAAAAGATAGAATAAAATGAATGGGGCATAAACTATAGATTATATTATTTTCTACAATACCTATGTATTAAATGATTTTTTTTAAATACAATTTAATACACTTTTTCCAACATTTATGATTTAGTCAAAGATTAAAAAAAAACACTGTTCATTCTTAGTATTACGTATAAGAAAGTCCCATGGTATCTATGGCAAACACGCACACTGTTCAATCTCTGTAATACGTGTAAGAAAGTCCTATGACACTCATTTCAGATATTTCTTCTGTTTTTCAACAATTTGTTTTTCCGAAAAAATAAATAGAATAGAACATAAATTATAGATAATAATATTACCTACAATTTAACTTGGCTATTTTTCGGGTTCCGAAGAAACCCTATTAATCTCACATTGTCGTCCGTTCATCCGTCCGTCCGTCCGTCCTTTTCACTCAAAGCCAAATAGCTCGTAAACTATATAAGCTAGAAACTTGAAATTTTTACTGAACATGTAAAATGACACCCTCTAGTTAAATATGTACAAATTTATTGAATAAATAATTTTTCAGGGCGGGCAATAAGGAGCTAAAGCTAGTTTAAAAAAATATTTTTTTTATACCAAGTCATGTGGCACGTTAAAATGTATAACCAAACAAGCGGAATTTGACCCTTTTTCTATTTTTTTTCTAAATCAAAAATGACGCCAGTAGGGGGCTAAAAGCAGTGCTTTATTCTGCCCCCCCTCTAACTCTGTAACTACTGGCTCAAAAAATCTGAAAAAAATTTGGTAACGAGGCTTTGGTGGGACTACCAACGACAAATACTAAAATCGACAATATAATTTTAAATTTTGGAATTATAGGGAGGGGCGTCATAGAATTTTTTATTTTGATATCTAGGTAAGTGGGGTGTCAAATATAGATCTCAATTAGTAGAACTTGACACTTTTATATATTTTTTTCTAACTTAAAAATGCACCTGTAAGTGGTTCCAAACTTTTCACGTAGTACGTACTTCGGAACCCTTATGGCATACACTCGTGTATGTCTTGCCCGAATTATTCTCTAATTCGCACTGTTTCAAAGTAATTTGAAAAATTCAAAAATCAAGCTTGACGCTTGCTTCCACCATTTCAATGAGTGTTATAATTACAAAGATATAATTACAAATATATTATGCATGGAAAATAAAAAAATGTTTATAAAAATAAGGATCATCAAAACTATTTTCTTCTAATTCATTTTGTTACGATTTTAATTTCTCTACTAGATAATTATTTATTTATTTAAATAATAAAAAAGCACCTACAAAATAAAAATCAATTATTCATGGTTATGTCCAATAATGTATGTATTTTTTGTCAAGAATAAGGGTTTCTAGTCGGGCTTTGAAAGTGTTTTTAAAAGTCTGGTGTGCAAACATCTGGTTGTAATATAATGAATAAACCTTTCTAGTCTTGTTGCATTGTATTTTTCCTAGAAAGTCTAAAAATTCAGTTTGAAGTTAAAAGTTTTAAACTGCTTGATTTCTCCTCTATCCCTTTTTTCACCGCCCCCTCACTTGACCAACACTTAGCGACAATCTTCTCGCCAAAGACAAGTTATGAGTCACCACTATTTTTACTGTAAGGTATGACAAAATTCGTTATAAAAATAGATAAAATCGATGTTTACTGTTATTTTTAAAAATGGTTTGTATATTAGCTAAATACCAAATTTGGTGCTAGTGTTGCCATCTATAGAGATACGGAAAAAGTTATAAAATACAGGATGGGTTATATTAGTATGTTTAATATATGATATAATGTATGTAACTATCCATTGACACAGTGAAACTTAACACTATGACCTCGGGTTACATAAAGCAAAATTAACCACAGTTAGTTAATCAGTTGTTTTAAAACCATTATTATGTCAATTTTAAAAAACAATCACGATTATGATATATTTTATAAGATTAACTAATTGTGATTAATTTTGCTTTGTGCAACCCAAGGTGAGTGATCTTTCATCGAATATAAATTAGTGTACATGTATGACAATCATTTTGTTTTCATAAATTAGAAAACACTACGTTCTCCTTTTTTCAAAATCAGAATGAACTTTTGTAGTGGTCAATAATGCGATAGGAAAAAGGAAAAGTAAATTGTTCAAAAAGTCGAAATATGTAATTGTTTATTGAATAACGATAATTTTACGTTTATATAAAGCAACCTTTATTTTTCAACTTGTAACCACTAAGTTCTCGCGCGTTCAGCAGTGCAATACCCGGGAAAAAAATTCAGATCTGAAGTGATCTCGGTTGATCTTCATTTTGGAACAAATCAGATCTTTTTAGATCTTTGTAGATCGTTGTAGGTCTTTGCAGATAGTTATAGATCTCTGTAGATCGTTGTAGATCGTGATCTTTGCAGATCGTTGTAGGTCTTTGCAGATAGTTGTAAATCTTTGCAGATCGTGATCTTAATAGATCGTTGTAGATCTTTGCAGATAGTTGTAGATCGTTGCAGATCTTTGTAGATCGCTGTTGATCTTTGTAGATCGTTGCAGATCTTTGCAGATCGTGATCTTTATAGCTCGTTGTAGGTCTTTGCAGATCGTTGTAAATCTTTGCAGATCGTTGTTGATCTTTGTAGATCGTTGTACATCATTGCAGATCGTCGTAGATTGTGAGATTGAAACGTATTGTTTGTATTTTAATCAATTTAAAAAAATATATGTGTATTTGTTATTTTAACAATACGGGCCTTAAATATCACTTAATACGTCTCTGGACTTTTTTTCATTTTATTAAATTTAATAATAATATCTTATGTTTCTATGCTGTATTAACAGTAAATATTGAATTTTTCTCTGTTTCGCTACTTATGGTATTCATTATAGAAAATCGTAAATATCTCGACTCCTGTGCTAGATAGAGGGTTGTTTTGCCCCCCACACCCCTAGTATCCCGAAGTATTTTTCCCACTGGATTGAATGAGACCAATTACAACCCTTCATCTGTGACAGGGGGTGAGTTGTGAATTTATTTATTAATTTAATACACGGGCCTCAAATATCATTCAGTACGTTTCTGTACATTTTTTTTTAATTGATTAAATTATAAACAAGGTTTCTATATAGTATATGTGTATTTGTTATTTAAGGTAGACAAAAGTTTATTTATGAATAAGTACATATTATTATGCAAGGTTAGTAAAGTAATAGGTTGCCTCATAACTCTGGCGGGGAGTGGCATGAGAGGGGAGAACGCGTCATCGTGAGGAACTCTGACATTATAAATGGCTGTCAAACTATATTTATTCTTGGTGTTTACCGTATTTACTCTTTGTTTTGGTTAAGCTGATTCATTGTAAGTTGTTTTTAAATATTTTCATTTGATATTGATAGAGTACTGAGTTTTAAATCTATTTTTTTATTATTTTATTAATATAAATTATAGTTTTAAACAGGTGTTTTTTTAAATGTGTAACCTACAAATGTATTTTCTTTAGTGAAATTCTCTTAAGTATATACATATTAATAATGTCAAGCGCATTTGAGGCCTCACAATGTTCCAGAGTGTAATCAAAGTCAAATTGCTGAAGAACCTATAATCTCCGATAAGTCTACAAAATTTTCAACAACTGATAACTTACCCACTATTAGAAGCAGTAGATTTATAAGTGTCCGCCAATGGTTGGATTAATAATTTAAAAATAAAAATTTATTAAATTTATTTTTTGTTTTGTTAAAGGGGGACATGTGATATATGCTACAAAGCGAGCAGTTGAAATGCGTCAGTCGCAACTGAACGATCAAGAAGAAAACATATTGTTATTAATTAATATTTATGTATTATTAATTTAAAACTAATAAATAAGAATAACATTTATTGTGTTCAGTTAATATTGTGTTTCGCTCTCCGTAATAGTGTTCCGGAAGCCTTTCCTTTTTTATTATATAAACTTATAAACCATACAAACACTTGTCTGTGTAACAATACATGACAAAAATATTAAATTTAAAAAAAATAGTTAGTTAAACATCAAATATTTTTATTTAAAAATTAATCAATTCATCAGAAAAAAATATTATTATTCTTTAAAAGCTCAATTGTTTCTTCGTACTTTAATCACAAATACAACCGAAGAATAATAGTCACTATCCGAAGATAAAATGTGTAATATGTATTTATTAATGAAGTTAGAATAAAAATTTAAATTATAATATTTAAGATATGCGTACATAATATTTATTCTAGTAAAAAAGTTTCAAAGTGCTTTTGTTATACAAAAAATAAGCATTGATTTCTGACATCATTTTAAAATTTTTATGAAGAAATATATGTAATAATTTGTGCTTCAGTAATAAACAATACTATTTACTTTTTTCAATAAGAAATATCCAAAAATTCGAAATAATTTGAAAACAACGATTATAAATATGTATGTATCTGCAAGCCTTGCAAGCCACGTTATTGCAGTACATTTGAAAGGTTCCTCAGGGTGACGTATTCCCGCGCGGCCGCTGATTGGTCAAAAGTTATGAGGCAACCTATACATTTACTAACCTTGATTATTATGTATATATAATATAAAAATATCGCAACATAGCTCTCGCCAACACAGTATTTTCACTTTCATTCGTATATAAGCCAAGTCGGATCAGTTAGTAATAAGGTAATACAATACATATGTATATGGTGGTTCTCTTCTCCAGGATTGCTCTTCGAACCCAGTTACTGCGGGAAGTCAAGCTGTGTGTGTACAAAAACAGAATCAAATCCCGATCTACGCAGATCTGTATTGATCTGCGTTGATCTGTATTGATCTGCGTAGATCAACGCAGATCTACGGAGATCAGCGCGGATTAACACAGATCTGTATTGATCTGCGTTGATCTCCGTAGATCTGCGTAGATCTCCATTGATATGTTCCAAAATGAAGATCAAAACAGATCTGATTTGATCACTTTAGATCTGAAATTTTTTCCCGGGTAGCTACTCGACGCGTGGGCCCGCGCGCTTTCAACTGCTGTAAACTCCCAATTAACACCCCGGCCTCATGATGTATGCTATATCATTTTCAAGCTTAAGAATTGAACTTTCATTTGGAATGATGAAAAAAAATATTAAAAATAACTTTATTCGAAAAAAATTTAAAAATATTTTTTGATTCCCAAAATTTTTGCGAAAAACTGTTTTTTCGCTAATGCAATTTTTTTTTTCGAAAAGAAGATGCAAAAATCTATAAGAGTCAGTACATACCAGAATTTGGCAAAATAGTGTGAATAGTCTGAAAAAACACCTATTCTATAAAATGTCTAAATTCGCGGAGGGCCGCGAATTTCGATATAAATACAGGGGTATTTTAACAACAAATGACACTATGGCAAAATCCTTTTGCATTTTTATTACTAGACATTCATACAACAAAACTGCAAAATTTCAAGAAAATCGGTGACATCAAACTTTTCACCTGGTACACTTGGCGAATTTTGCCCCCTATGGTTATTTGAGATTTGGATAATTTAAAGTGTCATACGCGACATATCAAAAATACAAAACTTCAATTAGAGATAATTCAAAAATTTTAAATGGAATGATATATCAATTAGTATATTAAAAAATATATTTAAATTAACAACTTTTGATAAGAAAATTTTTAATTTTATTAAAAAAAATAATAATAATTTTAAACGCTTGCTTAACATTTTTAACACCTAGTAATGAAAACAACATTTGAAAACATTGCAGCCATTACTGGGTATTAGTGGAAACTTAATACCCAGTAATGGTTATTGAACACAAAACTCCTCTTAAAACAATAAAATTAAATTTGGTGGTGACCCTACCTTTAAGATATGTTCAAGAATGAAACATATTAATTTCACTAAAAAAAAAAAAATTTATGCAGCATAAAAATCACTAATAATCGAACTCGCTCCACTAATCATTTACCTAAGAAAATACACACTTCGTGAATTTCGACTGATCCACGATGTTTAAATGTCCACCATTTTGACACCTATTGGTCGATTGTGATCAAATCACGCTGTAAGACAATTAAATGTATATAGATTAATATTCAGAAATGGTAGTAATCAAATATCATAACATATTTCAAATTCAGGACATTTAATTAAAAATTTGCCACTACTGGGGTGCTTGCCAAGAATGGCGCCGTTACCTTATCAAAATCCCTGGAGTTTTAGCATACTTAGATTGATATGAATTGATGACAGAAAAATCAGCAATATCGGTAACAAAAAAAACGTCTAGTCCAGGAACATTAGGTTTTGTCTGGGGAAAAATTCGCAATAAGCTGAATTTTTGTATACACCTTCATTTTGTCTTTATAAATAAGGTACCAAAAGTCCCCAACAATCCCATGCGAGCATACTTTTTTACAGCCCACAAAAGGTGCTAACAATTAGTTTTAAGTAAATATCTCTGTATCTATTGGTTCTATGACTAAAATAGTTATTATCAAATATAAAGTTTAGAAAATTACCTACAATAAAGACCTTAAAACTTTTTTCATATAAGTAATCGTTTTCGCTTATTAAGAGGGTATTCTAGTCTAAAAATGTGAAAATATCAAAAATTTTTTTTTGCATTTTATCAATAAACAGGGTTTCAAAAATATGTGTTCAAAACCCTATACCTCAATTCCAAAAACTGACGGAGTTACAGCGATTTGAAGATGATGCGTAGCATTGAATAGTCAGCTATGTATAAACATTGAACGCGTTTTTCTCGAAACTGAAAACTGAAAATGGCTGCCATAATATCACAAGATCTACTGAACCGATTGACTTCAAATTTTCTGTGTATATACCTTCAGTACACATGTTATTACCACCGTTAGCAGAATTGAGTCAAATACATTTTTGTTTATTGTATAGAGAGCGAAAGATTAAAAACATAAAAAAAATAAAAATGAATAGTCACTTTTCAAAATGCCGTCATTTTTTTATTTTAATTATTACAATTATTTTTTTTGCAACCCGCTATAGCCCAACTTATATATATTAAGAAAATTGTTGGTTTTGTTGGCCACTGATATAATTACGATAAAAATTACCTACATACAATTCATTTTAATTTTTTTTTGTTTTTAATCTTTCGCTATCTATACAATAAAGAAAAATGTTTTTGACTCAATTCTGCTAAGGGTGGTAATAACATGTATACTGAAGGTACACAGCAAATTTGAAGTCAATCGGTTCATTAGATCTTGTGATATTATGGCAGCCATTTTCAGTTTTCAGTTTCGAGAAAAACGCGTTCAATGTTTATACATAGCTGGCTATTCAATGCTACGCATTATCTTCAAAATCGCTGTAATTCTGTCAGTTTTTGGAATTGAGGTATAGGGTTTTGAACACATATTTTTGAAACCCTGTTTATTGATAAAATGCAAAAAAAATTTTTTGATATTTTCACATTTTTAGACTAGAATACCCTCTTAATAAGCGAAAACGATTACTTGTACGAAAAAAGTTGTAAGATCTTTATTGTAGGTAATTTTCTAAACTTTATATTTGATAATAACTATTTTAGTCATAGAACCAATAGATACAGAGATATTTACTTAAAACTAATTGTTAGCACCTTTTGTGAGCTGTAAAAAAGTATGCTCGCATGGGATTGTTGGGGACTTTTGGTATCTTATTTATAAAGACAAAATGAAGGTGTATACAAAAATTCAGCTTATTGCGAATTTTTCCCCAGACACAGCTATTTTTCGTCTAAATGTACTGGACTACTCGGTCACGATTGGGTTAAGCTGAAGACATGCGGTTACCTTTTCTACTTATTGTGTTTTGTTCCATAATTGTCTACACAGTCAGAAGTGAGGTGAAGTGAAAGTGAAAACCATAAAATTATTCATATGTTAAAAAATATATATTTAAAAATAAGGACTAATAGATAAACATTATACATACCGGGTGTTCCAGACCACCCGTCCACTATATTTTACGACCAAACTATTGAAGATAGAGTTTTATGATAAAAAATGTACTATATATGGGTAGTTCTACACACGAAGGAAGAAAATGGAGTTAAGCTTTGGCAAGTAGTTTTATTTCAAGTTGATAGTGTGAAATTATAAATTATAAATTTTATAGTCATTAAAAAGATATATTAGTAGAGGGAAATTAGCATTTTGAAGTGATGCATTCAGTAAGTTTGATTTTTTTGGATTTTCTCTTTATATATTCGATATTATACTACTGCGAATAAAATTTTAAAAAAATGCAATTCCTGTAGAAATACACTCACATAATAAAAAAAGTCATTTGCAATAACATAAAAGTCTTTTGTAGTCATTTAAAACAACAATTCGATGATATTAAAACAATCTATTCACAAAATTAATTATTGAGTAGGGAGAAAATATTTTTATTTCTTTTTAACATATTAAATTTTTTATGAACAATAAAAGTTGTTTAAAAACATGCGAAGTCATTTACAACAGTATTCTAATCAGGGCTTCGAACCGTTATTTTTTTCGTTTCGATTTTCGTTCCGGTTCGAATAAAAAATATATATTTCGGTTCGGTTCCGGTTTTCGTTACGAAAAAAATAACGGTTTTTTCGGTTTTTGGTTCAGCTCCGAGTGATTAATTAAAAAAAATTATTTGTATTAAAAAAATTTTTTCTACCATAATTTAGAACATTTAATGGTACTTGTATGATAATCCGCACTACAATTGAAGTGAGAAAGAAGATCATGTTAACGCGCGTATTTTAACATGTACTGAACCGTAAAAACCGATATTTTTAAATCGGTTCTGTTCCGGTTTTCGTTCCGGCAAAAAATAACGGTTTTCCGGTTTTGGCTCAGTTCCGGTTCGAAGACCTGATTCTAATGATATTTACCTAATTTATTTACATTATTTAAGTCTAATCCCGTTTTTAGAGCTGCTAGGAGACTGAGAATTCTTTAAATATTCCTTAAAAATCGGCAAAATAACGTTTTATAAAAAGAACAAATAAGTCCTCTATCACAAGACAACATACATATGTACAACTCATACAACTAAAAAATTACTTATATCCATAGTATTTTTCACGAAAATACTGACCAGGAGACTGATAAATTGACTGAACAAAGTACGATCTCGCTTACAACGTTAACTCAGTTAATTGATACAACCTCAAATTAAGTTAAAACATGTACATTATTTTATTTATTATATTTCAATTAATTACTATGACAAACGATGATTTGATCGGAATATTAATTCTCTATGTTTTTTAAGTGTTTTGGTTTGACAGGAGAATGATAAAAATTTCGAAGGACAAAATTCAATAGAATATTTCTTAAAGAAAATATAAAAAATTTCAAAAATTATTTATACAATAAATAATTTGGGCAAGACATACACGAGTGTATGCCATAAGGGTTCCGAAGTACGTACTACGTGAAAAGTTTGGAAACACTTACAGGTGCATTTATAAGTTAGAAAAATATATATAAAAGTGTCCAGTTCTACTAATTGAGATCTATATTTTGACACCCCACTTACCTAGATATCAAAATAAAAAATTCTATGACACCGCTCCCTATAATTCCAAAATTTAAAATTATATTGTTGATTTTAGTATTTGTTGTTGGTAGGGCCACCAAAGCCTCGTAACCAAATTTTTTTCAGATTTTTTGAGCCAGTAGTTACAGAGTTAGAGGGGGGGACAGAATAAAGCACTACTTTTAGCCCCCTACAGGCGCCATTTTTGAGTTAAAAAAAATAAAAAATATGGTCATATTTTACTAATTTAGATGTATATTTTGACATATCACATGCCTAGATATGAAAAGAAAATTTTTAAATTCTATTACACCCCTCCCTATTATTCCAAAATTTAAAATTAAATTGTTGACTTTAGTATTTGTCGTTGGTAGTCCCACCAATACCTCGTTACCAAATTTTTTTCAGATTTTTTGAGCCGGTAGTTACAGAGTTAGAGGGGGGGGGGGGGGGAATAAATTACTAGCCCCCTACAGGCGCCATTTTTGAGTTAGAAAAAAATAAAAACAATGGCCAAATTCTTCTAATTGAGATGTCTTGGTATACAATTTTTTTGTTTTTTTGGATTTGCTTTAAAGCCCCCTAAAGGCACCATTTTTGATTTAGAAAAAAATAGAAAAAGGGTCAAATTCCGCTTGTTTGGTTATACATTTTAACGTGCCACATGCCTTGGTATAAAAAAAATATATTTTTTAACTAGCTTTAGCTTCTTATTGCCCCCCCTGAAAAATTATTTATTCAATAAATTTGTACATATTTAACTAGAGGGTGTCGTTTTACATGTTCAGTAAAAATTTCAAGTTTCTAGCTTATATATGTAGTTTACGAGCTATTTGGTTTTGAGTGAAAAGGACGGACGGATGGACGGACGAACGGACGGACGACAAAGTGAGATTCATAGGGTTTCTTCGGAACCCTAAGTGCAGTGTAATTTTTTTTTATACATTCATTCATTATTTAGTCTGCTAACTTTCACTTCCGAGAAGTGACATGCCAGGAGACTGCGAATTTCACATTTTAAGTGTTATTTTTTATAAAAAATATATTTCGGAACGGCGTTATTTTAATTGGCATGCTGTAATAGTTTACAGTTTCCATCAAGAAAAAATGTATTTTACAAAATATTAATATACGAAATAAGTCGGGCCGTCCAAAATTCCCTCGTTTGTAGAACTACCCATATATCGACCCTAAAGATTTCAGGAAAATATTTTCAACCCCCTAAAACTCCCTCTTGGGGGGTAGTTTGAGAGGTAAATGCCCGTTTCTCAGCAAAATTAAATGGAATGGTATATCTAAAAGTAGATAATTTTAAAGATCATAAAAAAGTAGAAACTTTTGTAAAAAAAAAATTTTACTTTTGATAAGAAAATTTTAAATTTAAAATTATAATTTTTTTTTTGTTTTTTTTTTTTAATAAAATTTAAAATTTTCTTAACAAAAGTTGTTAATTTAAATATATTTTTTATGATAAAATACTAAGTGATATACCATTGCATTTAAAATTTTTGAATTATCCCTAATATAATTGAAGTTTTGCATTTTTGATATGTCGCGTATGACACTTTAAATTATCCAAATCTCAAATAATCATACATCATTAGAATGTTCATTATTTCTACTTTCAAAACAAATTTTAAAAATAAAATTACATCAATATTTAACGAAACTAGAGCACTTTTAGTAAAACCATAAAATTTGGAAACAAGTCGCCATATTTTCTAAACAATTGAATGTATGAAAAAATTTTTTTTACAAAAGTTTCTTACTTTTTTATGCATGATCTTTAAAATTATCTACTTTTGGGTACACCGTTCCATTTGATTTTGCTGAGAAACGGGCATGTACCCAAGAGGGAGTTTTAGTGGGTTGAAAATATTTTCCTGAAATTCTTTAGGGTCGATATATATAGTAAATTTTTTATCATAAAACTCTATCTTCAATAGTTTGGGCGTAAAACATAGTGGACGAGTGGTCTGGAACACCCGGTATATATGTTTTATTCATCTATGGGCTTCAGAAGTCGTCTGCTACCCTAAAGGTCAGAATCGCTTATAGCAGATTCCAAATATAATTAAGATAAACATCATCGATTATCTTTTTCTAGGGCGGCGCTTATATAGTTACATCAATATAAATAAAAATACAAATATACGTCCATTTCTGTAATTAATTTTACATCAAGTTTAATATATCTAATTGTAAATACTAAAATTCAGAATATCAAATATTTATTGCCACAAAATTTACTTATACAATTTTCAATAAATAACATAATAATTAAATCGCACAAATATATATGAGTAATATTTATAAACGAAGAGTACTTCTTTATCTAGTAAATGAGTTTCAAAATACCTGCCTTTGTTTGGAGAAATGATTTAAATATTATAATAATCAATGGGAGGAGCCTAATAAGTTTGTTCGCGAACGTTCGCGTACGATTGCACCACGGCAACACTAGGTCTGTTTGTGAAACGGTGAATGCACCCATAAAACGGTCGCACCACGGCCATAGCACGGCCGCATCACGACCATAGCACGGCCGTTTGTTTCTAAGTTTATCTAAGAAGACAAAAATTAAAACTTTACCAGTTTATTTATTCTTAATCTAATATTACGTGACGATGATGTTGACATGTTTTCATTATCAGAGATAATTGTGAACGACTCACTAGAAGAGATCCTGGAAGATCCTGGAATGATCAACTCTATATTTAATGCTGTCTCTGTAACCACTGGTAAGGTAGCAGAATAGACAAGATGGCGGAGCACTGGGGACCAGTTGTTAGGTTCCGATTCGTGACTTCACACGAGCAATACTAGCACACTCCGTCGGAGGTAATTGGAACTTCATCCCGCTAGTTATTCGAGTTAATGTTGCCCTTTTTATATATTTCTCTTCATGACAACTATAATCAACAAATTCTTGAATTCAGTGGCGTCATTACAATTAATTGGTTAAGTGACTTGTATAAGGTAGATAAATCATCAATATAAAACTTTTTCGTGCTAGAGGATTTATCAGAAAAAGGTGTAAACTCACCTTTGATTCTGATCCATATAAATTTATCAGTTATGAGAAGGGGGGAGGGGGAGATTTGTAAGTTCGGGCTAAACTGGCTGTATCTATTCATAGTAAACTCAAGAAAAACCTATCTTATTATTTTATTAATTAATAATTTCACCTTTAAATACCAAATATATGTTTAGTTCTTAGATTAATTTCTTACATGATACCTTATAATACTGATTATAAGGTATGTATAACCTATACACTATTAGGGTGCTTTTTTTTGCGACTATTTTTTTTTTCACTCCCACCTCAAAATTTTCTTGGAAATACCTCAAAAAAATTCCCTGAAAATTTGAGCCCTTAATATTAATATTAAGTACTCGCTTTCAGCGTTTAAAGATTTCCCATTGAAAATACACGTAAACTTGAACTTTTTTTTTAAACTTTTTATAGCTCAGAGGCATTTTATCCTATTTGAACGTTTGAAAAGCCAAATTACGCAGAATTAAATGTTCTATAAAAGTATTTATTGCAACGAAACTGTAACTTACAAGGGTGAGACAGTACAGGTGATTAAAGTCAAATTTTTCATGAATTTCTTGTTTTTTCATTGTTATTTCATAAATGGCTGAAAATACAGAAAAAGTTTAAATAAAAAAGTTGTAGCAAATTCAATTTTTTCAAAAAAGATCCTGAGCATCAAATCTCTATTATTGATATTTTTCAAGATAATAAGCTTCTTGTTTTTTATGATTTACGATTATCATGAATTCGCGACTCTAATTATTAAAACAATTTTTTTTTAAAGTTATTATCTACTTTTTCAAAGTCAAGAAGAAAAGAAGAGGTAAATAACCTCAAATAGATGTTCTTTATGTTCATGAAAATCGTAAATCATAAAAAACAAGAAGCTTATTATCTTGAAAAATATCAATAATAGAGATTTGATGCTCAGGATCTTTTTTGAAGAAAATTGAATTTGCTACAACTTTTTTATTTAAACTTTTTCTGTATTTTCAGCCATTTATGAAATAACAATGAAAAAACAAGAAATTCATGAAAAATTTGACTTTAATCACCTGTACTGTCTCACCCTTGTAAGTTACAGTTTCGTTGCAATAAATACTTTTATAGAACATTTAATTCTGCGTAATTTGGTTTTTCAAACGTTCAAATAGGATAAAATGCCTCTGAGCTATAAAAAGTAAAAAAAAAAAGTTCAAGTTTACGTGTATTTTCAATGGGAAATCTTTAAACGCTGAAAGCGAGTACTTAATATTAATATTAAGGGCTCAAATTTTCAGGGAGTTTTTTTTGAGGTATTTCCAAGAAAATTTTGAGGTGGGAGTGAAAAAAAAAATAGTCGCAAAAAAAGCACCCTAATTCACTATACATATCTTATGAAGAATGAGAGCATATTGAAGTCACCAGTTCATCAGATTTTACTATTAACGGCGTTATTAGAAACTTACATAATTAAAATCTAAATTACATTGCCATCACCTAACATACACAATATTGACGAATTTAGAAAGAAAGAGTTGGGAAGAAATTGTCAAAATTTTAGCAAATATTCTTCGCCATTTTATAAGAAAATCGGAGCAATCGAGGTGTTATTTCCCATACAATTTCTCATACAACTCAATCAACGAAAATGTGTTGATTCTCTGCTGCATGATGTTTTTATTTTTATAATATAACACACCCCGACCCTGACAGCTACTTTAAAAGGTACTTACACGGGTACAGTATATTAATCTCTTATTCTTTTGTCGTGGCGATTATATCTCTGTAATTCTGTATTGTACCAGAGAAGTTGTAAAATAAAATAAATAATCTCTGTTTGCTAAATAAGCTGTAGGGAGATAATTTGTATTGTTTTATCAACATTCTAAGCGGTATCATTTTATTGTCATATTCTATATCTTTTCTTATGTTAATATTTGTTCAATGTGAATTAATTTCAATTCAATATTTGTATTTGGTCATTGGTATTGTTATAAATAATTGATTAAATTGTCATTTGTTTCTAAATATAAGTTCAATTACATGTTCCTCATTTGGATTTTATAGAAATTCCCCGTGGATTTGGCCGCGTGTATTTCAAAATTGGCCAATGCCCGCATGTTTGTCTCCTCTAAAAATGTAATACTGCAACCACACCGGAAGTGATGATGGTTTGATTACAACAATATCACAATTGCCATTTACTGTACTTTGTATACATTTAAGTAAAAATATGAATTCTCATTTTTTAACAGGTATTTGTTGTTATTATCCAATATAAATGGTTGACATTTTTTATTGTAAATAGGGCTGCATACGAAACGAAAGTGAGGTAAATCTCATCTCGATCTCGTTTAATAAAAATTGATTGACTCGTCTCGATGTTAAGTCTTGAATCGTTTACGTGAACGAGACAGAAATATTGTTAGTTCAGGAAACAAAAACACAGCTCCATATAAACTTCTAAATAATTCCAATAGAAATGATACTTATACATATTGTTCCCAGTACTTAGATGCATCTTTTCAGAAATATCCCCATATGTAGGTGTTGAGCAAAAAAAGATACACTAATTTTAATTTTGGTTTTTGTTATTTTTTTTTTAATGAAGTGCTTTCTTAATATGGTTGTAACTTTTGAACTAAAGAACTGACAAACTTTTTTCATGGACCTAAATTGTTTAAAATCGAATGATTTAAATGAATATAATTTATTATGTTATGTCTTTTATAGTACAAACACTTAAAAATGCATATTATGTCGAATATTTAAAAAAAAAATCAAAATGGAGGTACTCTCTTTAGGTTCTTACATAGGTACATTTGAAAAGAAAATATTAATTTTTTGTTAAGTCATTTAAGTGAACCTTTCTGTCTAAAAACCAAGTTTTAAAATTACCCCGAAAAATTTATTTACCTGCCTGGGAGAAGATATTTAAATTTGCTATATACATTATTAGTCATGTCAAATAAACATAAATTTAAGCAACTATCGGAAACTAATTCGGACCAAAATGATTTTTGGTAAAAATGTTCTACTAATGACTCTGGTTATTCTCCAAAATGTTCAAGTTGATCCGAGTTGTGCTACCGTCGCCATCTTAAAAAAATGGCGAATGGGTCACATTTTTCTACAGTTTTTCGCGTTTTTATCTGAAACCGTACGTTCTACGAAAACATAGCAAATATATTTTTTTGTAGAGCATATAATTTTCTTTAAAATAAGATCAAGAACATTGAGATCGGTTAAATATTAATGTTAGGAGAGCTGGGTTTTTGAAAAAATAGTGAACGAAATGTAATTTTTTTACAATATTTTCAATTTTATTTCAGTCTCGATACTATTAATTTAGAAATACTGTGCAAAAGTACTAAATAATTCCAATAGTTATGAAACTTTCCAGGGTTCTAGAATTAGTTGTGAGGAGTATTTTCGTAAAAGTCCCCATTCTTAAGTGTTGAGGCAACCCTGCAATCATGGTTGGAAGAAACAGCTTAAGAGATTATAAAAACTGAAATAGCACCTGAACGGTACATAGAACCAATTTGCAATTACCCTTAAATGGCGCAGAATTAAATTTTGCATAGATAATATACATATATTTTTTTAATTGTGATTAACCTAAGCGGTGATATCGCTGCCATCGTAAATAAATGGCGGACGGGGCACAATTTTCCACGGTTTTTCGCGTTTTTCTTTGAAAATATTCACTCTACGAACACGATGCAAATAACTTTTTTTGTAGAGAATATAATTTACTATAAAATAAGATCAAGGTTATTAAGATCAGTTATGCACTAGCGTAAGGAGCATTGTGACTTTAAAAAAATATAGTTAACTAAAAAACATTTTTTTGCATTTTTTTCGATTTTAGTTGACCCTGATGCTATTTCGAAATTTTTTTGTAGAATCTTATTCAAATATAAGAAAATTTTCGCGTATAATAAAAACCAAAAACATCAAGATTAATGCAGTGGTAACGGAAAAAAGGTTATTTTTTTAAATTACTACATTGCTGTATACCAGAACAGATACGTTCCTATCACAGTATTGATGTAAAAAATTCAAATTATGAACATATTCCATTAAATATATTATAGAGTATTATTATAAGTATTACTTCAACAACATTACAGAGTATATGGTGTATTATTAGAAACGGTTTAGGGAGGAATTTCGGTCCGGGTATTTGAGAAAAATTAACCGATTCACTGCAAATATTTGCGTGTTTATTTAACTATATTAAATAGTTAATTTCAGTAGCCAAACAATATACTTGGATCAATTTTTATAGGATCGTAACAAGACAGGTACAATAGATCCATCTATTTTATAAACAAAAGGCATACAAATAAAGGAGCAACTAATTTATTAATAGTATGGAACCATAATTATTTCATATTCTATAATATTTAATGTTCTTATTACCTTAATGTGAGAACCCCAATCCTTACATTTTAATCCTGTAAAACCGATATGGCCTTAGTATTCATATTTTAGCCTGAAAATGTTACTATAGTCCAGGGAAGAAAAACACAGCTTAATTTATTAATTAACACAGCTCCATCTAAACATTCAAATGAAATGATACTTATACCGGGTGTTCCAGACCACCCGTCCACTATGTTTTACGCTTAAACTATTGAAGATAGAGTATTATGATAAAAAATTTACTATATATATCGACCCTAAAGAATTTCAGGAAAATGTTTTCAACCCCCTAAAACTCCTCTTTGGGGGGTAGTTTGAGGGGTACATGCCCGTTTCTCAGCAAAATCAAATGGAACGGTATATCCAAAAGTAGATAATTTTAAAGATCATAAAAAAGTAAGAAACTTTTGTAAAAAAATTTTTTTCATACATTCAATTGTTTAGAAAATATGGCGACTTGATCTTAAATTTTAGGGTTTTACTAAAATTGCTCTAGTTTCGTTAAATGTTAATGAAATTTTATTTTTAAAATTTGTTTTGAAAATAGAAATAACGAACTTTCTAATGATGTATGATTATTTGAGATTTGGATAATTTAAAATGTCATACGCGACATATCAAAAATGCAAAACTTCAATTGGGGATAATTCAAAAATTTTAAATAGAATGATATATCAATTAGTACTTTATCTTACAAAATATATTAAAATTAACAACTTTTGATAAGAAAATTTTAAATTTAAAATTATATATTTTTTTATTTTTTTAAAATAAAATTTATAATTTTCTTAACAAAAGTTGTTAATTTAAATATATTTTTTAAGATAAAGTACTAATTGATATACCATTCCATTTAAAATTTTTGAATTATTCCTAATTGAAGTTTTGAATTTTTTAACTTTAAATTATCCAAATCTCAAATAATCATACATCATTAGAAAGTTCATTATTTCTACTTTCAAAACAAATTTTAAAAATAAAATTTCATTAATATTTAACGAAACTAGAGCAATTTTAGTAAAACCCTAAAATTTAGGATCAAGTCGCCATATTTTCTAAACAATTGAATGTATAAAAATTTTTTTTTACAAAAGTTTCTTACTTTTTTAAGATCTTTAAAATTATCTACTTTTGGATATACCATTCCATTTGATTTTACTGAGAAATGGGCATGTACCCCTCAGACTACCCCCCAAGGAGGAGTTTTAGGGGGTTGAAAACATTTTTCTGAAATTCTTTAGGATCGATATATATAGTAAATTTTTTATCATAAAACTCTATCTTCAATAGTTTGGGCGTAAAACATAGTGGACGGGTGGTCTGGAACACCCGGTATATGTTATTACATTATTTTATTTTAATACATAGATGAATATTTTCACAAATATCCCTATATATGTATCTAATTGTAAGTGTAGAGCAAAAAATTATATCGATATTATTAGTTTTGGTTTTTAGTGATTTTTTTAAGGTACGTTTTGGTAGGTTTCCTTAAGATTCTTAACTAAAGAACTTACAAACTTGTTTTTACAAAGCGTAATTATTTAAAATCGAATGTTTTAAAATTATAATATTATAAAAAAGAATCGCACGGACAACATGTTTGTAGCCTAAAAATATTTATAATTTTACTGTTTAGTCATATTTATAACATAAGTACACATAAAATTTTAAAAAGGGTGCATTTTATAATAAAATAATTTTTTTTTCGATTTTTTAATTTTTGACTATTGTTAAATGCAGGTCAATTTAACACATTTTTTCTCTCTTTTCTACTCAATATGTCCTAAGCTTACTTTAGTAGAACCATTAAATAACTTTGAAAAAGCTTAGGTGTGGATTTTGAACACAAAATTGAACAAGAATGGTAAATTTTCATAAATCGTTATGTTTGTAGTTCTACTAAATGTGATTAAAATTGATTAAAAATGTTTTTTTAATATATCCGAATGACACACCTTATAGATTATTTGCTACTCTTTAATTTTTGTCCTGTAATTTTTTCACGTACAAATAGTCATATGAAAATAGTCAATTGCCATAGAGTGCGACATACCGTATGCAAATATGTATATAGCCATACTTTCTCCGCGCTCTACAACGAGAACGGTTGTTTCTTTTTAAAAATAGAAAGAACCTTTTTTCTTAAGAATTTTATAACACACCATTTATATAATAGCCCTTATTGACCTCCGAGTAATAGGAAGCGAGATATTCGTTAATAACTGTTTTTCGTCACGTTAGACCTTCAATATCTCGCAACGCCGACACGATATCGTTGGGGACTTTTTACACGTTATTTATAACACTGTAACGAAGGTGTATACAAAAATTCAGCTAACTGCTATTTTTTTCCCAGATTGAGTACATTTATATCTAAAATTACTGGACTATTTATGAAATTGTTCGTTACTCTGACTACTACTGTTTTAACCAACAATTTTTCTAAGTTTGGAATTAAAAAAAAACATATCTCCTGTATGGTACATAGTACAAATTTGCAATTAGGCTCAAATGACGCGAAATTAAATTGCGCACAGACAAAAATAACATATTTTTTTAATTTGGGCCCGCAAAGTAGGTTATATTTGTGGTACAAGATGGAATTATATATATTTTTAATGTTTAACTGTAAATTTAGAATAGTTTGCTCAACACCTAGGAATGGAGACTTTTCAGAAAATACTCCTCACAACTATCTCTAAATCCATGAAAAATCCCTGAACTATTGGAATTATTTGGAACTTTTGCACAAGTTTCCTGAACTATGTGTAATAAGTAGAAAACAAAGAAATTTGAATATTATATATTTTATATTTTATGATAATTAGGTATTGATTTAAAAATTAATATCTAATAGTAAATATCTATTAATAAATAATAACACAGCGACACAAAAAAGGCAAATAAAAAAAAAAACTCGAAAAACCAAATTGGATTTTTCAAGATTATGTTCAAAATAAATCGAAAAAGGTGCTATTTTGACCTTAAATTCGGATTCAGCGCGTCAAAATACATAAAAATATAATTGTTTCCGAAAAAGTTATTTACCTTTTTGTGTGTGCCTGTCTGTGTAATCTTTTAAAGCCGAAACTTTCGGCGAGACTTATAATTTATAATATTAAAAATATAAAGCTAAACGTGCCTCTGTCTGTTTGTCCGTTAGTGCGCTTATAACTCGAGAACCACTTATTTATTACCTGCAAAACATTAATCCTTATCGAAATAAATGATTTCATTGTCACAAGTACTTAATATAATTTGCCCTTTACAGCATACAATTTCGTCTTTTAGTTTAGGAAATAACTTTAAATAAGTTTTAACGGTAAAAAATATTATTGACAACACGCGATCTAAAGACGGCAGCGGGGCAGAGGGATTCCCTCGGCTTGGCTGTTGTGTTTTGATCAAATATAAATAGAACAAATTTAATATTATTTGTACTTTTTGTTCTGATTCGTTTTTATTAGGTAATTTAGGTTTTGATTAGTTATTATTACATTACTAACTAATCGTTTTTGTATTTTATTCAACCAGAGCCGACAAGAGGGCGATGCAAGCGATACAAATCATTGGGGCCCTGGCTAAATCCATTATTTAAAAAAATATAACTAAATAATAATATTGAAAATTATTTGAATGAAGAAATTTATAAATAGTTCTATTGATGACAGCTATAAAATTTTCGCCATGATTAAAGACCGATAGAAATTTAACACGACAGGTTCCTTGTTAGAGACAATATACATACATAGTTATCACAAAAAAACGGAAGATAGTGTAGATAATCTTCTGAAAATTTCATTTAACCTAAAGAAAATAAAGATACATAAATATAGAACAATCCGTATGGAGAAATATTTAACATTAGGGCTCCATGAACCCTGCCCCTCACATTCTGATAAAAAAAAATCGACCAAAATGATTTAAATTTGAGCAAATAAATCAAATTTGAAGTTTACATGTGGACTGGGCACTGGGCATATCATTTTATCGAAAGACTTCTGGAAAAATATGAATCCATCATAGAGAGACCCTGCGTGACATGTTGTATCGGGGCCCAGTTTGGCTCTCGGCGGCCCTGAATTCAACTATTTTTTCAAAAATTCTAAACAATAATTCCGTAGTCCAGCGAGTGAAGCGTGCGGGCACAACTAGTATTAAAAATAAAATAAAGTTAATATCGTCTCGTGAAAATTTCAGACAGTCTCGCTCGTCAGAATTTAACGTACTTTCGTCTCGTTGTGCAGCCCTAATTATAAACAAATATTATTTAATTTTTTTAAATACAATTACATTTTCATGATATTATTCCAAGTGTAATATAACGAAATCAGAGAAAATTAAGTACCACAAATATAACAATTAATGGATATTGCGGTCCAATTGCAACATAGCGAGCCATTTGAGTAATATATACATATATAATGCGTCGTAATTATCTAAACTACGTAAAAACAGAGAGATATCAGTCAAATATAATTAAATAGCGTTGAACAAACCTCTCCATTAAACGGAGCTGTGTACATTCAGTTGCATAGCCAACAGTATCTAACGATTACTAATGAGAGCAATTTAACAAAACTAAACTTTTCAAAATATTTTAGAATCGTATAAACGATGATTTACGAATTGTTTGCCAACTGTAATAAAACTTTAGAAAAGTGTTTTTTTGTACAAACGTCATATTTGAGATTAAGAAGAAATGAAGTACCTATCATTTTATCAAAAAAAGTTTTAAGGGGGGGAGGAATTATATTTGATTTTCATCAATCCTTTTAGATGAAAACTTTTTATTATTTATTTTAAAGATTTTAATTAAAAATATCAATCCTAAAAATGATCCAATTTAATTATATGTGAATAATTCTGACATAAAAATCATTAATAAATTAGAAGTTAACATTTTATTTTATAAGATAAGATCTTCTTTATCATTAAACAATTGTAAAAACTTTTCAATAAAAACCCAAAAGCACTGTAAAGTATAAATAAATAATAATTAAATTTAAGTTTTTGAAATCGGTTTTCTTTTTCATTTTATTAAAAAGCTTTTTATTGACTTGGCACCGACATAAAAAAATGTTAAATTTAATTATTAGGTATACTTTTCAGTGTTTTTAGAGTTTTTAAGTCGGTTTTATTCATTTTTAAAAGTTTTATATTTTCCCCTTTTTGAGTGCCTACCCTCGAAGTTCATGGTCAGGTTCTGATGAAATTTATATGGGATCACTTTGGGAGTATACCCTTTCAAATAAAAAAAAAGTCCAAATCAGTGCATGTTGGGCACGCACATGATAGGTTTTCGTAGTCATTACGATTTATAAACAAGAGTTATTTCAAATTTTTTTATTTATTTTTTTATTTATTATTATTTTAACTATTCTAACTACAGTGTTCGTTATTATTTTCATTGAAAGTACTAACTAAAAGCCACATTCTGGATTTTTTTTTAGATTTTTTGCATCGAAAGTTTAGAAAGTAGAAGGGTGGAGCGCTCTGATAACCACATTTAAAAGCAAATATATCGTGACTAGAGGGTTACAATCAAAAGGTCATATAACATTTTTTGTTGCATTTTAAGAGACCTATCTAAAGATACCCCACTCAATGGGGTAAGTGCAAAAATTTTGAGTACAATTTTCAGTCTATGGGAGGGGGTCCAAAATAATTTTGACAGTGTTAGTTATAATTTTCAGTAAAAGTACTAATGAAAAGCTATATTCTGAATTTTTTTCATATTTTTTGAATTAATAGTTTATAAATTAGGGGGGAGGCGACGCTCTGATAACGACATTTAAATGCAAATATATCGTTACTGAAGGGTTAAAATCAAAAGGTCATTTAACATTTTTTGTCGCATTTTAGGAGACCTATTTAATGACAAAAAAAAAATGTGAGTTCACTTTTCAGTCTATGGGAGGGGGTTCTAAAAATTTTTTTGACAGTGTTCGTTATAATTTTCAGTGAAAGTACTAATTAAAAGCTACATTCTCGAATTTTTTCAGATTTTTTATATTGATAGTTTAGAAAATAGAGGGAGGGGACGCTCTGATCACGACTTTGAACGCAAATATATCGTGACTGAAGGGTTAAAATCTAAATGTCATATAACATTTTTTATTTCATTTTATGAGATCTATTTAAAGACCCTACTTAATATGAATTTGGAATTATATTTTATTTAATATTAAAATATAAAATATTTGATTTAAATGTTTATGTGCATTTGTTATTTTTACTATAAGGGTTTTAAATATAAAATAATACGCGTCTGAGCTAATATTTAATTTAGTAGATTACATAATATCTAAAGTTTATGATTTTTTTCCTGAAAATATGTTCTTTTATTTTTTTAACGTTTTTTATTTTAACGTTCAGCGCCCCAAATTCCACTTAGTACGTGATTAAATAACACAGATTAAATAAAATTTTAGATTCCAATATTATTTCAATAAATTTGTAATTTTAATATTAAGGTCTTTAAATCTTACTTAAAACGTTTTAAGACTATTTTTTCCGATAAATTATATCTAAGTTTTATACAATGTTCATGTGAATTTGTTAATTTTACAATAAGGGCCTTAAGTATTACTTAATACGCGCCTGGTCTAATATTAATTTTAGTTGATTACATAATATTTAGTGTTTATGGATTTGTTTTTGTAAATATGCTTTTTTACCGTTTAGGGCCCAAAATCTCACTTAATACGTACCCGGACAAATATTTGACTGAATTGATTATATAATATTTAAGTTTCCAATATTGTTTCTGTGAAATTGTTATTTTAACAGTAAGGGCCTTAAATCTTACTTAATACACGTCTGGACTAATATGTTATTGAATGTTTAAATAATATCTAAGGTTTTTATTTTTTATTTTAATAATTTTAAATCATACTTAATATGCGTCTGAACTAATATTTTATTTTATTTATTATAATAAATATCAAATGTTATACTATTATTTATGTGGTTTTGTTATTTTAACAATGAAAGACCTAAATCTTACATAATATGATTTTGGACTTTTTAAAATTAATTAAATAATACCTATCTGCTTTATTAATATCATTTTGTCTTTTATTTCATACATTTCCTAATATTATTTTGGCATTCTATAGAATTCCTAGGAATTTTATAGAATGCCTGAATTACATACATTGCCGGCAACATATATATGCCAAATTCAGCTTTCTAGGTCAAACCGTTCAGTAACCAGAAGGCTGTGACAGACATATTCGTACATTTTCAGAAAAAATGTTTCAGGTAAAAGTTATACAAATCTTGAGGCTTCCGCGGTGATCTTGATATGGATCTTGGCTTCTGAGTGTATTGCAGTGGACATCTTCAGGGCTTTTCTAAAAGTGCACTTTTAGAAGAGCCGGCTTACACCCAGAAGCCAAGATCCATATCAGGTAAAAGTTGTTTATTTTTCCTCGTAAATCACGAATCTGCAATAAAAACTATAGGTTTAGATTTGAAAAAAAATTTGAATTAAGGTGACCTTTTCAGTCAAGCCATATTGTTAATATTTAGCCCCCTCAAAACCATGAAACTCTTGTCCGAAACATTTTCTCTCAAATTTCATTATTTTGGAAATAAACCACTTGAAAGTCTATAAAAAAAAAAAGGTATATAGGTACGTAAAAATCATCGTTTTGTTTGAATAAATATTTAAATATTTTTATTCGCATAAAATCGATTTAGGAACTTAATTTTAGAATGAATACGGTTAATGAATATTAATTTATCCACAGGAAGTCATGTTAGTTAATTTCATTTCAACTCTAGTTTGAAATTCGAATATATGTATGAACATTCATTTATTCACAAAAGCTATAACTAACCTAGGTTAATCGTACGTACTTTGAAACTATACTTGTCACTTTTTAACCTTTATTTTTGTATACTTTAAGCCAGTGATTCTCAACCGGTGGTACATTGAATAAAACTTTTTGGTACGTAAATCAATTAATAAAATGCCAAGTTTATAAATTGTACACGATTTTATGATGTTGAGTTTTGAAATAATCTATAGGGTAGAGATACTTACACTGAAAGAAATATCGTTCATTAATAATATGAAACGTTTTAAACAACCATGAATTCATAGTAATAATGAAGAAATACTTTATATTAAAGTAAAAATTTATAACTTTTTTTACTTTTAATGAATTTTTACTTAATATGAAGTATTTCTTCATTATTACTATGAATTTATGGTTGTTGAATGCGTTTCATAATATTAATGAACGATATTTTTTTCAGTGTACATTTAACCCCAAACGTATTAAATATAAATATTTTATATGAAAAATATACTTATTGTTAGTATACATTTTAATAAAAATAATAGCTTGAGCTTTCTAATGATATCAAGCCGATTATTTACCCGAAAATAAAAAGATTTTTTTATACTATTTTATTTTAAAACTTTTATTGGTTGAAAATGCAACAAAAGTACAAGTTTGAACAACCGCGAAAATGTATACTAATATAACTGTTTTCTTGCCCTTAGTTGCTTCTTAAATAAAAATATTTACTTTACCAATTATTTATACATAAACTGTGAAACGTTACACCTATGTGTTAATTTAGAAAATATGAATAATAATTCACTGAAAATTTTAGTATGGTGTTATTTTTTTGTAAAAACGTATTAAACTGTAATAAATATCATAAAAACCATATACGAGTAAAAACTTATTTTCCCTAACCTGTCAATATATACTATACCTACAATATAAAATTTATCGTTCCTTGTGCAAACTTCCAAAAATGTATTTTTGATTCAATTTGTCATATGTTATAACAATGACAGTTAAATATTGATACACACTATACAAAATTCGTTTGTTTTCAGGGCTGAGCAAATAATGGCAAATATTTTCTTAATTACATGTACTTAACTTTATACTTTTGTCATGTTATAAACTAACTATTATATATATTGAGTATCATAACCTTCGATTAAAAAAGATCATAGAATAAACAACCTAGGGCCGGTATTATAAAAGGCAGATAAGTTTACTCGATGAATAAATAGCGACAGTACTAGGTAGTAAAAATAGTATTTTTGTTTCACTTGCTACAGATAAGTTCTTCTCTTTCTGATGTCGACTAGTTCAACATTTGGAACGAAAAATTACTAAAAACGGAATAAAAATAACAAATTCACTATAAATATCACTATATTATACCATTAAATTTATTCCGATCTTTTTGCAAGGAATAAATATTTACTTGGTCACGTGGTAATTACAATAAATTGTTGCAGCCATAGTCATAGGTGACAGCTGTTATTTGTGGAAATATTGTTACCTACAACTCACGCGTAAATGTCAAATTTGTTTTGTGTATTATTTAAGGAGTAATATATAATGTTATGAAGACATTGAAACTGCGACCAGCTAGGGATGCTTTAATAATAATTTTTCAAAAACATGGTAACTTAATTAATAATTATTTGTGCTTATAATAATGTAGATTTTGTGGTAGTTTTATATTTTTATAATTTTTAGAAACAAGCCTGTTTATTTATATGTACATAGTACATATATACAAATATCCATACACTAGCTGCTACCCGCGGCTTCGCTCGCGTGGATTTCAAAACCCCCATCCCCATGATATTTTTTCCGCCGGATACAATGAAACTAATTACAACCCTTCATATGTGACAGCGGGTAAAATATTAATTTTTTCTTATTTTTTGCTTTCTTTCATTATACAAAATAGTAAATATCTCGGCTCCTATGAGAGATAGAAAGTTGTTTCCCTCCTAAAACACCCGCCCCCGTGGTATTTTTCCCGCCGGATTGAATAAAACCACTTACAACCCTTCATATGTAACGGGGGGTAAAATATTAATTACTAAAAAAAATTAAAAATTTTCCTCCCCCTTGCAATTTCTTAGGGGTTGAATTTTTAAGATACAAAATAGCCTATGTCCGTCCTCGGGATGCAAGCTATCTCACTGCCAAATTTCATCATGATCGGTTTAGCGGTTTAGCCGTGAAAAGGTAACAAACAGACAGACAGACAAACACACTTTCGCATTTATAATATTAGTATGGATGTGTATACTTACATGGCTTACATGATTTGAAATAACATTTTATGAATATTAAAAATAATTTCATTTTTGGTTTTTATGCTCGTGTCTTTCAAAAAGTCATCAAAGTGTCTCTATATTATTAGCTTGTCTCGTAAATCCTTTGTAAAATTAATTACAATTAACAATTATATATTTATTTATTAATATACCTACATTTCGTATTAAAATTGATGAACCTTTTTTAAATCAAATATAGTTGTAAATTGAATGAACTTTGTCACTTTTAGATGCACGATGTTCAGATCACAGAGACAGATCGTACAGATGTACAAATTCAAACAACAATTAAAAAAATATCATTTAAAATTACGACAATGTTAATTATTAATTAAATAAATTCTTCTAATATTTATGTATGATTACAAATTAATATAATAAAATACTTATGTAGGTAAAAATATTGATATATCATTAACTTTAAGTTTTAAATTTTAATGTATTACTTATAGGCGAGCGGATTACAGCTATTTCGAGTACACTAACCGACCAATCGACGTTCTAGTGGTTAAAAATGATTTTATTAAATTCTTTATATTTTTCTGAGAAAAAACATCTATATACATGATATTTTTTTATGCGGTCCTTCAATAGGTACACACATTTTTTTGTTTAATAAATCTAAATCTGCATTAAAAATTCTGAAAAAATTATGTAAGCTTCATTGGATTAAAATGAACATTTTTTGTCTCATAAACTTTTTTTTTAAATCTATAGTTTTTAAGATAAAAAATATTTTAACTTTAAAAATAGCGAAAAATTCGTATATTTGTGATTTTTTTCTCGGAAACTAATTGTTCAATCAGAATAAAACAAAAACAAAAAGAATCAGCCAACTTTAAACTATAACTAGATTTTTTTTCATTTTGATTATTATTGTAATTAAATGTAAAAACTTCATTAGAGCCGAACTCACTCTTTGCGCCGTAAATCAATACCATGGCTGGCTACAATTTTCGTTTAATAATTGAAATATTTAAATACTGGGATGAAAGCTTCAATAAAAACACTTTAGAATATTTTTATTGCATATTTATTTGTTACAATTATTTTCTTTATTGTTACACTTATCAGAACATCTACAAACTGAACAACATTTTAAATCTAAATCCAAACAAGAGCATGTTTTAGCTGTACAAGGAAATTTTCCGCAACAAGAACAGAAATATTTTTTGTAGATGTTCTGATAAGTATAATATAAAGAAAATAATCGTGACAAATAAATGTGCAATAAAAATATTCTAAAGTGTTTTTATTGATGCTTTCATCCCAGTATTTAAATACATACCTATTTCAATTATTAAGCCATGGTATCGATTTACGGCGCAAAGAGTGAGTTCGGCTCTAATGAAGTTTTTACATTTAATTACAGTAATGATCAAAAAAAAAAAAAAAGTTATAGTTTAAAGTTGGCTGATTCTTTTTGTTTTTGATTTATTCTGATTGAACAATTAGTTTCCGAGAAAAAAATCACAAATATACAAATTTTTCGCTATTTTTAAAGTATAAATATTTTTTATCTTCAAAACTATTAATTTTTAAAAAAAGTTTATGAGACAAAAAATATTCATTTTAATCCAATGAAGCTTACATAATTTTTTCAGATTTTTTAATGCAGATTTAGATTTATTAAACAAAAAAATGTGTGTACCTATTGAAGGACCGCATAAAAAAATTTCATGTATATATAGATGTTTTTTCTCAGAAAAATATAAAGAATTTAATAAAATCATTTTTAGCCACTAGAACGTCGATTGGTCGGTTACTGTCATTTCTAAGCGAGCTAGACTCGATAATCCGCTCGCCTACTATATTATGCCGAATGTTAGTCATTCGAATGCTGTGATTGTTTGTCTTCATTTTTTTTGACAAATTTATGTACGAACATTTAAATTATTCATAGTTGTGCATATTTTTTCATTCGTTATGTTCTTTATATTTCTTTTTTGTTATATTTTATTGTTGATATTAAACACATTTACTTCAAAATTTTAAATGACTGACATTTAAAAATTGACAAATAAAATATAACGTATCCATAGTTACGACATTTGCAATTAATTTAGTAGATGCTTAAAGCGCATTATATGTAAAAGTATTTTGTTTATTTTCTCCTCTTTAACATATCTTTTTCAAAAATCAGACACGGGTTCATGGTTGTCAATTAACCAAAGTATTTAAAAAAAATAAAAAAAATCTAATATCGATTTTCGTTTTGATAGTTTTTTACATCAAAACTTTTTTTTTTTTTTTTCATTTTTTTTAAATCTGAAATTTGAACCTTACATTATAACCAAGGAATATAAAAAACATATTTAAAAAATTGCAACTTTTTTTTGAAAAATTGGGGGCCCCTTGTTACCCCATTTATAAACTTATTCAAAAAAGCCCACTAGTTGTTATTTTTAACCCCCAAGGAATATATATACTAAATTTCAAGGTTCTCCGATGAGTGGAAATGGTCAAAAAAATGATTGTGAATCAGTCAGTGAGTGAGGGCAGTTCGTTATATATAGTAGATTGTACATATGTATGTTATATAACTCAAGCAAACAACACATAAAAAAAGACGAAAGAGATTTTTTCATTTGAAGCACATACGAATATACAAAAAATTAAATCATAATTACTTTGCAGTTTGATACGTAAAGAAATTAATGTTTTGTAAAGGTTTGTACCGAACAAAATAACATCGTATTTATACGAATAAATACAAAAAACTAAACCAAAATTACTTTGCTGTTTGTTACGCAGAGGAATTAATGTTTTCTAAAGGAACAACATCGTAAGTACATATAAATGCTTTTTTAAACTAGAAATCATATTTATAATCATATATATTATTTATTATTCTTGTACATCGTTTTGAAAAGTAATGTATAATTATAATTAATAAAAAAATTTGCATAACTATTTACATTTTTATTTCATACCCGAAGCTGTGCTCTACGATAAGATCAATAAGAAATAAAATAAAGTACTAAATCATTCCTGTTTCTTTTAACTGTAGTCTGATTTTAATAAACCTGCAAATTTTAAATGATAATGTAATATGCAGTCAATTATACCTGCGACTGAAAGACATTATCGATTCTTAAACCTTCTTGGACACTTATATGGGGAAAAATTGTATATACCTATTTATATTGAAGGAATACAGTAATATAAAAAACTAAAAACCAAAAGATACCGAACTGTCTTATGGAGTTTCAATGAATTCAAGTTGTTTTTAACTCCGTGAACATTTCTTTGAAATTTTATCCAACGTTTTTTTTAAATAATCTTCCGCATGTTTTATACAATCTAAAAATGAAGAAATATGTGCCAATATTTTTGTATTATTATATATCAATAAAATTGAATATTCATTTCGAGCACATAATAAAATTCATAAGAATTTTAAGTACTGTAAAAATTTAAATTTCATTAACAAGTTTTAGGTTATTTCACGTTTGACGTTTCTTTACATAGATAAAGAAATCATATAGACGTTATTGGTTGCAATATTTTCTAATGTAAAAATGTATTAGAAATCTTCATAATATTGAATTAAAAATAGATATTTAAGGGTTTTTACATGTATATAATCACTTTTTACTTTGTATTTAATATGTCTAAACATTATTTTGTGTAAAAAAACCGAAATAGATATGACATTTCTAACAATGACATTTCTCAAATAAGGACCTCATAGAATGTGTAAACTATTTGTGGAATAAATTTATTCCCTAGAGTAAAAGTAATCTGGCTTTTATAATACCGGGCCCTAGTCCATTATTACAAAAACGTAATGGTAGTTCTTTTTTTTATATGTCATTATCGTCATTTTCTTTGTCAATATCCTTAGTCTTGGAAATATATAAGACTCATAACACGCTACTTAACATTGTTACCAGAGTGCTCCGCAAAAATGTTCTCCGTAATGTCAGTGACGTTAAGTTAGGTAATCGTTGAAACACATCATCAAGAAATTCTCCGGTTATGCTAACCGGAGAAATAGATTCCAGACCGACCATCTCAATGTTTGAGATGGTCGGTCTGGAATCTATTTCTATGGATCCTGCACATATCCAGTATCTGAACATTTATTTATCAAACGAGATATTGTCGACTTGTTGAGAACTGCAGACTATGGATACTTTAATTCAAACTACTGAGTCACACGTTTGTATAATTTGTACGTCTAATTGACAATTTTGTCATCACAGGTCTCAAAAATAAATACACGCTCATCTTTGAAAAGGATATAGCTGACACAATACAAAGTAATGAATGCTTAGGCGAGACTAGCTTGTGACAAGTTCATTTCAATGACTAGAGGCAGTTTTCCTTGAGTACAGAATGTTGCCATCTGACTGATATTATCACATAAGTTCTACTCTCTTATTTTCAGGGTTACGTCATTTTTGAAACTTCCTGTATTATTATTTTGTAATACCAAAATTTTAAAACAAATGATTTTACTTGGAAATAGTTATTTGTGTAACTAGGGTGTAAAACAGCAGTTTTTCGCACGAGTGGGAATGTTTGTTAGTCGAGGCGTCAGCCGAGCTAACAATCACACGAGTGTGTGCACATATTTTTTCCACAACCCTATTGATTATATAATATTAACAATAATATAATAATTAATTTATATACTTTGTATTTTACTATATTAATATTAAAATTCAACTCTAGTAAGCTTTGGATAAAATTTTTGACAGTTCTATTTTCATTCAAATGAGTTTCATAATTTGTTATTCTATAATATAAGATGGATAAGTTGTGATACTGAGAAAGAACATAAATGTGCACCACCAGAGATATCAGAAGCTGCAAATTCTGTAATTTTAAATTTACTAACTGCAAAAATTACACATAATACCATGAATTGTGCCAAGAAAAAAACCTTAAGGTATTGTTTATATTTTATTTAATTTTATTAATAATTTTGTTTACTACAATAAGTAATATAGTACTTAAATTTTAGTAATTTCTTTAATACTATAATACAATAGTATTTATAAAATTCATTAATCGTAAAAAAATGTATGTATTACTATGGAAACACTTTTGCGCACGGCGCGCCTTGCGTGAAATAACTTTTTACGCACGGCGAAAGCAAAAGTACTACTTTATACACTGAAATGCATTGACATGGCTGGACTGATGATAAGTCAGACATGATGGCTGAAATTGAATATTTCCTAACAACCAAAACTGATTATACGCATGCGTCAACGGATGTTCGAAATTCAAATTTATCAAATTGATTTGTTAAATATATAAATAAATACATACAAGTTCGATTGTATATCAACTACAATACACTTATTTAACATGCGAATACCTTTAATTTATTTTAATTATCAAATCATAACTAAATAAACAACCATAGATGCATATTAACTGTCAAATCTGATTAACAATTGAATAAAGAAACTATAGAATCACGTCACATACCTCTATATTATATCAAAATTGAGTTCAGTGTTGCGTCTCGCGTATGCGCAAATGGAAACGATACTGTTAGAAAAAGTATGAAATTTAGCCATCCGGTTTAATAGTAATTCCATAGGTATCCACTATCCAGTTAAATAATACCAGATCAGTGCTGAAATGTCATTGAAAAAGCCTACTTTTTTACACGGTTGTATAAAAAAATCATTAATCGTAAAAAAATCTAAAAATGTATGTGTTACTATGGAAGCAGTAAATACTTTTGCGCACGCCGTGCGTAAAAGTAACTTTGTCGCACGGCGAGCGGAAAAGTACTACTTTACACACTGAAATGTCAATGAAAAAGCCTAATTTTTTACACGGTTGTAGAAAAAATGTATTTCAGGTTGTCACCATAAGCCTATTTATGTATACATATGTTATGTATATGTATTACAGCCTGAAAGTAATTTAAAAGCTTTGTTATATAATTAACAAAAAAAAAGTAGGTATATACTGTATCTAAATTATTTCCATCCTTACTACAGCCCTGATTACAATAAAATACTTTAAAATAACGGAAGATCTAAAATACACTCATCCAAACAATTAAAGGAACAAGAATTTAAACATTTTTTTGGGGTGTTTTTTGAAGTGCTGTATCTTTGTGAAAAATGGTCGTATCGAAATAAAACAAAAAGCATTTTAAAGCGTTAAGTTTCTAGCTTTGAGATTTTTTAGCATAATTTTTTTTGAGTTAACGCGCAATCAAAAGAAATAGTGGCACACAAAAATTTTCTAATTTTTAAAAATTTTTTTAAGGGTCCTCGGGCTCGGTAAATTTTTTTTCAGTTAAACCAATGCATTGGTCAGTTAACTTGTTTATTCAGCTTTAATTTGCTTTTTTTTTGGTCGCTCTCAATTTTTTTTCGCCGAGATATCTGCCTTTAAATGAAAAATGATTCTTTTGTCTTCGATCATCAATATATCAGCAACTAATGATTAAATAGTAAATTTAAGGGCAGTTTTAAAAACTTGAATAAATTTCCTACAAGACCCTTTCATGACTTTATTAGAAAAAAAAATTTTTTTACCCTTACCATTAGTTTAAAAAAGTACAAAAAAATGACCTTTTATGTTCTTTTAGTAAATCTATCGCTACTTTACAAATATTGATGGGAAGACTAATGTTGCCAGGTGATTTTACAGATTAATGTAATCGTCCTGTAAATTTTGAAATTGATCCATCGAACCGTTTTTCCGAACCGATTGATCAAATTTTGCTTGCGTATTAATTCGATTCCAGCATGCGAGACAAAATTATTTTACAATTTCGTACGGTTCCCGCTGCGAAAGAATTAATTAATGCAATTAATTCAAGATGAGTAAAATTATGGTACGCAAAAGCCGAATCGTGTCAAAAATGAGTCAGTATTGTTTTTTGAAATGTTTTAAAAATTTTGAAAAAAATTTTAAAATTAAAAAAAATAATTTTTTTTTAATTTTTTGGAATTTTTTTCTCCATTTCAAATTTAACAATAACTAATGCAAAACTGTAAAAAAAATTAAAAATCGAAAATCGTTTTTTTTCATTTTAATGATGATTACACAATGTTATGTTCCAGTCTGTTACACAATACACTTGTTCCTTTAATTGTTTTGTAAAATTTTGATCAATCGGTTCGGAAAAACGGTTCGATGGATCAATTTCAAAATTTACAGGACTGTTGGGGGTACATTAAGCTGTAAAATCACCTGGCAACATTAGTCTTCTCATGAATATTTGTAAAGTAGCGATAGATTTACTAAAAGAACATAAAAGGTCATTTTTTTGTACTTTTTCAAACTAATGGTGAGGGTAAAAAAAATTTTTTTTCTAATAAAGTCATGAAAGGGTCTTGTAGGAAATTTATTCAAGTTTTTAAAACTGCCCTTAAATTTACTATTTAATCATTAGTTGCTGATATATTGATCATCGAAGACAAAAGAATCATTTTTCATTTAAAGTCAGATATCTCGGCAAAAAAAAAATTGAGAGAGACCAAAAAAAAACAAATTAAAGCTGAATAAACAAGTTAACTGATTTAACTGAAAAAAAATTTCCCAAGCTCGAGGACCCTTAAAAAAAATTTAAAAAATTGGAAAATTTTTGTGTCCCACTATTTCTTTTGATTGCGCGATAACCGTAACTCAAAAAAAATTATGCTAAAAAAACTCGAAACTAGAAACTTGACGCTTTAAAATGCTTTTTGTTTTATTTCGATACGACCATTTTTAACAAAGATACAGCACTTCAAAAAACACCCAAAAAAAATGTTTAAATTCTTGTTCCTTTAATTGTTTGGATGAGTGTATCAAACCATCAACCTTCAAACTTTTAATCAATCATTTTAATGAAAGTTCAACGATCTTATAATCAATTATAACAATTTGTTAAATATATTTTTCTTACTTGGTGGTCTTCGCAAATTTTGTGGACTATTGTTTATTGACATTTATTATATGTCAAATTATATGTACAGTCATCTGTAGAACTCGTCTGGCACCCTAAAGGCCATAATCGCTTACAACAGATTTCAAATTTAAAGACAAACATCATCGGTTATCTTTTTCTAGGGCGGAGCTTACAATTACAGTTATAACATTTTAAATAAAAACAATAAATATACGTCCATTTCAAATAATCATTTATTATTACAAATTTTGCTTTTGTTACCTAATTTCTTATATTTATTATAGTTATTTACTTATGTATATTTTAAATCTAATTATCTACAATTAATATTGGATTTGGATATTATTTTATACATTTTAACAATTTTCTGCTATTACATTTTACGTTTTACACATCATATTTTTCGAGATAAGCGATAAAAGATACAAAAATAAGCTTTTTTTATGTAGGTAGAGTTAATTAATTAATTGTATAAACAATCAATTTTTATAAAAATTGTGTAGTGTATAATATACAATAAAATAACTCAAAAACTACTGAACCGATTTTAATGCGGTTTTCACAAATAGATACATAATTGTTCGGAGCAGGTTTTTGGCTATTATTTTTTTAATGTTGCTGGTTCTATGAACCAACTGTATTTGTTTATAATAAAAAAAACTTAACAATAAGATTTCAATGCCACTATTTGCCATACTGATAAATTTTACTTTTTTATGGCGACAATCGATTATATAAGTCTTTGGAAACACATACAAACAGTTTTACAAAAATAAAAGCATGATTCCATTATTAATAATTTAATTAAACAAAAACAATTGAAGATATCAGGTCCTAATTTTCAGTTAATGTTCTGTACTACAAAATGTTTATTTTCCAGAGATATCAACTTAAAAAACGTTAAACTTTATTAGTTATTACAGCTTAAAAGAGTGTGTTTTCAGCCATTTTAATCAGCGTAACGGATAAACAAATGATTTTTTTCAAAATTTTACAAAAATCAGAAAATCTTAAGAATTTTGCAAATGAACCATGGATAACTCCTGTCGCGGACAACCAAAATCGGAGCAAACTTACAAAAATAATCTGTTTTAGCCTCCACAGCCTGGACTATAAAAGTTGTAGAGAACATTATTTTCTATAATTTTGTTATATTCTTTTTTTGTATCTTTTATGAATTGACCAAAAATAATAATTTAGTTTTTATTTAAAATTAATTTTAATAATATGAAATCTATATAGTTATCTATGAAAATAAAATCATTTATTATTACAACTGTCAATTAAATAGATGTATAGAAATAATAATATATAAAACGTGCCAAACTTGAAATATTAAATAAATAAGAAACCATTGACAAAACAACATTTTTTTAAACATAAAAATTATTATATCCATTTATAATAAAAACATTTGAAATAAAATCACAGAATAGAATTAAAATATGTATATCTCGAACATTAACAAAAACAACAATTCATGTAATGTAGTTTATATTCAATTTCTTAGCAGAAAGTATTAACTAATGTAATTTTTATCTGTATCGTGATGTATAAAAAAGTCTTGTGTCGACCAGGGCAGTTTATTTGCAATAATAATTTGCGTTTCTTGTAATATAAATATAAACAATAAAATCACTACCTTTGCAATAACACATGCGTTAATTTTAACCCACTCGTAGGTATACATATTTAACAAAATATAAAAATTTCAAATTCCTTTTTTATAGTCATTAGGTATTATAATGACCAGTTTAAAATTTTCAAATTTTTAAATTACATTTAAAAGGGTGCAATGGCTTTGTCGTTTGTTAACGACTACAGATCGGCACATAGCCATCAAGTCGAAAATAAGAATGGATTCAGAGAAGGTTAAAATGGATATTGCCATCAAAATCCGAAATTGAAAAAATTGGTTTAACAATACTAACTTCAAATTTGAGAGGGGGGTGGACAAAACAAGTTTTGAAGTTCAAAGCAAAAGAATTGTAGTATATTAAATTAAGAAATTTTTATTTGATTTGCTATAGTTTTACATATGTTGTTTCTTATGGGGTATGACCCCTATGATCCCACCCCCTTTATTTAAATTACTTTAAATTTATAATTTTTTTTAAGGGGAGCATAACATTAAACGAATATCCTTCGCCTTTCAGTGGGGGGAGGGGGCTTACATACTCCTACCCCCCCTTCAAAACGTTTTAATCTTCACCATATCAAATACTAATGAGACATATAATTTTATATCAAGTTTAATATATTTAAATACTAAAATTCGGAATATCAAATAATTATTGCCACAAAATTTACTTATACAATTTCAATAGATTACATAATAATTTAATTGCACAAAAATATATATGAGTACTATGAACAAAGAGTAGTTCTTTATCTAGCAAATGAATTTCAAAATATCTGTCTTTGTTTGATACATGGAGAAATGATTTAAATATTATAATAATCAAATGGGAGGAGCCTACTAAGTTTGTGATAAACGAAAATGAATACAAACTGCAAGACCATTAATGCAGGTGACTGTACCTCTATTTTTATTTTAATACCTATACAATTTACGTTTTTACCTATTCGAACATTTGTACATGACTAACCTATGTTAATACTTATGCAATTTATTTTGAAGTGGACAGTAAATAAATTACGATATATTGAAAGTAACATATGAAAAGACATTAAAGATAAAATACAATTAATTATTAAACTTGTATCACTGTTCAACAAACACATTTGTATTAGGTGTACAATAACTCTTAACCCATTTGGCTCTGCCGGTGGTATTTGCCACCATAACATTTACAGGACTCTATATAGTCCAGGCAACGTATGTAGAAATTTTTACTGGTGTAAAATTTGGAAAAATGTATGAGGTGCCAAATTTAAACAGTGATTAGAACATGTCCAGATGTATATTTCCTGAAAACTACCTAGCAAAATTTGCTCCGCAACACCCTCAACCAAGGGCCCAAAGTTTTATTTAACAAGGATTTTGTAAACACTCTGTATCTAATGAACGGAATGTTCAATCAACCCCGTCTTTCGCATTTTAAACAGATAATTAAATTATCTACAACCTTTTTTAATTATTATTTTCACCAAAAATAATTGTATACCTTTCAAAATGGTGGTCAAACTAACAATTTTACTTTAAAAATGTAAAATTTTGAGTTCGACAGCCTTTTTGATAGGTATAAAGTTATTTATGACCAAGAATGTGTTATAATTAATTGTAGTACATTTAATTGTCTTTAAAAAAAAATGGAGTAAATCGGACTTTTTGTTCACTAGATACAGTAATTTTACGAAAGCATTGCAATATCTAAATACGTTACGGCAAATTTGTTCATTCATACATACATACACACATGGGCGCCGGCAGAACTTCTTTCAGGGGGGTGCATCTAGATATATAAAATTAAATTACATGTGAAGATAATTTAAAAAAAATTTAATATTATGCTTTAAATTCTGTTAATTTAATGAAATTAGAGTGTTATATCTCGGTAACGGGAAAAGATATTTGAATGCGCAATAATTTAAATTAAAGAGCAATCCAGTGCCTTTAAAATTATATGTAACTGTACATTTTTTTTACAGTTATCATTATTTTTTAAATGATGTTTATATTTTTGTTTTTTTATAAAAATAATATTTTTTTAAGGGCATTTTTCAAACAATTAACTATAGTAAATGTTTGACTGTTATATATTATTTTAAAGGTACTGAATGTCTCTTTAATTTAAATTATTGCGCAATTAAATTTATTGCCCCGTTACCGAGATATAATGCCCAAAAATTTATGTTTTTTTCTAATAAAGAAAATCATTTAGGAACCTCAGGATGATATCCAATTACAAATACCTTCGGTAGGTGTTTTAAAGATATATAAATGCAAATTTTGCGCATAAGCGTTTTGAAGATTCGAAAAAACATTTTTTTCACTCCACCCTATTGGACACCTATGACTGAATTTTAACCAAAGAGTGAATTTTAAAATAAAAATTGTATTTCTTAATTTTTACATGTGTTTTTTCTTTTTTGCCAGGGGGGTGCAAGTGCACCTCCTTGCACCCCCCTCCCGGCGCCCATGCATACACATACTTGGATTCGAGTCTTGTGTTTGGCGATATGGTACACTAAAATTACTAATCTCACAAACTTCGGAAAGATCTGAAAATGTTCTTCATAAAGTCTAGTATTAAGATGTATTTTAAATTAGTTCAATATTAGGTTTTGTTTGTATTTATTCTTCCAGTATGTAATATAGGAAGATGTTAAATGTATAAAAATACATAAAAATTGCATTTTTACATTACAATAAAATTTTGAACTTTAGGATAATGTATGAGGCATAAAATTATTAGAGCAATTAGAAATTAACGAGATGTATATTTCTTGAAAACTCCCTAGAAATTATATTATATTACTGTGTCAATCCATGCTTTTGAAATCTATTTTCGATTTTTAAAATTCAAGGCTGATAGGGTTAACAAGGAGTTTTCCCTTAGAGTATTTTATTCGGAAATAATTTTAAATCTTGGAGTATTTTTAGGTTTCCGTAGAAAACTAGGAAACCTTATAGTTTCGCCATGTCCGTCCGACCGTCCGTCCTCAAAAATTTTAGACCGATTAAAATGAATTTAGTATACGAAGACTGAAAACCCAAAAAAAGAAATGATAAGATTTTTGAAAAAAATATTGTTTTGGGACCTCCTTTCCATAGACTGAAAAGTATATTCAAAAAATTTTTTTTACTTAATCCATTAAGTAAGATTTAAATACCTTGATGTTAAAATAACAAGGAAACATTATTGGAATCTTACACAATTCAAAATTACACCATATTTTTTTTAATTGCTAATGAGACATATTTTTATAAAAAGTTCAACAATATATTTCTAATTACTTGTTAAAGGTTTAACCTATAATATGTACCTATCTCTAAATGTTTTATTATTATTGTTACAAAATTGAAATAAATATGATTTTTTTTATAAAACGAATAGGTACGACCATGGCGTTAGTACTTTTTAAATAAGAGAAATGTCCCCAATAATTTTTTTATTTCGACACCCTAACCGTCTGAAAATGTGCAATCCCCCCAAAAAAAATAATAATAATAATAAATACATTTTAAACGAGGTGACAGATAATATTTTTTATACTTATATTTTTATCTATTCTCACTTTATTTTAATTATCAAAATATATTATTTTAATTTACAGCAAAATAAATATTCTTGTAAAAAAAATTCTGATAGAGCCGGAAATCGTATTAAAATTACATATTATATACTATTAATTTTTTACTGGACGAACGAAAGAAAATAGTCGAATTAAAATGACAGCGATTTTTCGTCGGGCCAACAAAAGAACTTACGAATTTTTTTATACAGCCGTTTCCGAGAACACTGTGCTACTTTACTGGACATATAATGTACATACATTTTTCTATTATATAACGCGTAAATATAAAATGTTTATTTTGATAAATAATTCAGTATTGTACCGACAATACTGAATTGTAATCTAGAAACCTACCTACAGTTATCGAGAATGAACCAAGATTTTTTTATTGTCTATTTGCATCAGTATTTTATAACATAACGTAAAGCAACATCTGTACCTGGACCAAAATTGATCGATTCACCCTATTTATGTTTATATTTCATACATTGCCGACTATCAATTAGGTATTCTATAGAATGCCTAGGAAATGTATATAATTAAATTAATTTCATACATTGCCTGGTGATTTTAGGCATTCTATAGAATACCTAGGAATTCTATAGAATGCCGTATTTCATACATTGCCGGTAACATATACATTAAAATAAAAAATAAAAATAAAAAAGTTGTGAATGCCTCACTCACATAAGCGCACTGTTGAAGTGAAACGATTATTAAATTAATAATAATCAAACGTATTATTTTAACATAAAAACAGCTGATACCAACTTGTACATCCATCTTTTTTTATACATTTACTCATCTCTCTCTCACGCATAACCGACGTAAAGTGACTTGTACGCATGCGCTATTTATCCATCTTTTTCATATACATTTACTCACGTATTTACCATACACTCTCTTTAGCGCTTCATATTAAAATCTGCCGAGGTCATTCTAATTGGATGTCCTGGAAGTTGCACCAGCCAAATCAGCCCAATCAAATAAAAGTACTTGGGGTTTTTCTTACTTTTTTTTACTAATTTATTACCACTAAAGATATTTTATTACCATTTCCGGTATCGAGTTACAGCCGTGTGATATAGATTCGTCCGTAAGCTACACCAGCCATAGTGTTTCATGTGTTCATTTAATGCGTTCAGAATGAAAAAAAAATTTTTTTTTCAACCCTTAAACCAAAATATTAACTTTTAAGACAAAAATCATTAGGAAGCGTTAAATAATAACTATATAATAAATTAAATATATCAACTATCTAGAACAGTGGTTCCCAAACTTCTTTTGTCGCTGAACTCCTACAGATTTTTTCATAATTTGAAGGACACTTATCCTAAAAATAATTTTTTTTACCGATTTCAATTATTTCAAATAAAAACAATACTTAAAACGTCCAAAAAAATTTATTACCCCAGCCCAACCAACTAAAATGTATCCATACATGTTGTTTTATAACTAGATAATAACATTATAATAGAAATAACCGTTTAGCGATGGCCAATAATTTTTTTTACCGATTTTACTCATTTCAAATAAAAAAAAATCTTTAAAAATTCGTAAACAATTTATTACCCCAGCCCAATCAACTTAAATGTATCCATACATGTTGTTTTATATCTAGATAATAATATTATAATAGAAATAACAGTTTGGTGATCGCCAATAATTTTTTTTTACCGATTTAAATTATTTCAACTAAAAAAAAATCCTTAAAACGTCCAAATTATTTATTACCCCCAGCCCAATCAACTAAAATGTATCCATGAATGTTGTTTTATATTTAGATAATAATATTATAATAGAAATAAAAGTTTGGTGATGGCCAGTAATTTTTTTTACCGATTTCAATTATTTAAAAAAAAAATCCTTAAAACGTCCAAATTAATTATAACCCCCAGCCCAATCAACTAAAATGTATCCATACATGTTGTTTTATACCTAGATAATAACATTATAATAGAAATGACCGTTTAGCGATAGCCAGTAATTTTTTTAACCGATTTCAATTATTTCAAATAAAAAAATCCTTAAAACGTCCAAATTATTTATTACTCCCAGCCCAATCAACTAAAATGTATCCACACGTGTTGTTTAATATCTAGATAATAATATTATAATAGAAATAACAGTTTGCTGATGGCCAATAATTTTTTTTACCAATTTTACTCGTTTCAAATAAAAAAAAAATCTTTAAAAATTCTAAAACAATTTATTACCCCAGCCCAATCAACTAAAATGTATCCATACATGTTGTTTTATACCTAGATAATAACATTATAATAGAAATCACCGTTTAGCGATGGCCAGTAATTTTTTTAACCGATTTCAATTATTTCAAATAAAAAAATCCTTAAAACGTCCAAATTATTTATTACCTCCAGCACAATCAACTAAAATGTATCCATGCATGTTGTTTTATATCTAGATAATAATATTATAATAGAAATAACAGTTTGGTGATGGCCAGTAATTTTTTTACCGATTTCAATTATTTCAAATAAAAAAATCCTTAAAACGTCCAACACAATTTATTACCCCCAGCCCAATCGACTAAAATGTATCCATACTTGTTGTTTTATACCTAGATAATAACATTATAATAGAAATAATCGTTTAGCGATGGCCAATATTTTTTTTTACCGATTTAATTTATTTTAAACTAAAAAAAATCCTTAAAACGTCCAACACAATTTATTACCCCCAGCCCAATCAACTAAAATGTATCCATGCATATTGTTTTATATTTAGATAATAATATTATAATAGAAATAACAGTTTGGTGATGGCCAGTAATTTTTTTTACCGATTTCAATTATTACAAATAAAAAAAAATACTTAAACGTCCAAAACAATTTATTACCCCCAGCCAATCAACTAAAATGTATCCATGCATGTTGATTTGTACCTATATAATAATTTTATAACAGAAATAACAGTATAGCGGTGGCAATTAATTTTTTTTACCGATTTAAATTATTTAAAATAAAAAAAATCCTTAAAACGTCCAAAACAATTTATTTCCCCAGCCCAATCAACTAAAATGTTTCCATACATGTTGTTTTATACCTATATAATAATATTATAATAGAAAAAACAGTATGGTGATGACCAATAATTATTTTTTAACCATTTTCAATTATTTCAAATAAAAAAAAATCCTTAAAACGTCCAATACAATTTATTACCCCCAGCCTAATCGACTGAAATGTGTTCAGAAGTGATTTACTATGTCCTCCTAATATGATTATAAAAGAACTTACAGTATAGCGGTGGCCAATAATTTTTTTTACCGATTTAAATTATTTCAACTAAGGATTTTATTTACTGGCCATCACCAAACTGTTATTTCTATTATAATATTATTATCTAGATATAAAACAACATGTATGGATACATTTTAGTTGACTGGGCTGGGGGTAATAAATTGTGTTGGACGTTTTAAGGATTTTTTTTATTTGAAATAATTGAAATCGGTAAAAAAAATTACTGGCCATCACCATACTGTTATTTCTATTATAATATTATTATTTAGATATAAAACAACATGCATGGATACATTTTAGTTGATTGGGCTGGGGATAATAAATAATTTGCACGTTTTAAGGATTTTTTTTTATTTGAAATAATTGAAATCTGTAAAAAAATTACTGGCCATGACCAAACTGTTATTTCTATTATAATATTATTATCTTGATATAAAACAACATGCATGTGGATACATTTTAGTTGATTGGGCTGGGGGTAATAAATTGTGTTGGACGTTTTAAGGATTTTTTTTTAGTTGAAATAATTGAAATCGGTAAAAAAAAATTATTGGCGATCACCAAACTGTTATTTCTATTATAATATTATTATCTAGATATAAAACAACATGTATGGATACATTTAAGTTGATTGGGCTGGGGTAATAAATTGTTTACGAATTTTTAAAGATTTTTTTTTATTTGAAATGAGTAAAATCGGTAAAAAAAATTATTGGCCATCGCTAAACGGTTATTTCTATTATAATGTTATTATCTAGTTATAAAACAACATGTATGGATACATTTTAGTTGGTTGGGCTGGGGTAATAAATTTTTTTGGACGTTTTAAGTATTGTTTTTATTTGAAATAATTGAAATCGGTAAAAAAAATTATTTTTAGGATAAGTGTCCTTCAAATTATGAAAAAATCTGTAGGAGTTCAGCGACAAAAGAAGTTTGGGAACCACTGTTCTAGATAGTTGATATATTTAATTTATTATATAGTTATTATTTAACGCTTCCTAATGATTTTTGTCTTAAAAGTTAATATTTTGGTTTAAGGGTTGAAAAAAAATTTTTTTTTGTTTTCTTGATTTCGTTCGAGAGTAAAAAAAAAGTAATAAAAAATGACATGAACACATGAAACACTATGGCTGGTGTAGCTTACGGACGAATCTAGATCACACGGCTGTAACTTGATACCGGAAATGGTAATAAAATATCTTTAGTGGTAATAAATTTGTTAAAAAAAGTAAGAAAAACCCCAAGTACTTTTATTTGATTGGGCTGGTGCAACTTCCAGGACATTCTAATTGGGTCATTCTTAGTCAACTCTATCAGAGAAAAACGCTACTTTTACGGATTTTCATAATATTCACATATGTTGTTAATCTTGCTCAAAAAATATAAGCTTCACCATCATTTCGCAAAATTTTGCGTTTTTTGAAAATTACACGTATTTTAATTTTTGAAGAGATGACGCATATGCATTTAAATAATAATTTTTATCTCCGGATGTACTTATCGTAGCGAAATGATTTTTTTTAGTTTTGTTCACAAAAGAACGGTCTTTTTGGACATTTTGTCCGTTTTTAAGTAAAACAAAAATTTAAATTATTTTTTGTAAAATCAATTTTTTTTTTTGAAATTTGAAGATGTGGTCGGGTGTTTAAAAATCTGAAAAAAATCACAAATATTGCTTATAGTATTCTCTATCATCCCTGCAATTTTTAAGGTGGACATATTTATAACGGCTTCAAAAAAAATAATTTAAGATTGCTATATAGAGGTCACGCGCACTATACATTGATATGCCGTAATGAATTCGGATGTAAATGTTAAAATATTGTTATTTGTGTGTAATCTATAGAATTAGTAAATAGATTTAGAAATAAAGTAATCATACAGTGGGTTTCAAACTGTTTGTTTCACATATCCACAAAGGTATATATACATACATATATATTCGTATTCATATATATGACCATTATTCTTGATAATATTTAACATACCATTTATAGGGGTTTTTTTTTAAAGGTCAAAAAATAATTAAATACTAAAATATAGTTCCAATCATATTTAATTATCAGCGCTTTTTTTATAATTTTCGACAATTTTTTGTCTTCATCAGAAATGGACAAACATAATTCTATAAGAAATATACAAAAATGAGCAAAAAACATAAATAGATGACTAGATATTAACAGATTACAAATATTTTTTTAAGAAAACTTACTCTTTAAACAGTAAAATGTGTACAAATATGCAGGCACAAATCCATGCGTATTACATCAAAAATCCTTTTAAATTTAAAAAAAGAGAAATATAACCATGTTGATGTGAATTTAAAACAGATAAAACCATTGCAAACCATTTTTTCTTTTTTTTTTAAAACATTTAAAACTTAAACATAGTATTAAAAACAATTTAAAATTGAAAATTTTATTTTTTTTTTTTTTTATTTTTTTTTTTTATCACATTATATTCTGATGAAACGTAAATTTATAATAAGATATCTTATTATAAATTTACGTTTCATCAGAATATAATGTGATAAAAAAAAAAAAAATTTCAATTTTAAATTGTTTTTAATACTATGTTTAAGTTTTAAATGTTTTAAAAAAAAAAGAAAAAATGGTTTGCAATGGTTTTATCTGTTTTAAATTCACATCAACATGGTTATATTTCTCTTTTTTTAAATTTAAAAGGATTTTTGATGTAATACGCATGGATTTGTGCCTGCATATTTGTACACATTTTACTGTTTAAAGAGTAAGTTTTCTTAAAAAAATATTTGTAATCTGTTAATATCTAGTCATCTATTTATGTTTTTTGCTCATTTTTGTATATTTCTTATAGAATTATGTTTGTCCATTTCTGATGAAGACAAAAAATTGTCGAAAATTATAAAAAAAGCGCTGATAATTAAATATGATTGGAACTATATTTTAGTATTTAACGTAGTTCCAGCGTGGTATAGTATAATCAGACAATTTACTATAGATAAAAATTTAGAAGCCTCGGCACACAGACATTCACACATACAATTACATATGGTTAGTTTCAGTGATCTGGCAACGTTGCTCTGAGTGTTTATGTATTTTTGTTTATGGTCTCAGTATGTACAAATAGTATCGCGTTTTTATTCTACACTATTTCAGAGAGCGTTGCGCACAGCGTTGCCAGATCACTATAATCTGTTGAGTGAACAGGTTGGAAATGGATCGAAAATTATTTTTTTTAATTATTACATCTTGATAATAAAACGGCGAGGTGCTATTTTTATTTTTTTAACTTATTCGAAAATCATTTCTCAACACTCTCCTAGTTTTTTTTCCAATTCTGTCGAGTGAATTTTTTAATATAATAAAAAATAGTTGGAGAGACCGGACATTTTACATGCTTTAAATGGGACATGACCCTCAAAATCGCGAACTTTGTCTTTAAATATCTCGCGATCTAAACGGCCAAAAATTATGAAATTTTAGGAATTCATAAATAAAGTTGTTATAAACCCGAGAAAAAAAATTCGGCCAAATCTGTCGAAAAGTGATTTCATGCTGGAACTACCTTAATTATTTTTTGACCTTTAAAAAAAAACCCCTATAAATGGTATGTTAAATATTACATACATATATACATACATTTCAACTGATTTTTATTTTTGTTTCTTTTCAGAATATCATAGTTCTGGTGTAATTTCTCAAAAATAAAATCTAAAAAGTTGTCTATCATATACATATCGCAAGATTATCACTTTAAAAACGACTCATATATTTAATTTTAATTAATAAATAGGAATAAACCAAAAAAATTAAATTAAATTTGGAAGTTTGGATGGATTTTTTTAAATTTTAAGAAAATATAATTTACTTAAAAGTTTTTCTATTAACCCTCTCTCAACATAACATATTGATCACGTTAAACTCAGTTATAAGAAATGTTTTTTTTTTAAACAACTAACGAATTAACGAATCATTAATATAAAAAGTGGATGTTGGTGGATAATTTTATAATATTGCTCTGTTTTGTCTCTGAATATTAAATAGATCAAATTAGTTTTAATTGAAATGAAGGGTTCTATGCGTTTTTTTTGGCTAACAATAATTGAAACAGCTTCTTAAGTGACCACATGTCATTTTCAGAGATAATAACTAACACAAGAGACGATATAATTAATTTTAAAGGTTTTTTTAATACGATAACATTTCTAATTTTAAGAATTTTTGAGAATTTACATACATTAATTCTGAATTTAAATACCTTATTAGATATATGAAACAAACAGTTTGAAACCCACTGTATGATTACTTTATTTCTAAATCTATTTACTAATTCTATAGATTACACACAAATAACAATAATTTTAACATTTACATTCGAATTCATTACGGCATATCAATGTATAGTGCGCGTGACCTCTATATAGCAATCTTAAATTATTTTTTTTGAAGCCGTTATAAATATGTCCACCTTAAAAATTGCAGGGATGATATAGAATACTATAAGCATTATTTGTGATTTTTTTCAGATTTTTAAACACCCGACCACATCTTCAAATTTCAAAAAAAAATTGATTTTACAAAAAATAATTTAAATTTTTGTTTTACTTAAAAACGGACAAAATGTCCAAAAAGACCGTTCTTTTGTGAACAAAACTAAAAAAAAATCATTTCGCTACGATAAGTATATCCGGAGAAAAAAATTATTATTTAAATGCATATGCGACATCTCTTCAAAAATTAAAATACGTGTAATTTTCAAAAAACGCAAAATTTTGCGAAATGATGGTGAAGCTTATATTTGTTGAGCAAGATTAACAACATATGTGAATATTATGAAAATCCGTAAAAGTAGCGTTTTTCTCTGATAGAGTTGACTAAGAATGACCCAATTCACTAATCTCACTAAAGAAATTTTATTTAAATTTTTTGCGCTTTTTGAGGGGTATTAATGGGCAATGGGTTACATATATTTTTTTAAATTCAATCTCGGCGAGTTGAGCATCAAATGAAAGTAAATTTTCAAATATTGGGAAAAAAATCACAAGATAATTAACAGCACTCTATACCGCACTTATAAATTTAAAACGATATTGTCAGTTATAAAAACGAGATGAGACGAAACTTACCTGTCTAATCTCGTCTCATCTTATTTGAAGTCATATTCCTTTCAGAAGACAAAACTAAAATTAATTGCGTCTACATTAAATTTTACATAAAATACATAAGCTTCGTTACTAATCAACGAAAAATATTTTTTTATGTTTAAAAAACAATTAAGTTATAAAATGCACCATTATTATTGCCCACACTACCTTCTTGCATTCATACATCATTCCTATAACTAACACTGTCATTTGATTGTTACAAGAAAACACAAGAGACATGTGCTCCCAGATCCACCCACCCATTCACCCACCCGCCGCATCTGTGTGAGTTTGCGTCGCGACGCGCGCGGATTATCTCGCGCGCTAGTTTGTGCCATATCTCTGTCCCGGACGGACGCGTACATTTCCCACGATATCTACCATCGCGATATTTCGATATTTTATTTATCAGTGCGTGTATCTATATATAACAATTGGAAAAGTATTATATTAGTTAATATAATTTTTTTAAATCTATTGTTGTAATACTTGTCATGAACTATTGGAAAAGTGATTGTTACGAATTGTTTTAAGTTAAAGAAGACAATTGAAAGGTTAGAACTTTAATTATTTTCTACATGTTATAAGATTATGTTAGTTTTATGTTATTGATCAAGTAGATCATGCGAATTCATAGGTTATAACTTTTTCGAATCAATTATTGTAACAATGAACTATTGCAAAAGTTATTGATTTGTTTTGCTTAATGTTGAAATAATAGAATATATTGATTAGCAATTTAATTGTTACAAAGATGAATTCATAATTTTAATATTTTTGGCTTCATTGTTGCAATGATTGTTGTAGTTCATAAATTATTTGGAAATATTAAGTGTTGGTATAATGTTTTTGAAAAAAAATTATTACATTTTTATTTTATTTTTGAATTAATGTTTTTATGTGCTATTTTTTTATTAAAAACTTAGTAAAAGTTTTTTTGAAGAAAAATGTTAGACAGGTTATTTTGTAATAGTACACACTTTTTTGCTAGTGAAATCTTAAACAAGTTTTTGATATTGTAATCGTGTTTACTTAATCGTCTATACTTATTATTATACTTATAAGTACGTAATAATGAAATCTACGATTTCTTTTTAAAAGTTTGTAAACTATTAATAAAATCGAATAATTTTTAGAATATGATAAATATTTAAAATCAGTTGATAATTTAAAATAATAACAATAATAATAATAATGAATTAGTACATACTGTATAAAATTAGGTTAAATTTAATAATTCTGTGTTAAAAATACAATTTTTACAAAGGTGTACCTCTTTATATTTATGGTGAGTGAAATCAAAATTTAACCGATAATTAATATTTTATGAATATTATTTAAATGCATTGATTATAATTACCGGGAGCTATTTATTGCAATTGCAAATTATGAGGGTTTTTTTTATTTAGTTATAATTTATACATTAAATTATAGGTCTATTTATATCTAGTTTCTTTTGTTAATAATTGTGTTGGCTTTATTGGTAGATTAATATATCTACATTACAAAACATTAAATATTTATTTTTACCCTATATTAGTATTTTGAGGATAATGTATAGCTAATTAAATGTCCCATATTTAAATTCAACTCATAAGTATTGTCCGACAGATGGTCAGTTTTTAATTAAAAAGTCGAGGATTTTTTTTGCCTTTTCTTTAAATTTTTTTCTTACCTTTAAATGAAAAAAAATCAATGTGTAATTGAATTACATTTTTATAACCTTCGGCCTAATTTTGGCCGAATTAATTATTTCGGCTGAAAGTGCAATTTTGGCCGAAGGAGGCTGAAGTCAAATGTTCGGTCAGACATTACCTATATGCGCATATTTTAGTTCAACCACTGTTTTAGTCAGTAGCGTAACCAGCAAGGGGGACATAGGGGGGCCTGCCCTAACCTTACCTTATCTAACCAGTGAGGGGCAGCTGGTAACATTTTATATTATAATATATATAGGTATGTTATATATATTAAAAAATCTGACTACGTCACTGGTTCTAGTATGTATGTTTTATTTTTATTCAAATAATACTCTCATTCAAAATAATGAATAATAATATAAAAACAAGTAAATTCTTGCCCAAGATTAAATTAGCATTTTTTACAAACTACACCTGTCGAAAAATAACCGTTGTCTATCATTTGACTTCAAGAATGTAACATTTGATAACATTTTAAGTTCTGTCTGTAAATTGTCTAATTTTATTTTCATTTGCAGATTAAATTCATGTAGGTATATGTAACATGTGTATAATATATGTATATCTAAAAACGAAAATTCTATAATTTAATTATTCCACGGGTCGCTCTTTGAACTAATAAAACAATTGTATGTTTACTAACTTTCATGTGTGTTAAGTGTAAAATTACAATAAAGTGATTGATTCTGTTGACAAAATATGAAGTTCTTAGAAAAACTATTAGTTTTGCTTATATAAGTGATACATATAAGAAAACAGAAACTGTCAATAGATGAATGGTTTAATGCATCAGGTGAGTACCTACAGTAAATTGTTTAGACTATTTAAATGTTAATTAGTATATTAAATGCAGAACGTGTTTTTTGTGTTACATATTGTGTTAAATACAATAAAAAAACTACAAGCAGTGATGTAAATTTTATGTCTCTTAACTCCTTATTGTTTCATTATTTTAAAATGCGTGTATTTAGAAAGCTTTTTCCTTAAAGTATTAGAACAATCGGCAATATTTGTTATTCATCCTCCCGCATAGTATGTTATAGTATATGATGGGTAGTTCTACAAACGAGGGAATTTTGGACGGCCCGACTTATTTCGTATATTAATATTTTGAAAAATACATTTTTTCTAGATGGAAACTGAACTATTACTGCACCTAGCATGCCTCTTAAAATAACCCCGTTTCGAAATATATTTTTTATAAAAAATAACACTTAAAATGTGAAATTCTGTCTCCTGGATATCACTTCTCGGAAGTGAAAGATAGCAGACTAAATAAGTATTGTTTCTGAATGTATAATTTTTTTTTACACTGTAGTAGTAATCTATAATATTGGTATTTTTTGGTTGTGTAAATATTTTTTGAATTTTTTTATATTTTCTTTAATAAATATTCTATTGAATTTTGTCCTTCCAATTTTTCATCATTCTCCTGTCAAACCAGAACACTTAAAAAATATAGAGAATTTATATTCCGATCAAATCATCGTTTGTCATAGTAATTAATTGAAATATAATAAATAAAATAATGTACATGTTTTAACTTAATTTGAGGTTGCATCAATTAACCCATTAACGCCCAAGAGTGCGTCAACGCAACATTATGAAAACTATTTTTTTAGTGATATAAAATTTTTGTTTTCTTTTATTATTATATGAGTTTGTCAGAAGAAGAGACTTTATTTCATTCTGCCAAAATAGAATAGTTATATTACTTTTGTTATAATTATTATTCATATTTAAAAACACATAAAAAAGAGAATTATTTGTATTATTATGTTTACAATTTCAGTAAATTTAAATAACCTGTGATATTTATCAGTATTTGTTTACTCTTATTGTATTGTCAATGGGTCTATCTTACGAATAGACATATTAAAAAAAAATTAATTGTTTATGTTTAGTTGAAAATAAACAAACGAAATATCTAGTGTGCGCTACAATTAACACAAGTGGCGATATAGATATTATTGTAAAAACCTCAGCAGTTCAGTGCATCATCTGTATCTTTATGGATTATGGCTTCTGGTTGTAAGCCGCGTCAATATGGTCGTGTTATCGACCAACGTTTCATCACACATTGCAGTGGACTTCTTCAGGGCTCTTCTAAAAGTTAAGGTTAGTAGAGCCTTGAAGATGTCTACTGTAATGTGTGACCTAACACGACCAAATTGACGCGGCTTACACCCGGAAGCTAAAATCTATATCCAGATTACTGCGGAAGCCTCAAATCTTTATTGTGAAATTTTAAAAGAATATACATACAAGGCTAGTAATGTTAGTGTATGTATATACATATTCTATAAATAATATTTATTAAAAATAGTTTACGTAACAATGGTTATTAGTTATTCTCATAATAATACAAACTATGTAAATTTTAATTACTTTTATTTTTTTTAACGAAACTTATTTCTATATAGATGTCATATGAAATGAGATAAACTCTAACAGAGCAAAAACTCGAACAACTAATTTTTATTAGTTGCTCTTCTGAAATGAGTGATTATGAAATAGATGCAGTTTATGGTATATTACTCTCTAAGTAGATGAATTGACTAATGAAGAGGGAATTGACTGCGAATCATAGTATAAATACGTGGGAAAAAATGGTGGTGGCCACTATTTAGCAATATGATATAGATATTATAACAGTAATTGCGTGGAAAATTCACAATATTGCAAATAATACAAAAATTTCCCAGATTGAATTTCCTTCCTATGTTGCTGATGCCCTAATAAAGCACGGGGGAGTAGCAGATGAGACACAAGAACCTGTGTCCACAATCCATAAATCATAATCTCGGCCGTCCTTCAATACATTTTTTATGAAAAGATGTGTAATATGAAAATATAGGCCATATTATCAGAGTACATGATACAAATGCACGAAAGAGATGTAAACATTCTACAAGTCTTGAGGCTTCCGTGGTGATTTTGATATGGATTTGACTTCTGGGTATAAGCCGTGTCGATTTGTTCATGTTATCGGCCAACGTTTCCTCACACATTGCAGTGTACATCTTTAGGGCTCTTCTCTACTATTAGAAGAGCCCTGAAGATGTACACTGCAATATGTGACGAAACGTTAACATGATCAATCGCCGCGGTTTACACCCAGAAGCCAAGATCCAGATGTAAATATTGTAAAAATCAAAGAATTTTTGTGTTATATTTTTAGATTCACTTATTTATATATTTTTACTATACATAGTTATATTATACCTTATACGCCCAAGAGTGCGTCAACGCAACATTAAATATTGGGGAACTTGGACCCCCCAAAAAATGTTTTTTTGTAAAATAAGCTTATTTTTTAAATAAATAATCATATTAACAAAACATTTCTTATAATTTTTGAAAACTTAACCCTTTGGGCATTAATGGGTTAACTCAGTTAACGTTGTAAGCGAGATCGTACTTTGTCCAGTCAATTTTTCAGTATCCTGGTCAGCTCTAAAAACGGGGTTAGACTAAAATAATGTAAATAAATTAGGTAAATATCAAGGCTTCGAACCGGAACTGAACCGAAAACCGGGAAAACCGTTATTTTTGGCCGGAACGAAAACCGGAACAGAACCGAAATAAAAATATCGGTTTTTACGATTCAGAACATGTTAAAATACGCACGTTAACATGATCTTACTTCCCACTTCAATTGTCATTCGGATTATCATACAAGTACCATAAAATATTCTAACTTATGATAGAGAAATTTTATTTAATACATTTTTTTTTTTTCAATTAAACACTTGGAGCTGAACCGAAAACCGAAAAACCGAAAAAACCGTTATTTTTTGCGGAACGAGAACCGGAACCGAACCGAAACATATTTTTTACTCGAACCGGAACGAAAACCGAAACGAAAAAAATAACGGTTCGAAGCCCTGGTAAATATCATTAGAATACTGTTGTAAATGACTTCGCATGTTTTCAGATTTTTTGAGCCGGTAGTTACAGAGTTAGAGGAGGGGGGTGGACAAAATAAAATACTGCTTTTAGCCCACTACAGGCGTCATTTTTAAGTTAGAAAAAAAAATAAAAAATATGGTCAAATTCTATTAATTGAGATGTATATATGAGGCGTTTATTTTGAAAGTGGCCTAAGTCCATTTTCCACTTTTTTTTAGTTAACTGTAGTAACGTGTAGAATTAGAAGTAATCTATCATAAAAAACAATTTTTGATTAAATATATTCAAAGGAAAAATTTTTTTTGAACACGTTAATTTTCACACTTAATTTAATGTTAATAACTTTATTTTGAAAGTGGCCTAAGTCCACTTCAGTATTGATAATGTTGTTAATTTATCACAATGGCTGGAAAACTAAACCTTTTTACGGAAAATGTTGGGTACAAAAGTTTTAGGATTTAGCTGGGCAAACCTAACGAAGGTAATAATTTTGACCTTGAGTGGAGGTTTTAAGGTCATTTTGGGGTCAACCAATTTTTTTTAAAAAGAAATTTACTTATTTTTTTGCAGATTTGTATTTTGCAGAAAATTAGAAATAATTTTTGCCTGATTTTTTTTTTTAAAAACTTTAATTTTAACGTAATTTTTTTTTTTACATCAATAAATTTTTTTTGTAACCAAAATTTTTGAAATTATTACTTAGATGTTTGAAAAAAATGCAGTTTAAAAAAATAATTTTTTTATAATTTCATAATTTTTTAAATAAAAAAAAAATGTTAAAATTAACATTTTTATAAATTTTTTCAGACAAAAGTTGTTTCTTTTTTTCTGCAAAATACGAATTTTAAAAAAAATAAATAGGTTTCATTTGAAAAAAATTTGCTGACCAAAAAATGACCTTCAAAACTCCACTCAAGGTCAAAATTGTTACCTCCATTGATTTTGTCCCTCTAAATCCTGAAACTTTTGTACCAAATATTTTCTCTAAAAATCCATAGTTTTCCCTATTCACTTAAAGTAATCTCATAGTTTTCCATATATTAATAATCTCAAGATTAAAAAATCACCCTATACTTAGATTTCCTGAATTGTATACATTTTTTAAGAGTTATAAAGAAATAATATAAATTAAAGTGAGTGTTTTTTTTTCAATTTGAAGCATTTTATGTTACAACAAATGGACTTTAGTTCTTTTCAATTTATAACAAATGTAATTGTTAATTTTGAAGGTGCCTAAGTCCATTTGTGGTAAAAAAACACATATTATTCATTTAATATTTGGGGTTATTTTAATAGTAATTGTAAATTTAACTTTCTTAGAAACACTTAATCAATGTGGCACATTGATATCTTACACGTATATTTTTAATTTTATTGAAACGCAAACCCTTAAATATCTCACAAGGGGAAGCAACAGCACGGTTAATGAGAATTTCAATGAGCTTGTGGTATGTCAAACTAGAGCAAAAATAAAAAGACACGTGTCCAACAATTTGATCTCATAGGCCTTAATTACAAAGATAATTAACTTTGAAAATTTGTGTATTCAATATAACCGTGTATTATGTTCGTGTAATAATGCTGTCGTAAAATCTTGTTTCAATTATTTACACACAAATTAAACCAAATAAAATTATTTCCTTTAACTAGTAAATTACAGAATTTACTTTTTCAGAATTAAAACCCGAAAATAAAAAAATAAAATGATTTCACATGAAAATATTGATATATACGCCAGTACATAATTATTAATTTGTTTTAAAGTAAAGGTTGTAGCCGGGTAGCAATGTAAAATTGGCCTCAACACGGATTTGGCTAATTTTTATTGTGAATGTTGCTCTTTATGTAAGCATTCTTATGCCCAATTATTAGCCTCCAAAAGTTGAGAGTTTTTGAAAAAAAAAATATTTTCATTTTTTCAAAAATATTTTTTTTTAAGAAATTTTTTTTTGGATTAAGTTCAAACTATGGTACAATGTAGAAGTTGAAAAGTTGCATATCAGGTAATATTTTCAAAAAGCTGCGCATACTCTATCAAGTAAAAAAAAAAATTTAATTTTGAAAAAAAAATTTTTTTTTGTTGTGGTTAAGCGACAACTTCAGATATTTCATGAAATAATCTTCATACTTTAGTATTACACCCTATAAAGTCTGAAAAGAATCGAAGTGGTAGAACATACTTAAAAAAATTAAAATCATTGGAAGCCAATATTAAGATGTACAAATGCTATAGAAATAATGTAATATAAAAATCCCGGGAAAAAATGATAATATATTAGCATATATTATAAGAGCCAACCGGTAAGATATGCTGAGGGCTTCATTTTGGCACGATCCAAGAATATATTGGTATATATTATATTATATTTTTATATATTGTAATATATTAATATGTTAATATATATATGACAATATATTTATATATATATTTATACCTTGTTATATATGTTAAGATATAAATATATATTATAATATATACTAATATATTCTCGGATCGTGCCAAAATCAGGCCCTCAGCATATATTAGTGTATATTATAATATATACTTATACCTTGTTATATATGTTAAGACATTAATATATATCATAATATATACAAATATATTCTCGGATCGTGCCAAAATCAGGCTCTGAGCATATATTAGTATATATTATAATATATATTTATACCTTGTTATATATATTAAGATATAAATATATATTATAATATATACTTATACCTTGACATATATAACAATTTATTAAAATGTATTTTTATGTTTTGTACTATATGCTGGGGGATCCAACTAATTATTATATATCCTGACACCCCCAACGGAAATCGTTCACACACACGAACCCTGGAACTCGCACTGGACCTATAATAATGAAAGTAGAAAAAAATGGATTTTTTAAAATAAAAATAGAATTTCCCTGAACTGAATTTATTATACTGTGAAAATATTCATAAATAATACCATACAAATCTACATTCATAAAGTACGACATAAAAAAGTTATAATCTTAAAAACTAATAAATGCTTAATTTGTTTTTACTTATATCTATAAAAAAACTATGTTTTAATGGAATTACATAAATATATTAAAGCAAATACTGAATAATAATAAGTATTTAAAAAATATATCTCATTTATATTAATAATTCAATAATAGTAAAATATTATAAATACACACTCTAACTTCCAGTATTATAAAGGAGCTCGCAAAATTTGTAAGCTTGCAAACACTTTCAAACGAGGTATCAAACTTATATCTTGTTTCATGCGCAGTAAGTTGATTTTTACCGTTTTTACTCAAGATCAGTAAATAGACTTTAGTAAATATAATTTACATACCTTTGTTTTTACTTCCTATGCATAAAACTATCTGTCAAAAACTCCAATAGAACTGTCATATAAGTTTGATACCCCATTTGAAAGTGTTTGCAAGCTTGCAAATTAATGAGCTCCTTACCGAACATAAGAAAAATTCTTAATAACTAAATTTTTTAAACATATAAGGTACTGGCACCAGTCTGGGACAACATCGCAGTTGTGAACATTTTAAAATTAAATGTGCTGAAATAGAAATATTCGTTGATGTTTGATTACTGCCCTTACTGGATATTAATCTACATATATACATTTATAAATGTCATACTATCAAAAAAAGTGTATTTTTTATGTAAATGATTAGTGAAGTGAGTATATTTAAAACATTTTTATGTAACTAACATTCTCTGTTATAATGAAATTAAGAATTTCTTTTATGATATTTATATTACAAAATACACAAAGATGTAAAAAAAATTAAGGAAAGTTGTTTCGTTGATAAAATTAAACCAAATTATAATATTTATTAATTTAGACAGTCCCGTATTAACTTTTTTTATATCAAAAATATACAAAGAAAAGAATAATTAGTGATAGGTATTTATGATTTTGTATAATGAATTGAGAGTAAAATAAGAAAAAAATAATAACTCGATCACGCCTGTCACCTATAAAGGGTTGTAATTAGTTTCATTCGATCGGGCGGAAAAAATACTACAAGGGAGGGGGGTTTAGGGGGAAAAACAACGATTTTGTATAATGAATACAAAGCAAAAAAAAATGTTTCATCTCCAGTCACATATAAAGGGTTGAAATTAGTTTCATTCGATCGGGCGGGAAAATTACTACGGGGAAGGGGTTTTAGGGAGAAAAACAACCACCTACCTCGCATAAGAACCGAGATATTTACAATTTTGTATAATGAATAAAAACCATATTCATTTTCATACAATTTTTACTCGAAAATATTTACTATAAATTCTCCCTAATACGTGCCTCGCCTAATTTTTTTAAGATTAAATTTCGGTTTAATTAGGTACAACAATATCAAGACTGTCATTGTTTAGCATATTCATTTTCATATAATTTTTAGGAAAAACATTTACATATATATTATATTTATTTATAAAAACTTAATACGGTCCTGTCCTAATTATTAATGCACTCTATTTATTAATTGTTATATTATCATAACTTCTTTCATTGTTTTAAATTTTACGATTATTTTTTTATAATTTTTGTGTTGTAGTAATTTTTGTAATTTTTAACAAGTGTTCACCACTGGGTGCCCATTACTGATTTTACGTTGTTCACTATTGGTGAATAAACATTAAAAAAATAATAGGCTATAATTTGAAAAAACAAAAATAGAATATATTTGCGGACTTTGGTAATTAAAATGATTTAATAAAGGGGTAGTTGTTTTATTAGTAACGTGAGTTCATGAGAATTACAAAAAAGAAGTCCATTAATCCCAAAAAACAGTAAAACTTGCTCTTAAAGTGTCCCAGACTGGTGCCTGTATATTTAAATTTATAATCTTTTCTTATAAATAAAAAAAATATTAACAGTTATAAATATTGACTTATCTTAAACGACACTATCTCGCTATCCTCTTGTATTAAAATAAAATTATGTTCCCTTATACATACATACATATTCTTGCAATGTTAATTGTTTATAATTTTCCACTGTATACTTGATTATTTCTTTATATTGTTATTTTCTAATTCTTTTAATTTGTCCTTTCAACATTTCATTTGTCTTTATTAATTATACATATATATTTTATACTTTAAAAATAACATTTATTTCCACTTATTATTAATATGAATTCGCTCTCTTTTATTCACAAGTATTTAATGCACCATCTCTTTCTAACGCATCGTATTCTAAACTTCAAATATGATTATTTCTACTCATATTTATTTATTCTTTAATCTTTATTACATATTATACTTTTTTAATGATTTCACTTATATTTAATTCAATACATATATAATAATATTTACTTCTATATTCTATGACTGACTTTTTTCTATTATTTAAAGATATTCTATTATTTTAAACATAACCACTTTTCACGTTTTAATAAAACTACTTTTTATTATATTCACTTTTAAAATACTCTTCTTCATTTAATTTTAATTTCTCTACTCTTTTTTAACATTTATACACTTTTTAAAACTATTATTTATACTTCTTTTTAACATTACATCTTAACTTAATGACAGCATTCTGATTATCTTAAAAACGGCTTCCCTTTGTCAACTACCGCACATGCGTCGAACTAATTTTATATGTACAACAGAAGTTTTAAACAAACATAACAGTGGTCTTTCAGTCTTTCTGTAACTTATTTACAGTGCGTACACAAATTTTGAGGATTTAGTGTAATGCAGATTATTGCCCCTACCATGTTAAATTTTGATCTATTAATATCCCTAAAAAGTTTATTTCCTTATTGATGTAAAACTATCCACATAGAGAGTTGGGCATTATTTAGCTAATTTTTTTATTTTATTGAAAAATTGACGATTAACAATTAAATTGCATTTCTTATTTGCAACTAACGATTAATAACAGTATTTTGTAATTGCTTAATTTCAGATTTAATTAAAATAAAATATTTATAGTTAAACTTTTGTCTACCTGTACTTTAACGTAGTAATATAATTATGATGCATGGTGGGAGGTTAATGAATTCATTTTTTTTAAAGTTCAGACACGTATTAAGTGATATTTTAGGCCCGTATTGTTAAAATTACAAATACATATACATATACTGTATAGAAAACTAGTTTATATTTTAATTAATTTTAAAAAATTGTACATAAGCGTATTGAGTGATATTTGAGGCCCGTGTATTAAATTAATTAATAAATTCATAACTTACCCACTGTCACAGATGAACGGTTCTAATTGGTCTCAATCGATCCGGCGGGAAAAATACTTCGGGATTGTAGGGTGTGGGGGGCAAAACAACCCTCTATCCAGCAGAGGAGTCGAGATATTTACGATTTTCTGTAATGAATACCATAAGTAGGGAATCAGAGAAAAATTAAATATTTACAGTAAATACAGCATAGAAACATAAGATATCATTACTAAATTTAATAAAATGAAAAAAAGACCAGACACGTATTAAGTGATATTTATTGTTAAAATAACAAATTCACATATATAATATACCTTGTTTATAATTTAATCAAATAAAATAAATGTACAGAAGCGTATTGAGTGATATTTGAGGCCCATATATTAAATTAATAAATTCACAACTCATATCACAAATGAAGGGTTGCAATTGGTCTCACTCGATCCGGCAGGAAAAATACTTTGGGATTGTAGTTGCGTGGGGGGAAAAACAACCCTCTATCTAGCGCAGGAGTCGAGATATTTACGATTTTCTGTAATGGATAAGTAGCGAAACAGAGATAAATTTAATATTTACAATAAATTTTATTGTAAATATTAAATCGTAAATATGTCGACTTCTGTACGAGATAGAGGGTTGTTTCCCCCCCCCCCCACACCCTTGTATTATTTGTTTGTTCTGAGGGATATTCTATACTACACAATGTTTATTTTCCAGGGGTATCAAATTAAAAAAACGTTAAACTATTAGTTATTGAAGCTTAAAAAGTGTGCTTCAGCCATTTTATCAGTATAGCGGATAAACAAATGATTTTTTTTCAAAATGGAAACCCTAAAATCAGCTATTTAAATGTTAAAAAAATATTTGCGGAGAACGAGATTGAAATGTAATTTTTTTTACAGATGCTATAAAGTAAGCTTCAATGGCCAATAGGTTTTTTGCCGATATTTTTATTTTTCTAGCTAACAGTTTAAAAAACCGATGAAAAATACGATTACATAAATAACATATACATACCAACATTATGTTTTATATTTATTTTAAAATTCTGATGTATTCTAAATTAGTGGTTGGTAACATTTTTACTTAGAAGGGCACTAACAACAAAAATTAAAAAGGTAAATATGAATAATATATTTTCAGAACCCATGACTAGTATATACATATATTATGTATATTATTATTATATTATAATAGATGATTATCTATTATCATATATATCTATGTGCAAATATATATAACAATATATTTTCGGAGCTGAGGGCTAATATATGTTAATGTATAATAGTATATTATCAGGTATGTCTATATATTAATATATATAATGATATATTTTGAGCTCTGAGGGTTGATATATATATTAAGACATCGCTATATATTATCAGATATGTCAATATAATAATATATATAACGATATATTTTGAGCTCTGAGGATTGATATATATATTAAGACATCGCTATATATTATGAGATATGTCAATATATTAATATATATTACGATATATTTTGAGCTCTGAGGGTTTATATATTTATTAAGGCATCGCTATATATTATCAGATATATTAATATATAATTATATATTACAATATATTATTGCATCTGTAGACTGACATATATTAAAATAATATATATTTAAAATAAATGTATATTAAGACATAACCATATATTATCAGACATTTCTTTGTATAAATATATATAACAATATATTTTAAGCTCTTTTTATTAAGATATTACTATACATTATCAGACATATCGACATATAGTAATATATTTTTGGCTCAAAAATTAATATATTACCATATATAACGATATGCGAACATATCTTATAATATATCGTTATATATTATCATTTTTTCCCGGGATAATATAAAAATGATATAGAGTCATTCCATTTATAATCATCAAATTTATTAAAATATAGAAGTTGCACCATTTTTAATTTTGATGAAAGTTTAATCAGTTGTTATTATACTTATTAGATAGCAGAAACTGTACTTAGAAAAATTTTAATGGCCATAGTTCGGGGGTGGTGACCGTTTTACCCTCTTAAGATATGAAGATTTCGTCGATTTTCAACGTTTTTTCAACTCGCTATAGCACGCGTTCTAATAAAGCAATTACAACGAGCTTAATGTCATTTGAAAGACTAAAGAATCTAGTTTCAATTGATCTAGCACAATTTAAAGTTTAAATTATTTTTTTTGTAGATAGAGGCTTTTCAAATTTATTAATAAAATTGTCATTTTTTCTATTTTTCGAAATTTATTGTGGCTCTAAGGTTAAACTGAGAAAGCTATAATTATGTGTAAGTTATGTTCATTTATAGTACTCAGTACCCACAAAAAATCAGCTTGATTGATGCACATCTTTTATTAAAAAAATTTAGTTAAATATCGCAAAAATCACGAAAGCACCAAAATCAGCTGTTTTCGAAGCAAAAAAAAGTTATGTGGGGGACGAGATAAAATTCTGATTTTTTTTTTACAAATGCTCTAAATAGTTATCTTTGAAGGCCTTATAGATTTGTTTTGTTATTTTCATTTTTATAGCAACCAGAATTTTTTTTTAAATTTAAAAAAATACGAAAACTTCAAAAACGGTTATTTTTAAACACAATACAAAAATATGTTGGGCACGAGATAGAATTCTGATTTTTTTTTTACAAATGCTCTAAATAGTTATCTTTGAAGGCCTTATAGATTCGTTTTGTTATTTTCATTTTTATAGCAACCAGATTTTTTTTTTTAATTTAAAAAAATACGAAAACTTCAAAAACGGTTATTTTTAAACATAATACAAAAATATGTTGAGCACGAGATAGAATTCTGAATTTTTTTTTACAAATGCTCTAAATAGTTATCTTTTATGGCCTTATAGATTCGTTTTGTTATTTTCATTTTTATAGCAACCAAAATTTTTTTTTTTAATTTAAAAAAATACGAAAACTTCAAAAACGGTTATTTTTAAACATAATACAAAAATATGTTGGGCACGAGATAGAATTCTGATTTTTTTTTTACAAATGCTCTAAATAGTTATCATTGAAGGCCTTAATGATTCGTTTTGTTATTTTCATTTTTATAGCAACCAGATTTTTTTTTTTTTATTTAAAAAAATACGAAAACTTCAAAAACGGTTATTTTTTAAACAATACAAAAATATGTTGGGCACGAGATAAATTTCTGAATTTTTGTTTACAAATGCTCTATGTAGTTATCTTTGAAGGCCTTATAGATTCGTTTTGTTATTTTCATTTTTATAGCAACCAGAATTTTTTATTTAAATTTCAAAAAATACAAAAACTTCAAAAACAGCTATTTTTTAAACAATACAAAAATATGTTGGGCATGAGATAGAATTCTGAATTTTTTTTTATAATTGCTTTAAGTAATTAACTTTAAAGACCAATTGGCTTTTTCTTGTTATTTTCATTTTTCTAGTCACCAGACTTTTTTTAAATCCTTAAAAGTGTAAAAACTCAGATATTGTACTAATCAATACTAAAGAGAATCTAAATTAACAAATCTTACACTTAATAATAGTATTTACTACTTCGGATTGAGTTTGATATTTTTTCAACTTTTTGATCAATTTCATTTTTTCTCTTTGATAGGTAAAGGCAGTTTTTTAATTACAACAGGAGATTCATTCAAAACAGCACAAACTTGGTTGTTTTTTTAAATACAGGGTTCAAATATTTCATCCCTGATATAGTAAATAATGATTTTTTTTGGACATCACGACAATATTCATAATGAAAATAAATATTTATAAAAAACATATAATATTAAACCTTTCACAGAAGAATAATAAGTATACTTCAAAATCAATTTAACAATTAATTTATTTGTATGCTTTAACATCATAAATATAATAATAATAATATAACACATATTTTTTTTTTTTTTTTCGAAAATACATGATTTTGGAGATTTTACACTTTTAAGGATTTAAATCTGATGACTAGAAAAATAAAAATAACAAGAAAAAGCCAATTGGCCTTTAAAATTAATTACTTAAAGCAATTATAAAAAAATTTCAAAATTCTATCTCGTGCCCAACATATTTTTGTATTGTATAAAAAATAGCCGTTTTTGAAGTTTTCGTATTTTTTTAAATTTACAAAAAAATTCTGGTTGCTATAAAAATGAAAATATTTAAAACGAATCTATAAGGCCAAAAAGATAACTATTTAGAGCATTTGTAAAAAAAAAATTCAGAATTCTATCTCGTGCCCAACATATTTTTGTATTATGTTTAAAAATAACCGTTTTTGAAGTTTTCGTATTTTTTTAAATTAAAAAAAAAAATCTGGTTGCTATAAAAATGAAAATAACAAAACGAATCTATAAGGCCTTCAAAGATAACTATTTAGAGCATTTGTAAAAAAAAAATCAGAATTCTATCTCGTGCCCAACATATTTTTGTATTATGTTTAAAAATAACCGTTTTTGAAGTTTTCGTATTTTTTTAAATTAAAAAAAAAATTCTGGTTGCTATAAAAATGAAAATAACAAAACGAATCTATAAGGCCATAAAAGATAACTATTTAGAGCATTTGTAAAAAAAAATTCAGAATTCTATCTCGTGCCCAACATATTTTTGTATTATGTTTAAAAATAACCGTTTTTGAAGTTTTCGTATTTTTTTAAATTAAAAAAAAAATCTGGTTGCTATAAAAATGAAAATAACAAAACGAATCATTAAGGCCTTCAATGATAACTATTTAGAGCATTTGTAAAAAAAAATTCAGAATTCTATCTCGTGCCCAACATATTTTTGTATTATGTTTAAAAATAACCGTTTTTGAAGTTATCGTATTTTTTTAAATTAAAAAAAAAAATTCTGGTTGCTATAAAAATGAAAATAACAAAACGAATCTATAAGGCCATAAAAGATAACTATTTAGAGCATTTGTAAAAAAAAATTCAGAATTCTATCTCGTGCCCAACATATTTTTGTATTATGTTTAAAAATAACCGTTTTTGAAGTTTTCGTATTTTTTTAAATTAAAAAAAAAATCTGGTTGCTATAAAAATGAAAATAACAAAACGAATCTATAAGGCCTTCAAAGATAACTATTTAGAGCATTTGTAAAAAAAAAATCAGAATTTTATCTCGTCCCCCACATAACTTTTTTTTGCTTCGAAAACAGCTGATTTTGGTGTTTTCGTGATTTTTGCGATATTTAACTAAATTTTTTTAATAAAAGATGTGCATCAATCAAGCTGATTTTTTGTGGGTACTGAGTACTATAAATGAAGATAACTTACACATAATTATAGCTTTCTCAGTTTAACCTTAGAGCCACAATAAATTTCGAAAAATAGAAAAAATGACAATTTTATTAATAAATTTGAAAAGCCTCTATCTACAAAAAAAATAATTTAAACTTTAAATTGTGCTAGATCAATTGAAACTAGATTCTTTAGTCTTTCAAATGACATTAAGCTCGTTGTAATTGCTTTATTAGAACGCATGCTATAGCGAGTTGAAAAAACGTTGAAAATCGACGAAATCTTCATATCTTAAGAGGGTAAAACGGTCACCACCCCCGAACTATGGCCATTAAAATTTTTCTAAGTACAGTTTCTGCTATCTAATAAGTATAATAACAACTGATTAAACTTTCATCAAAATTAAAAATGGTGCAACTTCAGCACCTTGATGATTTTATATGGAATGACCCTATAAAAACAGTTATTTAAATAAAATTAACTCGAAATATTCAATAAAAACGCTTCTGTCTCCCACTACCCGTTTGTCTTACCGTCTTGAACATTGGTGAATTTAGCACGAGGAAGCACTGTACATTTACTTGGCAGATGTTTTTCTTATGTTAATCAAATGGGAAAAAAACTAAGTTTGCGCCGTTCACAGGTTTGATCTATGAGTCTGAAATTTTGGGACAATTAACTTTTGATCCAAATACATCCTAAAACATAGCCCACTGGGATCGAAAAAATTAAAATAGTTTTAAAAAAACACTCTAATGTATATGTTACGGCTAAAACCCGAAGTGCGGCTAGAACTAGGTGTAGCCGGCTACACCTAGTTCTAGCCGAGAACAGTCGGCTAGAACTAGGTGTGGAATATCGATGCTTGAATATTGATGTTCTTTTGTATGGATTTCTTAAATGTGGGGCTTATAATCTATAGTTTAAAAAAATGCGTTACTTATTATTATATCAAATTAAAACATTTTCGCGTCAGCATATTGTTATATGCTATTTTATTATGTAATAAATGTTATGTTTTATTTATTAAATTTATTTAATATTATTCTATAGAACACTGTTTTTCTGTCTGAAGAGAAGTTTGGTGACTGTCCCAGTGGCGTAGTAAGAAATTTTTTAAGGAGGGTTAAATTTTTTGAAGGTATTTTGAACAAATGTTTTTCAAAACATACTTTTTTAAGAACATTGATTATTTCGGGGGGGGGGGGTCGTCCCCAAAAAACCCCCGTTACAACGTCACTGAATTGTCCTTTATATTAAGGTTTAAGTTTAATTTTTTGTTACTAATATGTATTTTTTGTCAATGGATAGTTACATACATTATATCATATATTAAACATACTAATATAACCCATCCTGCATTTTATAACTTTTTTTGGCATCCCTATAAATGGAAACATTAGCACCAGATTTGGTAATTAGCTAATGTACAAACCATTTTTAGATATCGGCACTAGAGATCGTTTTGATCTATTTTTGTGATGAATTTTGTTATTTCTATACTATATATAGTGGGGACACAAGAATTCCTATTGGCTAGAAAATTGTCTCCAAGTGTGGGTCAAATACAGGGAGCGGTGTAAAAAGGGAGATAGGGGAACAATGCAACAAGACTAGAAAAATGTATTACATGAACCAGATGTTTGGATACCAGGTTACCCGGATAGAAACCAATATTCTTGAAAAAATACAATACATTATTGGACATAGTGATGAATAATTGATTTTTATTTTGTAGCTGCATTTTTATTATTTAAATAAATAACTACCACAATTTTAATTATATATTAAACAAACTATGTTTAATATATATTATATACTCATCCAAACAATTATTAAAGGAACAAGAAATTAAACATTTTTTTGGGGTGTTTTTTGAAGTGCTGTATCTTTTTGAAAAATGGTCGAGGCTTCTGAAATTCGAATAAAAATGATACCACTGAATTCATTATAAAATTCCCTACAAATCTACATAAGTTACATTTTTTTAGATTAATTAAAAAACTTATAAAAACAATAAAAGCCAAAGTCAGTAATATTAAAATAATAATAATAATAATACTTAAATAATGAACTATTCTTGGTATTAATTTAAAAATTTTTGAAACCATACTTGTTGTGAAATAAAAAGTCAAAATTTTAACTTTGGTTTTGAAAACATTTTTTTCTTAACCCATATTGTGCTGTATATCATTGGAATTGGAGTGAAATATACTATAAAATGACACCCCGCCCAATTCTCTAGGTCAATTAGATCAGCTTGTAGAGCATTTCAAAAATTTTCCATCACGGTTTTTATATGTATTATTATATTATAATATAATATAAAAAAAAGTTTAAAAAAATTATTATATTTATGATTGTGAGATCAGACATATATTACATATATAGGAGATACAAATTCTAGACATCTTGCAGTTTTTACAGAAATTGTGAGTAGATTTTTTCCCCGCAAAATATTGCATATGTAGGTATAAAATGGTTAAAAACGCACATTATTTATCTGATTTGCTGGAAACATATGTTATGTTTTAGCGCAAAGGATGGAACAGCATGGTACCCCCCACAGACATAAAGACATGGACAGCGCCATCCGTATCTTACGAGTGTAAGAAAGTGGACACAGAGATAGAGCTTGGTTTAACCAGCTTCTATCTCATAACGGCAGCGTGTAAGAAAAAGATAGAATATGGTTTCACCTTGCTCCATCTCTCTTTTCTTCACGACCATTTTAAAATGCGAATCACGCTGTCCAGTACTACATGTCTATGGTACCCCTACTATATGTAACGAAGACAGTTCCCCTTAAACGAGATATGGCGAGATATTCATGGATAGGCACCAAAACATGTAAACATACATAATGCCATCTAGTATTTAGAGGCGTATTCAAAGTTAAATACATTATAAAGCTGAACCCGTGTCGCCACCTGGAACGATGCGAATTTGAAACTGCTGATGAGACATATTAGTATGTTTAATATATGATAAAATGTATTACATAATAAAATAGTACATAACAATACTACATTTTCGCTGACGCGAAAATGTTTTAATTTGATATAATAATAAGTAACGCATATTTTTTAAACTATAGTTTATAAGCCCCACATTCAAGAAATCCATACAAAAGACTATCAATATTCAAGCATCGAGATGCCACACCTAGTTCTAGCCGAACGCAATCGGCTACACCTAGTTCTAGCCGACTGTTCTCGGCTAGAAGTAGGTGTAACCGGCTACACCTAGTTCTAGCCGCACTTCGGGTTTTAGCCGTAACATATACACAAATATACCACTATCACGAGTGGCTATATTTAGGGTCCCGTAGAAAACTAAGAACCCTTAGAGCCCTTTGACATGTGAACGGACTTTGATGGTTTCGCTCTGTCCGTCCGTCCGTCTTCTGTATGTCATAGTCTTCCCATTATCTTATGTATATAGAGTAAGTGCGCCATATATGGACCACCATAAGGATTTTCTCAAATTAAACTCCAAATTTTAAAGTGTAATCAGCTTTATTTATTTTAAACAGTTCGATGGTTATTTGCTATCTAATAAAATTCTTAAAAAACATCAACAGCTTAGAAATAATCAATATTTTCCAAAATATGTTATTTTTATGAACTTGAAAAAAGTTATTAGGACTTAGACTAATCATTTGCATTGGTACAAAATTCGCACACATAGAAGTCAACCATATCTTTTCTGCCAGTACACTCTTCATGAACCTATTGCCTACAAGGTGCACATTGGATCCATTTCTCTCCATGAACATCTTTAGAAAAAAGCCCATCACAATACAAATATTTACCATTTTCATTTTGGGAACGATCAGGACTTTCATCTGTGCTATCATTGACTGAATAATCACTCTTATCAGAACTTTCAGAAGATGATTCTTTATCTTTTGAGATCTTTCTTTTTTTCTGGGCTGTTTTCTTTGACGCTTTCTTTGATTTATTTTTTATGTTCAACGATCTCTTTTTCTTCAATTTATCTGTTTCTTCTTTCCTTTTTATCGATGTTTCTAAATCTTGCTTATAAGGTGAAGATGTCAAAATCATAGATCTGGTGGCCCTCCTTCCTCTGTTGCTGACAGTTTTCTATAATCGTGGTATGGGCTGCAATACCTTTGGCGACAAATATGTTCTAGATGATGTGGAGGGACCAGCCATTGAATCATCCATGGTGGTAGTCGGCTCTTTGGTTTGCGGGTTTGCATGGTGATTTCTATCAGCGCTCAGAGTAGAAAAAAATTTACCTAATTCATCTTCCAATTCACTCGTTAACGTCGATTTTCTTCCAAGTTTATGGTTAGTAATGTCGCTAAGTGATTGGTGTTCTATTTTTGATAAACGTATAAACGTAGTTTTGGGTACACCGTATGTTTTGGATGCTTTAAAAAAAACCCATTTTCTTTTCTCGTACAGCTTCAATTGCATCTGCCATTGCATTTTTATCCCACGTTTGTCTGGTCTTCTCTTTTGTTTTAGATGCCATCCAGAAACATAAAAATTAAACATAAGTGACTGTTTATAATATGGACCACTAGTCCATATTCAAAACATACTGGTGGTCCATATTGTAATACTCATACATTTCAAGGTTAATATTGTTGTACAGAAAATTATAAAAACTATAGGATGTTACAACTTAATATGAATAATTGTAAAATAACTCTCCTTTCTCCTGGTTTAATCCACTTTTACATCGAGTAATATTTGTTGAAGTGATGAGCTTACACAGTTAGCTAAAAAATTAGATCATGACAAAAGGAAATATCGGTATTAGTCCGGACGTTAAGAGCGATATTTCGACTAATCTCTGCACTTTTTGATAGAAGCATGAAAATTGGTATAGTTGTACATTAAACCTTCCTCTACAAAACTAGAAATGGCGACATTTCAAAAACCTGTGTGGTCCCCCTTATAGGGGCAAACATATCTCCTCGGATTTAGTTTTTCTTATTTATCTCGCAAATGGTTATCCAGACGACACAAATAGAAGAAACCGAAAATAATGTTTATTAGATTCTAAACAAAAGTTGTTATTATAAATTTTACGATAAGAGTCACCGTTGCCGTATAAATGGGGGTTAAAATTATGAGAAAATTTGCACGCGCGGTGAAACTTGCGTTCATGCTCAAATATCTCGTAAACGGGTTTTCTCACGAGAAAAATTAATAGGACAAATATTAAAGAGCAGACAATTCTCTATCAGATGTATGAATCTGTCATCCTGTAAAATTATTTTTTAATTAATTTTGGTCACTACAAGTAGAATAACATATATGACAATTTAAGAAAAGTAACGGTTCTCGTCTAATTTTGTTTTCGTTATGTATAATTAAGCACTTGTATAGTTAAGTTATAGTTCTTTTATATTAATTAATGAATATAAAGAGAAAGAAAGAGAAAAAAATTGTGTTAAATTGACCTGCATTTATCAATAAATCAAAAAATAACTATACGAACAAAAATTATTTTTTTTTATTATAAAGTACACCCTGTATAATATATTATATGTACTTATGATATAAATATGACAAAACATTAAAATTATAAATATTTATAGGCTATAGACATGTTTTTTATTCTCTTTAGCTGAAAAAACTTCTATTAACACTAGTGCAGAATCTCTTGATAGCTCCTATTTGTTATACAAACCTTCAAACGCCCAAAACTTTAGGATGAATATATTCGTCATAAAGTTTAGAATAATAAACAATTAATTATTTTTTACTTAACATTGTACATTTTGAGTAATTTGAAGTTGAAATTGATGACTATTAGACGATAACAGTAAGAATTGTGTCGGATATATTCTTTTTTGTTTCAAATCTCGTGAACGGTCAATTGGATGTAAAAAATGTACTGAAACTGAATTGTCGGCAATGAAATTTTGAATAATATTTCGTTATGTTTCACATGTCAAATATTAAAGTTTCCGAGTAAAAAAAGGTCAAAGTTAGAAATTAATTGATATATTACATGAACGGTGTAAAGCAGGGTATATTTGTCACACAATATTTTATGACCAGATTTTTACAATTCAAAAAATTATAGAAAATATAATAGAGTGGACTTTACCATACATACATTTTTCTTTTACAAAAAATATGATAGTTTTATTGTTAAACATTTCTCAGCATTGTTATTTAGTATGATATTTTTAGTATGTATGGTAATTTTAATTTTTTTTCCGGCCGATCTTTAGGAATTCAACCCTACGATTCATGATGGAAATATAAAATTGTATACAGTTGTACATCAAACCCACCTCTACAAACCTAGAAATGACTCTACCCTCAAATCTTGTGCGGTCCCCCATTCAGAGGTTAACATAGTATCTCCACAAGTTTTCTTTATTTAAATTTTTTAATTTTAATTTTTGAAAATGATACAATAAATATATACATACATATATTTACATATTCATATGTGCATTTTACTCATCTCTCTATTAAAATGAAATATTTGAATTGTGTAATACGCTTTTTATATTTTATTTATAATAATATTTACAAAATTTGAAACAAAGAAGAATATATCCGACACAATTCTTACTGTATCGTCTAATAGTCATCAATTTAAACTTCAAATTACTCAAAATGTACAATGTTAAGTAAAAAATAATTAATTGTTTATTATTCTAAACTTTATGACGAATATATTCATTCTAAAGTTTTGGGCGTTTGAAGGTTTGTATAACAAATAGGAGCTATCAAGAGATTCTGCACTAGTGTTAATAGAAGTTTTTCCAGCTAAAGAGAATAAAAAACATGTCTATAGCCTATAAATATTTATAATTTTAATGTTTTGTCATATTTATAACATAAGTACATATAATATATTATACAGGGTGTACTTTATAATAAAAAAAATTTTTTTTGTTCGTATAGTTATTTTTTGATTTATTGATAAATGCAGGTCAATTTAACACAATTTTTTTCTCTTTCTTTCTCTATATATTCATAAATTATTTAAAAGAACCATAACTTAACTATACAAGTGCTTAATTATACATAACGAAAACAAAATTAGACGAGAACCGTTACTTTTCTTAAATTGTCATACATATATGTTATTCTACTTGTAGTGACCAAAATTAATTAAAAAATAATTTTACAGGATGACAGATTCATACATCTGATAGAGAATTGTCTGCTCTTTAATATTTGTCCTATTAATTTTTCTCGTGAGAAAATCCGTTTACGAGATATTTGAGCATGAACGCAAGTTTCACCGCGCGTGCAAATTTTCTCATAATTTTAACCCTCATTTATACGGCAACGGTGACTCTTATCGTAAAATTTATAATAACAACTTTAGTTTAGAATCTAATAAACATTATTTTCGGTGTTCTCTATTTGTGTCGTCTGGATAACCATTTGCGAGATAAATAAAAAAACTAAATCCGCGGAGATATGTTTGCCCCTAAAAGGGGGACCACACAGGTTTTTGAAATGTCGCCATTTCTAGTTTTGTAGAGGAAGGTTTAATGTACAACTATACCAATTTTCATGCTTCTATCAAAAAGTGCAGATGAAAAGTTCTTAACGTCCGGACTATATGGAGAACCATACATGACTTCCATGTTCTTTCTATCTTTTTAAACAATTTTTAAATATACATATTTTTAAATATTTTATTTATATAACCTACTACTATAAATATACATATCGTAATACATTAAAAAAACATATATACTTACAACGGTTACAGCTCTTTTTGCCATTTGTATATAAATATTAGTTTTCTAATGTCAAAAATATAATTCACATTCGTAGAAAAACTAATTTGACAATTTGAATTTAGTTGCATTTGTTTCCAAGGTAACATGAATTAGTATTTAAAATTCAAATTTTAAGTGTGTTTTTCATCCCTTTCATGGCTGTTTAGGCACGTACAAATAATAAATGTCCCTTAGATTCAATTGAACTGCAAATGTACCAAATCTTATCAAAATTAGTGAGATAATACTCGCAATGTTCACTTTTTAGATTTAGACGAAAAAAGTTACAAAATTTCGAATATTTCCAAAACCCCTGATGCGATTAGCACCAAAATCAATAGGTCTGGAGTACTCACTGAGACAAACATTATCCCCAAAAATAATTCAGATCGGTGCATTTTTACAGTAGTTATCGTGAACGAAAAAAAAATCTACATCCTGACACACAGACACACGCACAGCCGCCATGCGGAAATTAACTTTTCTTTACGTTTTGAAGTTAGTACAATCAGAATTTGTCATTTTCTCGGATACGATTTTTCGATGGTATTACAATACTTCCATTTCTTTGAGAACATGGAAGTAAAAATGGCTCCCGTGAATACGTGAGTGCGAGTTAACTCACTGCAAGCGACTGGCGAGCCGCGGGAGGGGTGAGGCTTAGTGTGTGCGAAACGTCGACTCGATACAACAAACGTTCTTTGAGAAACGCCAGTGGTCCATATTAGAGAACCGGTCCATATATGTATGGCGCACTTACTCTACCTATTGAAATGAAATTTGGTATTTGGACGTAGATTAATGATCCAAGCATAGAAATGATAGAATTTTTGAAAAAATAATATTTTTAGACAACCTTTATATAGACTGAAGAGTTTATTCAATTTTTTCCACTAATGAGTAGGGTATCTTTAGATAGGTATCTTAAATGCAACAAAAATATTTTAGAACATTTTAATTTTAACCCTTCAGTCATTAGATATTTGCTTTCAAAGTCGTTTTCAGAATACTATCGGAGTAATAACCTCTGGCTCCTTCGCTAAGTGCACCACTATTTTGGTATGGTATGGTTATAGCTTTAAATTTCGACTGGATGTTGTCCTCTACCGACAGCTCCTTCGTGATGTTATTGATTTGGTGTGTGTATTTTTTATTTTTTATTTATTATTAAAGGATAATCAGATGGATAAGGATGTTGCATATGGGCCGATCATTGCAGGTTAAACGAGCTAGAGAGCCATGTTTATGGAGTAAAAGGTAGAATCAGTGAGGGTTTAATTAAGGATATATTATGTATCTAATCATTACTTTATTTATTTTTTTCGATTTTTATTATTTTCTATATTGTCATTTTTGTTTCTTCTATGTATGTCATAATTTCTTTAACATTGTGGGCAAACGGTTATACTTACAACTGCATATGAAGAGATTCAATTTACAGAGAATAAAATCACCTATAAAATGCATTATATTTTTTTATTCTACGTTGGATAGTTTCTAAAATACGTAATACCAAAAAATTACAAAAAAAAATCTCTTGATGTAGCTCCTATAGTTACAATTCAAAGTGGAAACCATTTTTGAACCCATAAATATAGTATTAGTTAAACAGTGAATTTTTTGAAATTTTTTATAAATCGTTAAATAGCAATATTCCTTTTTACAGCTGATCGGGAATAAAGCGACATTTTTCAAAAATTACATTTTAGTCATGAGATTTTCGACGACCATCACTCAAAAACTATTAACTTTTGAGATATGAATTTTATTATTTTTTATAGGAAATTTCATTATCTATCAAATGGGTCCTATTCAGTTTTGCTCTAGCTCACACCGTTTTCGCTGCATCGATGATTTAAACATAAGCGGCTGTCAAGTTTTTTATTTTTATTTTTTTGTGTGTATTTCCCGGTTTGGTGTAAATTTTTCGAAACACAATTTTTCGAATCACAATTCTTCGAATGAACAATTTTTAGAAAAATTTAAGTTTTATTGTTTTAGTTAATAAAATATTAAGTAAAGTAATATTTGGACATTTTACGATATCCATACTAATATTATAAATGCGAAAGTGTGTTTGTCTGTCTCTCTGTTTGTTACCTTTTCACGGCCAAACCGCTGAACCGATCTTGATGAAATTTGGCAGTGAAATAGCTTGCATTCCGAGGACGGACATGGGCTATTTCGTATCTCAAAAATTCAACCCCTAAAAAATTGCAAAGGGGTGGAATTTTTTTTTTTTTTAGTTATTAATATTTTACCCCCCGATACATATGAAGGGTTGTAAGTGGTTTTATTCGATCTGGCGGGAAAAATACCACAGAGGCGGGGAATTTTGGGGGAAAAACAACCCTTTATCTCGCATAGGAGCCGAGATATTGACGATTTTGTATAATGAAAGAAAACTAAAAATAAGAAAAATTTAATATTTTACCCCCTGTCCCATATGAAGGGTTGTAATTGATTACATTCGATCTGGCGGGAAAATAGTACGGAAGAGGGATTATTAGGGGGACAAAACAACCCCTTATCTTACATAGGAGTCGCGACTTATATTTAAATGCGAAAGTGTATCTCTCAGTCTGTCTATTTGTTACCTGTTCACGACTAAACTACTTTACCGATTTTGATGAAATTTGGCAGTGAGATGGCTTACATCCCGAGGACGGATAAAGGCTAAGGAATTGCAAGGGGGAGGAAAAATTTTAATTTTTTTTTAGTAATTAATATTTTACCCCCCGTTACATATGAAGGGTTGTAAGTGGTTTTATTCGATCCGGCGGGAAAAATACCACGGTGGCGAGAGTTTTAGGGGGAAAAACAACCCTCTATCTCGCATAGGAACCGAGATATTTACGATTTTGTATAATGAAAGAAAACTAAAAATAAGAAAAATTTAATATTTTACACCCTGTCACATATAAAGGGTTGTAGTAATTAGTTTCATTCGATCCGGCGGAAAAAATATCATGGGGATAGGGCTTTCGAAATCCACGCGAGCGAAGCCGCGGGTAGCAGTTAGTATTTAATAAACAAAAAGCCATGTAATTTATTTAGGTACATACATGCATATGATAGTACATATGCAGTTTGTGAGAGAGCTGGCTAATCCTCTCATCAATAAACTAATTTTGTTTAATGTTAATAATAACATACGCGTCAAAAAGAACATTTATTGGGATTTAAAAAACAAAAGAAAATCGCTTAAATTGAATTTATTATAATAAACCAACATTCAAAAAACATGCAAACACAACTTAAATATATTTCGTAAAATGTCCAAATATTACTTTACTTAATATTGTATTAACTAAATAAAATTAAAATTAAATTTTTCGAAAAATTGTTCATTCGAAGAATTGTGATTCGAAAAATTGTATTTCGAAAAACTCGCCGGATACCGTATTTCCCGGGGGTCCCCGCTCCAAAAAGTTTCTGATTTTAAATAATATAAAAAAACAAAACTAAAAAAAAAATCATCAAAATCGAAGCTGTTCTTGAGGACTTAGAGATATTGCCTGTTTTATGTATTCATTGACGCGACTAAATAATGATATACAAGATCTTAAGGCCTTAGTTAATTTGAGAATGTTTCAGAAACATATTACACACATATCTATTTACATGCAAATTTAAGAGTATTATTATGGAATATTAATAAGAACTTAAACCAAATAATTAAACTGAATACTACGTTTAAATATTTTGTTAATTTATTAGTCAATTTTATGTCTATTAATATGTATATTCCCATTTTTTTCGCGATTTAAATATCAGCTGGAATATTTTAGCTTACACGGAGGAAAATGGAACTCAAATTTTAGGAAAAATTACAATTCCTAAATAAAAATTTACTATTCGTATTGCAATAATTTTACAGACTTATTATAAAAATCATAATCTTTTAATTGTCCTAAAATTTGAGCTCCATTTTTCTGTGTACTATAAGGACTTTTTATGAGTTACCCCTTTCGTGCCCGAGGTTTTTTTTGTTACCGATATTGCTGATTTTTCTGTCATCAATTCATACCTATCTAAGTATACTAAAACTCCAGGGATTTTGTTGTAATAACTATAGTTTCAGAAAAAACAGCTGTGACATACATATATGTAACGCTGGGCACATCCCTAGTTAATTGGTATGTTGTAAGTTTTTATTGATTCTTGAATAACTCATACATTTTGTATTACTATATTTTGTTTAATTGTATAAGATGGATATTTATTTACATTAATTATTATTAATATTTTTTGTTCGTGGCAATTTAAACAACATGTAACTAAAAAATACATATCAATGTGTCTTGTGGAATGTGCAGTGGCGTAGCCAGATTTTTCAAGGGGGGTCTAATTTTTTTAAGAGGGGGTCATTTTCATATAACATATATTTTACTACATATACATTATATGATATAACCGTTTGGCTCCTCGCTAATTACCCATGCGGGGGAGCCAAGACCTCCTGCCCCCCACCCCCCTCAACTGAATACGCCACTTGACAGCGCATATATTATAGGGATGTGCCCAGCGTTACATATATGTCGGAGCGTGTAATATTATTACATAAGATGGTGGCATCGCCACGTCTCACGCACTGTCACTAATCTGCTCTACTTTCGTCGTTCATCAATAAAACAAACACAAATCAACAATATTGTCCTTTTATCAACATTAATCACTAAGTTACAATTACAAAATCACACATTGCCTTTTCATTAACTTCACAAGATCTTTAAATTATAGAAAATAACACTAATCGAATGTTTTTATAACAATTATAAATACACAGAATATTATGTGACTGCCAAACACTGTAATTGCAATTCAGGTGTGATGTAACACTTTTAAAGACACGATAACGTAGGTCGATTGCCAAACCAGAACTGATTAACTGCCGTCTCTCCAAATTGACGGTCTCTTCTCTGCCCCTTCCAATCGACCTCCCACTTAGCGTGTCTCCTGATCTGCTGACTGGTTATTGGTGCTGACTTCTGATTGGTCTGCGTCATTTCCATGTATTTAGCGCCAATTTGAACTAAATAATTTCCGCGCGCCGACATATATGTATGTCACACCATAGTTCAACACTTATTTACACATTGTAAATTCAGAAATTTATAAAAACTGGATACATAATACGAAACAACATACAATTCTCTACAAAAAACCGTAAAAATTAAAAATTTTCTACTAATAATAACAAAATATAATAATATTAAAGAGAAACGTATTTCTATTTTGGTATCCATAAAAATACACCCAACTTCATTGATGCACAATTATTGTTGAAAGACAAATAGAAAATAGAACGTTGGTATTTGCATTGTTGATGTATTCAGTCCAATACTCGAAAATAAGTATGAGTTCAAACCCATTCGCATTAAAATAATCTTACAGCAACGCAAAATCTTAACAAAAGCGCGCTGTTACATACATATATATATTGTCACGCCGCGCCGCACTGTGGAAAATAAAGGTCTGTTTCGGACCAAAAATCTATAACTTTTTTATTACTAAAGATAGAGTGTTGAAATTTTGCATAAATATAAAGTAGTATATGACGCTTCTAATGAATTAAGTTTTATAAAAAAAATTCGTAATACAAAATAAAAAATAAATAAAATAAAAATAAAAAACTTCAAAATTGGCATTTATTTTATTTTTAACTAAAAATATTACTTTAAAAGTGTATGAAAATACCTTAAAATTATTAGAAACGACAAAAAATACATAAAATGTTTACCTACTAATTATAGAAATATTTAGAATGGTTTGTTAATAAAAATTTTTAAGCTGTTGTTTTTATGGAATAATGTATAGGTACATTACAGACAGATACTATATGTATTGTACTTGGGGGCCTTCAATTTCTGAAATCAGTTCGTTGACTTTCAAAAGCTGCAGAGGATCTTCATCAAGTTCCTGCACTTTTTTATTATACGGTTTTATAATGCTGGTGATGTATGGATCGGAAGTGTATAAAAGAGTATGAAAGGCGATTTTTTTTATAATTCTTATTACGGGATTCTTGCGCATCTTTTGAAAGTTGACCGATAGGAAGTACTGCAAAATGCTTTATTATATTTTCTCCGTGAATTAAGATTTTGTGTACTGAAGATGGCATATAGTACCATCCATAACTACATAGATTCGGGCAGTTTCTATAGCATAACTACCAAAATATGAAAATAAAAACAAACATTTCTATGGCACCCCTCTCTATTATTCCAAAATTTAAAATTATATTGTTGAGTTTAGTATTTGTCGTTGGTAGTTCCACTAAAGCTTAGTTGCCAAAATTTTTTCAGATTTTTTGAGCCAATAGTTACAGTGTTAGAGAGTGGAGGACAAAATAAAATACTGCTTTTAGCCCCCTATAGGCGCGATTTTTGAGTTAGAAAAAAAAGAGTCAAATTCTACTGACTGAGATCTACATTTTGATACCCCACACGTCTTGGTATACAATTTTTTTATTTATTTTGGATTTGTTTTAAAGCCCCCTGCAGGCACCATTTTTGATTTAGAAAAAAATTAGAAAAACGGTCAAATTTCGCTTGTTTGGTTATACATTTTAACGTGTCACATGCCTTCTATAAAAATTTTTTTACCTCTATTTAGCTCCTTAGTGCCCCTCTGAAAAATTATTTTTTTAATAAATTTGTACATCTTTTACTAGAAGGCATCATTTTACATGTTCAGTAAACATTTCAAATTTCTAGCTTATATAGTTTACGATATATTTTGCTTTGAGTGGAAAAGACGGACGGATGGACGACAAACTGAGATTAATAGGGTTTCTTCGGAACCCTAAAAAACATACACCAAACTATTGTTATAAAGAAACAAAATTTGAAACCGCGATAAATAGCGGTTTTCCGTTTTCTGACTTTTATTACTTTTTTCCCGATAACTTCTGAAACCGCACGTTTCTGCACCTAAAGTCTCGGTGAACTTGAAGAAAACAATTTTTTTTTCATATTTTATTGTTAAATTAATTACTCATAAACTGACCCGTATAATTAAAAACATAAAAGTGTCCTAAAATCTCCATAAGATAAGCTTTTCAGAAATGTATAATACTTTATAACTATTCCTACAAAGTTTTATAGAAAATTAACTTTTAAAGTGATGAAGCGAATAGGTTTGAATTGAACATGCACAAAAATAATAAACAAGTAGGGCTTCAAAAAATTTCTATTTACATAAAATTATGTGAAATTCCTGCGTTATAGTAAACATTGACTATTAAACTATTAAATAAAATTGAAATATAATGTCAGTAGCGACATTAGTAAAAAACATTTATGATAAGCTGTTGTTGTACCATTTTCCACAGTGCGCCGGTCACGATTGGGTTACTTTTGATAGTTTTGCGATTCATTATTTGAATTTAACCGAAGCGGCCGAGTCCACTTTTACCTGGCTATATCTTTTACCAGAATTAACTACCGTGAAAAAGTATTTCAATAATCTCTTAATTCCATAAAGGGACATAGAATTTATCGAACAAATTTTTTTTTTAAAATATCACGACTTACAATTAGAAGTATTTCCTCGTATATCCTCTCTCTACCGGTCGCCGCGGCAGTATGCAGATCAGTTGTCGTTCGACGAGAGTGTTTTACAGTTTTTCAGGTATATACAGTAGGCTGTGTGTCTTCAGTTACACGATGCAATTTTTCACACAAATTCAGAGATTATTCCCGTTTCGGCAAGTGGGGTATCAAATGAAAGCAGATAATTCAAGGAATTTAACCCTCCGTTAGGCGCGCGGCGTACATGCGTAGACCACTACTATTATATATTACTACTTATATATTATTAGTTACTTAGTTGCAATTTTTTAGCCCGGTGTTTTGAGTTATAGCGAATCAAAAACGGCTGGTCTACGCATGTATGCCGCGCGCCTAAACTCGCGACAAAAGTACGCGCGCCTAACGGAGGGTTAAATATGTAAACGATATGTATAAATATTTTCGTTTAATACATTTTCAAAAAAATCGTAACAATATATTATCCCCGGGCGTAAGTGAGAAAAATTTAAAAAAATTGAGAATATGTAGGGGAAAGTCGGGTAATTTTGACCACTTTTTTAAAATTACAATATTTAGTATACTACACTAAACTCCAAAATTAAGGGATCACTAATTTTTTTCAATATTTTTATATATTTTTGAATGGCTGTATCTCCGCGAAAAAATGTCGTAAAACAGTTTTAAAAAAACACTTTTAAAGCTTGGACATTCTAGTTTTTGAATCTTTTGTTGAAAATTTTTAGGTTTCCGTAGAAAACTAGGAAACCTTATAGTTTCGCCATGTCTGAAATTCGATATACGGACTGATAACACAAAAACAGAAATGATAAGATTTTTGAAAAAAAATGTTTTTGGACCCCCTTTCCATAGATTGAAAAGTGAACTCACATTATTTTTTTTTCACTTACCTCATTGAGTGGGATGTCTTTAGATAGGTCTCCTAAAATGCAACAAAAAATGTTTTATGACCTTTTGATTTTAACCCTTCAGTCACGATATATTTGCATTTAAATGTCGCTATCCGAGCGTCCCCTCCCCCCTTCTACTTTCTAAACTATCGATGCAAAAAATCTAAAAAAAACACAGAATGTAGCTTTTAGTTAGTACTTTCAATGAAAATTATAAAGAACACTGTAGCTAGAATAGTTTATAAAAATAATTGAAATAACTCTTGTTTATAAATCGTAATGACTACGGAAACCTATCATGTGCGTGCCCAACACGCACTTGGCCGTTTTATTTAAAGATAAAACGCCGAAAAAAAATTTCAAAAATTTCAAAATCTATTTTGAGAGGTTCTACAGGACTTGAGAAATTTTTTTGTTCAAATCAAATAAAGGATGTTTGTAGATCAGACTTTTTTCTTTAATTTGCTTTTTACTTTCTTATACCATGTATATGAAATATACATTAGTATAAGTAAGTATAGTGAAGCCGATTTTTGTTGAACTCCGGATTTTGACGGAATTATATATTTTGACCTTCCCTGAATCCATTCTGACTATTTTCGCCATGATGTCTGTGTCTCCGTCTGTCTGTCTGTAAGCGCTGTAACTCAAATACGACAAATCGTAGAAGGGTGATATTTTATATTTAAGATTATTTTTTGGCTGGGAAGAAAACGTCCTATTTTTGAAAACGATCTTTCAACCGGATACGGATGTTTACCTTCGTCGATTTTATAATTTTTCGAATTACTCTGAAACAGTGCGAAATAGAGAAAAATGGTCAAGTTAAAAAATGTATGTAATATCTATGTATATCTATAATTTATGTTCTATTCATTTTTTTGTAAAAACGAATTTTTGAAAAAAAATTTATTATAATTCAAATGGTTCATAACAGAGAAAAAAATGTTTTTTTTCTTATTTCAAAAATAATTCAAAAATCCAAAAATTTACAAGAGAAAACATCCGTTTTCAGTTATTACGTTAAAAAAATCACTTGTTATATAAATATAAAATTATTCATTTTGTTCTTTCTTGTTAGTTTGTTAGAAATGTTTTAATAAACAAAGAATCACGTACACAATTCACTGTTAGGTTAGGTTAGGTTAGGTATAAGAAAGTCACGTGGTTCCCAAGGCAGATATTTTACTTCCATGTTCTGAAGAAATGGAAGTACTGTAATACCATCGAAAAATCGTGTCCGAGAAAATGACAAATTCTGATTGTACTAAATTCAAAACGTAAAGAAAAGTTAATTTCCGCATGGCGGTTATGCGTGTGTCTGTGTGTCAGGATGTAGAATTTTTTTTCGTTTACGATAACTAAAAATGCACCGATCTGAATTATTTTTGGGGAAAATGTTTGTCTCAGTGAGTACTCCAGACATATTGATTTTGGTGCTAATCGGATTAGGGGTTTTGGAAATATTTGAAATTTTGTAACTTTTTTCGTCACTAATTTTGATAAGTCTTGGTACATTTGTAGTTCAATTGAACCTAAGGGGCATTTATTATTTGTATGTGCCTAAATAACCATTGAATGGATGAAAAACACCCTCAAAATTTGAATTTTAAATACTAATTAATATGTCATTAATTCATGTTGCCTTGAAAACAAATGCAACTAAATTCAGATTGTCAAATTAGTTGTTCTACGAATGTGTATTGTGTTTTGGAAATTAGGAAATTAGATTATATTTATATAAAAATGGCAATAACAGCAGTAACCGTCGTAAGTATATATGTTTTTTATGTATTACGAAATTTATATTCATAGTAGTAGGTTATATAAATAAAATATTTAAAAAAAATTCTTATTTAAAAAGATAGAAAGAACATGGAAGTCATGTATGGTTCTCCATACCGATATTTTTCTATTGCTGTACGAGTTAGTTAAGTTATTTGCAATCAAAGAAAAAATCATACATTACACTTTGAGCACATACAACTCGGGATAAAAAAATCGTAAAAGAAAATTCAAGGACAGATTTGGAAAGCTGAAAGTTTTTCCTTTAACACCTTTTAGTTGTTCATTTAATAAAAAAAAAAATTATTCTGAAAAATTCACCTGAAATGTTCATAAAAAGTTAAAAAAAAAAAGGTTTTGAAGCTTAAGTATTCTTATTTTTCAATAATTAGTTGAAATGTTTTTGTCTTTCAGGATAACCACTTTTTTGATGAAACGCCGAAAAAAAAATTGCAAAATTTTAAAACAATTTTATAGAGCCTCCATGTGGGCTGTGGTACATTTTTGATCAAATCTAATGAATTATTTTTGTAAATCAGACTTTTATCTCCAATAAATTTTTTTTTTATTACTTTACGACAATTTTTGATTGAGTTATTTGCGTTCAAACATTTGTTGTTGCTTTCTCATTGCCGTGCATTGAAATTAAAAAAAAGTACATTTTAAATTTGACACCCGGTTTAATATTATACGTGTTATCGATTTCCAGTATCAACCAATGATTATTTAAACCAGGGATATATAAGGCCAGTCCGACCATTGAGTTATATCTAGTTTTTTTTGTTCTTAATTTTTTTCCTAAAAAAATCAGTTTTTCTCTATGTGGCCGTCCGCCGCCCCTTCTGAATTGGTACCCCGAGTAGTCGCCCAGTCTCCCTCCCTAATAATAAAATAAACTAATAAAATAAGCAACGAATTTTAATAAATATAAAAATTTTAACATCAAGTATTCTTTTTTCCAAAGCTTACTTTACTTTTTAATATTGCACTGAAGTGATTGTTGTAGTTTTGTTTTATGACTCCTCGACTTATAAAAATATTTTAGTTTTCCATGGCAATTGTGATTTTTATTCAATAATGAATAAAATGCGGGTTATCTTTGTTACGAGTTGTTTTATTATCAAAAATACGAAAAGCTTTGCGATCATTTTTTATGGATAATTGTTCTACGATTTCAAAATTTTCACTCGATCTTTCTTTTTATAATCGGTTTAGTATTAATACGTGTTTAATACTATATCGATTATTAAATTTCATAAATGTTTCACAATGGGTTTTCAAAATAATAAATAAAAATTCGGGCAAGACATACACGACATACCGAAGTTCGTTCTGAATGTTTGGAGTCATGCATTTTTGAGTAAAAATATAAAAAAATGTCAAGTTCTACTAATTGAGATCTATATTTTGACATCCCACATACCTAGATATGAAAATAAAAATTAAAAATTCTATTACACCCCTCCCTATTATTCCAAAATTTAAAATTATATTGTTGACTTTAGTATTTGTCGTTGGTAGTCCCACCAAAACCTCGTTACCAATTTTTTTTCAGATTTTTTGAGCCGGTACTTATAGAGTTAGAGGGGGGGGGGGGGCAAAATAAATTACTGCTTTTAGCCCCTTACAGGCGCCATTTTTGAGTTAGAAAAAAATAAAAACAATGGCCAAATTCTACTAATTGAGATGTCTTGGTATACAATATTTTTGTTTTTTTTTTGGATTTGCTTTAAAGCCCCCTAAAGGCACCATTTTTGATTTAGAAAAAAATAGAAAAAGGGTCAAATTCCGCTTGTTTGGTTATACATTTTAACGTGCCACATGCCTTGGTATAAAAAGAAATATTTTTTTTAACTAGCTTTAGCTTCTTAATGCCCCCCCTTCAGCAAAAATTTCAAGTTTCTAGCATATAGTTTATGAGCTATTTGGCTTTGAGTGAAAAGGACGGATGGACGGACGGACGGATGGGCGGACGACAAAGTGAGATTAATAGGGTTTGTTTCGGAACCCTAAAAACTAATTTTGTACAAAATATTTGAGAGTCTGTAGCTCTCTCGCGAAGATTTTTTTTTTCGTTCAACAAATGTCCGTAATATAATGACATTTTTGTTAATATATCATTATAAAAAATTTACTTTTAATGTTATATTACAATCATACTTTTGTTGCACAAAATGTTAAAAAACGGCATTTGTGTTATGAAATGATTGTTTCCATTAAAATTTTTGCTAATAAAAAGTTGTTATATCATAATTATTATATTTATGTTTGATTTTTTAAGCAAATACAACGTATAAAATTTATGAATTTCTTAGTAGAAAGCAGTAATAAAATTTTTAAATTCCGGAATAAAATCGTGAATTCCGGTACACCCCTAATATTATAACACACATATTAGATAATATTAATAGTATACGAGAAGTAAAATAAAATAAAAAATACATAGTACCTATGTGTATTATGTGTTTTTTTAATTTTTATTTTTTCGGTTCTGCAGGCTTATGTTTTAGCTTTGGATCAAAAGTTAATTTTCCCAAAATTTCAGACTCTTAGATCAAACCTGTGGACGGCGCAAACCGAGTCTTTTTCCTATTTGATTAACATGGGAAAAATTACTTTTTTACTTACGCGTGAATATCTCGTTGAAAACATTTTTTTTTGAAAATTTCTCAGGGGAATATTTTGTAGAGAATTAAGTGCTCAATTCATAAATCCAATAAATTTTAAGAAATGTTTGTTTCAAAGTTATCATAAAAATTGGATTTTACTTTTTATGATAATGTTTAAACGAACATATCTTTCAAAATATTCGATCTATGAATTGAGCAGTTGAGATCTTTTTTGTAAGAAATTTAATTCTCTATGGTATGCTGCTGTAAGAAATTAAAATAAATACATTTTTCAATGAGATATTCATGCATAAGTAAAAAAGTAATTTTTCCCATGTTAATCAAATGGGAAAAAGACTCGGTTTGCGCCGTCCACAGGTTTGATCTATGAGTCTGAAATTTTGGGGCAATTAACTTCTAATCCAAAGCTAAAACATAGGCATGCGGGACCGAAAAAATAAAATAAAAAAACATCCTAATGTGTATATAACATATAACGGTATGTATTAAATAGATTAATATTAAAAAAATAATTATTATTTATTTTTTTAAATTAATTTTTTTTATCTTAATTACTTTGATTGCAGAATTTTAAAATTTAGTGAAAACGTAGAAAAATTAAACAATTATTATTTTTTTATGCTGACTTTAAGTACGTGATGAATTGTTTTGTTAATTACGAGTATGATTGTTTTAATATTTTTTTACACTAATGGCCAATCTCACCGCTTATCCTTAGCGATTATGGAACACATAAAAATTTTAAATTGTTGCACCAACGATTTAAGTGTTCCTTAAGTCGTTAAGTATCACCTTTTAAGTCCTAGTCAAAGTGATACTTTAGTTCCACTTAACCTTAAAACAGTACTCAAAAATGAATATTGTAAACATTTTTTGATAAAATGATTGATGGCAATGATGCAGATATCATAGGTATATTAGTTTATGGCATTTCAAGCCAAGTTTATTATAGATATAACCATTTTCATGATATGTCAAAATTACCCTTTTTAAAACTTTCGTTTAACAAAGCCTCCAGTGTTAGCCACGTGTTATAGTCCAGAAAAGGAAGCATTTTGACAGGAAATTAAGAGGGCAAGCAATTTTATGATTGATTCTTATAGATTTTAAACCGGAGAATTCGAAAAAAATAACCCGGACTAGCGAAAAGTGGTGCAACACCCATAAAAATGGGGTTTAAGGGTGAAAACCCCATTTCCAACCGTTTTTTCAATTTATCACAAAATTTAAAGCGATGATGGTATATTTTTATGGTTGATATATGTTCAGGACACTCAGACGAATCGATTGTGACCACATATACTAAATTTGACCAAAAATTATCTCTTCCAGAGAGCTTAAAAGACTTAAAAATGCATTTTTTGGGGGAAAATAGTTTAAAAATTAATAACTTTTGCTAAAATCATCCAAATGCCTCGTAATTAGGCTCAAATTGTTCCTGAAGTTCCAAAGAATAATAATGAACTATAATTTAAAAAAATATTAATAGTTTAACCAATAAAAATCGCTAATGTTTAACGGTAAGTAACGTAAATTTTTGAAAAACTATCTTTTTACTAAAATTGAAATAAAAACATCAGGGTTGAATATTTTTGAGTGAAACCAAGGTAGATACCTTCTATTTGTACATACAAACAAAATGAGACCCCCCAAAATAATATTTAATTATTAGAACGGGTGCAAGTGCGCTTAGAAATACACTGAATTTTTGTTGTATACAATTTAAAAAAATTACATTTTTCCAAACAAAATAATAGATTCAGTCCAGTAAAGGAAGCATTTTGGCAGGAAATTAAGAGGGCAAGCAATTTTATGATTGATTCTTATAGATTTTGTGAAAACCCCATTTCCAACCGTTTTATCAATTTATCACAAAATTTAAAGCGATGATGGTATATTTTTATCATTGATATATGTTCAGGACACTTAGATGAATCGATTGTGACCACATATACTAAATTTGGCCAAAAATTACCTCTTCCAAAGGGCTTAAAAGACGTAAAAATGCACTTACCCTTAAACATTAGCGATTTTCATTGGTTAAACTACTAATATTTTTTTAAATTATGATTGGCCATTATTCTTTGGAACTTCAGGAATAATTTGAGCCTAGTTACGAGTCATTTGGATGATTTTAACAAAAGTTATTAATTTTTAAACTATTTTTCCCGAAAAGATGCATTTTTACATCCTTTAAACCCTTTGAAAGACGTAATGTTTGGCCAAATTTAGTATATGTGGACACAATCGATTCGTCTAAGTGTCCTGAACATACATACATATATCAATCATAAAAATATACCATCGTTGCTTTAGATTTTGTGATAATTTGTAAAAACGGTTGGAAATGGGCTTTTCACCTTTAAACCCCATTTTAAGGGTGTTGCACCACTTTCTGCTAGTCCGGGTTATTTTTTTCGAATTCTCCGGTTCAAAATCTATAAGAATCAATTCGTTTCACTAAAAAATATTTAACCCTGGTGTTTTTATTTAAACTTTAGTAAAAATGTAGTTTTTCAAAAAATTACGTTACTTACCCTTAAAGAATGGCGATTTTTATTGGTTAAACGATTAATATTTTTTTAAATTATGGTTGGTCATTATTCTTTGGAATTTCAGGAACAATTTGACGCTAATTACGAGTCATTTGGATGATTTTAACAAAAGTTATTAATTTTTAAACAATTTTCCCGAAAAGATACATTTTTCTGTTTTTTAAGCCCCCTGAAAGAGGTAATTTTTGGTCAAATTTAGTATATGTGGTCACAATCGATTCGTCTGTGTCTTGAACATATATCAACGATAAAAATATACCATCGTCGCTTTAGATTTTGTGATAAATTGAAAAAACGGTTGGAAATGGGGTTTTCACCCTTAAACCCCATTTTTAAAGGTTTTGCACCACTTTTCGCTTGTCCGGGTTATTTTTTTCGAAATCTCCGGTTCAAAATCTATAAGAATCAATCATAAAATTGCTTGCCCTCTAAATTTCCCTTTTTCTCACTTTTCACTGCTTCCTTGACTGGGCTATTAGCTTTGATAGCTCGTTTGAAAAATAGTCTCGAATATTCATATGAAATGCTAGTAGTATTTCTTAAAACTAATATAAAAAATAACAAAAATTATAATACTTTGAAATTTCATATATTTTATATATTTTAAATACAAAAAAGGCAATATTTTATCATCCTGCGTGAAACTCGCTTCTCTCTTTTATCGCTTTTGATATATCCGTTTATTACTGAATATTTTTTGGATAACAATTACAGTACAAATCAAATCCACAATTCATATTCAAAATTATATTGACATAAACCAAGGTGTAACTACCTTGGATACAAACAAATTATAAACTTGCATCTTAGCAACGTACACCAAAAATCAAAATTCCCCAGAATTTTGTTATTTAAGTGACACTAACTATATGATAAGATAGACCTGTGAGATCGACGTACAATTTAGGTTCAACTTAAGACTAAGGAACACTTTGCTAAGGAACAGAAATAAATTTGAGCGATGAGACCGGGCATAACACAACTATTTTTTTTATAATATGAAAATGAATGTAACATTAATTTTAAATATTTAACATGAATTTTATAGTAAACATCTGGTTATGAGGTTTATATTAAAAATTAGGAATGTCCTAAAAAATTTATATGTGTTATGTATATTTTGAAAGAAATCATTGATGCGTTTAGAAGCCAATATGACTATGAATTTAACATTAAAGGGGACGATAAATCGGATTGCTTCCAAAACAATGAAATTAATTAAAATTATTACCACTATCGGCAATTAGAAATAGTTTGCCTCGGCGTAGCACAGTGGAGACGGGGTGGTTCGACGTTCGGACGGACAGGAAGGGAGTGCCGAGGTGCCAGAAGGGCTCCACGTAGTTTTAAACTAAAAACTACGAAAAATAAAATATATAGATTCAATAATAAAATTATATTAAAAAAAATATATATCAATAAAAAAAAATATGTACACAATAACCAAAGTAAAGTCTGCAATATTCTGCTCAAAAAAAAGATATCAAAACAAATAATAGTCACTGATGGCTTCGGCAGCCTCAAGCCGTTACACCTCCAACGAGCAGATCCTGGATCACCAGAAAGGGAATTAAGTGGACCACCACTCCTAAAATCCTCGTTCCGCGAAGTTGGTAATCTCCGAGCTGGCTCGGACTCTTCTTCAAGCCGAAGACCAACACTGCGCAACTTCTAGGTCGCTGGATGACAGCTAGCTTGACTCGCCGAAAATAAAATCACTGACAATTTAATAGACAAAATAAGTACCTTTATGGAACACTGCAGACTGTAGCACGAAACCCTGGCTGCATACTCATTCACTACTGAATGGTTACTGAATTCTCTTAATTTTTGGGCCGGCTGTTATATCCAGTAGTTATGTATATAATTTATTTATTAAAATTTTTCGTAGTACGATTAAAACTTATGTAATGTATAACAAGACTCTAAAATGACGTTTGTGTTATTCTGTGCTGTCACAAAATGTAAATAAGTAGGTATAATAGTATATTATACCACGAGTCAATAATGATAGCTATTATTACCGATAGCTATTCTGTACACGTCAGGGGCGTGTACAGAAATGTGTCAAATTGGTACATTCCAATTAAATTGTATATACATGAAAATTTTAACCAAAATTGGTTGGTGTATTGATCTAATTAGTATAATAATTTATATTTAATATCAAAACGTTTATATTTAATAAGAATTACGTCAGGAGCGTGGTTACAAGAATATTTTTTATTGATTTTTTCTGATATAATTGTATTAAAATGAAACGGTTATTTTAGACATTTGGTTGTTGTGTGTGATGTAATTTGCCCAAAAATTTATATTTATTAACAATTAAGTCAGGTGCGCAATGTAAAAAATATTTTAAATTGTTATTTTTTAAGAGTTCCATAATAAACATTTTTGAAAATCATTTGGTGGTTCAAAGATATATTATGTAATGTATCGAACAATTTATATTAAATAATAATAAAGACAGGGCTGGAGTATTAAAGGGAAACACCAGATATGTTGAAAAATTAATGATTTTATAAAACAACGATCTACAACTATCTGCAAAGATCTACAACGATCTATTAAGATCACGATCTGCAAAGATCTATAACGATCTGCAAAGATTTACAACTATCTGCAAAGACCTACAACGATCTACAACTATCTGCAAAGATCACGATCTACAAAGATATACAGAGATCTATAACTATCTGCAAAGACCTACAACGATCTACAAAGATCTAAAAAGATCTGATTTGTTCCAAAATGAAGATCAACCGAGATCACTTCAGATCTGAAATTTTTTCCCGGGATGTTAAAGTCAGGGTCGTGGCCTTGAAAAATTTTTTTTTTGCTATTTTTTCATAAAATTGCGCAAACATAAAACAAAAATCGTAATAAGATAATTTAACCTAATAAATAACATCGAAAATGCTTCAACGCATTCTTTGAATATGTTGTATGCCAAAAAATGTGGAAACTGATATTCACAATGATTTTTTGGTAATTTCTCAAAGGCATTATTAAAATTAATGGTAAAGGTATAAATTACGATGGATACGAGGGTCGCAGCCGAAGGCTGAGACCCGAGTACGTTTTGATGTTAGGGTGATTTGTACATGTAAATTGTAATATTACTGGAAAGGTAATAATGATAAATGATTATCCCCGCCAAATTCAGGAATTATTTACTTATCAGCATTTAAAACAATTAGGGGAGAGCAGGTAGGATTCGAACACTTTTTACTCTGAGCCTTATAAAAAAAAAACTATGAGCTATTACAAAATTATTTTAATACCGCTATATTACCCATATATCTGGCATTAATACTGTGAAGTGTAGTTTTCATATAAAGCAGCATGGAGAAGCTACGGCAATTTTCCTAAAAAATGAAAAACGTACGAAAGCACCCCGTGCATGGGGTAGCTTCGTACATAGTGTGGGGCACATTCGTACATAGTGGGGAACCTCCATACAGTTAAAGAAAATACCATTTATTTAATGTATTAAAGTCATTTATCGAGATCAAAGTTAACACAGAATCAGCCTTCATGTAGTAAACTAACAATTATTGTATTTAAAGTACTTATAATTGCTTAAACATAAATATATAACACAGTCAATATTTTTTACTTTTTCAAATAAAGGAACTAATGAATAGAATCAGCCTTCGTGTAGTAATAACTAACAATTCTTGCGTTTAAAGTATTAAACTATTAAAGTATTAATGTAGTAATAATGAAAAAATATTGTTTTAAGTACTTAAGTACTTTAATACTTATAACTACTAAGTCCTAAAAATATTTATGTAACATAACACTTTTATTTATTTTTTTCATTAACAAAGGAACTAATAAATCAATAATATCATAAGATTAACAGGTCTTAAACTTATCAAAAAAAAAGATTGAACTATCCATCATTAGGTCTTTTTCAAAGCTATATATGTGGGCTGTTCTTGCTGTCAAAGCAGGTTTTGGTGACGGCAATATACATACCACATCTGATATGTAAACGGTCGCTTCATCTTTGGTTGTTGGTGAACAATCTTTTTGCAGCCACTTAAAACATAAAATCGAGTTGTGTTTATCGTGAAATGTGAACATAATTGCCTATAGGTATAAGTACAATAAGTACTGGTACCTATTATCTAGTAGAGGAGGATTCGTACAGTACGAATCTACCCCACTCATAACTGCACGAAGGTACCCCAACCTGAGAAATCAACAAATGAATTTGGAATAAAAATTATCGTTATAGTTAGGGTAAAATTACTATTTAAATATTAAACCAAGATTTTAAGACATTAACTATAATAAATCACTTTTATAATTCGAGCATTACTTATACCAGCCAAGCGTGTTCAAAGATGAAAACAAAAAATACTTACGCAGAGCAAAAACACTTATCGAATTGCTCCATCGAAGCCGGCGACCGTATTGTCGCCCCACCTTGCAGGTACCCGGTGTGTATGAGTGGGAGTCACACACACACAAACGCGAATACGTCAATGTATTGAATAGCGTAGATATCTCCACTGTACGAATGCTCCCTGTGTACGAAGCCTACCTGCTCTCCCCTACAGTGAAATCTTTTATGAAAATTTGATATGACAAAAGTTAATATAAAATAATAATTTTTATTTTATCAATCAATATTTTATTAAATGTGGCACGATTTGGGGTTGGGGCGCGTAGCGCCCAGGGGCAAAGCCCCTAGTGTATAATATATAAGTCGTGGATAAAATGTATTTATATACACTCATCCAAACAATTAAAGGAACAAGAAATTAAACATTTTTTTTGGGTGTTCGATTGATCAAATTCAAAATTTACAGGAGTATTGGGGGTACATTATGCTGTAAAATCATCTGGCAACATTAATCTTCTCATCAATATTTGTAAAGTAGCGATAAATTTACTAAAAGACCATAAAAGGTCATTTTTTTGTACTTTTTCAAACTAATGGTGAGGGTAAAAAAAAAATTTTTCTAATAAAGTCATGAAAGGATCTTGTAGAAAATTTATTCGTGTTTTTAAAACTGCGGTTAAATTTACTGTTTAATCATTAGTTGCTGATATATTGATGATCGAAGACAAAAGAATCATTTTTCATTTAAAGTCAGATATCTCGGCAAAAAAAAATTGAGAGACCAAAAAAAAAAACAAATTAAAGCTGAATAAACAAGTTAACTGACCAATGCATTGGTTTAACTGAAAAAAAATTTCCCGAGCCCGCGGACCCTAAAAAAAAATTTTTTAAATTGGAAAATTTTTGTGTGCCATTATTTCTCATGATTGCGCGATAACCGTAACTCAAAAAAATCTCAAAACTAGAAACTTGAAGCTTTAAAATGCTTTTTTATTTATTTCGATACGACCATTTTTCACAAAGATACAGCACTTCAAAAAACACCAAAAAAAAATATTTAATTTCTTGTTCCTTTAATTGTTTGGATGAGTGTATATTATATATATAAAACGCTGTTGATACATTAATGTTTAATAAAAGTTTCTTATGCGAAAGTACATAAATACTGATGTATGCCTTTTTCAAACAATTTACATTAAGTTTAATTTGTATTTCAGAGAGTTTCAGCTATTATTTGAAACGGAGAATTATATTATATATTTAGTAGCGTGTAGTTAATTAATTAACTACTAATTTCAATTATTCCTGAAAAATAATTTATAGTAGAATCTCGTTAGTACATTTTTGAAGTGACTAATAGAAAAACACGTACTAACGAGAAAAATGAAATATTTTAACATAGGGTCTTGAATGCCGGGACCTAAAAATAAAAACGTATTATGGTGAAAAATGTACTAAAGAGGTTCCACTGTATTAAAAACATTATTATGAAAAGTTATCATTGTGATATAAAAACTAAAATATGAAATAATGATCTTGCCACTATATTTATTAAAATTTTATAAATGAAACACTATCTGAAAATATTACGTTGCTTCGTAAAAGAATAATGATGAAAAAGATTAATGAAGTTGAGAAATGACTTTATTTTTATTGATATTGTATCATGTATCTATGTCCTATGTTTTAAATAACATTTAAAAACTATAAAAGATTAAAAAATTTTATAATATTTTATTTAAAATTCAACTGTCATTTGAACCCAGAATCTGAGTGATTGGACTTCTAGACTATCTCTTGCCCAGATCGCCACAGGGCACTTCTAATTCCCCGACCTGTAATAATTAGAATTATATAATAATAAATTATTTTTCAAAAATTTGTTTTTTTGTTTAAAAAAAATAAATTATAGATAATAATATTACCTACCATTTTTAACTTGACAATTTTTTTTTAATTCGCACTGTTTTAAAAATAATTAGAAAAATTCAAAAATTGACAACAGTAAACATCCGTATTCGGTTGAAAGATCGCTTTAAAAAATAAGAGGTTTTCTTCCTAGACAAAAATTAATCTTTAATATAAAATTTCACCCTCTCGTATTTGAGTTACAGCGTCTACAGACCGACCGACACACAGACATCATGGCGAAAATAGTCAGAATGGATTCAGGGAAGATAAAAATGGATAATTTCATCAAAATCCGGAATTTACTTACTTATACTATGTATATGAATGTATATTTCATATTCATAGGTAGAAGAAAGTAAAAATATAATAAATAACAGATACATAATACATGGGTAAACAATATTTTTATCTTTACAAAGTTGCAAAATATGAAATTGTATTCTAATCTATACATTTTAAAATACACTTCATAGTTCCTAAACTCAGTACTTATTAAAATATTATTCAGGAAGTTTTTTTTTAAATACTATATTAAATAATGTCTTGTAGCATATCTTTCGTTGAATCTTTTTGATTATGAAATAAAAATTTTTTGGTAGATTAATAATCGTTTACTTGACCTTCTATATACGTTCAATATATATGTAGATGTGTAACCTACCTGTATTTATATAATAAGTAAGTACAACATATAAAATAAAACAAAAATGATTATATGTAATAATTCACATGTCATGTAAAAACGTAAGTAATTATTGACTCATTACCACAGTATTATTATACATATATTATGTTAAAAGACAACGCTCATACATATTAGCTTAAAATTGTCATTATATACTTATTTTTCAATGTATGTAGAATAGCGTACACATGCTTACAATTTGGTTATTAGAAAATATATTACCCACGTTAAAAATTTATATACAAACTGTCATTTGAAGTGACAATCGCAAATAACTTGAAAAAAGCACTTTATGAAAAAAGTGTGTTAGGTAAAAGTTGTAGAGTTTCGGAGGGAAAAAAGATGACACTGTTTTTAACTTTAGGAGGTCATGTGGTGACCGCGCGACTACTAACTTTTTTTGAAATAAAGAAATGTTTTGTTATATACGAAAATAATTTAAACTCAAAATTGAGCTAGATTATTTAAAACTTAACCTTTTAGGCTTTCAAATGACATGAAGCCCATTATAATTGCTTAGCTAGAATGCGTGCTATAGCGAGTTAAAAAAATGAAAATCGACGAAATCTTCATATTGTCCGAGAGTAAAACGGTCATCACCCCCCAACCTATGATCATTACAATTTTTCTAATTACAGTTTCTGTTAAGTAACACGTATAATTACAACTGACTAAACTTTCATCAAAATTAAAAATGCTGCAACTAGTTCTTTTTTTACTTCCATGTTCTAAAAGAAATGGAAGTATTGTAATACCATCGAAAAATCGTGTCCAAGAAAATGACAAATTCTGATTGTACTAACTTTAAAACGTAAAGAAAAGTTAATTTCCGCATGGCGGCTGTGTGTGTGTCTGTGTGTCAGGATGTAGATTTTTTTTTCGTTCACGATAACTACCGTAAAAATGCGCCGATCTGAATTATTTTTGGGGATAATGTTTGTCTCAGTGAGTACTCCAGACCTATTGATTTTGGTGCTAATCGCATCAGGGGTTTTGGAAATATTCGAAATTTTGTAACTTTTTTCGTCTAAATCTAAAAAGTGAACATTGCGAGTATTATCTCACTAATTTTGATAAGATTTGGTACATTTGCAGTTCAATTGAATCTAAGGGACATTTATTATTTGTACGTGCCTAAACAGCCATTAAAGGGGTGAAAAACACATTTAAAATTTGAATTTTAAATACTAATTAATGTCATTAATTCATGTTGCCATGGAAACAAATGCAACTAAATTCAAATTGTCAAATTAGTTGTTCTACGAATGTGTATTATGTTTTTGATATTAGGACATTAGAAAACTAATATTTATATATAAATGGCAATAACTGCTGTAACCGTCGTAAGTATATATGTTTTTTTTATGTATTACGAAATTTATATTCATAATAGTAAGTTTTATAAATAAAATATTAAAAAAAAATTATATTTAAAAATTAGGTATTTATTTTTAAGATGAAAAGAAAATGGAAGTCATGTATGGTTCTCCATACCGATATTTATAAATTTGATTATAAATGGAATGACTCCGTTCTAATGTAAGTAACACAAAAAGTTATGATTTTTTTTCTGACAATCTTCGGAATTTTATTCTTTACATCTTTCTGAATGTAAATCATCAACTCTTGAGAATCCTAACAGTTTTTGAAACAGAATGTTTCTTGACGCCTGCACTATTACGTATTCTTATACTTATGCTCGTGGCAAATTTCAAAATTTATAAAACCGTTTCTGAGTTATAAGCATGTAATTTTGCGTAAAAAATAATTCCATTAGCTAGCTAAAGGATTAATGGATGAATACAAAACAATTTATAACCACTGTTTTAAAAATGAAGTAAGCTTAGATAGAAAAAAAACATCTGCCAAGTAAATGCACAGTGCTTCCTCGTGCTAAATTCACCAAAGGTAGTTAATTATTGAACAATTTAAATAAAAACCGATAGTGTTTAGATAAATTGCCTAGAATGGTTAACCATTTAATTTTTATACAATTTTACTAAAAAATATTAGTTCGAAAGTTTTCTTAAAACGCACCTGATTATGTTTTCGTATATTTTTAACTTTTTGACAATTTCAATCTAAATCTAAATTTATGCAAACGTCAAAATGACATTTAAAACGTCAAAATGACATTTAAAACGCCAAAATGACATTTAAAACATCAAAACGACATTTAATATGTCCAAGCAAACCAGTGGCGTAGTAAGAAAAATTTTCGGGGGAAGGGGGGGGGGGTTATGTTCGGGGCTTCGAAAATATGCGAAATTATTTTACAATTTTGAATCAAATGATCTAAAGATTTATGACTAAAAAAAAAAAAAAGGTCACAATTAAAATTTGAAGACCTTTTTTTTATTTTAGTCATATTTGCAGTTAAATATATTCATTCATTTCAAAATTATTATAATTATTTCGCATTCTTTAAGAATATTTCAGGGGGGGGGGGGGGGGTATAATCACAAAAAAAGTAATTCAATTCAAAATTGTAATAATAATTTCATATATTTTAAAAACATAAAATATTTCGGGGGGGGTTTTGGGGTCCAAACCCCCCCCCAAAATATTCCTACGCCACTGAAGCAAACATCAATTTAGAAAAACAAAACACCAATTTTTTAAATAAATTGCGATAAATATTTGTATGGGAATATTTTGCATCAAACGTTGTAGACACATATTATAGGAAATTTAATGCTCTACAAAAAATATTCTATAAAATTTTCACGTAACATGTGTCGTTCTTGAGATATCTTGAAAAAATAAATATTTTGGGATGCCACCCGTCCCCCTTAGAGACGGTTTTGATAATTTTGAAATGGGACCGTCCTCAAGCCAGACCCAACCATCCGACCATATTTCAATAATATCGGTTCAGTGGTTCATGAGTTATGCGTGTGACAAGGATTCAGGGGACAGACGGACACACGCACGGACGGACAGACACGGAACGAAAAGTGTTTGTCTTGACGTGAAACGGATAAATCAATTTAAAATTTTGAAATCGGAGAACTTTTTTTTGTCTCAATTTGAAACGATCAATAGCTTCTCGTATCTTCGATATTGCGAGGAAGCAAAAACATTACAATATTCAAAAATGAATAAAACTTTTAAATCTTGTTAATTGTAAGTGGTAAAAATAAACAAAATATAATCCTATCAGAAAAAAACGTTTCTTTATTTTCAAGACTATTGACAGTAATTAATTTAGTGCGTTTAAAGGTTAATTGAGCTGAAAATATTTCGTATGATAAATATTTTTCTGTAATTAATTGCTGTATACATTTACCGTGGGTGTCTTCTTGACAGCATATTTGTATATGTATTTATGTTTATATAACATATCAATGTTTGTTTATTTTCAAATAATTAGTTTCAATTATCTTTCTGAGTACTCTTTAAAACTGAATTAGTAGTTATTTCACTAATTGAATTAGTACTTTAAATTTCACTAAAAGAATAAAGATTTCGAATCAAAAGTGGTGCCATTACGGCATTTATTCTTACTTCAATTTATCAATTTATACGAATCAATTCCCTTATTGTTAACAACTCACTAGTTGTCTCTGTGATCTGAACATCGTGCATCTAAAAGTGACAAAGTTCATTCAATTTACAACTATATTTGATTTAAAAAAGGTTCATCAATTTTAATACGAAATGTAGGTATATAATATTAATAAATAAATATATAATTGTTAATTGTAATTAATTTTACAAAGGATTTACGAGACAAGCTAATAATATAGAGACACTGAATTAACTTAGATGACTTTTTGAAAGACACGAGCATAAAAACCAAAAATGAAATTATTTTTAATATTCATAAAATGTTATTTCAAATCATGTAAGCCATGTAAGTATACATACACTTACACATCACAAATCACATATAATATAGATAGTCAACTACCATAGTATTATACACTCCCAAGTTCGAACATAGGCGAGGGGGTCAAAATACGACAGGAGGGGTGAAAAGGTTTGTTATGCGTGTTGCCTACTATGCATAATATTTGTACTTATTTTTAATTTCAAATAGAAAGGTAAAAAGGGTAAAAACAATAAAAAGCAATTTAACTTTAAAAAAGTTATCGATTTATTTATATAATATACATTATTTTGAATTTTACAATAATATATTATTATTTTTTTTTTAATTATTTACAATTATACAGTTTCTTATATAATATGCATCACTATATAGAGTCACATTACTTCATGTTAAACAGTTAGGTTAAATATTTATCCATAACATTAACAAATGTATATGATATTATATCTGTTAATAATTTTAAAATGTAGGAATGCTACCTACTACCTATAACTATCAATACTACAAAAATAAATAAATTGATGTCTGCACAAACTAAGAATACATATTTAAATTATTATTGCATTGACACTGTAACAGATTTAACACCAAATTTTTACTTTTTTCAATACTATCTAAAAACACTTTTGAATATAAATTGAAATAGGTATAATACTTTAAAATCACGATAACACAGAAAAATATCTTTAAATTAGAAAACACTACACAAACAACTACAACACGTCTTCATAACGTTCAACACTTTTGTAACAAATATACATTTCAAATAACTGTCAACTTCCCAGTAAACGGGCACAGTTTTACCAACGTAGCTCATGAAAACAACTAGAACGTGCATTCCCCTTGCCCCTTTCGTATTTCCAAGAGTAATCAATGATTGCCATAAGAGCTGATTATCTATATTATATGTGATTTGTGTTATACATCCATACTTATATTATAAATGCGAAAGTGTGTTTGTCTGTCTGTCTGTTTGTTACCTTTTCACGGCTAAATCGCTAAACCGATCATGATGAAATTTGGCAGTGAGATAGCTTGAACCCCTAAGAAATTGCAAGGGGGTGGAAAAATTTTAATTTTTTTTAGTAATTAATATTTTACCCCCCGATACATATGAAGGGTTGTAAGTGGTTTTATTCGATCCGGCGGGGAAAATACCACAGGGGCGGGATTTTAGGGAGAAAAACAACCCTCTATCTCGCATAGGAACCGAGATATTTACGATTTTGTATAATGAAAGAAAACTAAAAATAAGAAAAATTTAATATTTTACCCCCTGTCATATATGAAGGGTTGTAATTAGTTTCATTGTATCCGGCGGAAAAAATATCATAGGGATGGGGGTTTCGAAATCCACGCGAGCGAAGCCGCGGGTAGCAGCTAGTGACATATAAAATGGATACATGATTTTTCGTTAATTGTATTAATATGACAATGTATAAAAATTTAATAATAATTAAAAAGATAAAATAAATACATCCACATATTGTTTCCTCGCAATATCGAAGATACCAGAAGCTATGTATGTGATCGTTTCAGATTGAGACAAAAAAAAAGTTCTCCAATTTCAAAATTTTAAATTGATTTATCCGTTTCACGTCAAGACAAACACTTTTCGTTCCGTGTCTGTCTGTCTATCCGTGTGTCCGTCCGTCCGTCTGTCCCCTGAATCCTTGTCACACGCATAACTCATGAACCACTGAACCGATATTATTGAAACTTGGTCGGATGGTTGAATTTGGTTTAAGGACGGTCCCATTTCAAAATCATCAAAATCGTGAGTAAGGGGGAGGGGTGACCCCCAAAATATTTCTTTTTTCAAGATATCTCAAGAACGACACTTGTTACGAGAAAATTTTATAGAATATTTTTTGTAGAGCATTAAATTTCCTATAATATGGGTCTACTACGTTTGTTGTAAAATATTCCCTTACAAAGATTTATCTCAATTTATTTTAAAAATTCGTGTTTTGTTTTTCTAAATTGATATTTGATTGGATATATTAAATGTCATTTTGGCGTTTTAAATGTCACTTTGACATTTTAAATGTCATTTTGAGATTTGCATAAATTTAGATTTAGATTGAAATTATCAAAAAATTAAAAATATATGATATTCGGTGCGTTTTAAGAAAAAATTCGAACTAAGATTTTTTTGTAAAATTTGTATAAAAATTAAATGGTTAACCAATGCCAGGCAAGTTATCTGAACACTATCGATTTTAGTGAATTTAGCACGAGGAAGCACTGTGCATTTACTTGGCAGATGTTTTTTAAATTACAACGATAACAGCTGTATTCACCTAATGTCTGGCGTTTACAAAAACTTACATTGATCTAAAATAAAAATAATGTTTATAGGTTATATTATATATTATATTTTTGTTTTAAAAATGAACTACCTAATTTTATCTTGTTTAAAAAGTCATTGATTGACTTTGAATAAAATAATTAAAATACAGAACATATCGACGTTTATAACTAATGTGGCGATCGCTGCGGATATTTATCGAACTACCCCGATCTACTACTATATTTACCAAAAAAAATTTGTTTGAAACACGTATTTCAGCATTTTCCAAAATTAAACCCTTAATAAATATTATTTAATATTTCATCCCCTATCACGTATGGAGGGTTGTAATTAGTTTCATTCAATCCAGCGGGAAAAATACTTCAGGGGAGGGGGTTTTAGAGGGAAAAACAACCCCCTATCTCGCAAAGGAGCCGAGATATTTACGATTTTGTATAATGAATAAAAGTTAAACAAAATAAAAAATATATATTTCGCCCCCTGTCATTTATGGAGGGCTGTTATCAGTTTATTTCGATCCGGCGGGAAAAATACTACGGGGGAGGGGGTTTTAGGGGGGAAAACAACCCCCTATATGTATAGTCAATAAGAAACAAATAAAGAAAAAATTTAATATTTCACCCCATGTCACGTATGCAAGTTTGTAATTAGTTTCAAAATCCACGCGAGCGAAGCCGCGGGTATCAGCTAGTTATAATATAAATTAAATAATACATCAGTTGAAACTAAGTAATTATGGTGGCGCTGCGGATGTTTATCGAACTACCCCGAACTACTATACCTATATTTGCCAAAAAAAAAATTCTTTAAAATAAGCAAAATTATGTAAAAAAAATGCAAATTTCCTTACTTCTAGTTATCCGATTTGACTGAGTTTTAATAAGGTTCTATTCTGCAAATATATGAAGCGAATTCAAAAGGTTTGATATTAATTTATTACGTATTGCGAGCTGCAGTTTGTTGTCGTGGTGTAAAAATGGGCCGAAAACGACAAATTGAACTTTGTTTATATTTTTATGACAGAAAATTAAAACTAATCGATATTAAATTAAGTGAATATGGAGACTGTAATGTTCTCATTTAGAAAATGCAGACATGTAAGGGGGTTACTGAAGAAATTTAATATATAATGCTCATTTTATCAAATTTCATCGAAAAACTTTTTGATCACTAATAATGCAATAATAATTAACGTAAAAATGAAGGGATTTTTTACGAAAATAAGAGGAAATATGTATTTTTATGTTATAAATACATGATAAAATATTGAAAAATAAAATTTGATTTTTACACCCACAATCGATCATTTTTGAAAAAAAAATTGTAGACATTTTTATGTTCTTTCTTGTGAACATATGCCAAAATCTGTTAAATAAGTTAAAATATCGTTTTTTGTAATAAAAAAATGTTACATTTGGCCACTACTGCGAATAAAATTTAAAAAAAATGCAATTCCTGTAGAATCACACTCACATAATAAAAAAAGAAATTTGCAATAACATAAAAGTCTTTTGTAGTCATTTAAAACAACAATTCGTTGATATTAAAACAATCTATTCACAATATTAATTATTGAGTAGGGAGAAAATACTTTTATTTGTTTATTATTTATTTTTTATAAACTATAAAAGTTGTTTAAAAACATGCGAAGTCATTTACAACAGTATTCTAATTAGGGCTTCGAACCGTTATTTTTTTCGTTTCGGTTTTCGTTCCGGTTCTAGTAAAAATATATATTTCGGTTCGGTTCTGGTTTTCGTTACGAAAAAAATAACCAGTGTTGCGGTTTTTGGTTCAGCTCCGAGTGATTAATTAAAAAAAATTATTTGTTTTAAAAAAATTTTTTCTACCATAATTTAGAACATTAATGGTACTTGTATGATAGTCCGCACGACAATTGAAGTGGGAAAGAAGATCATGTTAACGCGCGTATTTTAACATGTACTGAGCGGTAAAAACCGATATTTTTATTTCGGTTCTGTTCCGGTTTTCGTTCCGGCAAAAAATAACGGTTTTCCGGTTTTCGGCTCAGTTCCGGTTCGAAGCCCTGATTCTAATGATATTTACCTAATTTATTTACATTATTTAAGTCTAATCGCGTTTTTAGAGCTGCCAGGAGACTGAGACCAGGAGACTGAGAATTCTTTAAATATTCCTTAAAAATCGGCAAAATAACGTTTTTTATAAAAAAAAAAACAAGTCCTCTATCACAAGACAACATATGTACAACTCATACAACTAAAAATATCGGTATGGAGAACCATACATGACTTCCATGTTCTTTCTATCTTTTTAAATAATTTTTTAATATACATTTTTTTAAATATTTTATTTATATAACCTACTACTATGAATATACATATCGTAATACATTAAAAAAACATAAATACTTACAACGGTTACAGCTCTTTTTGCCATATATAAATATTAGTTTTCTAATGTCAAAAACATAAAACACATTCGTAGAAAAACTAATTTGACAATTTGAATTTAGTTGCATTTGTTTCCAAGGAAACATGAATTAATGACATATTAGTATTTAAAATTCAAATTTTAAGTGTGTTTTTCACCCCTTTAATGACTGTTTAGGCACGTATAAATAATAAATGTCCCTTAGATTCAATTGAACTGCAATTGTACCAAATCTTATCAAAATTAGTGAGATAATACTCGCAATATTCACTTTTTAGACGAAAAAAGTTACAAAATTGCGAATATTTCCAAAACCCCTAATTCGATTAACACCAAAATCAATAGGTCTGGAGTACTCACTGAGACAAACATTTTCCCCAAAAATAATTCAGATCGGTGCATTTTTACAGTAGTTATCGTGAACGAAAGAAAATTCTACATCCGCACAGACACACAGACACACGGACACACAGACACACAGACACACGGACACACAGACACACGCACAGCCGCCATGCGAAAATTAACTTTTCTTTACGTTTTGAAGTTAGTACAATCAGAATTTGTCATTTTCTCGGACACGATTTTTCGATGGTATTACAATACTTCCATTTCTTTCAGAACATGGAAGTAAAATTACTTATATCCACAGTATTTTTCACGAAAATGCTGACCAGGAGACTGAGAAATTGACTGGACAAAGTACGATCTCGCTTACAACGTTAACTGAATTAATAGATACAACCTCAAATTAAGTTAAAACATGTACATTATTTTATTTATTAAATTTGCCTTATTTAACTCACCGCGATATTTATTTATTTATTTATTTCTTATTTATTTATATGTTTGTGGCAACGAATCGAGTATACCGGGTGTTCCAGACCACCCGTCCACTATGTTTTACGCCCAAACTATTGAAGATAGAGTTTTATGATAAAAAATGTACTATACCGGGTGTTCCAGACCACCCGTCCACTATGTTTTACGCCCAAACTATTGAAGATAGAGTTTTATGATAAAAAATTTACTATATATATCGACCCTAAAGAATTTCAGGAAAATATTTTCAACCCCCTAAAACTCCTCCTTGGGGGGTAGTTTGAGGGGTACATGCCCGTTTCTCAGCAAAATCAAATGGAATGGTATATCCAAAAGTACATAATTTTAAAGATCATAAAAAAGTAAGAAACTTTTGTAGAAAATTTTTTTTCATACATTCAATTGTTTAGAAAATATGGCGACTTGATCCTAAATTTTAGGGTTTTACTAAAATTGCTCTAGTTTCGTTAAATATTAATGAAATTTTATTTTTAAAATTTGTTTTGAAAGTAGAAATAATAAACTTTCTAATGATGTATGATTATTTGAGATTTGGATAATATAAAGTGTCATACGCGGCATATCAAAAATTCAAAACTTCAATTAGGGATAATTCAAATTTTCAATTTTAATTTAAATTTTAAATGGAATGGTATATCAATTATCTTAAAAAATATATTTAAATTAACAACTTTTGTTAAAAAAATTATAAATTTTACTTAAAAAAAAAAAAAATTATAATTTTAAATTTAAAATTTTCTTAACAAAAGTTGTTAATTTAAATATATATTTTAAGATAAAGTACTAATTGATATATCATTCCATTTAAAATTTTTGAATTATCCCTAATTGAAGTTTTGAATTTTTGATATGCCGCGTATGACACTTTATATTATCCAAATCTCAAATAATCATGCATCATTAAAAATTTCGTTATTTCTACTTTCCAAACAAATTTTAAAAATAAAATTTCATTAATATTTAACGAAACTAGAGCAATTTTAGTAAAACCCTAAAATTTAGGATCAAGTCGCCATATTTTCTAAACAATTGAATGTATGAAAAAATTTTTTCTACAAAAGTTTCTTACTTTTTTATGATCTTTAAAATTATGTACTTTTGGATATACCTTTCCATTTGATTTTGCTGAGAAACGGGCATGCACCCTTCAAACTACCCCCCAAGGAGGAGTTTTAGGGGGTTGAAAACATTTTCCTGAAATTCTTTAGGGTCGATATATATAGTAAATTTTTTATCATAAAACTCTATCTTCAATAGTTTGGGCGTAAAACATAGTGGACGGGTGGTCTGGAACACCCGGTATATACCAATACAATTTGAAAACATATTGTCAGCGAGAGTTAAGTTACAACCGAAATATATTTCCATAGCTACATTTTTTACTTCCATGTTCTGAAAGAAATGGAAGTATTGTAATACCATCGAAAAATCGTGTCGGAGAAAATGACAAATTCTGATTGTACTAACTTCAAAACTTAAAGAAAAGTTAATTTCCGCATGGCGGCTGTGCGTGTGTCTGTGTGTCCGTGTGTCTGTGTGTCTGTGTGTCCGTGTGTCTGTGTGTCTGTGCGGATGTAGAATTTTCTTTCGTTCACGATTACTACTGTAAAAATGCACCGATCTGAATTATTTTTGGGGAAAATGTTTGTCTCAGTGAGACTCTTTTCGTACTAAATATTGCATTTAAAAAAAAGTTGATTTTGTTCATACTAGAAGAGACATTTTTAAAACTCTTCTAGTATGAACAAAATCAACTTTTTTTTAAATGCAATATTTAGTACGAAAAGAGTCTAACTGAATTTTATTTTCAACTTTTTAGTCGGTTTTTAAAAGGCAAATTATTTTAAAAAAAAGTTTTTTTATAATTTTTATTATATTTGAGGCGTTTATTTTGAAAGTGGCCTAAGTCCATTTTCCACTTTTTTTTAGTTGACTGTAGTAACGTGTATAATTAGAAGTAATCATCATAAAAAACAATTTTTGGTTAAATATATTCAAAGGAAAAAAATTTTTTGAACACATTAATTTTCACACTTAATTTAAAGTTAAAAACTTTATTTTGAAAGTGGCCTAAGTCCACTTCAGTATTGATAATGTTGTTAATTTATCACAATGGCTGGAAAACTAAACCTTTTAACGGAAAATATTGGGTACGAAAGTTTTAGGATTTAGCTGGGCAAACCTAATGAAGGTAATAATTATGACCTTGAGTGGAGGTTTTAAGGTCATTTTGGGGTCAACAAATTTTTTTAAATGGAAAATTAGTTATTTTTTGCAGAATTGTATTTTGCAGAAAATTAGAAATAACTTTTGTCAGAATTTTTTTTTAAAAAACTGATTTTAACGTAATTTTTTTTTTTACATCAAAAAATTTTTTTGTAACCAAAATTTTTGAAATTATTATCTAAGATGTTTGAAAAAAAATGCAGTTTAAAAAAATATTTTTTTTATAATTTCATAATTTTTTAAATCAAAAAAAATATTTTTTAATGTAACAAAATAAAAAAAAATGTTAAAATTAAAATTTTTCAGACAAAAGTTGTTCTTTTTTTCTGCAAAATACGAATTTAAAAAAAATAAATAGGTTTCGTTTTAAAAAAATTTGCTGACCCCAAAATGACCTTCAAACCTCAACTCAAGGTCAAAATTGTTACATCCATTGATTGTATCCCTCTAAATCCTGAAACTTTTGTACCAAATATTTCCCCTAAAAATCCATAGTTTTCCCTATATACTTAAAGCAATCTCATAGTTTTCCATATATTAATAATCTCAAGATTAAAAAATCATCCTGTATACATACTTAGAGTTTCTGAATTGTATACATTTTTTCAGAGTTATAAAGAAATAATATAAATTAAAGTGAGTGTTTTTTTTTCAGTTTGAAGCATTTTATGTTACAACAAATGGACATGAGTTCATTTCAATTTATAACAAATGTAATTGTTAATTTTGAAAGTGGCTTAAGTCCATTTGTGGTAAAAAAACATATATTATTCATTTAATATTTGGGGTTATTTTATAGTAATTGTAAATTTAACTCTCTTAGAAACACTTAATCAATGTGGCACAGTGATATCTTACACGTATATTTTTAATTTTATTGAAACGCAAACCCTTAATTATCTCAGTTTAAACATAAGTGGACTTAAGCCACTTTCAAAATAAACGGCTCATTTCAATTAATTACTATGACAAACGATGATTTGATCGGAATATAAATTCTCTATATTTTTTAAGTGTTTTGGTTTAACAGGAGAATGATGGAAAATTCGAAGGACAAAATTCAATAGAATATCTATATATATAAAAGAAAGTCGTGTTAGTTACACTATTTATAACTCAAGAACGGCTTTACCGATATGGCTGAAAATTGGTGAGGAGGTAGCTTAGAGCCAGGAGACGGACATAGGATACTATTTATTCCGTTCGACAGTGTTCCCGTGTGACTTGACATAAAACATCAGTCACTATAAAACGTGGTCATCTACGAAATTAATTGCAAATGTCGTAACTATGGATACGTTATATTTTATTGATTATTTTCAAATGTCAGTCATTTAAAAATCTGAAGTAAATGTGTTTACTATGAACAAAAAAATATAACAAAAAAGAAATAAATAAATAAAGTAATAAATAATTTAAATGTTCGTACATAAATTTGTCAAAAAAATTGAAGACAAACAATCAGCATTGGAATGACTAACATTCGGCATAACATAGGTAATACATTAAAATTTAAAACTTAAAGTTATTGATATATCAATATTTTTACCTACATAAGTATTTTATTATATTAATTTGTAATCTACTATATATAATAATAAATATTAGAAGAATTTATTTAATTAATAATTAACATTGTCGTAATTTTAAATGATATTTTTTTAATTGTTGTTTGAATTTGTACATATGTACGATCTGTCTCTGTGATCTGAACATCGTGCATCTAAAAGTGACAAAGTTCATTCAATTTACAACTAAGTATATTTGATTTAAAAAAGGTTCATCAATTTTAATACGAAATGTAGGTATATAATATTAATAAATAAATATATAATTGTTAATTGTAATTAATTGTACAAAGGATTTACGAGACAAGCTAATAATATAGAGATACTGAATTAACTTTGTTAGATGACTTTTTGAAAGACACGAGCATAAAAACCAAAAATGAAATTATTTTTAATATTCATAAAATGTTATTTCAAATCATGTAAGCCATGTAAGTATACACATCCATAATAATATTATAAATGCGAAAGTGTGTTTGTCTGTCTGTCTGTTTGTTACCTTTTCACGGCTAAACTGCTGAACGGATCTTGATGAAATTTGGCAGTGAGATAGCTTGCATCCCGAGAATGGACATAGGCTATTTCGTATCTTCAACCCCTAAGAAATTGCAAGGGGGTGGAAAATTTTTAATTTTTTTTAGTAATTAATATTTTACCCCCCGATAGATATGAAGGGTTGTAAATAGTTTTATTCGATCCAGCGGGAAAAATACCACGGGGGCGGTGATTTTAGGGGGGGAAACAACCCTCTATCTCTCATAGGAGCCGAGATATTTACGATTTTGTATAATGAAAGAAAAATTTAATATTTTACCCCTGTCACATATGATGGGTTGTAATTAGTTTCATTCGATCCGTTGGAAAAAATATCATGGGGATGGGAGTTTCGAAATCCACGTGAGCGAAGCCGAGGGTAGCAGCTAGTTTATAATATAAAAAATAATATAAAAAATTTCAAAAATTATTTATACAATAAAAAAGTACCAATATTATAGATTACTACTGCAGTGTAATTTTTTTTATACATTCAGAAACAATACTTATTTAGTCTGCTAACTTTCACTTCCGAGAAGTGACATGCCAGGCGACTGAGAATTTCACATTTTAAGTGTTAGTTTTTATAAAAAAATAGCGCATTGACCCGGTGTTACCCGGGGATATTAATTTAATTAAACATAAAGTAATCATGCCCACCCAACATGCTAACAACACACGGTTCACCACGAATTGTTTTTTCCGGCTTCATGAAATTTACCCAAAATATCCACAAATTATACACCTTAACTTAACCTATCCATTAGTGAAAACCAGAATAAAATCCATTCAGTAGTTATTGAAAAAATCGTGTAAAATTATGTTTTCTCCCAGGAAAAACCAGATTTCATCTTAGAATTTGTATGAAAATCAAAAATAAATAAATAGGTTACCTTTCTTGGAAGTTCTTTATTGTAATTTCTAAAAATCCGTTTATTTATATTGTAAAATGCATATTTTTTCATTCAAACTCATGGTGGAAAGATAATTATTTGTAGGTATCATGATTCTAACTGACATTCACATATAGTAATTGTTTTCAGCGTCTTATGTTCCATAGCATAGAGTTCTATGCTCTGACATCATAGAAACAAAAGACGCTGTGCAAAAGATTCTTTTTCATCTTTTGATGTTAAATTTTAGATTTTCATAAAATATTATTAGCCACGATACTGCTCGTAAAAATGATCTAACTATTGGTGAAACCGCATTGAAATCGGTTCAGTAATTTCGGAGTCTATAAGTCACACACAAACGAACATTCATTTTTATATTTTTTAATTCGAAACGGGGTTGTTTTAAGGGGCACGCTAGGCGCAGTAATAGTTTACAGTTTCCATCAAGAAAAAATGTATCTTACATTATAATATAAACTCTAATATATTTATTTATATATAAATTTATATGTCTGTCCGGCCACTATAAATTTATACGATCATAAACCTTTCAGTGGATTTTTTTCAAATTTTCACTGTTTTTAGATTCGTCCTTTATACAGTGCTTAGGCTATTTTTTTTCCACAACACTATAATAATTTCTGTGATGTGTATTTTTTTGTGAAAAACGGCATGTAAAATTGGCACACAATTTGCTTTCCAACTGAATTTAGGAGTTTCGGCAATAGTCGTTTGTTTTGCCAGGTAGTGTGATGGTAGTTTGAAAAATACAATTTTTACGAGAATTTGCTAAATTCTAACATTTGACTGTTGTGTTTTGTTTACATCTGTCAGTATATGACATTTATAAAGAAGAAAACACATGGATTTTTTATTGACATTATAATAAAAAACACACTGATGAAATAATTGATTAATTTTAAAATGTCAGATTTGTGAATTAATTATAATTACTACGTTAAAATAGATTTTGATTGAAATTGTCACAAATACCAACAAGGAAATCATAAACAGCTGTTTTTGTCTCAAATACATCAGGTGCGTGTACAGAATATTGATGAAATTAGCTAATTATTTATATTTAATACCAAAAAGTTTATGTTTAATAATAATAACGTCAGGAGCGGCGAATTAAAAAATATTTATAATTGTTTTTTTTCTAAATTGTTCATAAATTAAAAATTTCAGAAAAATATGAAAATAATAAAAAAGTCAGAGGCGTGTAAAAAAATTACAATTATCATATTCTAATCAAATTTTATTTAAATATTTATTATTTTTTGGAAGTTGTAAGATTGACATAACATTAACTAAAAATGTATAAATAAAGTCAGAGTCGTCGTATTAAAAAAATTAAATTGCTTTTTTTTAATTGTGACTTGAAAAATTGATTTTGATTGAAATTGTTGAAAAATTTTAAATTTCAGAAAAATATGAAAATAATAAATAAATCATGAGCGTATGAAAAAAATTTACTATGCTCATTTTCTAATAAATTTGTATCTAATGATTTATTATTTTTTAGAAATTGTGAGATTGATATAACATTATCTAAAAATTTATATTTAAAAATAATAAAATCAGTAGCGTCGTATAAAAAATATTTCATTTTTTTATTTTTTAATCATGACGTAAAAAATTGATTCTGTTTGAAATTGAACAAAAATTAAAAACTTTAAAAATACATATATAAAAATAATAAATAAATCAAAAATTTGTATTCTTACACAATTTTACAAACAAATAGTTTTTAATCATTCGGTTGTTGTGAAATTGATGTTATTTACCCAAAAATTTATATTTTATAATAATTAAGTTAGGGGTGTGGTCTTAAAAAATTGTAATTTAGTATTTTTTCATAAGATTATGTAAATAACATAAAATAAAGATCGTAATAAAATAATTTAACCTAATAAATAACATAGAACATGCTTCTACGCATTATTTCAATATGTTGAACGCAAAATAATATGGAAATTGATATTCGAAATAATTTATTGGTAATTTTTTAAAGTATCAAAATTTATTGATAAGGGCATAAAATAAACAAACGAGGGTCGCAGCCGAAGGCTGAGACCCGAGTACGTTTGAGGTTAGAGTGATTTGTACATGTAAATCGTAATATTAATGGAAAAGTGATAATGATAAATGATTATCCCCGCCAAATTCAAGAATTATTTACTTATCAGCGTTTAAAACAATTACAGTGAAATATTTTATAATAATTTGATATGGCAGAAGTTAATATAAAAAAATAATTTATATCTTATCAATCAATATTTTATCAAATGTGGCACGATTTGGGGTTGGGGCGCGTAGCGCCCAGGGGCAAGGCCCCTAGTTTTACAAAATATTAATATACGAAATAAGTCCAAAATTCCATCGTTTGTAGAACTACCCATTAAAGACACAGATTTAATTTAAAAGTAATGTAATAAAAATTGTTTTTGAATTTTAGCAAGTACCTATAAAATTAAAAACTTTCATCTTATAATTGATAAATACCTATTATTCAGTATCGTACTAATTTGAGGACGCCCACATGGCTGTTCTTAAGATATTTTATATAGGTGGTTGTTTTTGTGTAAATTTAATTTGTATGTATTCATATTTGCTCTATTGATCCGTTTAAGTAGGTACTTCTGTTGAACATTTTTATAATATTATTGAAAAACATATTTAAGGTACTTAGTACAGGATGTTCTTATTCGTATTTCGAGAAATTGTAAAAATATATAAACCTATTCTATAAACAAATTTTTTTGTTAACATTAACAGAATTGTATAAAATTGAAAGTTAAGTTTATTTATTGGCAGTCTTCTGGATACAACACAAGAAAGCATTTATCGGATTAATGAAAGATAAAAATATTAAGTAGCCTTTCTTTCGTTTTATTTTGTTATTTTAATTTACACAAATTGAAAGTTAACTTCTTTAATCTCTTGTACTTTATTCATAAGGATTATGAGCTTTAATTGTTTCTTTGATTTATAGAATTACATGAATTTATTTAGAAACTCGATATTTTGATAACGTAACGGAAATTCTGTTATGTTTTGTTTAATCTTTTACAGTTTATAGTTAAATTGTTTTTTATATTGTTTATTATTCGTAATTGTGTTGATAAAACTTAACGAGTTTAGTTTAAAACTTCAAAATAATTGTATGTCATTATATCAAGAACAATTGCAATAAATAGGTGTTACAAAAAATGAGCTTTAACCATAAAAAAATAATCTTAAAATACATATATACACTCACGGAAAAAAATAAAGGACCACTTTTATTTTTCGAAAAAATTGCTCATTTTCAAAGTAATGCCGATAGGTCAAATATGATCCATTTTTTACTTATAGGATATGAAAATTGAAGGAAATTTTATCGTCTTTTCGAATTTAGGGGTATATTTGTTTTATTAAACTTATTATTGTGACCAAATCGCGGTTTAATAAAAAATAACAAAATTGATTTTTTTTTGCAATTTTGAAAGATACCCACGGGGATGTTAAATTTTTTTTCTAAAATTTCAAGATAACTATTTTGTAGGAAATTTGTTCAGCTTTAAAAACCTTTTTCAAATTTGTTTTTTGCTTCCTCGCAATATCGAAGATACGAGAAGCTATGTGATCGTTTCAGATTGAGACAAAAAAAAAGTTCTCCAATTTCAAAATTTTAAATTTATTTATCCGTTTCACGTCAAGACAAACACTTTTCGTTCCGTGTCTGTCTGTCCGTCCGTGTGTCCGTGTGTCCGTCTGTCCCCTGAATCCTTGTCACACGCATAACTCATGAACCACTGAACCGATATTATTGAAACTTGGTCGGATGGTTGGGTTTGGTTTGAGGACGGTCCCATTTCAAAATCATCAAAATCGTGTGTTAGGGGGAGGGGTGACACCCCAAAATATTTATTTTTTCAAGATATCTCAAGAACAACACATGTTACGAGAAAATTTTATAGAATATTTTTTGTAGAGAATTAAATTTCCTATAATATGGGTCTACTACGTTTGTTGTCAAATATTCCCTTACAAAGATTTATCTAAATTAATTTTAAAAATTCGTGTTTTGTTTTTCTAAATTGATATTTGATTGGATATATTAAGTGTCATTTTGACGTTTTAAATGTCACTTTGGCGTTTTAAATGTCACTTTGACGTTTTAAATGTCATTTTGACATTTGCATAAATTTAGATTTAGATTGAAATTGTCAAAAAATTAAAAATATATGAAAAAATATTCAGGTGCGTTTTAAGAAAAAATTCGAACTAAGATTTTTTAGTAAAATTTGTATAAAAATTAAATGGTTAACCCATGTCAGGCAATTTATCTGAACACTATCGGTTTTAGTGAATTTAGCACGAGGAAGCACTGTGCATTTACTTGGTAGATGTTTTTTTTAGTGTTACGATATTCGAGTTTGAATGAAAAAAGTACCAAAAAGTTTTAAACGACCATAAAGGGTCTAATGTTAGTCGCACAGAAAAGAAAAAAAAAGAATATTAAAGCGTAAATAATCACCTATTGTCTAGTAGTATTTATAAAATGTTTAATTTTAACTTAACCCTTCAAATACGAAAAACAAAACAGTGTTCGAATTTAAATAATCCTGTAAAAATAACATTTTTTTAATCATAGATCTAATGTTTAGAATGTATCCAGAAATTAAGTTCTATCAAAGAATATGAAAATTAGACTTATTACCTTCTATGTGAACAAAAGTTCCAGTAAAAATCTTTTAATTTGGCTGAGAAATTGCATTTTGAATTTTTTGTATACGTTTAGGATTTGACCGTACTTTTTATAACAAGTTTTTCTTTGGGATTTTTTTTTCGAAAAACAATCAATTTTTGAGAAAAAGGAAAAAGTTTTTCTTTCTTGTTAAAGAATATTCTTAATTTTTTTCAGATGTTTTATATCAATATTGTGGGATTAAATTTATTTTTAATAGGGTACTTTTTCATTCAAACTGAATATCTTGGCATCAAAAAATGTGACAATCATTTTTTAAAAAGCATTTTGAAGCTGAGAAAATTTACTAAATGATGAATATCATGGAATTTTGAAAAAAATAATCATACATCCCCGTGTGAAATTTCTATAACTGCAAATAAATAATTAATTTTTTTTAAGTCAACTACGTGTGGACCAAAAAATTCAGTTACTTTGAACGAATAAGCGGTGAAAATTCAATGAAAATTATTTTTACTGTCGAAATCAAGAGTCTTTAATATGTTATCAAATACAAATACAAATCATCAGAGTCTTAAAGTCTTTAAGACTCTGATGATGATAGCATTGCTATTGAAACACGTGTAAGTCTAAACTCTTACAATTTTTATGGTTAGGGGATTTGTATTTGATAAGTCATAACCATAGTTTTTGTCTGTTGTTTGCTTTAATATGTTGTTGAACGTTTTTTCATGACCACACGCAGTTGACTGAAATTAAAAATTGAAATTTTTTGTAATTATGGAAGTTTCACACGAAGATGTATGATTATTTTTTTTCAAAATTCCATGATATTCATCATTTAGTAAATTTTCTCAGCTTCAAAATGCTTTTTTTAAAATGATTGTCACATTTTTTGATGCCAAGATATTCAAGTTTGAATGAAAAAGTACCCTATTAAAAATAAATTTAATCCCACAATATTGATATGAAACATCTGAAAAATATTAAGAATATTCTTTAACAAGAAAGAAAAACTTTTTCCTTCTTACAATTTTTCTCAAAAATTGATTGTTTTTCGAAAAAAAAATCCCAAAGAAAAACTTGTTATAAAAAGTACGGTCAAATCCTAAACGTATACAAAAAATTCAAAATGCAATTTCTCAGCCAAATTAAAAGATTTTTACTGGAACTTTTGTTCACATAGAAGGTAATAAGTCTAATTTTCATATTCTTTGATAGAACTTAATTTCTGGATACATTCTAAACATTAGATCTATGATTAAAAAAATGTTATTTTTACAGGATTATTTAAATTCGAACACTGTTTTGTTTTTCGTATTTGAAGGGTTAAGTTAAAATTAAACATTTTATAAATGCTACTAGACAATAGGTGATTATTTAAGCTTTAATATTCTTTTTTTTTCTTTTCTGTGCGACTAACATTAGACCCTTTATGGTCGTTTAAAACTTTTTGGTACTTTTTTCATTCAAACTCGAATATCGTAACACTAAAAAATTATAAAACAAATTTGAAAAAGGTTTTTAAAGCTGAACAAATTTCCTACAAAATAGTTATCTTGAAATTTTAGAAAAAAAATTTAACATCCCCGTGGGTATCTTTCAAAATTGCATATTTTTTATTAAACCGCGATTTGGTCACAATAATAAGTTTAATAAAACAAATATACCCCTAAATTCGAAAAGACGATAAAATTTCCTTCAATTTTCATATCCTATAAGTAAAAAATGGATCATATTTGACCTATCGGCATTACTTTGAAAATGAGCAATTTTTTCGAAAAATAAAAGTGGTCCTTTAATTTTTTCCGTGAGTGTATATATTTTATGTACATATGTGATAAATATTAAAGTTGTAAATTATTGTACATAGATACAATTGAAAATAATTTAATAAAATAAAATTTTCTTACGTTTTATTCTACGAAGTAACTGACCGATACTAAATTATAAAGTAGGTATAAAGAGCCTAAGAACTATTATGGTTTTACTTGACTGAATAGTAAACAAAAATGTTAATGTTACGTGAGCCGAAAAAATGGAAGTCCGTGGACCATTAAATTTGTACAGCAGGCTAAACTATAAGAGATATATCAGAATCATGTTTGGCACTTAATTCTAGATAACTGGTTGCAGACTTATTTTTTAAATATATAATGAGGGCGACGTCGCATTCACCAATTTCGAGTTGGCTTTCAATATAATAGAAATGACATCCACGTAGGTAAACAGTTGAGAATTTGATCCGATATATCAGATATAATATAAAAATATCTGCTATAGGAGCCACGGGTCTTTCTTATCTTATATTAGCACACCCAAAGCATGCTTTGCAGTGTGGTATTACTCTCGTCCCATTATTTTTTTCGTATGAAATTTGATAAAATGAGCATTATATATTAAATTTCTTCAGTAACCTTCTTACATGTTTACATTTTCTAAATGAGAACATTACAGTCTCCATATTTACTTAATTTAATATCGATTGGTTTTAATTTTCTGTCATAAAAATATAAACAAAGTTCAATTTGTCGTTTTCGGCCCATTTTTACACCACGGCACTATGGGCCAGGAGACCTTGTTCTATGGCCAAAAGTCTAGAAGTTATCCGTTTTAATTAAAATTCATTTTATAAGGTTTTTTTTGGGCGCTGATTTCAAATTTTTAATAAAAATTAAAAAAATCAAAATGGCGGAACCAATATGGCGACTAATATATTACAAAAGTTCTCCAATTTAAATAAAATTCATTTTGTAAGGTTTTATTGGGACGCTGATTTCAAATTTTTTATGAAAATTTAAAAATTCAAAATGGCGGATCCAATATGGCGACCAAGATATTTCAAAAGTTATCCAATTTAAATAAAATTAATTTTATAAGGGTAAGCACGCGGTGTAAAAAAATAAGAATCTAAATACACGTTATCTCCTTACAACAATCCATAAAAAAGTTTCGTTGTAACACTATGAATGAAACTAATTGCAACCCTTCATACGTGACAAGGGATGAAATATTATTATTATTATTTTTATTACCTATAAATAATTGTAAATATCTCGGATCTTAGTTAAAAATTGCATAAACCCACCCCCTGACTACCCCAGCCATTAGGGGTTGAGTGTTAATTTTTTTTTTATTGAAGACTATTTTGTCCAAATTCACCTGCATAACTAAAACTATGCAGATAAACATATCAAAAACCCACCCTCGTCCACCTTTTGCGCTATTAGGGGTTGAAAATTTTTATTTTAATTGAATATTATTTTGTCCGAATTTACTAATATCGTAAAAAAATATGTAAATAAATACATCATAATTTTGAAAATTAAACAGCAATACCCCCCCCCCCCCCCACCCATCTCTTAGGAGTTGAATTTTCGAAAATGCTATTTGTCTTGTACAATATGTGTGCAATGTTTTATTCGAGTGAATACAAACAAATTTTTTTCGACATATAAACTTTTCCACACCCTTGCACCCCTTTATAAACTACTTAAACCCTACTTAAACAATATAAATACTTATGTTTAAAGCTTATTTCTCATTCTTAACTATTATTTTAGAATTTTAGCCAATAAATGAATATTTTTGTTGATAATATGAAAACTTTTTACTCTGAATGTCATTTAAATTCATCTGTTAAAAATAAAAAACCCCAAGTATTTTATTATTATAAATGACTTCAGAAATTAAAATATTATTAAATAACACTATTTAGAACATACATGGAACATATAAATGCAATGAAAATAATAATATTAGTAGTATATATGCTTACAAATATGAAAAAATATGTAAGAAAACCAATAATTACATTTGACAACATCGCATTAGTACCAATTTAATTTACAACAATCATATTTGTGATTGGTATAATATTTGTGAACACATGTGCACGCGTATTCAATTTGTTAACGTAAAACACAGAACAATAATACGAGTATACTCAAATATAGTGTTGTTAGTTTGTGAAGAGAAAAATTTTTCATTGGAAAGGAAAAATTGTTAAAGAAACAGTATATTTAATCAACGACGAGCAAACTCTTTACGATAAAAAAAATATAGAGGAAGTGCCTGTTACACCCGAGGAGACCGAACAACACGGTTAGTTCTCTAGCACCCCTCCCCCCAAGTATATCTTATTATTTATTTATATACATATGATTTAATTATTTAAATGCCGAGTTTTGTAATAATTGTGACAGAAAAACGTTAACCTTCAATTGTTTAAATTGAATACTTAAAAATCACGTAAATTTTAATAAAAAATAAATGTTAACGTCTAAAAATAATAAAAACGAATCAATTATAAATATGTATATTAATAACAGTAAAATAAAATATTTGGATGCATTGTAATAATACAAAAGTTTATACAGCGCGCCCTGGATAATCAGCTGTGCACTGTTGCCAAGTCAAAATATAATTTTTCTACAACCGTGTAAAAAAGTAGGCTTTTTCATTGACATTTCAGTGTGTAAAGTAGTACTTTTGCGCTCGCCGTGCGTAAAATGTTTTTTCACGCACGGCGTGCGCAAAAGTGTTCCCATAGTAACACATACATTTTTACATTTTTTTACAATTAATTAATTTTATAAATACTATTGTATTATAGTATTAATTAAGGGTGTTATGGAGGTATTTTAAAATGCTACAGATTAAAAAATTTTGGATTTAGGCTATTGTTACATCTCTTCTGAAGCTCTGATAAAAATTTGGAGTCGATTCACTAGACATATAAGAAAGTTATAACGATTTTAGTTTATGAAGAATTAACATGTACTCTTATGGAAGATGTGTCATTGTATCAATTCAAATAGCTTAAAACGGCTTAAAAGCATTGAAAAAATGCTACAAATCATTCCAAAACTTGTAAACATATAGTTCAGGTATCTGGACAGTATATTGCGAAACAACATTAACATTCACTAAATAATTCTCAAGTTATTAAATAAAAGGTAACAAAATTTGGAACAATTTCAGAGTTATCGCGTCACTCACTGTGTAAACGTGGCAACATAGGAAACAGCTGATAGAGATAACTCGAACGAAACTAGCAACGTTTCTATGTCATTGTGTTTACCACCAATTATTTGAAATTGAATTTCAATCGGGAAGCAGCTGATAAATAATTTATTTTTAATATTTATTTCTTAAAATATTACATTTTCGTTGCAAAATAGTACGGTAAATAAAAATTATTAAAAAATCGAATTTGTTGAACTAAATAATGTAAATAAATATATTTATAACAATTATAAGAAATTCTAGTAGCATTTACACAAACATCAAATAAATATTTTTAATCTACAATTTTACATAATTATAAAATATATTATGTACTTATTATATATATTATATAATAAGTTATTTTTTATTAAAAAATAACAAGATACTTATTTAAAAATTAAAATTAACGAAACCAGTTTGTAATTTTTTCAATACTCGCATTTTGTAATGTTTTTAATTCTTTATTTTGTATTTTTTCTTTAATAAAAGCCTTTAGGCCTTCATCATTTGAAGCTTTATGTATACTTTTTAATATATCTATTGTGATATCAGCCTTTGCTAGTTTTTGCCTAATCGCAAAGCTTACAGTTCTCTGCATCGGTAGCAATGTTTGTAGATTTTCTTTGGTTCTTTCAGCTAATATCCAATGATCAATTTTTTTTGAAAATAATATTTCAGTTTCAAGTAAACTGGAATTACTTATATCTATTTTTTTAAATATTTTATGTAAGATCGCACAATCATTTATTGCATTATGTACTCCAGTCTTAGGGATATTTAATGAGTCAGCTAATGCACTTATCACACAAGAAACTTTGCCTTTTCCGCCTGTTTTATTTCTTATGACTTGCAATGTGTCGACGAATCCCTGAATTACCTCGGAAAAATCACTAACGAGATTGTTTGTACGTATTGCTCTGAACAACCTTGGCCCATCAAATGCAAGGTTGTGCGTAGCTATACAACATTTTTTTTAAAATGATTTTAGCCAAACATGCAAGTTCCCCAAAGCAATTCTCATAGGGACAGATGTCACTTTCTCTCCATTGTACATAAGATTACCATAGCAGTTTACTAGTCCATTTGCTTCAGTAGCTCTTATAGAAATTTGCTGCACGGGGTTAATGTAGGTTGTAAAAGTATTATTCCCACATTTAGCAGCGATTTGTAAGATATCGCAAGTAGCTTCAAATCCAGAGGTTTCTAAATCGAGTAAAATTATAGGAGTTTCACCAGGATCTTCAGAACTTAATTCTTCTTCATTAATTGTTGGTGGAATTGCTGGTTCCACTACAAGAGAACAGTATCTCTCATAAGTTGTACCTTCCATATTTTCTTTTCTATGGCGTATAACACTGCGAAGTCTTTTTAACTCCATACGTCGTCGCTTGTACGCAGCAGTTTTAATTAGCTGACGACGTTTTAACAAATTTTTTTGTTTTGTGGATACATGTTGCGTGTGGTGTTTTCCTGGTGACAAAAAAATTTTCTTAGCAATCTCTTGCGTATACCCTTCCCCTATATTTTTTTGCCCTACAGCACAAGCAAAACGAAAATCAGCTGATGCCGTCTTGCTGTAACATCTTGATTTTGGTGCTTTACTTGCCATCATAGCATTTAAACATTCGTTAGCGTTGCTTGAGGCACATGCTGAGAATTTTTCAGCATTTGAAGCGAATTTATTGAAGATGTCTTTTAATTCTTCAAACAAATGCTGATCCTGAAAACCTCCGGGAATTATTTTGTGATCATAATTTTTTTTATCTTGTAGAAAGCCACACCACGTTCTATTACATTTACTATGGTCATTGAAGGCATGGTACGGAATGCATCGAATAGCATTTGCTAGACCTATACTGTTGCCTTTATTCTGAGCCATAGCATATGTAAAACATCGATGCAGATAGACAATGCGATCTTTTGTTAATTCTTTATAACTTTTTTGAATATTATAAATTTTTTTTTTTAGTCCACCTGAAGTGTGATTGATATCCGATTGCTTGATAATAGGATGACTAGCTGCAGCTCTACATGCTGCAATTGTGGAGCTATCGTCGTCTCCTATCAACACTCCGACTTCAAGGTTTTCTGATTGAAGGATTTCACTTTCGGTAACAATTTTTCTAGCAACATGTGGCTCCATTGCCTTTGCAGATCCGTAAAAATATCGCCTGCAATCATGTTCTGGTGTCGGACTTTTCATGGTACACTTTTTACATGTTCGATTACACGTAGAGTAGTCCAGAACTAAGCCACTTAAACAGCCTATAATAGCTCCAAAACCATTATTGCTGTCATACTGGCGACCTGTACCTCTCGTACTCCATCCCATATCATACGAGACTAATATTCTAACAACATCATTCCATGACACTAAACCTAAATGATCTTTCTGCACATCAGACTCTTCAGGTTCTGATGAAATGTTAGGATAAGATGTGGATGGTTCAGGATTGGGAATTTTATTTAGTGGTTTATGTTGGATAATGAAATTGGATTGAAATTCTGTAGGTCTACATGAAACCGGGAAAAATAAAACATTGTCAATTGATTACTTTGTATATTGAAAAAACATATATAAAAAAAAAAAAAAAAAAAATATATATAAAAAAAAACATAAAAAATATATATATAAACATATAAATTGGTATAAAATTTTATAAATATTTGCCCACTACTTATTATCAATTACTCATTTACAGCTTTATATTTTGTATAAATGAAAATTACAAATTTATATCCGCTGCAATTAGCTATATACCTCTAAATCAGGCCTCTATGAACCGATTTTAATGAAACCTTTTGCATTAGGATTGTTTTGATGAATAGTCAAAGTTTATATGTTGAAATTTTACACTCAGCCCTAAATAATTTGTTAGGGCCGTTCTATTAGAAAGCTACCTATGAAGTGTGCGGTGACTTCTCAGATTTTGTTTAAATTTTCATGTGATGTAGGCCATCAACAAATATTTTGTGATCGGATATGTCGTTTGCCCATTGTGAGTAATGAAATTAAGTTGCCGCACGACGCCTATATGACTTTTTGAAGTTCGTATTACAGCTGCCTTGTAGTTACACAATTGATTCTAAAAAGTACATGATGGTATCATACAAGGACTAAACTAATCACATGAGTCGTTAAATCCCCCCATTAAGTATTTAGATTGCCTCCTGCGTAAACTGATAAAATTTTAGATCTGTAAAATCGCCGGGGTTGTTATTTATGTACGATAAAGTCACAACATAGCTGAGTTATCACGCACGGAAAATGAGTTTTATGATTTTCCCAAAAACATAATTATCAAGTACTTATTGCTTAGCTCCCAGATATATAATCGCAACGTATGGCCCCTCAAATGACCCCAGCCACAAAAATATTTGTTGCGAGCTAGCTAATGACTTTTTTTGTTGTCTAAATCACGTAAATCTTGGTATGTGAATTGGTTGCACAGCCACATTGATTATTATAACTTTGTTATTAAAAGGAATTTTCGAGTAATTATTCATAAAATTACAGAGAATAAAATTGAAAATTCTGGAGGTATTTAAACCCTTAATTACGCAAACGACAGTTTTTACATCTTTAAAGTGGGTGTAAAGAGCTTTTATTTGAGAAGCCACATGTTGCAATTATGTCAGGGAGCTGAGCAATAAGTTTTAAAAATAATGTTTTCAGGTGCCAAAAATGCAATCATAAAATTATCATTTTCCGTGCATGATTACTCAGAGCTATGGATACTGCAGGAGACGATTCCTGCTAAATTGTGTTGCAGTATGTTACGACTTTATCGTACATAAATAACAACCCCGTCAAATATTTTATTCTGGCGATTTTACAAATCTAAAGTTGAGTAAAATTTTATAGGGGGCTATCTAAATACTTAATGAGCGGATCTCACGACTCATGTGATTAGTTTAGTCCTTGTATGATACCATCATGTACTTTTTAGAATCAATTGTGTAACTACAAGGCAGCTATAACACATATCCGATCACAAAAATTTTGTTGATGGCCTACATCACATATGAAAATTTAAACAAAATCTGAGAAGTCACCGTATACTTCATTGGTAGCTTTAATAGAACGGCCCTAACAAATTACTTAGGACCGAGCATAAAATTAGAATATATAAACTTTGACCTATTCATTGAACTAATCCAAATGCAAAAGATATTTAATCATTTTGCTGTTTTTTAATCTAATTGCAGTGGACTATAGACTTATAGATTTACTAAATCATGAAAACAATAAAAAAATTAAAAGCTCTAATTACAATTGTGTTTCGATATTTTCGACTTGTTCTATCGTCAATCGTCTCTCTAATTTAGCAGCATTTCTGCAACTTGTTTTAGCTACATCTTCTGCTGTACACCCTACTTCTTGCTGGTATTTCTGAAACGTTTTAAAATCAAGGCATGGAATATTCATACAAGTCATGAATTTTTGGAGGTGTGAGTGTCCCTGGCCACAATGCAGAGTACCTGAAAATAAATAAAAATCACATTATTAAGTTTTAAAAAAAAAAAATCTTGTGTCAATAACTACATGAAAATATGCATATTAGAGATGGTAAAAACAAGTATTTTTAGTAACGAGTTATTTGAATAAATTCAGTTAAAAGAATCATTCAGTGACTTATCGAGTTTTTAACAATCAATTCGATTCACTGATTGTTGACAAAAATTGTCAACAATTAACAATTGTGTTGTTTGATGCTATTGCATATCTCTTTCATCTTATGTATACAGGAATCATTCATGAATTACACATCTCTAATACATATTATACTATTTTATATATTTTTTAAATAATGAATAAATTAAATAGAAAATTTCAACATACCTATTACTGCCTTGTAATTAATATCGAACCGATTATTATTTGAAGATTGTTGCGTATCCGTTGCTACTTTATTAATTATTAGACATTTATGGCATCTTATCAATAAATAGGAACCTAATCCACGACGTAGCTCACCCTCAATATATTCTAAAGACAATGATTCCCTGCATGAGGTACACCATAATTGTTGACCCAGGAATTTTAAATTAATAATACGTCTTCCATCCGAGATTGTTGATTTCTCTTGAATATCAGATAAAGCTTTTTTCCGCGCTGATCCACTTTTTTGCTGAGCAAATCTCTTCAAGTAAAATGATTTTGAAACTATTTTGCCGTTCCAGCGGTAACACGTCGACATCATGGAAATGTGTTTAAAAACGAGTATTCGCGCACTAGAATAGCCAACTTACAGAAGTAACAGTGTTGCCACGTTCAACTATCCCGAAAGGGAACATTGAAATCATTGAAATTGTTAATTTAGCTATAGATTATATTTAATTCTTATGTATTTACTGCATAATTACAGTTATACTGTTTCATTGGGCATCATAAAACACCGTATACTAGTAGATTATTGTATTTATATAAAATAAGTTTTTTTTTTGCTAAGATGAATATGGTGTATAGTCACTACAAAAATTTTCAACAATAAGAATTGATAATTCTGAATATCTATCGAAAATAGCACAGAAATAAGAAACAAACATTTCTGTATATTCATTTAAGATATATTACGGCCTTTACAAGCGTTTTTCAATTTTTAAACTATGCTATTGATGGAAATTTTCATAAAACTAGAATTTCAGTTACTTTTCATACTATTGTACATCCATATAATCCTTAAACAAATTACTAAAATTTAAGCACTATGTTAACGCCAAGTTTTTCTTTTGGTTTGTAAATCAAATTAAAATTTACAATAAAACCAATAGATGGCATAAATATGCATCTTTAAATATTAAATACACAGTTTAATTAAGATAACATGTTTGTGCATCAAAAATATAACAGTTTGAAACAAGTCGCCAAGACTAACACATTTTTAGTTTGTTTAATCAGCAAAACCGCATTATTATATTTTTATATTTAGTTTTTTTTTGCAATAAAAGTTTTTTGTGTTGATGAGAATAAATACTACAAAGGGACCTAGTGGAGTTAAGAATAGGCGTCCTGAATTATCCTTTTCTCCCTATAACTTTCCGCCTACATCGAGACCACGAGATTGCGAGATTTTGGTAAGTCCCATTTTTTATTTATATTTTTTTATCAACCAAAAAACACAAAGAAATACAGTCCACGCTTAGAATTTTGTTTGACCATACACAACACATTTATTGGTCAGTTTCGAACCGGATAATTTGATAGATTTTTAGATGCATTTAGTTTACATAATTTCGCATACAGAATTATCATTAGTTAAATACATATTCATTGAATTATTTAGTTTGACAATTCTATATACATTTTTATTTTTTGTATGTATAATAAATTTTTATATAAAAGTTTATTAAAATACATATTTGTTGCACAAACTTGTCGGAAAGAATTTGTTAGAATTGGAAACGTTATCATAATTACCATAATTAAATTTAATTGGTTTAAAATAGATATCGAATTTACTTGTTACAATATATACGTATTATTTATGTATATTTTATATACGTACAATATTGTGAATTATTTTGTATATTTATTGCACATCTATTGAAAATAATTGTTGGAATTTTTGTTTATAGTCATAGGTGTATTTTGGGGGAATTACAATTGTATTGAGGATAGTAACAATCGTAATATATTTTCTTGATTAATTGAAATTGTTAATTATAAATATTTTTAAATTAATTAATTAATCAGAATATTGATTCAAAATGTCGGCGAAGAAATTAAAAATTTTAGTTGCGAAACAACAGAAATATTTCGAAAGAATACAAAAGGTGTATGATGCGGGTAAAGGCGCAAAAACTAATGAATCGGAATTAAATAATTTTAGAGCTAGATTTAAATTGTTAGAGGAAACAAAAATCTTATATCATAATATTGTAGACGAAATTAACACACTTAGCTTAGAGTTAGATGAGAAGTTTATTCCTGAATTTGAAATATTAGAAGCATTCGACGAAATGTACTGTCATATATTAGTAATGGCTGATGAAATGCTACATAAAGTACCAGATAATAATGATTTGAACAAATCCACAGGGGAAGTAGTTACACAAAAAAGTTTTCCGCGTTTACCAAAAATAGAGTTGCCTAGTTTTTCTGGAGATATTAAAGAATGGCCGGTGTTTTATGAATGCTTCAAGAATTTAATTCATGATAATGCTAGCTTAAATAATATCGATAAAATAAATTATTTGATAGGTAAATTGACAGGAAAAGCTTTAACCATTTGTGCGGGTGTTCCTCCTATAGGTGACAATTATGAAATAATTTGGACGTCATTAGTATCTAAATTTCAAGATCCTAGGACACTAGCAAATAACTATATTGAGCAAATTTTGAATTTTAAACCTAGTTCATCGGCAAATAATTTAAGTACTTTTTTGGAAAAATTTGATACAGCTTCGAATGCTTTACAGAAACTAGAGTTAGTTAATTTATCTGATTTTATTTTGTCATATTTAGCTCTAAGCAAATTAGATATTGAAACTAAAACATTATTCGAGAACACACGTCGGCAATCGTCTATTCCTACATATAAAGAAGTAATTGATTTTGTTAAAGAACAAGAAAAGATTAACAATCGCATTCATATCTCAAATAAACATAGTAGTACAAATGTCAATTATAAATCAAAATCTACTCATTCTTTTGTAGTGCAAAATCAAGGTATTGAAAATTGTTTGCTTTGTAACAATAGTTCACATCAAATATTTCAGTGTTCTAAATTTTTAGATAAATCACCACCAGATCGTTATACGATTATAAAACAGAATAACTTATGTTTAAATTGCTTAGGTGCACATAAAGTTATTTTTTGTAAAAGTAAAGGCAGCTGTAGGATTTGTAAATATAGACATAATACACTCCTACATTTTCAGAAAAGTGTTCCTGCAAATATGTCGTCGTCAAATCAGTCCTCAAAGGTTGATGATAATAAAGTTTCACCTCAAACACCAATTGTTGAAAATAATGCCAAGGGTAGTACGTCTTCATTTTGTTCCATCACAAATAACCTTATCAATTTTAGTAGTTCTGTTTTACTATCTACAGTGGTTGTAAACGTTTTGGATGGAAGGCGCGAAACCCAGAAAATTCGATTGTTGTTAGATTCCTGTAGCCAAGCACATTTCTTAACAAATGATTGTGCCAAACGTTTAAAATTAGATGTTCAAAAATTAGATTCTGCCGTCAAAGGTATTGGTATAGCCTCCACTCCAGTTCGAGGTAAGACACATGTAGTTATTTCTTCTCGTTTCAATCCTCTAATTTCATATTCTTTGGACGCTCTAGTTGTTGATAAAATAACAGACAAGCTGCCGAGCTGTACACTTTACAGCGACAAACTAGCACACTTGTTTGAGTTACCATTAGCTGATAGTTCCTTTAATCAACCTGGGAAAGTAGATGGAATAATTGGTGCAGATTTGTTTCCAATAATATTAGGCAAAACAAAAATTTTGGGTCCATCGCAGTCACCGATTGCCATAGAGACAAGTTTAGGTTTCGTTGTTATGGGATCGGTTCCTGTTAGTTCGGAGTTAGATACGGTGCAAAGTTTTTGTACGATATTGGAACCATTAGAGGAATTAGTCTCTAAATTTTGGGAACTAGAAGATATTCCATCACAAACTACTGGTTGCCCAGATGATTTGGAATGCGAAAATATTTATAAATCGAGCTACAAACGAGATGTCTCCGGGCGTTATATAGTATCATTGCCTTTTAAACATAGTCCAAGTTTATTAGGTGATTCATATTCAACAGCTCTTAGGAGATATTTATCATTAGAGAAGAAATTTAAAGCATGTCCTGCATTTGGAAATCAATATGCATCAGTCATGAAAGATTATTTAGCTGCGGGATATATATCAAAAATTTCGGTCGATCCTTCTCAATCGATAGGCTATTATATCCCCCATCATGGAATTTTTAAGGCAAATAGTATTAGTACACCATTAAGGTGCGTTTTTGATGCAAGTACTAAAACAAGTACTTCCTTTTCATTAAATGACTTGCTGTACACCGGGCGAAAATTACAATTGGATATTGTTAGCGTTTTGCTTAATTTTAGATTATACGAGATAGCGTTCACAGCCGACATTAGAAAAATGTATTTACAAATTCAGTTGTGTGATGAGCATAAATGTTTTCAGCGCATATTGTGGAGATTTTCAGATAATGATCCTGTTGAGATTTATCAATTAAATACAGTTTGTTTTGGTGTTAAATCTTCACCTTATTTAGCATTAAGAACGTTACATCAATTAGCTATAGATGAAGCAGATACCTACCCATTAGCAGCTGAAGTTATTAAGAGAGATTTTTACATGGATGATCTAGTATGTAGTGTTCCTAGTTTAAAAGAAGCCTCGCTTTTGTACAAGCAATTAGTTAGTTTGTTAAAATCTGGTCATTTCGATTTAGTAAAATGGTCGGTAAATTCGAAAGATTTGCTTCGAGAAATTCCACCGGAAAATTTATCCCCCAATGTGGTAAATTTTGACTCGGATTATTTAAAGATTTTAGGCCTACAATGGCACCCAAGTCAGGATATTTTTTCGTTCCAAATCAATTTAGAAAGTAAGGCTTGTACTAAAAGACATATGCTCTCCACATTAGCACGTTTATTTGACCCATTGGGTTTAATTGCTCCGGTAACTCTGGTTTTAAAACTGATAATAAAACAATTATGGCTTCTCAACATAGGTTGGGACGAGTTACCCCCTAGCAGTATTATAAATCAGTGGGATACATTTCAGCAGGAACTTCCAATGCTAAGAAATTTTAGGATAACTAGACATTTGGGTGTTTTTCAAAAAACCAAAATTTATTTAATAGGTTTCTCAGACGCTTGTCTAAAATCTTATGGCAGTGTAGTTTATCTGCGAGCAGTTTTACCAACTGGAGAGGTTCAAGTTCATTTGGTATGTGCAAAAACCAAAGTGTCTCCTAGTAAAATAATTTCAATTCCAAAATTAGAACTTTGTGCTGCTCATTTATTAGCAAAATTATTAAATTTCATTATTGATACGTATAAATCACGGGTGAATATTGAAAGAATTTTTGCTTGTGTGGATTCAACAGTAGCTCTTAGTTGGATCTATGCGCCTTCGCATAAATGGAAGACCTTTGTTGCGAATCGGGTCGCAAAAATACAAGAGTTTGTATCACCTGATTATTGGTTCCATATAGACGGCAAATTGAATATAAGTGATTGTTTATCACGGGGGTTGTCGCCATCACAGTTTTTAGCCTGTAAGTCTTGGGTTACAGGCCCACAATGGCTTCTATTAGACGAAAACATTTGGCCAATTAAGTCATTACAAAAAGAAAATTTGGTAACATTGGAAGAAAATTTAGTTTCATTTGTAGTGTCTAACAATATAACAAACCCTCTACATACAGTAATTGAAAACTGTTCGTCATGGACAAGGCTATTACGGATTATAGTTTATGTTTTACGTTTTGCGAAGATTTTACAATCAACTGGGACAATTTCAGTTGATGATTTAGAAAATTCTGAAATATCATTGTTGAAAGTAATTCAAAGAAAACATTTTTCAGCGGAAATTTCCTTATTAGAACAAGACCATTTATGCTCGCCTGCCTTACGATCCTTACATCCATTTTTTAAGGACGGTTTAATTCGAGTAGGTGGTAGGCTTAGTAATTCGAAATTAGATTACGATCAACAACATCCGATTCTTTTACCAAAAAAGGATCATTTGGTCGAGTTACTTATTGATCATTGTCATTGGACTAATTTGCATACGGGACCGCATCTAGTTTTATCGATTCTTAGACAAAAATATTGGATACTAGCCGGTAGAGGAATAGTGCGTAATCGAATCAAAAAATGCAACTATTGCTTTCAATTCAACCCGAAGCCTATGTATCCGATTATGGCTGATTTGCCAGTCCATCGAGTAACAGAAGCAAAACCTTTTATTCATTGTGGTGTTGATTATGCAGGGCCGTATTCTGTGACATTATCTAGGAGACGAGGCATTAAAAGCCAAAAGGCTTATATATGTTTATTCATTTGTTTGGCCACAAAGGCATTACATTTAGAGCTAGTCTCCAGTTTATCCACAGATATGTTTTTAGCAGCGTTTAATCGCTTCTTAGCTCGTCGTGGAGCATGCGCAGTTATGTATTCGGATCGTGGTACTAATTTTGTTGGGGCCAAGGCCGCGCTAGATTCGGTTTACAATTTAGTAAATTCAAACGACTATAACGTCATCTTGGAAAACGAACTAGCGTCTCATAGGATTAAATGGCGTTTACAGCCACCCGCTAGCCCCCATTTTTCGGGAATTTGGGAGGCTAATATCAAGGCGGTGAAAGCTCATTTGGCAAAGGCAGTTGGTACTCAAATATTAACCTATGAGGAAATGAGTACGATTCTAACACAAATCGAAGCCTTGTTGAATTCGCGTCCTTTAAGTTGGTTAAGTCCTGATCCCTCAGAACCAATTGCCTTGACACCGGCACATTTTTTGACTTTAACGCCACTTAAAACCTTCGCCGACACTGATCAATCATTATCAACGAATCTTCTCCAGAGAAAATCTTTATTAGATCAAATAGTACAGTCATTTTGGAATCGTTGGCACAAGGAGTATTTGAATAGTTTACAAATTAGACAAAAATGGAATACTCCTAGTTGCCCTATAACCGTTGGTACTTTGGTTTTGGTAAGAATGGATAATACTCCACCCCTTCACTGGCCGATTGGTATAGTTGACGAGGTATATCCTGGCAAGGATGGGGTCATTAGGGTGGCCAAAGTGCGTACCAAAACTGGAAGTTATAAAAGACCTGTGGTACGATTGTGTCCGTTACCGACCCAATAATAATTTTTTTGTTAGATTTAGTTTAGCAAACCCGCATTAGATTTAGTTTAGCAAACCCGCATTAGACTTAGTTTAGCAAACCCGCATTAGATTTAGTTTAGCAAACCCGCATTAGACAGTTTAGCAAACCCGCATTTGATAACTTAGCATACTCGCAATTAGAATTAGTTAGTTAGTTGTTGAATTACATACTAGGTTCTGAAAACATTTTTCAGGGCCGGGAGGAATGTTAACGCCAAGTTTTTCTTTTGGTTTGTAAATCAAATTAAAATTTACAATAAAACCAATAGATGGCATAAATATGCATCTTTAAATATTAAATACACAGTTTAATTAAGATAACATGTTTGTGCATCAAAAATATAACAGTTTGAAACAAGTCGCCAAGACTAACACATTTTTAGTTTGTTTAATCAGCAAAACCGCATTATTATATTTTTATATTTAGTTTTTTTTTGCAATAAAAGTTTTTTGTGTTGATGAGAATAAATACTACAAAGGGACCTAGTGGAGTTAAGAATAGGCGTCCTGAATTATCCTTTTCTCCCTATAACTTTCCGCCTACATCGAGACCACGAGATTGCGAGATTTTGGTAAGTCCCATTTTTTATTTATATTTTTTTATCAACCAAAAAACACAAAGAAATACAGTCCACGCTTAGAATTTTGTTTGACCATACACAACACACTATATTAATTATTATAATGAAAAAAAATATTAATAAAATTAAATCAATTATAAACAATACCTTAATATTTTTTTCTTGGTACAATTCATGGCATTATGTGTAGTTTTCATATATCAATTTAGATTTTGCAGATAGTAAATTTAAATTTACAGAACTTGCAGCTTCTGATATCTCTGGTGGTGCACATGTATGTTCTTTCTTAGTATCACTACTTATCCATCTTATATTATAGAATATCATGAAACACATTTAAATGAAAATAGAACTGTCAAAAATTTTGTCCAAAGCTTACTAGAGTTGAATTTTAATATTCATATAATATATACAAAGTATATAAATAAATTATTATATTATATTATTGTTAATATTATATAATAAATAGGGTTATAGAAAAAATATTGTGTGCACCTCGGGTGTAAAATGCGTTTTTCGCACTCGTTAACATTATTAATTCAATCTTTACATGCTTTGGTATTTACGGCATTTGTATTGTGAATATTAGCTACATATTTAAAATTAATAGAAAATATCACAAATGTTAATTATAATCTGAAACTATTTTGACAGTTTAAATTTTACTAACCTTGTCTATAATCTTTAGTACAATAACAGTTACAATTGCTTTACAATATTTTTATAGATATTTTATCTTGTATTTCTAATGTATTTAAAGCATAAAATTAAAAATGGCGACCTGTCAAATTGTTGTCAATAGTCCATAAAAAAATTGTTTCCATAGCAATGACATTTGAAATTAATTTAGTAGATGAGTTAAAATAGATTAGATTTTAACTTTGGGGCAATATTTTCACACCGTTAATATATCTTTTTCAAAAATCAGACACGGGTTCATGGTTGTCAATTAACCAAATTATTTTAAAAAAATTAAAAAAATCTAATATCGATTTTCGTTTTGATACTTTTTTACATCAAAACTTTTTTTTTCTTTTTTTCATTTTTTTTAAATCTGAAATTTGAACATTACATTATATCGCCCAAGGAATATAAAAAAAATAATAAAAAAATTGTAACTTTTTTTTGGAAAAATTGGGGGCCCCTTGTTACCCCATTTATAAACTTATTCAAAAAAGGCCCACTAGTTGGTCTCTAAAATTTCCAGAGAATGTATATATTAAATTTCAAGGTTCTGAATTAAGTGGAAATGGTAAAAATCTTGATAGATGAGTGAGTGAGGACACTTCATTATACAGGGTGGGGCATTTAAAGTGTTACAGTTGATTATCTCAGAACCATCGCATATTTGAAAAAAATGTTTCAACCAAAAAATGTTTGGTTGTAAGGGGGTAATCGGATAGTAATATTTATTTGCTATTTTAACGTGGCCTTCAAGGATATTTGAAGGTCAACATCATTTTTTTTAAATAGGAACCTATAGTTTTTATTTAGTAATCTTATTCTACGTAAAAAAACACGAATCTTTCATTGAAAACTTTTTTTTGAACAACCCAAGGTTTCCAAGGTATCTAACAAAATAATTCGAGATTTTGAACTTTCAAGAATTTTTTACTCAGAAACCATAAACTTTAGAAAAAAAGTACAAGATACAAAAAATGTTTATTTTGGTCTAATGAAACTTGGAGAATTATTCTAGATTTTTTAGATTATTCTAAAATTTTCTAGACATTTCGTACTTTTTTTTGTTTTTGCTAAAATAAAATAAATAGAAAAAGTTTTTAAAAGTTTTTAAATTTTTTTAAATACTTCTCCACGCTTTATTAGACCAAAATAAATATTTTGTGTATCCTGTACTTTTTTTCTAAAGTTTGTGGTTTCTGAGTAAAAAATTCTTGAAAGTTCAAAATCTCGAATTATTTTGTTAGATACCTTGGAAACCTTGGGTTGTTCAAAAAAAAGTTACTTTAAAAAATGATTTTTTTAAAGTAATTACATAACTGGAAATGGATTTTATTCTTGTCAGTTTTTGAAATTTCGAATTATTTTTGAAATGGTACGAATAAGAAAGAAATGTTTTAGATAAAAATTGTCGAGTAAGGTAAAGACACCTTTATAAGAGCTAGTTTTTTTTTTTTTTTTTATTAATGGGCTTGTTTTTTGTAATTCTCATTAACTCTTGTTACTAATAAAACAAGTAACTCTTTATTTAATCAATTTAATTACCAAAGTCCGCAAATATATTTTGTTTTTTCAATTATAGCCTTTTATTTTGTTTATGTTTTTTCTCCAGTAATGAAAAAGTAAAACTAGTAACAAGCATGCAGTGATGGACACTTGCTAATGATTACAAAATGATAAGCACTACGACACAAAAGATATAAAAGAAAGAATCGTCAAATTTGAAACAATGTAAAGCAGTTGCTATGATAATATAATAATAATTAATAAATAAATTATACTAATAATTAGTTTAAATGTTCACCATTTTGACACCTATTGGCCGATTGTTATCAAATCACGCTGTAAGACAGTTAAATGTATATATAGATTAATATTCAGAAATGATAGTAATCAAGTTATCAACACATATTTCTAATTCAGTATATTTCATTAAAAATTTGCCATTACTGGGGTCCTTGCCAAGACTGGTGCCACTACCTTATATTATTATTCTATAATTTATGTTCCATTCAAGAATTATTTAAAAGAATTAATTAGAATCAACCACACTGCTCACTGTCAGTATTACGTATATAAGTCCCATGGTGCTTATGGCAATCACGTACAGTGTTTATTCTCTGTAATACGTATAAGAAAGTCCCATGACGCAGTTATTTCTTCTCTGTTATGAACCATTTGAAATATGTATAATTAATTTTGTTTCAGAAATTTGTTTTTTTTTTCGAAATAATAAATAGAACATAAATTATAGATAATAATATTACCAAAAATTTGTTTAACTTTTTTAACCATTTTTCTCTAATTCGCACTGTTTCAAAGAAATTAGAAAAATTGAAAAATCGACCTCAGTAAACATCCGTATCCGGTTGAAAGATCGTTTTAAAAAATATGAGCTATTCTTCCCAGACAAAAATTAATCTTAAATGTAAAATTTCATCCTTTTACGATTTATCGTATTTACTCGAAAAAGACCGACCGACCGACACCCAGACATTATGGCGAAAATAGTCAGAATGGATTCAGGGAAGGTTAAAATGGATAATTCTATCAAAATCCGGAATTCGAAAAAAATCGAATTTACAATATTTACTTATAGGTACTACTTATATGTATATTTCATATTCATATTACATGAGTATAATAAAGTATAATGCATGTTTTCTGTCACACCCGCTCGAGCTAGTGTTAAAAAGATAATTTTAAAATTTATTAGCAGCGTTTTTGATTTTAAAATGGTTTGTTAAACAGTATGTTAAGAAAATGAATAGCTGTCATAGTATAAAGACTTTTTGGAAAAAAAGATGAAAAGATCCAGTTGGCCTTGATATCAATGTAGATTTAATAAGACAGTTATTTTATTTTTTTTGCATGTTGCAAATACAACAGTTGTAATTAGTTCCAGTGAGAATCAAGATGTCTATGTAGTCAACACCTAATTTATTGAAAAGGTATATTTTTTTTGTTATTTAATTAAAATTTAAGAACACTGCGATAAATCAGTTTTGATTTACGTTATCTAAAATTCAGTGAAGCGATAGGTCCATATGAAAAATATGTTAAATGTGTTTATTTTGTTGTGTTTAGCGTTTCTCAACTCTTGTTTAAGATGACTTTAAATGTACATAAATATTCATGTTATGTTATGTTAAGACTTGCGACGTCGAAGTTTCAGAAGTTATTTTATTTGTACTTTTTTGAAACTTTATTTTTGAAATAAAATCATTTCAGGTTCTTTTGAGTAAATTCCACAAACAGAGCAGTTGGTTGTTAGATGTGTATCTTCTACTTTTTAGGTTTTAAAGTAGGGGAAATCAGAATCTACATTCTACATAATATTTTATAATAAATATGTCATTCAAATACCAAAACAAATATTACTTAGCTAAATTTCATATCATTTTTGTATTTAAAATTAGATAAAGTGTAATAACTACAAGTCTTTTTCTTTACCCTAATTATTCTTGTCAAAAATTAGACACACCTATATATATGTATATCAATGTCTAAAAAGGAGAGCATACACATTACAAACACTGTAAGACAGCGTTTCTCAACCTTTCAGTATTTGCGACCCAATTTTCAATCACAATTCTCATCGCCCCCCCCTCCCCACCCTCATACAATAATTTTATTAAACCTTCTTTCGAAAAACTGCTCTGACAGGCACAAGGGAGTCACTAATAACACAGGTGTACAAAAAAAAAGTTTATGAATATTTGACGAGACCTTTGTATTCTTATGTATTTTGACGTCCTGAATCCGAATCTGAGGTCCGTTTACTTTGGTTAGCTCAGTTTCAAGGTCGTTTTAAGGTTACATTTTTAAAAATCGCTAGATGATTCTGGTAAAAGGTGATACATAGGTTTTCCTGGTCACTGATTCTGAATTTGACGTCCGTTGACCTCTACGAGGTCAGGTTCAAGGTCATTTCAAGGTCAAAGTGGAAAAAATCGCTCGAAAATTCTGACAAAACAGTACATATAGGTTTTTGGAGTCGCTGAATTAAAATTTGAGGTCCGTAGACCCCTACAATGTCAATTTCAAGGTCATTTTAAGATCAAAATTTTATTTTTTTAAATCGCTAAATGAATTTGGTAAAATGTGATATATAGGTTTCTCTGGTCGCTGATTCTGAATTTGATGTCCGTTGACCTATACGAGGTCAGGTTCAAGGTCATTTCATGGAAAAGTGGAAAAATTCGCTCGAAACAAAACATATAGGTTTGAACCTGACCTTGTAGAGATCAACAGGCGTCAAATTTAGAATCAGCGACCAGAGACACCTATGTATATACACTCATCCAAACAATTAAAAGAACAAGAATTTAAACATTTTTTTTTGATGTTTTTTGAAGTGCTGTATCTTTGTGAAAAATGGTCGTATCGAAATAAAACAAAAAGCATTTTAAAGCGTCAAGTTTCTAGTTTTGAGATTTTTTAGCATATTTTTTTTTGAGTTACGGTTATCGCGCAATCAAAAGAAATAGTGGGACACAAAAATTTTCCAATTTTTTAAATTTTTTTTAAGGGTCCTCGGGCTTGGGAAATTTTTTTTCAGTTAAACCAATGCATTGGTCAGTTAACTTGTTTATTCAGCTTTAATTTGCGTTTTTTTTTGGTCTCTCTCAATTTTTTTTCGCCGAGATATCTGCCTTTAAATGAAAAATGATTCTTTTGTCTTCGACCATCAATATATCAGCAACGAATGATTAAACAGTAAATTTAAGGGCAGTTTTAAAAACTTGAATAAATTTCCTACAAGACCCTTTCATGACTTTATTAGAAAAACTTTTTTTTTTACCCTCACCATTAGTGTGAAAAAGTACAAAAAAATGACCTTTTATGTTCTTTTAGTAAATCTATCGCTACTTTACAAATATTGATGGGAAGATTAATTAGCAACATTAATCTAATCAGTCGGTCCGGAAAAACGGTTCAATGGATCAATTTAAAAATTTACAGGGCTGTTGGAGGTACATTAAGCTGTAAAATCACCTGGCAACATTTATCTTCCCATTAATATTTGTAAAGTAGCGATAGATTTACTAAAAGAACATAAAAGGTCATTTTTTGTACTTTTTCACACTAATGGTGAGGGTAAAAAAAAAAGTTTTTCTAATAAAGTCATGAAAGGGTCTTGTAGGAAATTTATTCAAGTTTTTAAAACTGCCCTTAAATTTACTGTTTAATCATTATTAGTTGCTGATATATTGATGATCGAAGATAAAAGAATCATTTTTCATTTAAAGACAGATATCTCGGCGAAAAAAAATTGAGAGAGACCAAAAAAAAAGCAAATTAAAGCTGAATAAACAAGTTAACTGACCAATGCATTGGTTTAACTGAAAAAAAATTTCCCAAGCCCGAGGACCCTTAAAAAAATTTAAAAAATTGGAAAATTTTTGTGTCCCACTATTTCTTTTGATTGCGCGATAACCGTAACTCAAAAAAAATTATGCTAAAAAATCTCAAAACTCATCAAAGTGATCTTTCTAAGCTCATCTCACAATGTCAATATTTAGCCCCCTCAAAACCATGAAACTTTTGTCTGATATTTTTTCTGAAAATTTAATATTTTGGAAATACGTCCACGCCGTTGTTTCTGGGTAATGCTAAAAGTAGTTTTTTTCAGATATTTGAGTTCGTTGATAAATCTTACAGCGCCCTCCACCAAGATAAGAAAGCATTTTTAAAAAAAATTTTCCCTACTAAAGATACTCATTTTTTCACGTAGAATACGAATAAGCAATAAAAAATATAGGTTTCCATTTAAAAAATCAAAGTTGACCTTGATTTGACCTTGAAAATGATTTGAAGGTCAACCGCAAGGTCACCACTGTTTGTCCGCCTTGAAACCAAGCAACTTTTGTTTGAAACGTTTTTCTCAATTTCGCTTACTTTTCGAGATATTTGACTGCGTTGATTAAAATGACTCATCCTGTATAGTGTATGTCGACTGGTACTTGGCCTTTTCCGACAGCTCTTCGTGTTGTGTAGGTGTTGTGTTGTGTATGTGTGTGTGTTTTGTTTTTTGTTAGGATCACAGGGACACAAGAGGGAGTGGGAGGATGCTAATGGGCCGATCATAGCAGGGTGAAGACGAACAGGGTGGCCGTGTTAATGGGAATTGTGGGTGAGGGTTCAATCGGGGTAGGGGTTAAATAAATGATGATTTTATTTCTCTTGTCGTTATTTTATTTTATTTTGTAAAAAAAAAATTATTTTTAAATGTTGATTTTTGTGTTTATTATGAATTTCATTAGACTTTCATAGTTTTCTATGTTGTGCAGGCCTGTTTTAGATTATGGATTTCACGTTAGAAAATACATTCTTTAGGTTTCTGGATTTATTAGTTTTTATTATACATATCTATATATATAATAAAACAGCCAAGTGCGTGATAGGTTTCCGTAGTCATTACGTATTTTTATTAAAAAAAAAATTTATAAAACTTTTTAGGTAAGGTTACCATAATAATGTGAGTATTTTTTGCTCACCCCTCTCTCATTACCTCGGAGTCCTAGGCAAAACACGCCGACCAAACGGTTTCAAAAAAAAAATTTTGCCCCCCCCCCTGAACAGAATCCTGACTACGCCCATGACCCCAATCATTACATAATAATGTCATAAGGCGGTCAAGCCTTCATTGATGTTTTAAAAATACAGTTCGAAAATTATAATATTTCCGTAAAATACCTAGTTCTTGTTTAATTAATAGTTAATACAAATAAAATCGATTTTAGTTTAATCATGTCTATATAACTACGGAGAGTTCAAAAATTACATTAGTCTAATTTGGAATGAGAAAAAGAAAATAATTTGATATCACTCTTATTTCATCTTATTATTATTCCAACGAACTGAAGAATTCATATTCTGTTATTATTTGAATGATAACCGCGTAAATCTTATACAATGCAATTATTTAATGTTGTTTTAAATGTCATGATTGTATTTGGAAACTGAAAACTATTTACTTACTTTAGGATTACTTTACTTTACTGGCATTACGGCTGTTCGCGCAAGCTTCAAAGTATCGTCTCATAATAATTATAACTTTAAATCCTTAGCAATGAAAAATGTATAAGATACAAAATTAAAATAATTGAACAAAATTTTTGATTTTGTATTTACTATTTATTAAACTAGAACTATTTTACGGAAATATTACAATTATTATCGAACTGTATTTTTAAAACATCAATGAAGGCTTGACATTATTATGTAATTATTGGGGTTATTATATTTGGATAATTAATACAAAATCCTTAGTTATTAAAAATATATGATACAAAATCAAGGGAATTGAACAAAATATGTAAGATATGGAATAATTACGGTGCCTTCAATACTATTAATGAAGTAATTAATGGTTTTTAATTTCCATTTTGTGCTTCTCTATTTTTGTGCAGTGTGTTTGTATCCATCTATTGTAACTGCTTAGGTATTTCCCTGTGAAAATTCACCAAACGTGAATGTTAGAATGGAAATTAAGGACTTAGTATGTATAAATTGCATATAATTACAGTAAATGGGTTAATTTTTCACAGAAACACCGGGGCCTAGATTTACACTTAAACCGTCTCTGAAAACATCAAATACCTATTGAATGGTGTAGAAGTTATATTTAATGGAATGTCATAATAATTTGAACATTTTACATCAATTCTGTACTTGGAAGATATCTTGTTCTGATATACACTAATGTAGGGGTTAAGAATATTAACCCTCTATCCTTTACAATTATACTAATCTTGATGTTTTTGGCCTTATTATACGCACAAATATATGATATTTCATAAATATTCTATATAAAATTTTCATAATAGCATTGAAAATCAAGTAAAGTTGAAAATAATACGAAAAATTATTTTCTCAGTTTACTATGATTTAAAAAAACCGGCACTCCTTATGTTACTTTTAAACCGATATTAACGACCTTAGACTTACTTTAAAGAAAATGTTATGCTCTACAAAAAAAGTTCTTTACGCCGTATTCGTAAAATGAACGGTTTCAGAGAATAACGCGAAAAACTATGAAAAATATAACCCGTCCGCCATTTTTTCAAGATGGCGGCGGTAGCATAACTCGGATCAGCTCGGACTTCTTGTGGGATGATCAGGGACGCTAGTAGAACGATTCCACCAAAAATCATTTTGGTCCGAATTAGTTCCGGGTAAAAGTCTAATCTTACTGGACTATGTGAATGTCGAGTGGGCATGATTACTTTATGTTTAATTAAATTAATATCCTCAGATAACACTGGGTCCAATGCGCTAGTACTTATATAAATAATGATATTTTGCAGCTTCAAAATTTAATTGTATTTAAAATAATATTGAATCGATATTATAAGTAATTGAAGAGTGAGAAAAAATGAAACAATGGCTATATGTACTTTTATTTTTTGTTAATTATACATATGTTAATTATAAGTTTAAGCTGGGGCACATAAATGATTTATTAATCTTACTTGTTCTTCTAGTTGGATCCTATAAATTGACTATTTTTATTAAAAATTGTGTAACTGTTCATTCAATTGATATAGGTACGATTAAATATCAATTAATATACAAGATGATTCACAACGAGTGAAAAAAACTAGAAGTATTTAGTGATTAGTACGATTTTATTTTATTTATTAATATATTGTAAATTATAAGATGTTATAATAGATTGTAAAATATGACATATAAAAAATATAAAATATACATTTCTTCATAAACATTATTAACACAGTTAACTATTATCTATTCCAATAATAGTTAGCTATGATACGCGATCACCACAAGTAGATTGGGGATGCTATTTTAAGCAAAAAAATTTTATATACGCATGTGTCCAGAAATTCTTCGTGGAGGAGCTATAGCCCCTCAAAGATTATAAGTTTTTGTTTAATATCGGGAGAATTCATTGTGATAAAAATATGATATTGACTAGTATTAATTATTATTAATAAGTTCTATCGATCAATAATTATTTAGTCCAGGGGTGAATAAGGTAAATAAAGAACACAAAAATATAAGATAAACGTTGAAGGGCCCGGATACCCCAAACACCCCTGGGCTGAATAATTATTATTGGTTAATACTGAAAATCAAATTTCATTACTGCATCACAATCGGTTCTCCAGATATTAAATAAAAACTAATCATTTTTGAAGAGCTGTAGCTTCTTCACGAAGAATTTCCGGACACATGTTAATTTGAAGTTTTATGCTTAAAATGACACCCTCATCCACTGTGAATGTTTTTTTTACATTCGTTTTAAATCACTCTGTATATATTATACTTTGTTATTAAATTTTTACAACAAATCTGTTGCTGTCAAATTCTGTATAGCTAAAAAAGTTAAAAACCCAACATGTAAAGTAATATAAACAATACTAGGGGCTTTGCCCCTGGGCGCTACGCGCCCCAACCCCAAATCGTGCCACATTTGATAAAATATTGATTGATAAAATATAAATTATTATTTTATATTAACTTTCGTCCTATCAAATTTTCATAAAATATTTCACTGTAATTGTTTCAAATGCTGATAAGTAAATAATTCTTGAATTTGGCGGGAGTAATCATTTCTCATTATTACTTTTCCATTAATATTACTATTTACATGTACAAACCACCATAACCTCAAACGTACTCGGGTCTCAGCCTTCGGCTGCGACCCTCGTTTGTTTATTTTATACCCTTTGATACTCTAAAAAAATTACCATTAAATCATTGCGAATATCAATTTTCACATTGTTTTCCGTTGAACCTATTCAATGCGTTGAAGCATTTTCGATGTTATTTATTAGGTTAAATTTTTTATTACGATCTTTATTTTATGTTATTTATACAATCTTATGAGAAAATACCAAATACATTTTTTTTAAGACCACACCCCTGACTTTATTATTATAAAATATAAATTTTTGGGTAAATAACATCAATTTCACAACAACCGAATGATTAAAAATTATTTTTTTGTAAAATTGTATAACAAAATAGTTAATGCAAATTTTTGACTCATTTATTATTTTTATATATTTCTAAACTTTTTCATTTTTGTTCAATTTCAAACAAAATCAATTTTTTACGTCATGATTGAAAAATAAAATTTTTAAATATTTTTTATGCGACGCTCCTGACTTTATTATTTTTCAATATAAATTTTTAGATAATGTTATATCAATCTCACAATTTCTAAAAAATAATAAATCAATAAATAAAATTTTATTAGAAATGATCATAGTAAAATTTTTTTATACGCTCATGATCTATTTATTATTTTCATTTTTTTCTGAAATTTTTATTTATTGAACAATTAAAAAAAATTTGATGTTTTTACAAATGTTACGAAATTTGACAGCTCCCATGTGTAAAAAAATTCATATATTTATTATGACGCCCGCCCCTGGCTTAATTATTTTTAAATGTGAACTTTTGGATAAATTGCATCAATATGACTACAACAAAACGATTACAAATTATATTTTTATACAATTTTATTAGAAATGTGACAATTTCCAGTTTCCTGACCTTATTTTATTTTTTGATACGCTCCTGACGTTATTTTCGCATTTTCTTAAATTTTCAATAATTTTAATAAAAATATTTTTTTTTACAAACGTCAAAAATATGACATCTGTCATGTGTCAAACACCACGTGATTTCTGACAGATACGTCATGTCACTTTCGACCAATCAGACGTAACACGGCTTTTCTCACTCCTATTAGAAAAGGATGGAACACGATCTAGAACAGTCTCTGTCATCTGTCAAAAAAATCTGACTGATCTTACGTCATTTTCAACCAATCAAAGCGTTGGATTAGAAAAAAAAGCCTATGGTTTTTACCTTAAAATTTAATTATTACGAAAATTTTCACATCTTACCCTAGAAAAAAAATCATAACTCAGAAACCTTTCATAGCTAAGAAATGAAATCTAGCCTATTGACTGGATAATGAATGAAGCTACATAACAAAAAAAAAAATTACGTAAATCGGTTCAGCAAGAGTCGAGTCTATAAAGCCACAGTTTGGTGCGGATATATATATATATATATGTATACTAGCGCGCTGGACCCGGTGTTACTCGAGTATATACATTTAATCTGTAAAGTAAAGATTCTGTAATAATTTTTTTCAATTAAAGTATTTCTATATTGGAATCAATTAATTATCAAGTTTTTTAATACAATGTCATGGATAACAGCCCAGAAATCAAGTTCATACAAAGTCTCCGCGTTACAGAGCCTTCCGATTTTCTATAAGATATGTCCCCGCAGCATGATATGTACTTATTTTGTATCTTTATGAATATGAAGGAATCCTTACATAACTAACGCTTTGGACCCGGTGTTACTCGGGTTTATAAATTTAATCTCTAAAGTAAAAATTATTTAATTTTTTTTCTGTTCAATTATATCTATATTGGAATACAGTAATTTCCAAGTTAATTATTTTCAAAATTTTAATTTAAAACAAAATTCACACCAAATTATTTAATTTTTTTTAAATACACACATTATTATAAGTCGAATCTCGATAAATCAAAATCCGTTCACATCTATGGTTTCTCTATCGATGTCACCTAACTATAACCTCTATAACTCGAAACTCTCATTAAAAAATTTACTTCTAATATTGGAATATAATAATTTCCAGATCAACAAATAATTAAATTTTTAATTTAATGTTGAATTTCGCCTTGACATGTTGGTGTATCCTAAGTATGAACGATTGGCGTAGTGTTTTTGTTTGATATGTTTTAAACTCTTGTCGTATAAAAATATATTACATACTTATATCACATTTGTTTTTGATACGACAACGATAAAAAATTGTTTTATAACTTTTACGCCATAACTATAGAATTAAAAATGTTTAATATAAAGAGTGACAAATTAAGAGTGACCCATTTTTAATTAATGATATCGAAAACAGTAATCACTTAGTGAACCTAATTTTAACTGTAAAATCTTTTGTTAACCTTAACCAATTAAATTATTCAGACTCAGTGGTGGTTCCGACAACAATTAAATGTTCCCGTGGCTTCAAATCGCAAGACAATTGGAAGTGAATCGGAGAAGAAAAACAAACAGGATTGAAGCAAATTTTAATCAATCAAATCTAATTTTGAAGAAAGATTTACACTTTCATCCATACAAATGGCAAAACGCTCAAAAACTTTTTCCAAATGACTTAAACACATGTTTGGATTTCAGTCGTTGGATTTTAGATAGAGGGAATAATTTTGTTAACATCATAATTATGAGCAACGAAGCGCATTTCCAATTTCTTGGCGAGAGGAATAAACAGAATTTGTGTTACTCGTCTGTCGAAAACCATCAATCGGCCATAACACCATTTTTACAAAAACTTTAAGGTTCACAAAAGATTTGATAGATAAAATTAGGCCCACTAAAAGTGCGTTCCAGGGATGAATCTGGACCCTATTTCAGCCAAAGCGCCGTCTTCTGACAGTATCTGGAAGTTCCTGAACCATATACGATTATCCAAAACACTGAATGTGTAAACATTATTGAAGAACGGCTGGTTCTTCGGGTGGTGGTTAGGAACACCATATGTTTGACTAAATACTTCCTTCGTCAGAACATACTGAGGTTCTTCGGTGAAATTTTTATTGAAGGAAAGTAACGTACGTGAACCTCTTAAGCAATTCCCTGTTAGTTTTAACTCCTTATCGTATTAACTGAAAAAATAAATGTTTTTTTTGGTAATTTTTTTAATTTTAACTCGTTCAAAACTAAAAATAATACAGAACAAAGAAAAATATCACAGTTAAAAAACATTATTATAATAGTTTTTTTTTAAATATTTTAACTATCCGGCATAGAAATAATTTTGATTGTAGAAATTATTGTAAAATGCAAATTTTGATTTCTGCAACAATCACAAAATAATGCAAATCATTTCAACGATGAAAAATATGAACCCCGGTAAACAAAGAATCTTAAGGATATTTAATTAAATTATAAAAAAGGAGGGACTTACTCTCCTGACAGATGTCCGCTAACTCCGTTGTTTACAACTTTGGTATATACGTATAAGGAATTGTATCAGATATATCCGGTTTAATTTCTGGCTTTTACTGACACTCATTGGTTCTTACAATTGCATCATTCAGAATATTTGACACGTCATGATCGTTTCAAACGCCAAACGGAACGATGTAATCAACGATCGTAACATTACAAGTGCCATCTGGAACGCACCCTAAGTGATTACTTATTTCGATATTATTAATTAAGAATGGGTTACTCTTAATCTGTCACCCTGTATTACACATACCTTTAGTCTTATATGAAAAAGACTCCGACATGGAAGTCGAAACATCAAGCCATACATGTGTTCATATGGACAACGGCAACAAAAAAACATTTAAACGTTGACATCAGTTCGGAAACCAAAGTTCATATATGAACAGCCATGAAAGCCTACAGATGATAATTACTTTTTTATGATAATGGAATAATGCTGACTTTTAAATATATTGTATATACTTACATGATTTGAAATAACATTTTATGAATATTAAAAATAATTTCATTTTCGGTTTTTCTCCTCGTGTCTTTCAAAAAGTCATCTAAATTAAATCAATGTTTCTATATAAATATATTATTAGTAGCTTGTATACATTCTTGTTGTACATCCCTTCTACAATTAATTACAATTAACTATATATTAGTATATACCTACATTTCGTATTAAAAAAGATTAACCTTTTTTAGAATCAAATATTCTTGTAAATTAAACGAATTTTGTCACTGTATTCGAACAATTCGCAATAAATCATTTGAAATCAGTTCAACTATTTAAAAGTTAGAGCCGTTAGAACACAGTAGATACACATTGACATTTTAGATGTATGATATACAGATTGGTACAGATGCACAGATGCTTGCATACATAGATAAGTAAATGTGGATCCTTAACAGATGTACAAATGCTAACAATTATAAAAAATATCATTTAAAATTACGTCAATGTTAATTGTTAATTAAATAAATACTTCTGATATTTAAAATACCTATGTAGGTAAAAATATTGATATATCAATAACTTTAAGTTTTAAATTTTAATGTATTACCTATGTTATGCCGAATGTTAGTCATTCGAATGCTGTAATTGTTTGTCTTCAATTTTTTTGTCAAAATTTATGAAAATTTTAATTATATATTACATTAGAGTTGTGCATATTTTTTCATTCGTTATGTTCTTTATATTTCTTTTTTGTTATATTTTATTGTTCACTTCAAAATTTTAAATGGCCACTGACATTTTTAATTTTTTAAAATAATCAATAAAATATAAAATTATCCATAGTTACGACATTTGCAATTAATTTAGTAAATGCTTAAAGCGCATTATATGTAAACGTATTTTGTTTATTTTCTCCTCTTTAACATATCTTTTTCAAAAATCAGACACGGGTTCATGGTTGTCAATTAACCAAAGTATTTGAAAAAAATTAAAAAAATCTAATATCGGTTTTCGTTTTGATACTTTTTTACATCAAAACTTTTTTTTTCCTTTTTTTTTCATTTTTTTTAAATCTGAAATTTGAACCTTACATTATATCGCCCAAGGAATATAAAAAAAATAATACATAATTCTAACTTTTTTTTTGAAAAATTGGGGGCCCCTTGTTACCCCATTTATAAACTTATTCAAAAAAGGCCCACTAGTTGTTATTTTTTACCCCCAAGGAATGTATATACCAAATTTCAAGGTTCTCCGATGAGTGGAAATGGTCAAAAAAATGATTATCAGTGAGGACACTTCGTTATATATAGTAGACTAGCTGCTACCCGCGACTTCGTTCGCGTGGAATTTACGTTACTGAAATTACATTAAGTTCGTTTAGGTAAATAATACAGATTTTTGTAATAAAACAGGTCAAATGTCACACACCCATTTTTTATCTAATAAATTTTTCAGGATACAAAGTAGTATATAATAAAATAATTATGTCCATTTTACAAATATTCAAATGTGAGTTTTATTAAACATACCTCATAAGATCGATCCTGCATGTAAAAAATAAATGTGAGAAAACTGAATTGTAATGAAATTTTAAACTTAGCGCATTGAGTTTAACTGTTGAAATTAATAAATATTAATTATATATTGTTCACCCAAAGAATTTTTTAATTTTCATAATTCATATCCACTATAGTATTATGTTGATATTAGAACTGTCACTTAACACGCATCAAAATCATCTACAAAATCAAGTATCGTGTGAAGCCAATACACATTGGACCCGGTGTTACCCGGGTATATACATTTAATCTCTTAAAGTAGAGATTCTGTAATATTTTTTTCAGTTAAATTATTTCTATATTGGAACCAAGTAATTTCCAAGTTGACTATTTTCAAAATTTTAACTTAAAATAAAATACACAGTTAATTATTTGAATGGAAAAAAAATTACACACACATTACAGTAGAAACTTTATAAGTCGGACCTTGATAAATCAAAATCCGTTCGCTTCCCTTCGGGCTCTAAAATCTCCTTTACGCAAACTAAATATGATCTCTATTGATGTTGTCTAACTGTTAACCTCTATAACTCGAAACTTTCTTTAAAAAACATTTACTTCTATATTGGAATATAATCATTTCCAGATCAACAAATATCCAAATTTTTAATTTAATGTAATTGACATGTTGGTGTATCGTAAGTGTAAACGGTTGTGTTGTAGGTATATAAAACTTCAATATGAAAAATTTCTCAGTTTTACATTTAATATTGTATCGATAATATCATTCTTTACACTGAAATTCTATCTACAGTTATCAATTTTTATTTGTACCAATTTTAATTTTAACTATGACTTTCTATTTTAATTAATTTCTATTTTTCACATGCCACAACATGATATCTCTAGTCTCAATGCACAGAGGTAAAAAAACAAACTAAAGGTCTAATAAAAAAACTACAAAAAATATTTGAAATACTTATTAATAAAATTAGCTGTTTTGATGTTATTAATGAAAAAAACTACTTTTTCACTCCATGCCAAACTACCCCTGCACTCCTTAATCAACTACGCTCATCAGTTTCTTAAAGTGTAGGTATAAAAACACATATGTACCAATGTTCGTTGATGAAAGATATTTTTACCGTAGTATATAATAAACAAAACAAAAAAAAACAAACAAAAAAGTCTTCTACAATAAGCTTTATACCTCTTAATCAGGTCTCTATATACCGATGTTTATGTAATATTTTGCATTTGGATTGTTTTGATGGAAAGGTATATATAAAGGTATAATAAATCTCTACGCTCGGTCTTAAACAATTTTTAGGTCCGTTTCATAAGAAAGTCATCAATGAGGTATTGACCACTCAGATTTTGTTTTGTAGAGTGTAGACCAACAGCAGTTAAATATGATCAGCAATTATATGGGACGTTCACCCTGTGTTATGAGTGACGGAAGTCTCCACGCCTATACGATTTTTTGAAGTCCACATTATAGCTGCCTTGTAATTACACAATTGATTCTGAAAAGTATATGATGTATATGATACAGGGACTAAATTAATCATACGTGTCTTTATTTTAGAGCTTAGCGTAATTTTTTTACATATCGTCCCCTACAAAAATAAATAAAAATAAAGTACATATTATTAAAGAAAATTATGTCGTCTGGGATCATATTATTCATTTTTGTGTCTTGTAAAATTAGAAAAATGTCGTTTACAGTACATTGACTTTTAGGGGACGATATAAACTCTGACACATCCATCGAAACAATCCCAAGACAGGTGTTACATGCTCAGTCTGGCATCAGTTCAGTCCATGACCTTCATCGTACCAAGACTGACGAAAAATATTAAAATATTTAGTCTGTCGGTCAATGTATTACACGATCAGTTTGATGTCAGTCGTGGACTGAACTGATGCCAGACTGAGCGTGTAACACCCATCTAATGCAAAAGATTTCAGAAGTATAGAGGTACATTTAGAAAAAAACACTAAACAAACAATATTGCGTATGTGTACTTGTATGTGTACATTGTTCAAATTTAATTAAGTATTTTGTCCTTGATTAGGACAATCTCTACGAACCTTAATCTCTTGTGGCAAAGCTTCTCGTTTAAAACGTGAACTCAATCTTCTTTACATCAATTACTTATTTCAACATGATAGTTGAGAATGTTGAAATGCCAAATTAGAAAATTGACAGCAGTTCGGAAACCAAGTTCATATATTAATTTTAACAACAGCCATGAAAACCTATAGAAAAAATTACTTTTATAATAATAATAATAGGTATAATGCCGACTTTTAAATATATGTTTATATTGTATTTTATGTACTTACATGATTACTTGATATTAGAAATAATTTAGTTTTTCTGCTTGCCATCTATCAATGTCTCATATAAATATATTGATATTTTCAATTAACATTTATCATAATTTTAATACTTGTAAATTATTTAATACTTGTGAACTATTTAACAGAGCTTTACAAAACATTTTGAAGATGCACATTGACATTTTAGTTGAATGATGTACATAGATAAGTAAATATAACAGATTTACAAATTCAAACAACAATTAAAAAAGTATCATTTAAAATTACGACAATGTTATTTTCAAATTATATAAATTCTTGTGATATTTATGATTACATATTAATTTAATAAAATACCTATGTAGGTAAAAATATTGATATATCAATAACTTTAAGTTTTAAATTTTAATGTATTACCTATGTTATGCCGAATGTTAGTCATCCGAATGCTGTGATTGTTTGTCTTCAATTTTTTTGACATATTTATGTACGAAAATTTTAATTATTCATTACTTTGAGTTGTCCATATTTTTTCATTCGTTATGTTCTTTATATTTCTTTTTTGTTATATTTTATTGTTCACTTCAAAATTTTAAATGGCCACTGACATTTAAAATTTTTTAAAATAATCAATAAAATATAATGTATCCATAGTTACGACATTTGCAATTAATTTAGTAAATGCTTAAAGCGCATTATATGTAAACGTATTTTGTTCATTTTCTCCTCTTTAACATATCTTTTTCAAAAATCAGACACGGGTTCATGGTTGTCAATTAACCAAAGTATTTAAAAAAAATTAAAAAAATCTAAAATCGATTTTCGTTTTGATAGTTTTTTACATCAAAACTTTTTTTTTCCTTTTTTTTTCTTTTTTTTTAAATCTGAAATTTGAACCTTACATTATATCGCCCAAGGAATATAAAAAAAATAATAAAAAAATTCTAACTTTTTTTTTGAAAAATTGGGGGCCCCTTGTTACCCCATTTATAAACTTTTTCAAAAAAGGCCCACTAGTTGTTATTTTTTACCCCCAAGGAATGTATATACCAAATTTCAAGTTTCTCCGATGAGTGGAAATGGTCAAAAAAATGATTATCAGTGAGGACACTTCGTTATATATAGTAGACTAGCTGGGCCCACGCGGCTTCGCTCGCGTAGACTACGGAATTATTGTTTAGGATTTTTGAAAAATATAGTTTAATTAATTAAGTACAAACACGATTAGTTATTATTGTAATAATAATTTATCAATACCTAAATTACCTAACAAAAACGAATCAGAAGAAAAAAGTACAAATAATTTGTGTTCTGTTTAAATTTAAATGTTAATTATTGAAAACAAAATTAACTCAAACGTCAGCCGAGGGACTCCGAATATCTACCGAACGTAAGCGAATCCAGTCTGATGTACATCGCTTCGATGCGGCACGACACCATACATTTAAAATGTTACCTTTATAAATATATTTTAAGATATTTTCTAAACTATACGACCAAATTGGATGCTGTAAATGGCAAACTATATCTACATTAAGTACTTATGACGATGAAATCATTTATTTCGATAAGGATTAATGTTTTGCAGGTCATAAGTCCATGTAAACAAAACCCAAATATTTTATGTTTTTTTTGTAACATAAAAGCAGTCATTGTGGCTTAAATATAAAAGTTAGACATATCGTGTCGCTGACTTAATTGTAGAACTTTTGATTCTACACAATTCTTTAATACATTATTTTGTTCTATATTGAACGGTTTAGGCAGCGTATTACAAAACAGCGCGCCGACGGCAAAATTTTTTCCGACTTGATTTACTATTATCGTCACTGCTTTGTTGTTATGTTACCTAACGTAAAAAAATATAGCCTATAACCTGGCCAGAGAACGTACCTATGAATTAAAAAAAAAAACTCGTAAATCGGATAAGTGGTTCTCGAGTGATAAGGTAACTAACGGACAGACAGACAGACAGACAGACAGACAGAGAGACGTTGAGCTTTATATATATTAAGGATGAGCATTTCCAGTAGTTTTTTAAAAAACAGGGCGCACGTATGTCACCGATTTTGCTCCCATTTTTTTTTCTCAAAGTACATATCAAAAAAACACATTTCCCAAAATATTTTCTCCCCGCCCCCTTTTTTGGCCGAATTACGATTTTAAAACTTTTGAAATCGAGCGAAATTAGACTTTTTTCGACAGTACCTTATTTTTCAAAATGTCCCTTATTATGCATGTTATAGGGCTCATTTTCTTCGTTTTTTGTTGATCTTTCATTTTAAATCGGTTTCAGATCCGAATATTCAATTTTGGCCGAATGCGGTACCAAAACATTAAGTTTAATTTTTTGTAAAAATAGTCGATTTTGAAATTGCCGCCAAATATTTTGGTTTCAACCAAAATACTTCCGGTATAGGTCATTTTATTCTATTTTTTATGTAGTTTCCAAATATTTATACATTTTTTAATTTGGTCAAAAACTTTTAAAGTTACACTTGTTTTTAGATGTCTTATTTTCCAAAAAAACGCTATATTCACACCATTAAAACTTTTTTTTCTATACTCCAAATTGCATCAAATTTTGGCAAAAGTTTCCCTTCTTTATCCTTAAAACAACCGGCAGAAAACATTTTTTCATATTGAACTCCTAAGTGAGATATAATTTTTATAAAACACCTAATTACTCGTGTATTAAAATTAAGAATTTACAGGAAATTTCAGTGCTCCTGATAATCGAATGAAAAATATACCACTTAATTCGTTATGAAATTCCCTACAAACGTACATAAGTTTATTTTTTTTAGATTAATTACAAAACCTACAAATAAATAAGAACTTTGTACATCGATTTCGTATTTATTTAATAACAACTTTAAATGTAATGAATAGTGTCTCATAACATCGTTGTTTAATATGCACTGATTTTTATGACTGGCTCGCTTGCGCTAGCTCGGTTTTTATTTTTTTATAGGTTTTGTAATTAATCTAAAAAAATTAAACTTATGTAGATTTGTAGGGAATTTCATAACGAATTAGGTGGTATATTTTTCATTCGATTATCAGGAGCCCCGATATTTCAGAAACACTGAAAATTCCTGTAAATTCTTAACTTTAATACACGAGTAATTAGGTGTTTTATAAAAATTATATCTCACTTAGGAGCTCAATATGAAAAAATGTTTTCTGCGGGTTGTTTTAAGGATAAAGAAGGGAAACTTTTGCCAAAATTTGATGCAATTTGGAGTATAGAGAAAAAAGTTTTAATGGTGTGAATATAGCGTTTTTTGGAAAATAAGACATCTAAAAACAAGTGTAACTTTAAAAGTTTTTGACCAAATTAAAAAATGTATAAATATTTGGAAAGTACATAAAAAATAGAATAAAATGACCTATACCGGAAGTATTTTGGTTGAAACCAAAATATTTGGCGGCAATTTCAAAATCGACTATTTTTACAAAAAATTAAACTTAATGTTTTGGTACCGCATTCGGCCAAAATTGAATATTCGGATCTGAAACCGATTTAAAATGAAAGATCAACAAAAAACGAAGAAAATGAGCCCTATAACATGCATAATAAGGGACATTTTGAAAAATAAGGTACTATCGAAAAAAGTCTAATTTCGCTCGATTTCAAAAGTTTAAAAAATCGTAATTCGACCAAAAAAGGGGGCGGGGAGAAAATATTTTGGTAAACGTGTTTTTTTGATATGTACTTTGAGAAAAAAAAATGGGAGCAAAATCGGTGACATACGTGCGCCCTGTTTTTTAAAAAACTACTGGAAATGCTCATATATATATATTTAAATATACCTTTTGTAGGGGTTTTTAAAGGTCAAAATATTAATTAAAATACTAAACCATAGTTCAAATCATTTTAATTAACAGCGCTATATTTTAATTTTCAACATTTTGTCTTCATCAGAACTAATACATACATCCCTATAAGAAATAACAAACATGAGCAAATAACATAAGTAGATCTACTAAAATATAGCGCTGTTAATTAAAATGATTTGAACTATGGTTTAGTATTTTAATTAATATTTTGACCTTTATAAACCCCTACAAAAGGTATATTTAAATAATATCAAGATGGTCATATATATGAATACTAATATATATATTTTGGTTTATGTATATGACCATATTGACGAATAATATGTTTCAATATTGGGATTTTTTTATGGTCAAAATAAAGAAAATTTAAAAAAATTTCTTATTTAATTGCACATACGTGCATTTATTTCATAAAATAGCTATTTTTTCGAATGTTATAACCATTCTTTTTCAGTGCATAAATTTTTTTATAACATCTACAAAATAATATTACAAAATTAGGAAAAATCCTTGTACAAAATTCAGATAGAAACAAAAAAAAAAACAATAATTATTCTACTTACACTATGGCATTGATCAATCAATTAAGAAAAGAAGGAAAAATATTTTCTTAATTGATTGATCAATGCCATAGTGTAAGTAGAATAATTATTGATTTTTTTTTGTTTCTATCTGAATTTTGTACAAGGATTTTTCCTAATTTTGTAATATTATTTTGTAGATGTTATAAAAAAATTTATGCACTGAAGAAGAATGGTTATAACATTCGAAAAAATAGCTATTTTATGAAATAAATGCACGTATGTGCAATTAAATAAGAAATTTTTTTAAATTTTCTTTATTTTGACCATAAAAAAATCCCAATATTGAAACAATAATATTATATATATTCCTCTATTATATATAAACCGTGAGTATATATATATTTATAAATCTGTCCGGTAGCAATCAATTTATAGCCCGTTAAACCTTTCACTGGATTTTTTTCATACTTTGCCTGTTTTTAGATTCGTCCTTTATGCAGTTAACAGGCTTATATTCTTATGCAAAACTACAGTAGTTTCTCTGATGTGTATTTTTTTCCGAGAAACGACATGTAAAATTGGCACAAAATTTTACTTTCTGACGTTTAATTTGAAATTTAGCAGTTTCGACACTCGGCTTTTGTTTTTGGAATTCTTAGAATTTCGTCGCTGTGATTGGTCAAAAATTGACATTTCGTATGAATTTTAAACACTCCACGTGGACTTGATATTTGCCTGTCATAAACAGCTGTTTTTTATTTGAAATACGTCAGGGGCGTGTACAGAAATGTGTCAAATTGGTACATTTCAATTAAATTGTTTATAAATGAAAATTTTAACCAAAATTGGTTAGTTTATTGATGTAATTAGTATAATAATTTATATTTAATAAGAATTACGTCAGGAGCGTGGCTACAAGAACATTTTTTGTTTTTTTTTGATATAATTTTATTAAAATGAAAAAGTTATATTAGTCATTGGGGATTGATGTAATTTGCCCAAAAATTAATATTTATTAACAATTAAGTCAGATGCGGCGTAGTAAAAAATATTTTAAATTGTTATTTTTTAAGAGTTGTATAATAAACAATTTTGAAAATCATTTGAAAGTTCAAATATGTAATGTATCAAACAATTTATACTAAATAATTATAAAGACAGGGGTAGAGTATTAAGGGGAAACACCAATGAGATATGTTGAAAAATTGATTTTTTGCGATTTTTTAAATTTATTTAATTAATTCTTTTAGTATTGTCAGTGGCATCGTATTATAAAATATTTAAAATTGCTATTTTTTAATCGTGATTTGTACATGTAAATAGTAACATTACTGGAAATGTAATAATGATAAATGATTATTATCACTCACAGTCAAATTCAAGAATTATTTACTTATCAGCATTTAAGACAATTACAGTGAAATATTTTATGAAAATTTGATAAGACAAAAGTTAATATAAAAAAATAATTTATATTTTATCAATCAAATGTGGCGCGATAAGGGGTTGGGGCGCGAAGCGCCCAGGGGCAAAGCCCCTAGTATATATATATATATATATATACCAGTAGTCAGTCGACAAACGAAGTTCAAAGAACCCAGTTTAGACCAGACCTGAAGATGGCCGATAGGATTCGACCGAAACGTCGTCAAGAGGACAACTTGGAGCGCGGTGCTACCCGGAAGTCATCACCAGCATATATATATATATATATATATATATATATATATATATATGTCCAGAGCATAGTTTGAGACCCCCTCTTTTTTCAAATGTAAAACGTGTAAAATTAATTTCTGAACCTGAAATAGTTGCCCATTTTTTTCAAAATCCAAATTTCAGGTGTTAAAATCATTTTTTGTACCCAACGTTTAATACAAGGACTCATCAATGAAACGTATTTTTTAAGGACACGTCCTCGAAGTATACATAAAATATATATACGAAAAAATATAACTTTTGTATTCTTTGAGGACACACACAGTGGCGTAGCGTAGTAATTGATGACTTTTTTTTTTCAACACGATACGATTTTGCACTTTCTTTGAATCTCTGTTTTATTTCTTTACTCTTCATCTTGCTTTTTAATCGTGGTAATGCTATTCGGACCCATTTTGCAGGTGTTAAGACTATTTTTTCTACCCAACGTTTAGTACGAGAACTCATCAATGGAACGTATTTTTTAAGGACACGTCCTCCAACTATACATAAAATATATTAAACGAAAATCGGAGTGGCACGTTCCCCAAATAATGCGTTAAATTTTGACGTAATTTATATACAGGATCTTCCAAAAGTTCGGGGCCACCTAAATAACTTTTGAATGGCCTGAAATATAAGATTGACATTTATAGAGATACAATGGGATCACCTAATCTATTATTTAACTACAAAAGCACCTACCTACATATCACCAGGAGGCGGGAGGAGCAAATAAATCTTAAATAGCACGTGGGTTTGAATGGGGGGCTTGTTCAAAAGGGCTTACCAAGACAAAAACAACGCGGAATCGCCGAGGTCCCTACGATTTTTTTTCGAAAAGTTATGACCATTTGAACATTTCTATTGAGATTAGGTTAAATGCATTTTCAAATATGTTATAAAATGAAAGAACAAATCCAGTTGAAAAACTGATGTAAATCAGCAGGTCGTGTCATCATTGTGTCAAAAAATTCAATTTTTATGTTTTTTTCATTTTCAAAAATGTACTAAAATGAAAAAAAAACAGAAGAGTGGAATTCTTTGACATAATGATGACATGTTTCCAAATATTATTATTTACAAAAACATAATGTACGTTTATAAAAATTTTTGGGAAAAATCATATTTATGTATGTTATCCGTTTGTAAAGGTAAGCAACTTACATGGATTTTCAAGTGACAAGGTTGTAATTTTTCCAAGAAACAGAGATCAGAAAATAAACGATATATTTAACAAGTAGCAGTTGATTTATTATTGTTAAGACTTACTAATATCTAATTAAGTAATTTCAGATCAATATCAAGTTTAAATGAAATATAAACAAAAAAAATAAAGAATTTAAAAAATAACATTTTTAAATTTCGCGCTACATTTTATGCGCGCGCATATAAATCACCTGTCATATTATTGTACAAATGCCGTTATGGGTTATGGTATTTAATTAGACCGTATTTTGATACATAAAAACCTAAATTAAAAGAATTAAACATACTAAAATTATCTATACACTATGTTAAGTTATACACTAATATCTATCTAGTGTATAATTCAAGAACAAGTCCTCAAAAAATACATTTCGTTAAAGATGTCCCCGATGTATACATTAAGTAGAAAAAATAATTTAACAATCAAAATATTATAGCTTTATTTAAATATTATTCATAATTGATGTGCGCTAGACACCAAAACATATATTTATATGTCACATGTTTCCAAATATTATTATTTACAAAAACATAATGTACGTTTATAAAAATTTTTGGGAAAAATCATATTTATGTATGTTATCCGTTTGTAAAGGTAAGCAACTTACATGGATTTTCAAGTGACAAGATTGTAATTTTTCCAAGAAACAGAGATCAGAAAATAAACGATATATTTAACAAGTAGCAGTTGATTTATTATTGTTAAGACTTACTAATATCTAATTAAGTAATTTCAGATCAATATCAAGTTTAAATGAAATATAAACAAAAAAAATAAAGAATTTAAAAAATAACATTTTTAAATTTCGCGCTACATTTTATGCGCGCGCATATAAATCACCTGTCATATTATTGTACAAATGCCGTTATGGGTTATGGTATTTAATTAGACCGTATTTTGATACATAAAAAACCTAAATTAAAAGAATTAAACATACTAAAATTATCTATACACTATGTATGTACACTAATATGTACATAGTGTATAATTCAAGAACAAGTCCTCAAAAAATACATTTCGTTAATGATGTCCCCGAAGTATACGTTAAGTAGATAATTTATTGAATTATACACAAAAAAGTCTAATAGTAGGTTTAATATTTATAATTTAGTTTCTTTATGTATTATATTTATACTTTGGGTACATCGTTTATACAGGAAGTGTCAATAGTGCTTGCCTTCCGTTGACATAAAAATTAAAGATTTTTTACTTTTCAATAATTTTTGCAAATATTTCTTAGTACGGCCCTGGCCTAACTATTCATATATTTTTTTGTTTTATTTGTTACCATTACAAATCCTGTTGGCTTTTCAAATTTTTGTTAGAATATACTAACAATTTATTTTTTCAGAATACGCCCCTGTTCTTATTATTTATAGAAATAATTTAGGAAACCATAACGCTTGTCTTCCGTTGTCTTAAAAATTAAAGATTTTTATAATTTTTCTATTCTTAGTACGGCCCTGGTCTAAATATTCATTACAATAATTATTTGGTTTAATTGTTAACACCATAAATCTATTTGGCATTTTAATATTTCTATTAGAAAATAAAAACAATTTTTTTCAGAATACGACCGTGTCCTTATTTTTTATAGAATTAATTTATGAAATTATTAATTAAACTATGACGCTTGTCTTTCGTTGTCTTAAAAATTAAATATTTTTTAATAATTTTTCTAAGTTAGTACGGTCCTGGCCTAAATATTCATTATAATAATTATTTGGTTTAATACGCATCTGGACTATTTTTTTCTAATTGATAATATACCATAAAAAATATAAAAAATATATAAAAATATAATAAAAATCCGGTACGCTACTGAAAAGTACTCAGAAAACCTCATCGCCTTCATGAAATTGTAATCGTCATAGTAGCGACATCTGTTGGTACAATGTTAGTACTAGAGAGGGACTCAAACTAATCGTTACACATATACGTCAATTGTCCTCAAAGAATGCGTTTAATATAATGATAGTTTGAGTCCTGTCCCCAAACTATACAAATGTCTTCAAAAAATGCGTTGTATCGAAAATCTGTCCTCAAACTATGCTCTGGACATACATATATATATATATATATATATATATATATATATATATATATATATATATATATATCGCGCCACATTTGATTGATAAAATATAAATTATTTTTTTATATTAACTTTTGTCTTATCATCCAGCGTATTTTTTGAGACACCCTTTTTTTGTTATTGAAAAACTAGTAAAATACATCTCCGAATCAAAAAACAATTTTATTTTAATTTTTATTACAATATTTTAGCCGTTAAACTATTTCTTCTATTTAACGTATGTTCCGGGATCATCATCAACGAAATGTATTTTTTGAGGACATGTCCTTGAATCATACATTAGACATATAATAGTATTTATATGTATACTTTACGTATATTTCGGGAACATCATCAACGAAATGTATTTTTTGAGGACATGTCCTTGAATCATACATTAGACATATAATAGTATTTATATGTATACTTTACGTATATTTCGGGAACATTATTAACGAAATGTATTTTTTTGAGGAATTGGACACTAGACATATGTTATGTTAGTTTTTTGGCTTCCAAAGAAACCTTTTTTATGTCACTTTGTCGTCCGTTTGTACGTCACAGCAAAATATTTCATAATACTACATAAAATACGATCTAATTAAATATAATAACGGTATTCGTACCATTATGTGACAGATTAATTATACGCATGCGCATAAAATGTACCGCGAAATTTAAAAAAGTTATTTTAAAAATTCTTTTTTTTCTTTTTTATTTCATTTAAACTTGATTTTGATATGAATTTACTTAATTAGATATTAATAAGTCTTAATAATAATATATCAATTGTTACTTATTAAATAATCGGTTATTTTCTGAACTCTACTTATTGGAAAAATCATTTGAAAGTGTATGTACGTTGTATATCTTTACAAATGGATATAAAAATGTTTTTTTCTAAATAAACGTACATTATGTTTTTAAATGTATAAATATGTAAGTTATTTGTATCTTCACATCAGTTATGAATGATATTTAAATATATTAATAAATATTAATATAATATAATATATACCTATATAATATTTAATTAAATAACTGATTGTTTAGTTACATTTTACCTGACACAATAATTTTATTTAGAAACCGGTTTATTATTTGTAAAAAGAGATAGACTAGAGTTTTGTAAATCAAAATATCATGATGTCTTTATTTAATAATATTCATCTTTTATATTCTCTGTTAGTGAAAGAGACGTATATATAAATATGAAATTGAAAATGATGTGCTCTCTTTGTTTATTAGTAATCGTTGAATGAAACTAATCAACAATTAAATAATTCTTAATAAATAATATTTAGTATTCATGTTATATACATGGGCGTAGCCAGGCATGGGCAGTGTGGGGTGCTTCCGATTTAATTTTGAAATGACTTGATAAATACAATATATATAATACATATATAGTTAAATATCGAGAAAAAAAACATTAAACTTTATAATGTATAAAAAGGATAAACGACAATGTCATTAACAGTTTACCGCTGCAACAAGAGATTGAAATAAAAAAACAGTGATATTTAAATTTTCGAATATAAAATATAGACTTAAAAAAAGACCAAAAGAGCAACGTAGAGTAGGTACCTACTTATATTTCTGAAGAGGATTTTGTCTTCAAAAAAATATCCAAATATAAATTTAATTGATTCAAAATAATGTGGTCAAAATAAAAGAAGAAATGAAAAAAGGATGACTTTTCATCGTTGCTTTTTGCACACCTATCTATAGATATCAAAAATAATGAAATTGATAATTTTTTTATTAACCTTTTTACAATTCCTCGACAAGTCTAGAAAACATATGTATTATTGCAATTCGATAATTTAATGAAAATCACAGAATTTCACGAGCTAAAGTTCAAAGCTGCAACCGCGCGGCGTAGCATCGAAACGATAGAATATTTAAGAAAAAAAGGAAAAATAACCCATTGTTTGCATTAATGGCCATTTATCAGACCCGTACATACACATTTCGAGGCCCGAGGCGCCGAATATTTGAAGCCCATTGAAAAGATTTTTTATTTAAAAAAATGTTTATAAAATGGATCTTGGCTTCTGGGTGTAAGCCGCGTCAGTTTGGTCGTGTTATCGGCCAACGTTTCGTCACACATTGCAGTGGACATCTTCAGGGCTCTTATAACTCTCGATAACACGACCAAACCGACGCGGCTTATACACAGAAGCCAAGATCCATATCAAGACCACCGCGGAAGCCTCAAGACATGTTTATAAAACTTTTTAGGTAAGGGTACCATAATAATGTGAGAGCATTGTTTGCTCTTCAACATCCAAAAAGATTAACCACCGACTATTCGAGCCCCCCCCCCCCCCCCCTTCCTTTTCCACGGGGTCCTAGGCAAAACACGCCTACTAAACCGGTTAAAAAAAAAATTCCTCCCCCCCTGAACAAAAGTCTGACTACGCCCATGGTGATACATAAAAATAATAATTGTCCCCGAAGTACCTATTCGTTAAGTAGAAGAAATAAAACTGTCAAATTGCAAAAATGTTTACTTATAGATTTCTTGAAATATCATTCATAACTGATGTGAAGACACAAATAACATATTTATACATTTTTCCAAATATTTAAAAACATAATGTACGTTTATTTGAAAATAAAAATCATATTTTTATAGGTATGTTATCCATTTGTAAAGACATACAACGTACATGGACTTTCAAATTATCTTTCCATAAAAAAGAGATCATAAATAACCGAATATTTAACAAATAACAGTTTATATATTATTATTAAGACTTATTAATATCTAATTAAGTAATTTCATATCAATATCAAGTTTAAATTAAATACAAAAGAAAAAGAAAAAGAATTTAAAAAATAACTTTTTTCGCGGTACATTTTATGCGCAAGCGTATAACTCATCTGTCACATAATGGTAAAAGATATAGAGAATGGATTGCGTATCTGACTTGAAAACAGAGCCGTGTCAAAAGAAAGATATTGAAATAGGTTTAGGACATACTTGTCCTTTTTTAAACAGTAGTGTCTATTTCAATCTTATTAGAAAAAGAGATAGATATATCCCAAACGCCACCGCATTTCTCTCACTGTTTTGGAGAAATGTTACATCATTATGTTAATACAGAAAGCGCGGTCCATGCTCTATGTCTATGTCTATGGTATTTAATTATACCTTATTTTTACAAACTTCAAAAAAAGGAGGAGGTTAGGTAATATACACAGTGGCGTACCGTAGGTTTCTACCACTCAGGACAGCTAGCAGGCGCGGATCTAGGTTTACAATTTGGGGGGGGGGGGGGGTCGTGATCTGAGAAATGACAATTGGGGCGTGGGGGAGGGGTGATGGACTGTGACTTGTAAAAAAATAAATGAACATTTTTATATTTAATTTTTGAGATTTGGGAGGGGTCATGTCCCCCATTACCAACCCCTGGATCCGCGCTTAACAGTTAGCAAATTTGCCACCCTCCCCCCGTTGCACTATATTTTTTAATTGCTAACTCAAATTTGTCGCCCCCAATCCATAATTTTGCCGCCCTCAGGGCAAATGCCCCCCCCCCCCCCCCCCTCGGGGTACGCTACTGAATATACATACAAGCAATTTAAGCAATAATAATAATTTGAATAATTATTATTTGGTTTAATTATTAACACCACAAATCAATTTGGCATTTCATTATTTAATTAGAATATAAAAACATTTTTTTCAGAATACGGCCCTTTAAAGTGAATAACAAAATAAATCGACATTGCTTGAAAAATAATTGATCTGGTCAAACCAGTTTTAAAAACAATCATGGTAGCGCCATCTGTTGGTATTCCATGTATATTAATTTAGGTCCCCGAAGTAGTCATTTAATATAAACTGTGCATATATACGGAATGTCCTCGAAAAATACAATTAATATGTGGATTTTTCGAGACCTGTCCCCAATGTATACAAATGTCCCCAAATAATACACTGGATATATAAAAAGTCCCTGAAAAATACTCACCAGTCAGTCGACAAACGAAGTTCAAAGAACCCAGTTTAGACCAGACCTGAAGATGGCCGATAGGATTCGACCGAAACGTCGTCAAGAGGACAACTTGGAGCGCGGTGCTACCCGGAAGTCATCACCAGCATATATATATATATATCCCACTATAATATAAATCAAAACGTATATACATATATTTGTTTATATGTCTGTCCGCCGACAATCAATTTATAGCCCGTTAAACCTTTCACTGGATTTTTTTCATACTTTGCCTGTTTTTAGATTCGTCTTTGATGCAGTTAACAGGCTTATATTCTTATGCAAAACTACAACAGTTTCTGTGATGTGTATTTTTTTCTGAGAAACGACATGTAAAATTGGAACAAAATTTTGCTTTCTGACGTTTAATTTGAAATTTAGCTGTTTCGACACTCGGTTTTTGTTTTTGGAATTCTTAGAATTTCGTCGCTGTGATTGGTCAAAAATTGACATTTCGTATGAATTTTAAACACTCCACGTGGACTTGATATTTGCCTGTCATAAACAGCTGTTTTTTATATGAAATACGTCAGGGGCGTGTACAGAAATGTGTCAAATTGGTACAGTCACCTGCATTAATGGTCTTGCAGTTTGTATTCATTTTCGTTTATCACAAACTTAGTAGGCTCCTCCCATTTGATTATTATAATATTTAAATCATTTCTCCATGTATCAAACAAAGACAGATATTTTGAAATTCATTTGCTAGATAAAGAACTACTCTTTGTTTATAGTACTCATATATATTTTTGTGCAATTAAATTATTATGTAATCTATTGAAAATTGTATAAGTAAATTTTGTGGCAATAATTATTTGATATTCCGAATTTTAGTATTTAAATATATTAAACTTGATATAAAATTATATGTCTCATTAGTATTTGATATGGTGAAGATTAAAACGTTTTGAAGGGGGGGTAGGAGTATGTAAGCCCCCTCTCCCCACTGAAAGGCGAAGGATATTCGTTTAATGTTATGCTCCCCTTAAAAAAAATTATAAATTTAAAGTAATTTAAATAAAGGGGGTGGGATCATAGGGGTCATACCCCATAAGAAACAACATATGTAAAACTATAGCAAATCAAATAAAAATTTCTTAATTTAATATACTACAATTCTTTTGCTTTGAACTTCAAAACTTGTTTTGTCTACCCCCCTCTCAAATTTGAAGTAAGTATTGTTAAACCAATTTTTTCAATTTCGGATTTTGATGGCAATATCCATTTTAACCTTCTCTGAATCCATTCTTATTTTCGACTTGATGGCTATGTGCCGATCTGTAGTCGTTAACAAACGACAAAGCCATTGCACCCTTTTAAATGTAATTTAAAAATTTGAAAATTTTAAACTGGTCATTATAATACCTAATGACTATAAAAAAGGAATTTGAAATTTTTATATTTTGTTAAATATGTATACCTACGAGTGGGTTAAAATTAACGCATGTGTTATTGCAAAGGTAGTGATTTTATTGTTTATATTTATATTACAAGAAACGCAAATTATTATTGCAAATAAACTGCCCTGGTCGACACAAGACTTTTTTATACATCACGATACAGATAAAAATTACATTAGTTAATACTTTCTGCTAAGAAATTGAATATAAACTACATTACATGAATTGTTGTTTTTGTTAATGTTCGAGATATACATATTTTAATTCTATTCTGTGATTTTATTTCAAATGTTTTTATTATAAATCGATATAATAATTTTTATGTTTAAAAAAATGTTTTATATATTATTATTTCTATACATCTATTTAATTGACAGTTGTAATAATAAATGATTTTATTTTCATAGATAACTATATAGATTTCATATTATTAAAATTAATTTTAAATAAAAACTAAATTATTATTTTTGGTCAATTCATAAAAGATACAAAAAAAGAATATAACAAAATTATAGAAAATAATGTTCTCTACAACTTTTATAGTCCAGGCTGTGGAGGCTAAAACAGATTATTTTTGTAAGTTTGCTCCGATTTTGGTTGTCCGCGACAGGAGTTATCCATGGTTCATTTGCAAAATTCTTAAGATTTTCTGATTTTTGTAAAATTTTGAAAAAAATCATTTGTTTATCCGTTACGCTGATTAAAATGGCTGAAAACACACTCTTTTAAGCTGTAATAACTAATAAAGTTTAACGTTTTTTAAGTTGATATCTCTGGAAAATAAACATTTTGTAGTACAGAACATTAACTGAAAATTAGGACCTGATATCTTCAATTGTTTTTGTTTAATTAAATTATTAATAATGGAATCATGCTTTTATTTTTGTAAAACTGTTTGTATGTGTTTCCAAAGACTTATATAATCGATTGTCGCCATAAAAAAGTAAAATTTATCAGTATGGCAAATAAAAAAAAATAAAAATTGAAATCTTATTGTTAAGTTTTTTTTATTATAAACAAATACAGTTGGTTCATAGAACCAGCAACATTAAAAAAATAATAGCCAAAAACCTGCTCCGAACAATTATGTATCTATTTGTGAAAACCGCATTAAAATCGGTTCAGTAGTTTTTGTATATTATATTATATATATATTATATATATTATTATATATTATATATTTTATTGTATATTATACACTACACAATTTTTATAAAAATTGATTGTTTATACAATTAATTAATTAACTCTACCTACATAAAAAAAGCTTATTTTTGTATCTTTTATCGCTTATCTCGAAAAATATGATGTGTAAAACGTAAAATGTAATAGCAGAAAATTGTTAAAATGTATAAAATAATATCCAAATCCAATATTAATTGTAGATAATTAGATTTAAAATATACATAAGTAAATAACTATAATAAATATAAGAAATTAGGTAACAAAAGCAAAATTTGTAATAATAAATGATTATTTGAAATGGACGTATATTTATTGTTTTTATTTAAAATGTTATAACTGTAATTGTAAGCTCCGCCCTAGAAAAAGATAACCGATGATGTTTGTCTTTAAATTTGAAATCTGTTGTAAGCGATTATGGCCTTTAGGGTGCCAGACGAGTTCTACAGATGGACTGTACATTACAATTAAATTGTTTATAAATGAAAATTTTCACCAAAATTGGTTAGTATCTTGATGTAATTAGTCTAATTATTTATGTTTAACATCAAAAAGTTTATATTTGATAAGAATTACGTCAGGAGCGTGATTACAAGAACATTTTTTATTGCTTTTTTTGATATATTTGTATTAAAATGAAAAAGTTATATTAGTCATTGGGGATTGATGTAATTTGCCCAAACATTAATATTTATTAACAATTAAGTCAGGTGCGGCGTAGTAAAAAATATTTTAAATTGTTATTTTTTAAGAGTTGTATAATAAACAATTTTTAAAATCATTTGATAGTTCAAATATGTAATGTATCAAACAATTTATACTAAATAATTATAAAGACAGGGGTGGAGTATTAAGGGGTAACACCAATGAGATATGTTGAAAAATTGATTTTTTTGCGATTTTTTAAATTTATTTAATTAATTCTTTTAGTATTGTCAGTGGCATCGCATTATAAAATATTTAAAATTGCTATTTTTTAATCGTGACGCAAAAAATTGATTTGATTGAAATTGAACAAAAGTTAAAAACTTAAGAAATTTATAAAAATAATAAATAAGTCAAAGTTAGGAGTGTGGTCTTGAAAATTGCTTCAACGCATTCTTTGAATATGTTGTATGCAAAAAAATATGGAAATTGATATTTACAAATTTTTTGGTAATTTCTTAAAGGTATTATCAAAATTAATGGTAAATGTATAAATTACGATGTATACGAGGGTCGCAGACCCGAGTAAGTCTGAGGTTAGGGTGTAAATAGTAACATTACTGGAAATGTAATAATGATAAATGATTATCACAGCCAAATTCAAGAATTATTTACTTATCAGCATTTAAAACAATTACAGTGAAATATCTTATGAAAATATTAATAATATTAAATTATTAATTAATATAAAAAAATAATTTTTATCAATCAAATGTGGCGCGATCAGGGGTTGGGGCGCGAAGCGCCCAGGGGCAAAGCCCCTAGTATTTATATATATACGCACACGTTTATATTATAGTGTGATCTTAAATGTTTTGCAAACAACGAAAATAAATCTAGATGAACGAGCTTAATGTAAAATTAGAACCACAAATCTCCTTACTTTAAATAATTGAGCATATTTTCAACATAATTTTTTTTCCGTTTTTCTATGATATAGTATGTATATAAATATAACTATAAATTAATTTCTGAAAAAAAGTCATTATTAAAAAAAAACACAAAAACTAACAACCTTACTGTTTTACAACCCACAATATATATATTTATATTAATTGTAAGTGTAATTTACTTTGGAAATATATATGTAGGTAATTACGGAACTTGCAAAACAAATGAAAATTCTTTAAATTATAGGTACAACGAAATCACGATCAAATATATCGTTAAGTTAATATTTATATGTATTTTCTAGAAACTCAGTATTGAACTTCAATATCCTTAACTTTTCATTTTATTACCTTAAATAAACAACCAACGTGCAAAACACTTTGTTCTAATTTTTAACATCAATTTCGCCGAATGTTGGCTTCTAGTTTTTTGTTTCAATCCATCTTTTGTCTAATTTAATCGATCTATCTCATTCGCTCGTTTGTTATTCGAAATAACCTAAATGTTGTTGTAAATCTTAAACAATCCATTACGTAAGCTGTAAACTCAGGCATATCTTAGCATTTAATAACGATATTAGAGTGGAGAAACACATAAACTCTCTTTACTGTTGTTACTTGTTTGCATTTTATTTCATTTAAAATGGAATTCTCAACCGTTTACTGTTTCTAATGTTTTATTTTATATATAACTAGCTGGACCCGCACGGCTTCGCTCGCGTGGACTACGGAATTATTGTTTAGGATTTAAAAAATATATAGTTGAATTAAGTACAATAACGATTAGTTATTATTGTAATAAAAACCAAACAATACTTAAATTACCTACCTAACAAAAAGGAATCAGAACAAAAAGTAAAAATAATTTTTGTTCTACCTATTTAAATTTAAAAGTTAATTATTGAAAACAAAATAAACAATTGACAATCAAAAGAATTCTGGCCTGTGGTCATTCCCTCTGCCCTGCGTCTTTTTTTGTTTGACCGTTATTTTGAGAGGTAAACAATTATGTTTGATTAAAATAATAATAAAATAAGTTGTAGAAAATTTTATTATCTGTTTGAAATGCAAAAGACGGGGTAGATCGAACATTCCGTTCATTAAATATAGTATGTTTACAAAATCCTTATTAAAAAAAAACTTTGGGCTCTTCGTTGAGGGTCTTCCAGAGTAAACTTTGCTAGGGTGTTTTCAGGAAATACACATCTCGGTATGTAGTACCTCATACATTATCCTAAAATTCAAAATTGTATTGTAATGTAAAATAGCAATATTTATGTACATACCTATACATTTAACATCTTCCTATATTACGTACTGGTAGAATAAATACAAACAAAACCTATTATTGAACTATTTTAAAATAAATCTTAATACTAGACCTTATGAAGAACATTTTTAAAATTTTTCGAAGTTTATGAGGTTAATAATTTCGGTATACCATGTCGTTAAACACAAGTTTGTAAGATATTATAATGGTTTCGTAAAATTACTGTAACTAATGATCTGAAAATCAGATTAACACAATATTTCATGTTTTGGATAGATAATTAAATGTGTAACAATATACTGTAAGACTGTTTTAACAAAAATGATTTTATGTTATTCAAAATGGCTGTCTAACTAAAAAAAAATTATTTTTAAAGTAGAATTTTTAGTTTGACCGCCATTTTGAAAGGTTTACAATTATTTTTGGTCTAAATAATAATAAAAAAGGTTGTAGATAATTTAATTATCTGTTTGAAATGCGAAAGACGGGGTTGATTGATACAGTGAGTTTACAAAATCCTTGTAAAACAAAACTTTAGGTCCTTAGTTGAGGGTGTTCCGGAGCAAATTTTGCTAGGGAGTTTTCAGGAAATATACATCTGGACATGTTCTAATCACTGTTTAAATTTGGCACCTCATACATTTTTTCAAATTTTATACCAGTAAAAAATTCTACGTTGCCTGGACTATAGTTATTTGATTCGTTTTATTTACATAAATATATTATCCAACTATATTCCCTTTATGAAGATATGTAGGATTAATCGGTAATTCTTTTAGTTGTTCAGTTATTTGTTCAACCTTAAGTGTACGGTAACCCCTGCCGTTCCCTATATGGTAATATAATATTGCTAGCAATATTACTGCCCGTCTAACTCAACCTTTACAAACATAAATCAAAAATTATATTTAGTGGTTGATAACATGTGATTTTTGGAAAACAATTGACTATTGAGATTATCCGTCAGTGTAACTGTAGATTTAAGGAGATTTTTACTATATTTTTTTATTATTTCATCTCAAGTCTCAAAGTGTGTGTAGTCATACATAATGTATATATATTTTAGGCAGCGCCGACGTTAGGTTTTGACCGTTCTTGTGATACAAGTTAAAAGACGGATTAATTGCATATACCTACTTGTAATCATCTTGCTCACGGCCGTCCCCTTAAATTCGATGCTTGATTTACCTATACGAAATGTTTGTATGCAAAGAACATAGAAGATTATTATTATTAAATTATTTTGCACTGTTTTTGTCTTCATTTTTATAAAAAGCGATATTTTTAATTGAAATATTCCATGGTTTTTCAATGAGCCCCCATTCTTTAAATTAAACCCATAACTCATAATAATATAGCACAAACATTTTTTTTCTGTGAAGTAAAGTATTTAAAGAGGCGCCACTCATATAAGTATACATTTAAAAGGAAAAGTGATAAAATTTTTAATTAGGCGTTTTTAATGTCGTTAGTCGTATTTTTAACGTCGTCGTTGCAATTTTCTTAATGTTGAGTATTTTTATTTGTTGTGAATATTTAAGCGGTGATATCTTCTGAAGTAATTATCTTAGTTAGCGATTTAACGCAGTAAATTTTCTGCGAGAAAATGTGGAATTAAATTAAACCAGTTTTGTCGTTCAGGAGTTCATTTAGATTGTAATACAAATGATACAATGTTATAGCTATATTAATTAGATGTTTACTAATAAAACCCGAATCGATTAGTTATAACAAAACGATGTATTATATTCAATATTTAAAAAAAAAATTACCAAAAGATATATGTACATAAATAAAGGACCACCCATAAATTACGTTACACAAATTTCAAGATTTTTTGACCCTCCTCCTTGGCATTGTCACAAATTGTCATATTTGTGTGACCCCCCCCCCTCCTTGTTGTGACGTCACACAAATTTCGAAACAATATTAAATTTTCCCAATATGTCTACCGGTTTCGACTTACTAACACATTAATTTTTTCTCACATTTTTACTTATATAATTCATATAATTCATTGTTTTGATTTTTTGATGTAACGTCACGAAACTTGTGACTCTCCCCACATTGTCACACACGTTACACTTTGTAGACTCCCCCCTCTCCCTTAACATTTGACGTTATTTATGGATGACCCCTAATATCATTGAAAATTTCAAGAGTTTTATTTTAATTATACGTATCATTAAAATGTCTAACAGTGAAGTCTTATTTCATTTACAACCAAATAACAAGTGATATTTTCTAGGTGCTAATTATATCTTGTACTAGAAATATTTTTAATATATTTTCATCACTGTCAGATTCTAGAACCAAAAAGATTAATGTTATTTTTCTTATTTTCATAATAATTCTTCCACGACATTGCCAGGTGTTTCAAAAGGCATTGTGTTCAATCTTTTTTGAATTTCCACCCTGAAATCGTTCAAGGGCTAATCATCAAATAATAGCATTCACATTTATTCGCGTAAATCATTCACAGTACCTAGTTATATTTGTATAAAAATATATAATGTAAGACGTTCTGAAATCAAAACGATTATAATTCTACAAAATAGTTAAGGAAAAAAGCCTATATTTTTATTTAAGTAACTCATAAGTTCTGTATTTTGTTATCAATACATATTAGAAAATGAATATTAGTGAAAATAAAATTATAGTCGATTTACATAAATTCCGAAAGGCAAATTTTTTGTTTGGTTTTTCTTATTCAACACGATATGTTTTGCTACAATTTAGATATTTTAGATTTTTTTTCGTCTTGCTTTATCAGAATAGAAATAAAAATTCAATAAAACAAAACAAAAATTCTTCTAAAAAATTGTTTATTACAAAAATTATAAACGATAAAAAATAATAAATGTGACCACGATTGACACTATGAAGAGTGAAGATGGAAGGATTAAAAAAATTCATGAATATTGAATAATTTACTCTTATGTATTATGAAATAAGGGTACGTAGGTTTTAAGTTTCAGTTGTGTTATTTTATGTACATAAGTTCTACGTTATTTTAAAATATGAACTTTTTTTGAATGAAATGTGTTTAAGATTTTTTATTTTAATATACAATTTATTTCATTAAAGAGTGAAATACTATTATCTAAATTTCTATGGTTTAGTTAATAGTCATGAAAAGTATTGACTAATCTGTTGGGCGCATAAATCGACTAAAGTCGATTGTATTTTTTTCCTTTCCGCGAGAAAATCGACTACAATACACGACTCGTGGAAATCGACTTTTATCTTTTTATTGTATGCTAAATTGACATCATGAAAAGAAAATGTAAATAAAAAAAATAGTACCTACATTTTGATTTTTCTAGGGAAATGTGCACATTTTTATATTAAGAATAATTGTTTCACTATATGGACGCGTTCAAAGAGCTAATTTTTAAATAGTAAGAAATGTGGCGGCGAAATGTGTAGGGGCACATGGAGCACCTCCAGCCTCTGAAAAACTATCAAAACGATACGTTTATCCTACTTCATATAGAAAATTACCATGTTGCCTCACCCTCCTTGTTTCGCAGCCGCTAAAATATCAGTTTGCAACTAAAACTAAAATTGAACCATTTTCAAAGAAGCAAAATTTATCTAAAATATTCTAGACATTAATATATCGGCGATGGAAATCATTTTTCTGTAAGCGCCAATCGTGTAGCATTACATTATGCAGAAAAATTGCTTTTCAGCGTCAATATTATTTTAATTTTTAACTTTTAATTAAACTTTTACTTTTTTATACATACATGAAATGTACTGTATAAATAAAGTATAGTGATCATGAAAAAATTAGAACTCGAGATTTTAACGGAATTACACGTTTTGAGTACGACCATTATCACAATGACGTATGTGTGTGTGTGTGTGTGTGTTTTTCCGAAGAGGGGGGGAATGCGTTAAGCACCATAGGTAACATAACACGAATACGTCATTTGTTTTTTTAAAATTGTTATTTACTTTGACTTACTAAATGTCATTTTGAAGTTTGTATGACAGAAAAATTTAGATTTATATTGAAATTGTCAAAAAATTAAAAATACATAAAAAAATAATCAGGTGCACCTTAAGAAAAATTTCGAACTAATATTTTCTAGTAAAATTGTATAAAAATTAAATGGTTAACCAATGCCAGACAATTTTTCTGAATACTTTTTTGATTTTGATTTAAATTGTTCAATAATAAACTACTTTTGGCGAATTCAGCACGAGGAAGCACTGTGCATTTACTTGGCAAATGTTTTTTTTTCAATATTATTGGGTTTTCACTCTTAATTATAAAAGCCACCTATTCTGACAACTATACAAAATTACCAACACAACATAAAACTTTTCGAATTGTATTCACTAATGAAAACATACTCAGATAATATCCCCCACATTAAAACAGTGTGACGAGGGTCTTGTTGTAATTTTCAACTAGAGAACAGAAAGTTAATGGTGTGGGAGAAAACAACTCTGTACGTAAAGATTACTGATACATATATTTCCATACGGCTCACGGTGGATCTGAGCGAAGCTAGAACACGTATTCGTTTAGAGCTGCCGAAATAGAGTTATCTCTAACAAGGTAGAATTAAAACAATGAATATTCAAAATAGTTTATACGAGTCTATGTTTCTGGGTATAAATGTTTTGTTCACTTGTTTATATACAGGGTGGCGCATTTTAAGTGTTACAGATTTTTATCTCATAATCAACACATATTTGAAAAAAATGTTGAAACAAAAAAATGTTAGGTGTTGAGGGGATAATCGAATAGTAATATTTATTTGTTATTTTATCGTGGCCTTCAAGGTTATTTGAAGGTCAACACCATTTTTTAAGAGTGGAACCTATAGATTTTATTTGAAATCTTATTCTACGTGAAAAAACACGAAACTTTCATTGAACAACCTCAATTTTGGTCTATGTAGTAAAACTAACAGAATTATTTTAGATTTTTTTTTAACATTTCGTATTTTTTTTCTCCAAGTTTTTTTAGACCAATATAAACATTTTCTGTGTCATATTTTTCTAATGCGTAAAAAATTCTTGAAAGTCCAAAATATCGAATTATTTTGTTATTTTTCGGTTTAAATATGGTTTTGAGATTAAAGTCTGTAAAACTTTAAAAGCCCCATCCTGTATATACTATTATATAACTGGTTGTCAAAAGTACAAAAATAAACAGTACAATATTCAAATTGGAAATGATGGAAAGTAAATTTCTATAGAAAACGTGTGATAACTAACCAAACTAACCGAAACTCTCCACAACACAAGGGTTTAATGGACGCTTTAGTGGAAAAATGACAGAAGAAGTTATTGATGAATTTATAACCATAGTACTAAATCGAATAAAAACTCTCAATGTAAAGAATCGAGTTACCTCAAAATAAAAAAATTGTTTCACGTTGTAAGTTAAATAAACATAAAAGATAAATATAACTTACAATTGAAGATAACCCCTTCTAAGTTATTGTTACATTTTTTAATGTTTCTGGTAAATGACTAAAACTTTTGCAAAAATCTTAATGACAGTTGTTAGTAAGGATATTAAATATACGATTTAGAGACTAGGCTAGAATATATTTGGGTAAGCATCATGATACAAATATACAAGGTAAGATTGACAGCTCTGACCTTGAATGTTGTGACGTCATCGCGATTGCAGAATTTATGTTGCCTTGGAAACAAATGCAACTAAATTCAAAGTGTAAAATTAGTTATTCTACAAATGTGTATTATGTTTTTAACATTAGGACATTATAAGACTAATATTTATAATACAAAGGTGAGTTTTATTTCTGACAAATCCCTATTAAATTTTTCATATATTAAAAATTATTTAAAAAGATATTATGGAACATGGAAGTCATGTATGGTTCTCCATACCGATATTTTATGTTCTAGTTTTAATTAAAATATTATAAATCAATGTAGATTTAAAAGAAGCAAATGAAGACGTAATAGAAACCGCATAGAAGAATCTAAATTTGTAATAAAAACTCCAGAGGAAGAACCTATACTAGATACTAATGAAGTAACCATAATTGTCACGTGCAAACTGAAAAATAAAATGATAATCGTTTATATAAATGAAAAAAACAGGTGTTGCTTTTATGTTATAGTTTTAATAAATTTTCTTTTTTGAGATTTATTAGCTCCTTATTTAATTTACGTAATCTAAAATATAATCTGCATCTAAAAAATGATTGCTTAACTTTTTCAGTTATGTTAATGTTATTACATTGACTTTTAAGAAATCACAGCGTATGCTTAACTTAAACTATTTAAATTAATTTTAAAAAACCCTTTTTCTAAATCTAAAAGTTTTATTGAAAGCAAAGCATTTGGATTTAGTAACCTCTTGATGACAGGATTATTCAAAAGAATATATTTGAGTCGCCAATATTTGTCAGTAAAATTCAGCGAGCAAACTCTGCTTGACTTTATAAGGTATTGGCACAAGTCTTGGACGCTTTAAGAGCAAGATATACTGTTTTTTGAGATTGATCGACTTTTATAATTCTCATGAACTAATGTTACTAATAAAACTAGTAGATACCTCTTTATTAAATCAGTTTAATTACCAAAGTCCGCAAACATAGTTTCATTTTTAAATTATAGCTTTTTATTTTGTTTATGTTTTTTCTCCAGTAATGGATAAAATAAAACCAGTAATGGGCATCCAGAGAAGGACACTTGCTAATGATTATAAAATTAGTACTACGACACAAAATATATAAAATATAAAGAATCGTAAAATGTGAAACAATGTAAAGCAGATGTTATGATAATATAATAATTAATAAATAGATTACACTAATAATTACTTTAAATTAGCCGGTTGTCATCAAATTAAGCTGTTTTACAGTCAAGTGTTTATAGATTATGATTCAATAATGACAGTATGTAATTAAATATCAACAAACATTTCTAATTTAGTACATTTAATTAAACAAGAATCCAGCACTAGGGTATGATCTAAGACTGGTGACAGTACCTTATTGATATTTTTAGTCCCGCATGCTTTCAACCACAATTCACGCACTTCTCTATTTTTGGGAATTAACAAAAACTTAATATGTTCAGAATCCTTTTTCTTATTAAGATAACTTGAAGTTTTATAATTTTCCACTGCACAATAAACACCCGGCATTCTATATTATTTACTTTTCACCATATATCAAAGCGAATTCTACACAACAACACACGAATTTTCCATCTGACACATAAAGTACATCACGTGACGTCACAATAGTAGATGTAATTTGTTTATCGAGCTCACCTTGTAATCTTTCCACCATGGGTAAGCATATATCTGCAGATAAGCCCAGTTTCGAGTATTTTCGGGCGAATAAAATATGAATTTATGGGGAGTAGGTATGGAACAAAAACACTCTCAGAAAGGCTGTAGCCGGGTAGCAATGTAAAATCGGCCTCAACACGGATTTGGCAAATTATACCGGGTGCGCCAAAAGTATGGAAACCCCTGAAAATTTCGCAGAATAAGCGGGAAAAAAAAATGAAAATACCATATCCGACTTATTTTTTGACGGGGAATCCAATGGTGACCTTGAATTTGACCTTGAACATAACCTCTAAGCTACAGCGAACCAAAAATCGATTTTTTAAATAGTACCCCCTTTTTTTATTGCAGATTCGAAAAGAGCGGAAAATTTTACGTTAGAATATGTATTTTTTTTTCAAGGTCATTTTAAGGGCACTATAGACTCAAATAAAACAAGAATTTACCTAAAATTAAGCTGAAAATTTCGCAGAATAAGCGGGGAAAAAAAATGAAAATACCATATCCGACGTATTTTTTGACGGGGAATCCAATGGTGATTTTTTAAATAGGACCCCCTTTTTTATTGCAGATTCGAAAAGAGCGGAAAATTTTACGTTAGAATATGTATTTTTTTCTTGTTTTATTTGAGTCTGTAGTGCCCTTAAAATGACCTTGAAAAAAAAAAACAAACATATTCTAACGTAAAATTTTCCGCTCTTTTCGAATCTGCAATAAAAAAAAGGGGGTACTATTTAAAAAATCGATTTTTGGTTCGCTGTAGCTTAGAGGTTATGTTCAAGGTCAAATTCAAGGTAACCATTGGATTCCCCGTCAAAAAATACGTCGGATATGGTATTTTCTTTTTTTTTCCCGCTTATTCTGCGAAATTTTCAGGGGTTTCCATACTTTTGGCGCACCCGGTATATATAATTATAATATAATATTTTTGAAAAATTGAAAATTGGGCATAACAATGCTCACATAATGAGCAACATCCACAATAAAAATTAGCCAAATCCGTGTTGAGGCCGAATTTACATTGCTACCCGTCTACAGCCTTTGAAAAGAGAAACTTCCTCTCATTGGCATTGTTTAAAACAATTGGCTAAATTCGTTACTGTGATGTTTTATAAATAATTTTCATTCATATAAAGATATGGCTAATTGTAAGCGGTTCTTCTTTAGTAGTTTTTTTAACTCTCTTTTCAAAATTTTATTAATATATGCATAATAGGGTGGTCCTTATATGGGGTTAGGACGAGTTTTGACCGGGCCGTCCTCCAAATCAGCTCCAAATAATTCAAAATGTATGTGGAAAAAGTTTCAGCCCTCTACCTTATAAATTGGCCATTACCAGAGGGGGTGATTCTTCAATTTAAAATACACGTGTTTTTTCGATTTTTCAAAGACTAGAGTGTCTTAAACTCTTTCTAAAAATCTAAAATACTCATAAACGCATTCCTGGTACTCATATTCCATATCTTGATGGATAAAGTAAACTTCTGATTCAACGGTGACAGCTATATGGGCCATTTGGTCATTTCATCAAGAGAAAATTTTTAACAATTTTTTTGCTATAATTTATGGATTATTTTGTCAGAAAAATGTTTGACAATAAAAACATTGATTTTGAAATAAATAAAAAATTGATGATGCTTTTTAGAAAGAGTTTAAGACACTCTAGTCTGAAAAATCGAAAAAACACGTGTATTTTAAATTCAAGAATCACTCCCTCTGGTAATGGCCAATTTATAAGATAGAGGGCTGAAACTTTCTCCACATACTTTTTGAATTATTTGGAGCTGATTTGGGGGCGGCCCGGTCAAAATTCGTCCTAACCCCATATAAGGACCACCCTAATGTACAATGTACATTTCTTCACGGACCTCAGTTTCAGAACTGCTGAAACTTAACCCTTATTTTAGAGTAAATATTTCGAATTTCTTTTGACATAATACTTAAATTAAATATTAAATAAATCCAAAATTTCAGTTTATCAAAATTTTTAAAATATATATTAATAATTGCGAATTTTTGCCTTCAATGCCTAATGGTAGTATTTTACAAAATACAAGAATGCAGAAAAGTAAATTTTCTCTTTATAAAAAAATACATTTCTTATCTATTAAGGTGACTAGAAAGACGAGTCGCCAAAGAGATTGTGAATATACGAGGAAAAAAGAAACGAGGATATTTTTTATAAATAGAATATTCTGTGACATTATGATTAGTTCTCTGTGTTCATTTTTCTTTATTTATACTGTTCTTTGTTCAATATAGTTAAAGACAAATTGCAAAAAAGTATGAAGAATACGGTCGAACGTAAGAAATAAGATAGCGATTAATTTATTAATAAACCTTCGGTTTATTTAATTATTTAACAATAGAGAATACAATTTTTTACGAAAGTACATAGGATTGTATTGGAGAAAATAGAGAAGATTTATAAGCATGTAAAATACTTTGTGTCCTGCAACATTTTCTAGTTAGAATATACAGGGTGTCAAATATGTTCCGGTATGGTCGAATATTTCGAATGGTACATACAGCATCGAAAAACAAAAAAATATATGTTCAATATTTTTGAAAAAGCTATTCAACTACACCAAACTCGACCCCCCACCCCCACCAATAGGTGGTGGAGGAGGGGGCAACTTTGATATCTTAAATGGAAACTCCCAGATTTGGACTTTTCGTAAAAAAATACGTAACTTTTATCTGAAATATTTTTTTGTATTCAGCCGTGCTATGATCGTGGTGTGGCCGTGATGCGACCGTACGGCCGCGGCCAGTCCGCACCACGGCAGCACTAGGTTTGTTTTTGAAACAAGCACGCCGTACGGTCGCACCACAGCCGCACTCACGGCTGCACCACGACCATAGCACGGCCGCACCACAGCCGCACTCACGGCTGCACCACGACCATAGCACGTCCGTTTGTTTTTTTATTCGGGAATTTCTCTTATAAAATTTTTTTTTCAGACAGAAATTACAGCGCCATCTGCCCCGAATACAAAAAAATGTTTCAGACAAAAGTTACGTATTTTTTGACGCAAAAGCCGAATCTGGGGTTTCCATTTAAGATAACAAAATTTTCCCCGCCCCCACTCACTGTGGGTGGGAGTGGGGGGTCGAGTTTGGTGTAGTTGAATAGCTTTTTCAAAAATATTGAACACGTATTTTTTTGTTTTTCGATACTGTATTCGACCGTCCCTGAACATATTTGACACCCTGTATACTATATAATATAGGTCTACAACGTTTGTGTAAAATATTCCCTTACAAAGATTTATCTCAATTTGCTTTTAAAAATCGTGTTTTGTTTTTTTAAATGTTATAAGAAAAATTTCGAACTAATATTTTTTATAGTGCAGGCGCCAAGAGACATTCCGTTTCAAAAACCGTTAGCATTCATAAGAGTAGATGATTTACATTCAGAAAGATGTAAAGATGAAACTACCTAGACATTAGAACGGAGTCATTCCATTTATAATCAAATTTAAATAAATATAGATGTTGCACCATTTTTAATTTTGATGAAAGTTTAGTCAGTTGTTATTATACGTATTAGTTAACAGAAACTGTAATTAGAAAAATTTTAATATTTTTATTTTTTAAATTTTTTATTCTCGTAAGATATAAACATTTAGTCGATTTTCGTTTTTTTTTTTTAACTCGCATACCACGCGTTCTAATTAAGCAATTAAAATGAGCTTGATGTTATTTGAAAGCATAAAAAGTCTAGTTTCAAATGATCTAACTCAATTCTGAGTGTAAACTGTTTTCGTTGTTGATAGAGGCTTTTCAATTTCATTAATAAAATTGTCATTTTATCTATTTTTCAAAATTTTCTTTGGCTTTCGGGTTTAACTGAAAAAACTGTAATTATGTTTAAGTTATGTTCACATATATACTCAGTACCAACAAAAAATCAGCTTGATTGATGCACATTTTCTATTAATTAAAAAATTAAGTTTAATATCACCAAAAAACACGAAAATACCAAAATCAGCTGTTTTCGAAGTAAAACAAAGTTATGTGGAGACGACATAAAATTCGAAAAAAGCGGAAACTCCAAAATTAGCTACAAGTGTCATAGTTAGTTGTTGAATTCGTGCCTCAATAAGCTTTCATTTAACATCCTACACGATTAGGGTTTGCAATCCCGCAGACTTTTTTTCCCACGGGAATTTTGTGGGAAATCTGCCAATCCCGCGGGATCCCATAGTTTTTCCAAAATTTTTGTTATTCATGCTTAAAGTTACTATTATTTAGTTAACATGACAATTAACTAATGAAAAATAGTTTCATAGCGGTAACATATGATACGTAAACTTAACACGTACCGTATAGACCGATGTAAAATTCATAAAATACATCTGTAAATAGGAGGTTGTCTAATATGTTAGGTACAAGGACAAGATGCTTCTAACTACTTTTGTCTTTTTGTTTGATTATCCATTTCAATTTTTTTAACTCCTTCGTCGCGTATAAATTAGCCTTTGTTTTATACGTAGGTCGCCTTTTACTCCGCGCCGGTAAATACGGTATGTTACGTAAAACTAAACCACTAAATATCATTATTTACGGTTGTATTTTACAGACAATACTGTTAAAAAAATATCGTGTAGATCGTATAGAAAAAGATAGTTTTGAGAAAGCACGAATTTTGTGTATTAAATTTTTGTGGTTAACTTTCATTTAATCTGCCATTCTTCTTCTAAATTTTTGTATTTTGTATTTTTTATATTTTTTTTTTGTAATCTGCGGGTTGTTCGAGTTTCTTTCGTCGCCTTAGTCGCGCGAATTCTGGCATGTTTTAATCGGTTGCGCGGTCACATTTTTTGTACGTTTTTTTTTTTAATTCTGGAGATATATAACCACTTAACTAATCGTGAACAAGAGATATAATTTATTTCACTAGTTTCATATTCAGTCATCTCAACCTTAATTTTTTTTTTTAATTGTTAGCTTTTTTATCCATATTTACGCTTTACAAGTGTATTCAAAACGCACGCGACCTACAAATTTAATGTTCAAAAAATTCCGCGCAGATCTCCAAAACGTGCGGGATCCCGCGTTGCGGGATTGCAAACCCTAGTCTGGATGTAGAATTTTCTTTCGTTCACGATAACTACTGTAAAAATGCACCGATCTGTGAGTACTCCAGACCTATTGATTTTGGTGCTAATCGAATTAGGGGTTTTGGAAATATTCGAAATTTTGTACCTATTATCGTGTAAAAGTGAACGTTGCGAGTAGTCATGTATGGTTCTCCATACCGATATTTTGTTATTAATATTGATCAATGAATATTTTATAACAATTAATTTGAAGAAACGAAGTAATAATATAAGAGACCTTTTTGCAATTTTGAAATTCATTTATGTAAAACATCAGCGATCTCCAAGCTCAGAACCTACATTGATCGATTCGTTATATCAAAAACTTCATTACATGTTGCTGTTAGCGACGAACAAATCGTATACCCATTCTGCCACCACCTCCATAACTAGTAATAGTTAATGTTACTACTACATAGTATTTTTTATATTGCTATATGATTTTCCATTGACACTATGTAGGAACTGTCATCACTTGTTGCTACTAATTACAAGCTGCTTCCGTATAGACATAACGCCGATTTTTTGCTGTATTTTCTTATTCGTAGCAATTTCTTTTAATAAAAGTATTGTTATGGTATGGATTAGACTAATATCTCTCAACAGGCGGACCGCGAAGGATGTTTACTGGGCCATAATTTTTAAGAAACGCTGGATTAGATTGCAACAATTGATACTAGATACCTACAAATACTTCTCTTACAGTTTTTGTAGAAAAAAATTTCATTTCGTTTTCTTAAATCGTTTTATCTCACCCAAGTTGTTAAATAAAAAACAAAGAAAATGTAAGCGTGCATAAATTATTTATGTAAAGTAATGATTTCAAATTATGACGCCACAGTTAAAAAAAAGATTACCGGACAACATTGTGTCTAGAAATTCATAATTGTAAATAATTTTTCAACATTCATAAAAATATCCATATTTGATTATGTGTAGAGTACTCGGCAATGCTAAACCCTTTCCCTTTCGTTTAATTAGCAGTATAATATAATTATCTGCAATTAATAACCGGACATTGTCCTGGTACTTTTTTTCTGTTTTACGAGTACATTAGCTATGAATTCCCGATGTAACTTACAGCCAGTTTCCGAGAATTTTGGCAAAATCGATATGTGGATTCAGGGGTGGATTGAAAAACAATTTGGGCCCGGTTTGTAATATAATATGTATTTATTAAATTTAGTGCATTAATCTGTAATTTAGTAGGTATTACCAGTAAACTTAAAACTAAATATGTGTAACACCTTAACCACAATAAATAATGTCACTCGTTTTCTTGTAAAGTCGAAACACGTGTCGAATGACTGGTTAAGGTGTATATATTTAGTTTTATGTATAAATTAGTGGACAAAAGGGTAGGGAAAGTTGATAACAAGTGTAATGAATTTTCTTATTTTCTATTACGGTACTTTAGACAAAATTATTATTTTTGTTTACTGTACTTAAGGGACTGTCACTAATAAACGCTTAGACAAGGAAAGATATAGGACTAATAACACATTACTTAGCGTTGTTACCTTATTGCTCCACGAGTCATTGGCATATCATTCGCATTTTAAAATAAATATCAATTGTTATGAATTATAAAATTAATTAATAATAAATGTTTTATATTGTCTTTAAAAGTATTTCAGTGATAATTGAATAACAGATAAACGTCTGTTTGGAACTATCATCTCTCATACATATCAAATTCAATTGTAATTTAGATTCATATACGGACTAGCATTGGTTTTTATAAGTTGTTATAGTCTTTCCTAATCTGAGACTAAACGAGATCACCCCAGACTTTATTAATTTATAGTTCTACAGTGTCTACAGTTAGTCCAGTAACTTTGTCGTCTGAATGTATGGGGTAGTATGCGTTAAATCCGGTAGTTCTGATTTTTTGCAGACTTGTTTATGATGTTGGCCTTATGAATAATCCAAGTTTGTGACCTCGAGCGCCGAACGCAACTTTGTCAAAAATCGAAAAAACCGCGAAAAAATCGTTATTTTTTCAAATTTTGGCGATTATAACCCTAAAGGACTAGTTTTTGAAAAAACTTTTTTAAAACTTTTTTAAAGTAGACTAAATTTGCTACAATATGATACTAGAATTGTCTCTGTAGACCCAATAGTTTCCGAGATTAAGCCTTTCAAAGTTTATCATTTTTTTCGAACTTCGCAATTTTTTGCAATTCTGTCGTTCTGAATGAATTTTGACCCTGATTATACTATCGAAGCCCTGTACTTTTATGATGGGATGTTAAAAAAGAAAATGAGAAGTGTGAACGATGATGTTTAAGCTAATCTATGAATAATGAAGTAAAAAAGATAAGTACAACAAAAGTTAATAAGTTTATTTGTTAGGAAATTGAGTAATATTCAAAATCAAAAAATTAAATTAATTTAGCCCTCTTGAAAGGTTGAGGTTCGTCCGTATCTGGACGTATTGGGATGGCATATCCCCATCAGGGGATGGTGATGAATCGTCGACGTCTTGTGCCCACAAGTCATCCTCCATTTCGACATCGGACAGATCGTCGCCTTCTGGGATATCTACTTCTGCAACATCAGGTATATTGTCACAAGAGGCCCCGCTGCAGTGCCTGCAGACTGATGAGCATTTTAATCCTGCCTTCCTGCAGCTGAACGCGTTCCCACAACCCTTCGTGCAGCCACAAGAAATCATCCGCAAGAGGTGTTGTGGGGCTGCATCTCTGGTCATCATTTTGGGGTTGAGGTCTTGTGGCGCGGAGATCCACCCCCAGGAGAAAGGGTTCAGTGTGACTCCCAACCACGCCTGTACATTTAAGAAAATTGTACATGAGAATAGAAAATGATGAATGATATGTAACTGATGCAAGGACAAATTTTTACCTGATGGTATGTCCGCAAGGAGTGAAATCGAGCAGAGTCTCGTGTAGGAGGTAACCTGGCTAGATTGAAGCTGGTTTTCGTCGCAGCCCTGGTGAATAGTTGGTACCGCAGCTCGTCAAAGTTATGGGTGTTGGGGTTGCCTCCGTATAGAGCAATTATGACTCGCTCTCCTGCTGCTGCTATCTCGTCAGGTGTAGAGTTGGTGTCGAGAAAAATCGCAGCTTGCTTTTCAACGTCCGGATTTTTTTCGACTATGGACATCATTTGCATCTTCCCTAAGCCAAAGAAGCAGGATGTCGAGTCACAACCATTAAAGGCATGGATGAAGAGGAAAAGCTCTTGTTTCAAAGAGGATTTTGAAGAAGCGATGCTGGAATACATGACATCTGATGCTTTGCCTCTTCCACATTTATTGTAAAAAATTTCACGTTGGTTTGAGATCGCAGTAAGGATGATCAGCAAGTCAATGTCCTCACCAACGACTACCACTATATCATAGGTAGAGGCAGCAGTTACAGCTGTAGTGATGATGAGCCTATCAGCATCTTCCTCTGCTTGGAGTACTTAGGCATGAAATTTTGGTTTTATAGTTCATCACCATACCATATAATATTTTAAATGTTCTGTTGTATTATAACTATTTAACAATAATAATAATAATAATAAATAGTGTATGCCAATAATAATAAATTAAATTCTAAGTTTATCTAACAAGACAAAAATTAAAACTTTACCAGTTTATTTAATCTTAATCTAATATTACGTGACGACGATGTTGACATGTTTTCATTATCAGAGATAATTGTAAACGACTCACTAGAAGAGATCCTGGAAGATCCTGGAATGATCAACTCTATATTGAATGCTGTCTCTGTAACCACGGTAAGGTAGCAATACAGACAAGATGGCGGAGCACTGGGGACCAGTTTCTAGGTTCCGATTCGTGACTTCACACGAGCAATACTAGCACACTCCGTCGGAGGTAATTGGAACTTTATCCCGCAAGAATTATTCGAGTGACGTCTAAAATATTGCAAAAAATTGCAAAGTTCGAAAAAAATGATAAACTTTGAAAGGCTTAATCTCGGAAACTATTGGGTCTACAGAGACAATTCTAGTATCATATTGTAGCAAATTTAGTCTACTTTAAAAAAGTTCTAAAAAAGTTTTTTCAAAAACTAGTCCTTTAGGGTTATAATTGCCAAAATTTGAAAAAATAACGATTTTTTCGCGGTTTTTTCGATTTTTGACAAAGTTGCGTTCGGCGCTCGAGGTCACAAACTTGGATTATTCATTAGGCCAACATCATAAACAAGTCTGCAAAAAATCAGAACTACCGGATTTAACGCATACTACCCCATACATTCAGGCGACAAAGTTACTGGACTATATGTCGCCAAATTAAAAACTTTTTTAACCACACGGTATTTGTAAGTTGAATTAATTATAATAATATTAACTGTTGGATCCGGTTCGATTTGGGAATGTCACCAATCAGGTTTAGTTACTATTAAGATTATCTACGTGAAAAAAAGATATTGAATAATATATTAATTCTTTCATACATTGTTTTGAAATATATTTGGTAATTTTTTCTTCGTATTTATAAACGATTTTTTCCGGCTTACGCCACGCACGCTCACGAATCCAATTTTTTTACTCACGCCCGATCACGCATGGTGGGTCACGACCGTGACACAATATAATATAATTGTTGTAAATTAAATTTTGAAATGATGAAAATTAATGCTTTTTACTTGCAATAATATATTATAGGTATGTGTATATTTTATAATCGTGTTAATTCTTCTAAACTGCATTTCTAGTATTGTACATAACAAACAAAACAATAAAGCAACAATGCATTTTTAAATCTGGAGTTTTTTTGGTGTTTCGATATAGTTGACAATACTGGCCATGTGAAAATGCTTCTTCTAAAAATTACATTTATCTTTTATACTGTATTTTTTAATGTAAAAATTCGTTTTTAAATGTTATTGTATTTATGCATTATTAGTGAAGATATTAATAAAAGTTTGTAAAAAAAGATAAAATTTTATATAAAACAATTACCTTTAACATATTATATACTCACGCTCGACAAAAATGCACGGTTGTTTTACTTTTACATACGCTCACTATTCAAGATTTGAAAATCGCCCACGCTCACATTGAGTCTCGGCCGTGACCCGATGAATTCACGGCCCGCGCCCAGCTCTAATCGTTATGAAGCATATCCTTTGTTACTCGGAATATCACGTTTCATTCAAATTATTTAAAATTGGTTTTATATTTGTTGGATTAGTAGTAACAAATATTTTATTATATATTAAGTATATTAGAAAAATTAGTTTAGATTTATGTTATTTATTAAAAAATGTAAAATGTCATAATGTCAATGTACACAAATAATATTATTTTCTATAACAACACAACATAAATGTGAACATTTAAAAATAACTTACGTATCTAATATCTACCCTGCTTGAAAGTTTAGAACTCATTTTTGCAGAAAATAGTTTAAACCTCGTTTGTCTGTAGACAGAAGTTCATTTAGTTTATACCCGGATTTAGTTATCTGTTTTCTTATCTTTTTTTACATGCTCAGCCATTGCACATTTTACGTTAAAAAACTATGGTTACTTTTATTACAGAAGAATGGGTTTGGGAGATAAAAGTGTATTATATAATATAACAGTGTATATAATAAAGTCTGGACACTTTGTTCCTATTTATTAATTAACTTTTTAGTTTGAGTTTACTATTTTTTATTTATTGAATACAATATAATCACGAACGAGACCCAATAGACAACATAGTGTATATGAACAAAGCAAAGCCTCAGTTAATTAACTCACGGTATGAGTATGAGTAAAAATCGTGCAAGTACAAGATTAACTAAAACATAATACGAATTTAAAACATTAAAAATAACTGTTAAATACGATAAAATATCTCTAAATGCGGTTTTATTTTTAGTGCGTGGGTTTGAGTGAATTAAGTTAATCAGAATCATATTTTTAGTATCTACAAATCGAATTATTTTTTAATGTATTGTTTCAATTATTATTTTCAAAAATATTTATTATGAAATTTTTGGAATTTTCACAGAAAATATATTTTAAAGTTACTTGGAGACTGACGTCTTTTCAAGTTTACAAGTTTATATTAAAAAATATTATAATTATATTAAATATATATTTACGTTTTTATTCTAAAAACATTTCTAGTATAAAATAATTCTTTTTTAAATGATTTTTTTAACAGTTATAATGGAAGGAATTAATACTGATTTTGTTATTTTTCATAATTTCTTAAATAATTGAAACTTTTGTAGAGTAAAATTTGATTTATTTATTTTTCTGTCAGAACAAAAAACAAATTAAAGTTGAACCTCTTCAATTCTTTTCCACTCTTTACCACATTTTAATATATAGTAATTATCACAGCTGCGCACAAAAATAATTACGTCAATTTTCTACGAGAGTGGATTATGAATTAATTAATACAAACAACAGTATCTACTCTTTTAAACAAGTTAAAAAATTTAATTATAAGAATTCATTTAATATAATCATTTAATAATGTAATGTTCATCAACTGTACAAAATTATGTAGATTTAAACCCTCACTGATTCTACCTTTGACTCCATAAACATGGCTCTCTAGCTCGTTTTAACCTGCAATGATCGGCCCATATGCAACATCCTTATCCATCTCTACTTATCCCATTAATAAAAAAAATGGTCCGGTTTGGGATACAGATAATTTTTTGAGCTGATTCCCTGGCTGATTATGAGTAAAAAATTGTACAGTAATTTTATTGTTAATGGTTATTTACATTATTTTAAAATTAATAATGTAATTATAAACAAAAAAAAATTATGACTGTTTCATTTAATAGGGTAGGTAGCAAAATAGTCACTGGGGATTATATAGATAAATTTATAACTGGAAAACTGTAAGACCCAGGTCCAAACTTTGTATAGTGAATTTGTAGGTAACATTATGACATACCAAAATAATGATAAAAAATACCACATATGATAGGTACTCTTAGAGAAAAATGTCATTTTCATAAAAATTTTCAAAAAATAAACATGTTTTTTGATTTTGATGAGCAATAATTTTGAACTGGAAACACATCTAGCAATAACGCTAATACTGAAAAATACGTTAGTTAATTACCTATGAAACTGACTCATTGTGGTTGCTCTAGTTCAGTGCCGGTTTAAGCAAGCGCGGGGCCCGTAGCAAATGTTATAAAAAGGCCCATGGTAGTGGCGTCGCTAGAGGGGGGGGGGAACTCGGGGAGTAAATCGATAGTTTCACCCACCCCCCCGAAAAAAGTCAATACAGTGAGATATATTTTTTAAATAAATTGGATGGTCATCACCTCTATAGACTTTCAATAATAAAATTATTATTATTATTATTAGATATTTTTCCCATTGGAAGCTTTAAATAACCAAAAAAGAGGTAAATATTATACCCATAGACATAGAGCATGGACCGCACATCTAACTCGAAAACAGAGTCGTGTCAAAAGAAAGAGATAGAAAATGGTTTGTCCTTATTTACACAGAAGTAACTATTTCTTTCTTATTAGAAAAAGAGATAGATATATCCCAAACGCCACCGTATCTCTCACTGTTTTGAAGAAATATTACACCATTTTTTTCGGGATACATCTATCTCTTTTTCTAATAAGAATTAAATAAATGAATTATTAAATAAGGACAAGTATATCCCAAATCATTTTCCATCTTTTTCTTTTGACACGGCTCTTATTTTCGAGTTAGATGCGCGGTTCATGCTCTATGTCTATGGGTAAATAGGCTTTATTTTTTAACAAATAAAACAGGTGTCACCTTCAGGTTGTCACCCGGGTCGGACCGCCCCGCCCCCCTACCCACCCTCTAACTACGTCGCTGACTGACTTGATTTAGAATATACAATCCTTAAAAAAATTGATTAGTTATTGAAAAATTAAGGGATATTTTTTCGAACTCTTTTAACCCTTGGCTAAGAACGGAAAGGGATGATAAAATTTGTTGAAATTTTTATTCAAAAATTAGAAAGCGCAAACTTTTAAATGTGCCTTGGAACACGCAAATCAAATGAATTTTCGCGGAAATATAACTGAAAATTTGAATTTTTTTTTTTAATTATCCCTTAATTTTTTTGAGGTGTGTATAATAAAACACCACTTTTACAAACAAAATTTTCTTGATTTGAGAAAAATCGATTAAAAAAATCAAAGATCGGAGATTTAAAAATCGATTTTTCGATTAAATTGAATCGAGATCGGAGACCCTAAATTTAAATTATTAATTACTGTAGATTTAGACGCCCCGTATCAACCATTCGACGGTAAATGTTAAGTCCAATAAGAGATATTTTTCCGCAAAGTCGCGGGGCCCCTAGAGACGCGGGGCCTGTAGCATTTGCTACTTCTGCTACGTTGTTATTCCGGCCCTGCTCTAGTTACATTACTTTAAAAGTTATGAGATAATCTCTGTTTGTAAATACTACTCTGAATGAATTTTTTCAACACCCTGTAGCTCAGAGGGTATTGAAGATATACCCCTCTTTTTATTACAATTTTTTACTTTCAATGACCCAGGGAATCAGCTCCTAAAATATCTGTATCCCAAACCGGACCATCCTCTATAAATAAATATATGTATACACACCAAATGAAGAACTACACGAAGGAGCTGTCGGTAGAGGACAACATCCAGTCGAAATACAAGTTTATAACCATAAGCAACTTAAATAATTTTTAATATTGTTAGTGTTTTGATAAGGTCATTTTCAATTATTTATCCTTGTAGTACAAAAACTGTTTACTCAATAAAACTGTCAGGAAAACAATGTTTTGCTTCCTCGTAATATCGAAGATACGAGAAGCTTTCTGAACCGATATTAATGAAAATTTGTTAGATGGTTGAGTATGGCTTGATGACGATCCCATTTCAATATCAACAAAAGGCTTCTATACACCACCCAATCTGCAGGGCCGATTTGTACGCCCGATCACGCACAGTGCGTCACGATCGTGATACGTATAATATAATTGTTGTAAATTAAATTTTGAAATGGTGAAAATTAATGTTTTTTTACGTGCAATAATATATTATAGGTATGTGTATATTTTATAGTCGTGTTAATTCTTTTAAACTGCATTTCTAGTACATGTAATAACAAATAAAACAATAAAGCAAACATAAATTACAATTATTTTTATACTGTATTTTTTAAAGTTAAAATTCGTTTTAAAATGTTATTGTATTTATGCATTATTATTATATTATTGAACAGTACTCAAAGCATTCAAACAGTGGAATACGCGACCGCTAAAAAATTGTTGTATAATATAATATTTTATTAATAAATCAACATATAACTAATTATTTTTTCGTTTAATACGGAGAACATGGGTGGACCCAAGGCACAACTGTGCGTATATAGTTATTCAGAATAGAGTTGATGATCTAATAATATACACGTTAACTTGGTTAGGACAATCTATTGGGACACAATTGGATTGGTTTGTTTTGATTAGGATAAAATGGGGATTTAATCTCCGCCGCAACGAAATGTTTTTAAATATGTAATTCTGTCAATTTTGTTATCGTACATGAACTTTTTGTATTTTAGAAATAGATTATTTCTAAGATCGATTAGGAAGAAAAAATAAATTTCGCGATTTTTTTAGTCGATCGGAAAACTTTGTCGTGTAAACTACAAGAGGTTGTGGTTTTTTTTATTACGTCCTTTAAGTAGACTGCTATTCATATTTTTTCTTTAATGTAATGAGTTTTAAGCAACCCATTTGAATATTAAGGTTTATTTTCATAAAATATTATGATAATTGAGACCAGACATTTTGATTGATCAAGAATTATTAATTATCATATAGTTACGTGTTACGTCTCTCCACTATCTGTTAATTATAGATTAGCCTGCGTTAGACCCCTTACACACTAGCGACTTTCACAAACAAAAGCTATAAACATTGGCGATTTAGCCGCACGATCGCGTCTACAGCAGCTTGTCTCCACGATAAATCGCAGAGATTCAATCGCAATTTATTTTACACACTATGCGATTCACCTGTGCGATTTCACCCCCACTCCCTTTAACCGTAGTCAATCATTTTCGTTCAGTATTTTTTAATTGTGCATGCGCACCATGGGCGCCGGGAGGGACGCGCAAGGAGGTGCACTTGCACCCCCTGGCAAAAAAGAAAAAACACATGAAAAAATTATGAAATACAATTTTCATTTTGAAATTCACTCTTTGAATAACATTATAAGTCATAGGTGTCCAACCTCTTGAACTTTCTAGGCTGCAGCCCGGGAAAAAATGATAATATATTAGCATATATTATAAGAGCCAACCGGTAATATATGCTGAGGGCTTCATTTTGGCACGATCCAAGAATATATTAGTATATATTATATTATATTTTTATATATTAATATATATGACAATATATTATTATATATATTTATACCTTGTTATATATGTTAAGATATAAATATATATTATAATATATACTAATATATTCTCGGATCGTGCCAAAATCAGGCCCTCAGCATATATTAGTGTATATTATAATATATACTTATACCTTGTTATATATGTTAAGACATTAATATATATCATAATATATACAAATATATTCTCGGATCGTGCCAAAATCAAGCTCTGAGCATATATTAGTATATATTATAATATATATTTATACCTTGTTATATATATTAAGATATAAATATATATTATAATATATACTTATACCTTGACATATATAACAATTTATTAAAATGTATGTTTTGTACTATATGCTGGGGGATTCAACTAATTATTATATATCCTGACACCCCCAACGGAAATCGTTCACACACACGAACCCTGGAACTCGCACTGGACCTATAAATAATGAAAATAGAAAAAAATGGATTTTAAAAAATAAAAATAGAATTTCCCTGAACTGAATTTATGATACTGTGAAAATATTCATAAATAATACCATACAAATCTACATTCATAAAGTTAGACATAAAAAAGTTATAATCTTAAAAACTAATAAATACTTAATTTGTTTTTACTTATATCTATAAAAAAAATATGTTTTAATGGAATTACATATATTAAAGCAAATACTGAATAATAATAAGTATTTAAAAAATATATCTCATTTATATTAATAATTCAATAATAGTAAAATATTATAAATGCACACTCTAACGTCCAGTATTATAAAGGAGCTCGCAAAATTTGCAAGCTTGCAAACACTTTCGAACGAGGTATCAAACTTATATAAGTTATATAGTTTCATGCGCAGTAAGTTGATTTTTACCGTTTTTACTCAAGATCAGTAAATAGACTTTAGTAAATATAATTACCATAAAATACATACCTTTGTTTTTACTTCCTATGCATTGAACTATCTGTCAAAAACTCCAATAGAACTGTCATATAAGTTTGATACACCATTTGAAAGTGTTTGCAAGCTTGCAAATTAATGAGCTCCTTTATAATACCGAACATAAGAAAAATTCTTAATAACTAAATTTTTTAAACATATAAGGTACTGGCACCAGTCTGGTACAACATCGCAGTGGTGAACATTTTAAAATTAAATGTGCTGAAATAGAAATATTCGTTGATGTTTGATTTCTGCCCTTACTGAATATTAATCTACATATATACATTTATAAATGTCATACTATCAAAAAAAGTGTATTTTTATGTAAATGATTAGTGAAGTGAGTATATTTAAAACATTTTTATGTAACTAACATTCTCTGTTAAAATGAAATTAAGAATTTCTTTTATGATATTTATATTACAAAATACACAAAGATGTAAAAAAAAATTAAGGAAAGTTGTTTCGTTGATAAAATTAAACCAAATTATAAAATTTATTAATTTGGACAGTCCCGTATTAACTTTTTTTATATCAAAAATATACAAAGAAAAGAAAAATTAGTGATAGGTATTTATGATTTTGTATAATGAATTGAGAGTAAAATAAGAAAAAATTAATAACTCGATCACGCCTATCACCTATAAAGGGTTGTAATTAGTTTCATTCAATCGGGCGGAAAAAATACTACAAGGGAGGGGGGTTTAGGGGGGAAAAACAACCCCCTATCTCGCATAGAAACTGAGATATATACGATTTTGTATAATGAATACAATGCAAAAAAAAATGTTTCATCTCCAGTCACATATAAAGGGTTGAAATTAGTTTCATTCGATCGGGCGGGAAAATTACTACGGGGAGGGGGTTTTAGGGAGAAAAACAACCACCTACCTCGCATAAGAACTGAGATATTTACAATTTTGTATAATGAATAAAAATCATATTCATTTTCATACAATTTTTACTCGAAAATATTTACTATAAATTCTCCCTAATACGTGCCTCACCTAATTTTTTTAAGATTAAATTTCGGTTTAATTAGGTACAACAATATCAAGACTGTCATTGTTTAGCATATTCATTTTCATATAATTTTTAGGAAAAACATTTACATATATATTATATTTATTTATAAAAATTTAATACGGTCCTGTCCTAATTATTAATGCACTCTATTTATTAATTGTTATATTATCATAACTTCTTTCATTGTTTTAAATTTTACGATTTTTTTTTTATAATTTTTGTGTTGTGTAATTTTTGTAATTTTTAACAAGTGTTCACCACTGGGTGCCCATTACTGATTTTACTTTGTTCACTATTGGTGAAAAAACATTAAAAAAATAATAGGCTATAATTTGAAAAAACAAAAATAGAATATATTTGCGGACTTTGGTAATTAAAATGATTAAATAAAGGAGTAGTTGTTTTATTAGTAACGTGAGTTCATGAGAATTACAAAAAAGAAGCCCATTAATCCCAAAAAACAGTAAAACTTGCTCTTAAAGTGTCCCAGACTGGTGCCTGTATATTTAAATTTATAATCTTTTCTTATAAATAAAAAAAATATTAACCGTTATAAATATTGACTTATCTTAAACGACACTATCTTGCTATCCTCTTGTATTAAAATAAAACTATGTTCCCTTATACATACATATTCTTGCAATGTTAATTGTTTATAATTTTCCACTGTATACTTGATTAGTTCTTTATATTGTTATTTTCCAATTCTTTTAATTTGTCCTTTCCACATTTCATTTGTCTTTATTAATTATACCTATATATTTTATACATACTTTAAATAACATTTATTTCCACTTATTATTAATATGAATTCGCTCTCTTTTATTCACAAGTATTTAATGCACCATCTCTTTCTAACGCATCGTATTCTAAACTTCAAATATGATTATTTCTACTCATATTTATTTATTCTTTAATCTTTATTATTATACTTTTTTATGATTTCACTTATATTTAATTCAATACATATATAATAATATTTACTTCTATATTCTATGACTGACTTTTTTCTATTATTTAAAGATATTCTATTATTTTAAACATAACCACTTTTCACGTTTTAATAAAACTACTTTTTATTATATTCACTTTTAAAATACTCTTCTTCATTTAATTTTAATTTCTCTACTCTTTTTTAACATTTATACACTTTTTAAAACTATTATTTATACTTCTTTTTAACATTACATCTTAACTTAATGACAGCATTCTGATTATCTTAAAAACGGCTTCCCTTTGTCAACTACCGCACATGCGTCGAACTAATTTTATATGTACAACAGAAGTTTTAAACAAACATAACAGTGGTCTTTCAGTCTTTCTGTAACTTATTTACAGTGCGTACACAAATTTTGAGCTGTAATACAGTTTATTGCCCCTTCCATGTTAAATTTTGATCTATTAATATCCCTAAAAAGTTTATTTCCTTATTGATGTAAAACTATCCACATAGAGAGTTGGGCATTATTTAGCTAATTTTTTTATTTGATTCAAAAATTGACGATTAACAATTAAATTGCATTTTTTATTTGCAACTAACGATTAATAACAGTATTTTGTAATTGCTTAATTTCAGATTTAATTAAAATAAAATATTTACAGTTAAACTTTTGTCTACCTGTACTGTAACGTAGTAATATAATTATGATGCATGGTGGGAGGTTAATGAATTAATTTTTTTTAAAGTTCAGACACGTATTAAGTGATATTTTAGGCCCGTATTGTTAAAATTACAAATACATGTATACTGTATAGAAATCTAGTTTATATTTTAATTAATTTTAAAAAATTGTACATAAGCGTATTGAGTGATATTTGAGGCCCGTGTATTAAATTAATTAATAAATTCATAACTCGCCCACTGTCACAGATGAACGGTTCTAATTGGTCTCAATCGATCCGGCGGGAAAAATACTTCGGGATTGTAGGGTGTGGGGGGCAAAACAACCCTCTATCCAGCAGAGGAGTCGAGATATTTACGATTTTCTGTAATGAATACCATAAGTAGGGAATCAGAGAAAAATTAAATATTTACAGTAAATACAGCATAGAAACATAAGATATTATTATTAAATTTAATAAAATGAAAAAAAAGACCAGACACGTATTAAGTGATATTTTAGGCCCGTATTGTTAAAATAACAAATTCACATATATAATATACCTTGTTTATAATTTAATCAAATAAAATAAATGTACAGAAGCGTATTGAGTGATATTTGAGGCCCATATATTAAATTAATAAATTCACAACTCGCCCCATATCACAGATGAAGGGTTGCAATTGGTCTCACTCGATCCGGCAGGAAAAATACTTTGGGATTGTAGTTGCGTGGGGGAAAAACAACCCTCTATCTAGCGCAGGAGTCGAGATATTTACGATTTTCTGTAATGGATAAGTAGCGAAACAAAGATAAATTTAATATTTACAATAAATTTTATTGTAAATATTAAATCGTAAAAATGTCGACATCTGTACGAGATAGAGGGTTGTTTTGCCCCTCACACCCCTATATTATTTGTTTGTTCTGAGGGATATTCTATACTACACAATGTTTATTTTCCAGGGGTATCAAACTAAAAAAACATTAAACTATTAGTTATTGAAGCTTAAAAAGTATGCTTCAGCCATTTTATCAGTATAGCGGATAAACAAATGATTTTTTTTCAAAATGGAAACCCTAAAATCAGCTATTTAAATGTTAAAAAAATATTTGCGGAGAACGAGATTAAAATGTAATTTTTTTTACAGATGATATAAAGTAAGCTTCAATGGCCAATTGGTTTTTTGCCGATATTTTTATTTTTCTAGCTAACAGTTTAAAAAACCGATGAAAAATACGATTACATAAATAACATATACATACCAACATTATGTTTTATATTTATTTTAAAATTCTGATGTATTCTAAACTAGAGGTTGGTAACATTTTTACTTAGAAGGGCACTAACAACAAAAATTAAAAAGGTAAATATGAATATATTTTCAGAACTCATGACTAGTATATACATATATTATGTATATTATTATTATATTATAATAGATGATTATCTATAATCATATATATCTATGTGCAAATATATACAGTGTATTCCAAATCGATTAACCCATAGGAAATTTAACATAGGGACAATTAGAAATGGTGTAGTAACCTTTGGTCAAATTTAATTGGTGCATTTTGAAATGCCGCCACAAAATTTTATAAAATTGCCATTAGTATTTTGTTTTCATTTTTATATCTGTCAAAAATTACTAATATTTATTGTAATCACAGAATAATTAAAACATTATTCATTCTGATATTATAATTAACTAGTACACGATTAAAGAAAAATTGCAAATGGATACATTTAGGTGTTATTTCTAAGTAAGAGATTTATTTAGCGTCGAATTAGAGAACTGACCAATACCATTGAGTAACAATACTTCATATTTCAAGCATAGGTAATAAAATAAATAATAATAACTAAAATTAAATTAAGTAACGAAAATAAATTAATATGTTTTAGAGGGAAAAATATGTATCGCAATTTTGAAGAAAAGAGCTGTTTAAAATCCAAACTTAACGTCAGAAGAATCTATAATATAACCGATTCATAAACACAATATATTCAATAATTTAGAAGAACTAAAAGAACATTTGTTATACTTTATTTATTCTTAATGTATTTTTAAAATTAAATATAGTTCTTTTTATGTATCCACTGTTTACTGATTTCGTTCCAGTAAAATTTTGTAAGTTTAAATTAGAAATTAACATACAATCATTTAATTTGTGTGTAAAAAATAAAAACTGGAGTATCATAGAAAGTAAAGAATAAAACACAACAGAAAATTAAATAAAACATCCCAGATAAAATTACAATAGTATAATTAATTAATAGTTTAATTCGTTACTTGCACCAATATGTTACAAATTCTGCGATTAAAATGTTTTAATTATGATTATTTTCATGATTTTGACAGATATAAAATTGAAAACAAAATACTGATGACAATTTTATTAAATTTTGTGGCGGCATTTCAAAATGCACCAATGACACATCGTTAAATTCGATCAAAGGCTACTACAACATTTCTAATTGCTCCCATGTTAAATTTCCTATGGCTTAATCAATTTGGAATACACTGTATAACAATATATTTTCGGAACTGATGGCTAATATATGTTAATGTATAATAGTATATTATCAGATATGTCTATATATTAATATATATAACGATATATTTTGAGCTCTGAGGGTTGATATATATATTAAGACATCCCTATATATTATCAGGTATGTCAATATATAAATATATATAACGACATATTTTCAGCTTCGAGGGTTGATATATATATTAAGACATTGTTATATATTATCAGATATGTCAATATATTAATATATATAACGATTTATTTGGAGCTCTGAGGATTGATATATATATTAAGACATCGCTATATATTATCAGATATATTAATATATAATTATATATTACAATATATTTTAAGCTCTTTTTATTAAGATATTACTATACATTATCAGACATATCGACATATAGTAATATATTTTTGGCTCAAAAATTAATATATTACCATATATAACGATATGCGAACATATCTTATAATATATCGTTATATATTATCATTTTTTCCCGGGAGGTCAGAATATAAAACTAAAGACCTTTTTTTTTTTAGTCATGCTAATTTCAATGTAGGTTTATTATTACAATATTATTATTTTTTTTTAATTATCCTCGCATGTAATTTAATTGCACCCCCCTGAATGAAATTATGCCAGCGCCCATAATGAGCACTGTTGTGTTTTACAATAAAATTTTATGAGATTTATTCGTGGTGCTGAATCGCCAGTAAGGAGTCTAATTCTGTACATTTGTTTAGATATGTCTATTATCTACCGATCAGTATTTGATGATTAATGTTTTTTTAGTTCTCAATAACCTTAGATTTTCATTTTTTATAGACAAATAACTGTTATTATACTTACTACTGCATGCTAACTGGGACATTTTATTCATTTAAGGGGGGAAACCGGTTTATGAGGTCTAAATTTTGCTGTTTTTCATGTTTTTTTTTAACCAGGAAGGAATAATCACAAATTGTTTAAACTTGGAGGATATTTTATTTATGTTTTCAAGTACACTTTAAAATTTTTTAAAACGATTTCCACCGGAAATAGTGGAGTTACCGCGTGCAGTCCATGGGCGATTGCCATCCGAGCATTTGGCTGGCGTACATCCCTGACGTCGCAATTTTTATCTGTAATCATCAGGATTTTTTTTTTCATTAAAAACATTTTTTCTAAGAATATGAACCTAATTTTGATCAAACAAATTGAAAATTGCATGTTTTTGAGGTGTTTGAACACAATGTCATGTTTTTATACTATATTTTTTCATCTTTCTTGCATAAAAAATATATTTTTAATAACAATATAATCCCCGAATTTGGTTCATGTTACGTGGAATTGAATAAAGAATATCTACACCAAATTTCAGAACGATTGATCAATAACTTTTTGAGCTAGAATGTACGCTAGTCGAAAAAAAGTCGTTTCGAGAAAAACGCGTTTGAAATAAAATGTAGCGAAAACGAGAAATTCGACGCTCTGTCGAAATATCGTAAACGTTCGAGAACGTTCTACCCAATGCCAAACAAGAACATCTGCCGAAACTCCCTTCTTTCTATTATTCAATAGCACAGCGGTATTGAGGCAGGTAGCTGGAAAAGAAGGGCCTGGGCGACCGCTCCGTTATAATTATCGTGCGCTTCTTCACAGAACCGACGGGCGGTCACTTAAGTGCTCATTGCATTCGAACTAATGGGAATTTTGCTTTGAAATTTTGACCACATATTCTTGAATAGTTATACTAACGATTCATGCAATAAAAAAAAGACGATTTTTCGATCGGTCTAAACTGGTTTCCCCCCTTAAATACTTTTGTCCAGTAAAAATTCAATTTGGGACCACTGTGTGTCGTTTGCCACGTTATTGATGTGTTTATTTTGTCATTAATTTAACACAGTAAAAAATTTATGTTACACTAGCTGCTCTACTTTGGTAATATTTGTCAAACAAATACTAACAAAATGTTCAGATATTTCAATACGTGTATGATTACATTAATATACAGGGTGGCGCAACGAAAACGAAACGGTCGCATTTTTGGTCAGTTAAAATAAGATTTTGAAAAAACGCTTGAACACGTCGATTTTGCTTTCAAGGGGGACATCTTTTGCAATACAATTTTTGCAAGAATCTTTTCAACCCTCTACGCTATGAGCACAACCCTTAAAATTTTAAATAGCATGATAGGGCAAGTGATACCTTATTTGAAAGGTTTTTTCATTCTAAACAAGGTGCTTTTTGTTTTTTTTCAAATCTGTTGAATTTTAGTCAATTTATTTTCATTTGTAGTTCAATGAATGCATTTATTTTCTGATCAACAAAACAACAATTTACAACTAAAATTCAAAAAAAAGTAGGTTTATTATCGAGGAATGTCGCCAACTTACTGCCCAAACGTTTCAACAAGTGAGAAATAATTTTGAGCATAACTTGTATTTTTGTATGAAAGCTAGCGGAGCTCAATTTGAACATTTATTGAATTACTTAAAGTTTTGGATGTTAGTAAATTTTTATGAATTATCTGATAAGAAAATAAGCTTACTTTGTTTTGAATTTTAGTTCTGAATGTTGTTTTGTTGATCAGAAAATAAATGTATTCATGGAATTAAAAATGTAAATAAATTGACTAAAATTAAACAGATTTGAAAAAAACAAAAAACAAAAAAATCATGCTATTTAAAATTTTAAGGGTTGTGCTCATAGCGTAGAGGGTTGAAAAGATTATTGCAAAAATTGTATTGCAAAAGATGTCCCCCTTGAAAGCAAAATCGACGTGTACGAGCGTTTTTATAAAATCTTATTTTAACTAACCAAAAACGCGACCGTTTCGTTTTCGTTGCGCCACCCTGTATAATAAAATTGTATTACAGCTATAGTAAACGAGCCGTGATTTAGTATAAACTGACAGTAACACTACCCAACTGTAACTCACCGATTTGAATGAAACTTAACATACTTATTAAACACCGAAAAATATTAAATACGTGTTTTTTTGTTTCGGCTAAATACGCTTTTTAGGGGTATAAATCACCCCTCAATCACTGAAGGTGGAAACAGTTATTGTTAATTATTTCTGAAACGATACATTTTCTGAAAAAAGTGCTTAGGACCAAAGTTGTAGAGTTCAAAGTGATGGACTTGATGGCGACCTTGAGGTCGATTTTCAAGGTGAATGAAACATAAAATGATTTTCAAATGACCTTGAAAATCGACCTCAAGGAAGCCATCAAGTGCATCACTTTGAACTCTACAACTTTGGTCCTAAGCACTTTTTTCAGAAAATGTATCGTTTCAGAAATAATTAGCCATAACTATTTCCACCTTCAGTGATTGAGGGGTGATTTCTACCCCTAAAAAGCGTATTTAGCCGAAACAAAAAAACACGTATTTAATATTTTTCGGTGTTTAATAAGTATGTTAAATTTCATTCAAATCGGTGAGATACAGTTGGGTAGTGTTACTTGTTAGTGGATTCGGTGGAAAAATATCCACGTTTTTTAAATTAAAGTTTAAGAAAATATGCCACAGTATCGACTTGGGAAAAATTATTCTGGCGTTCTATTAAGGGTCGATCCACACTATCGTGCCGGTCCCGGTCCGGTCTCGCTCCAATCAAATATAAATAAACAATGAACAATGAAAGCATCCACACTATAGGTATCATGCCGGTATCGCTCCAGTCACGCTCCAATACAGTATTTACTATACTGAATATTTGACTGGAGCAAGACCGAAGCACGATAATGTGGATCGGCCCTAAATGACCCTTTCGCGACTGATTCAAATGATGGTAGTAGAAAACGAATCGTTTAACCACCTGGATATCACAGTTGCTTGAATTTTAATTTGATTGGTATTTTTTATAAATATGCTTTCACAATTAACATGAAATAATAAATAATAATAATATTATATACATGTTCCTTTAGAATTTTACTGAATATTCTTATTAATTTCAAACACAAACCGTTCATAAATAAATTAATTTAATATCTTTCTAATATACATGTACGGTTTAAGTAAGCAATATTAATAAACCTTACGTAATAAAGTGCATTAATTCAACAACTCAAAAAGCATATAAAACGTACCTACTTTAATATTATGTATTAGTTATGCATAGATGACAATAAAATTTGTATAAATCGTTATTATATGAGTAAATAACAAAACACGTCATCCAGTTGCGTTGGGCTTTTTGTGTGTACATACACACATTATATGACCCAAAGCAATAAAATGTTGATAGCGAGAAGTATATATATAACAAACACATATTTATTACAATAATTTTGCAATTTATGTTGTTTATATTTTACACTCGTAAATCTGTACTGTATGTCTATATATGTAGTAAAATGTAGTTGCCAGTTTTTATTTCATTTGTTATATTGTATGTCGGTAAATTTTTATTACAACCTTTTCCTGTATAAATATTTATTAATTTTTAAAAAGCTTACTGATTTTTATAGTAATGTGCATCATATTTTTAATAAAAACGCTATGAAAATACACCTGTCAAGTGATTGCATGGTGCTTCTTAAGAAAATAGGATAGGAATAAGGAATAAGTTGAAACACAATTGTTTTGAACACTCAAAATGAATGAAATTTAAGATTTTTTGACCAACTAGTTCTTAAGAAAATAAATTTTAAAGTTCAGTTATAATACACGATGTTAAACAGTAGTTAATGAAAATAAAATGTTTAAAGATATACAAATGATAAAAATCAATTTAAAAACAGTATGATTGATATGGAAATTAAGGATTTTGTAAAGTATATATATTTGTGTAATTATTTAAACAAGAATGACTCGTTTCGACGACATTTGAAAAATATGTGGAATGATGTGTTGTACGCTTGCGCCACTGTCAAATGATAAATACATAAGTGCAAGTGAGAAAAACACAGGTCGTAGTCCTGTGTAAAACCAACTTCCTTAAAACCTTAGTTATCAAAAAATGATCATGTACAAATAGAACGTCGTGCACTAGTGTGTCGTACCGAATAGTTTTAGAATTTATTCGATTATTGTAACAGAAATTTCACAGATTTCAAACATTTCTGATATAATACATTTATTATATTTAATAAAAAATAATATTTAATTGTGTCTATTAGAAAACAGAATACTCCAAATGTACTTTGATTAAATAATAATTTAATAAACTTGAGTACTGATAATTTTCTTTTAATCTGGTCATAATTATACAAATTTCGATTTTTTCAGATTTTTCTAACAAAATTTGTTAACGAAGATTTTAATAAAATCGAAACTTTTACGATTGAATATATTTTTTACCGATTTTCCCCCTTCAAAAAACTAAAAAAACAAAAAAAAATATTCAGAAACAAAACAATTTTTTTATTAAAAAACAACCCAACTATATATATATATATATCTTATATACCCATCTTATAACATCATTATTTATTGTACACTTTAAATGAAAACCCAGCCGGTGAATATGAATTGTCCTTTACGATATTTATCCTATACAGCCGGTTCCGATTAGGTTGTAAATTTCACAAGGGTGAGCAAATGGTGGGTACAAAACGGTATAACAAAATCCAGTGTAATTCAGTGCAGAGATCTGTATTGCTAGCACGTTGGTGAGTGTCTCGTTCACGCTCCGCTGCAAGTGAAACGCTCCAAACCAGAATTAGAACACACGCACACTGGAAAAATTAGCCATTCTTTTCCCGTTTTGCGAACAATCGAGGCTCGCATTCATCGCTGGAATTATTAACTGCAATGTTTTGGGGGATTTGGAATTAGTTTTCAACATTTATTTTGATATAGTCTACATTCTCTACATACTCACTGGTTGATATTGTGTTTATCGTTTGGTGTTTACATGATGGCTGACTTTATACTTCAACTTCGAAAAAATAAAAACATCTGCCAAATGAATGCAAAGTACTTTCTCGCGCTAAATTCACCAAAGATAGTTATTTATCGAAGAATTTTAATAAATACATAGGTAGAAAAGTTACTTGGGCCAAAAAAATCTTGTTTTACATACATACGCTAATACTGAAAAATATGTTAGTTAATTATCTATGAAACTGGCTCATTGTGGTTGCTCTAGTTACGTTACTTTGTAAGTTATGAGATAATCTTTGTTAGTAAGTACGACTCTGAAGGAAGTTTTTAAACATCATGTAGCTCAGAGGGTGTTGAAGATAGACCCCACCTTGCCGTACAATTTTTTACTCACAATAAGCCAAGGAATCAGCTCTTAAAATATCTGTATAACGAAAACAATATTTTCTTAATATAAGAATGTATTATTGTTTTCATCCAACCATATTGCTTTAAAGAGAAACAATAATTTTCTGGATTAAGAGTATATTCTTATATTAAGAAAATATTGTTTTCGTTATATATAAAACAAGGATTTCTTGGCCAAAGTCAACTTTTCTGCCAATGTATCGACAAAGTATTCTAATGATGATGGTTAACTATTTAATTTTTATACAATTTTATTAGAAAATGTTTATTCGAAATATTTCTTAAATGTGCATGATGTGTTATAGAAAATTGATTGCTCTACAAAAAATATTCTAAAAAAATTTCACGTAACATGTGTCGTGATTGAGATATCTTGAAAAAATAACAATTTTGGAATGTCTCCCCTCCCCCTTAGGCAAGATTTTGACCCAACCAAAAAACCAAGTTTCATTATTATAGGTTTAGTGGTTCATAAGTTATGCGTGTGACAAGGATTCGGGAGACAAACACATACACACAGACAGACATATAGACACAAAACAAAAAAAAGATTGTTTTAACCTGAAACGAAAAGTTAAATTGATTATTTTTTTTTGAAAAACGACCACAAAGTTTTTCGTATCTTCGATATGGCGAAGAAGGAAAATAACTAAAATTCTGTTTTAGTCTTCAAAATGACAAGCGTAATTCTTTTTAAAGTATAATGCAGTTTTTTTAAATCTTTTTTGCCCCGGTTGTCTGGTATTATAAAAAAATTACTCACACACAACTATCATTTTCACTGGATGTACCTCGTAGAACGATTTATTTAATTTATAGATGATATCTATTATTAATTTCGAATATTCATACACTAGTGCTTATGTACAATGCACTTTGAAAGAATAACAACTGTTAATAGAAGAAATGACGATCGCAGACGACTAATGTGTTTTGTTTTTGCATATATGTATGTATATATGTATGTACATAGTACCTACATATAAGGTACGTATACATCATACGTGCAACATAATGTATCGTCCCATCTACATATTTAATGTTTTGTTAAATTAATGTTTCTAACAACGCAAATGTTACTAATTTCTAGATTTAAAAAATATTATTGATTGATATTTTTTACTCGGCTCCAAATTGATAAATTTTCAAACAGTTGTGTATTTGAAACTAGAATAATAATGTTTAATTTTCAGTGTATTTTTTAGGTTTCTTAATTCTTAAATCCATACCTACTTCTATTTAATCTGAAAATACTAGAAAACAAATTAAAAAAAGGATCAAGAGAACTTAAACAGCTTTTTAAATATTTCATTCTTTTGAAACTTCCCGTAGAATTATTTTTCTATTTACACTTCTTTGAAGAATTAGAAAAAAATAACACCATTGTGCTTGTCTACCTACATTGTACATTAATAACTGTCATTATTTCTTAAAAAAAATAATTAATTTATACTTTTCTAAATTAGCTATGTCTTTTGAAACCCGTAACGTCCCTTTTAGACAACCTTTGTATTTATATATTTGTTTATTTAAAATGAAAATTAAAAATGTATTATTATACTTAATATACCATAGGTATATATGTATGTACTGTCCGTTAGTGCGTTTATAACTCGAGAACCACTTATCTGATTTACGTGTTTTTTTTTAATTCATAGATATGTTCTCTGATCAAGTTATAGGATATATTTTGTTCTATTAGGTAACATAAGGAATAAGCATTGATGATAATAGTAAATCAAATCGGAAAAAAAGTTTGCCGCCAACGCGCTCTTTTGCAATACGCTGCCCATTGTATTTACTTATCTATGACGCTGCCTAAAGTTGGACGCACTATTGAACTATCGTGTATTGAACTGTATTGTGTTCAACAGCGCGAGTTCCCCCATACCGCTGTGTTGAGCGCGTTCTCGGCCGTCATCTAAATGTCCGTACGAAAAACGTGTTTGTGAAAAAGTTGAAAAATGACTCCTCTCTACAACATTGTCAGTTAAATATTCCACTTAATTTCAATAAAAATCGTCCAAAAGTTTAAAAAACTACGCCACTCTCCTAATTTTTAACACTTTTTGCTTATTATTAGCAATAAATAATGTTTTTTTCAACAAAATTGATCATATAAAGACTGTAGAGAATTAAATTCTCTACAAATTTGTTACTTACCTTTTTATCGAGAAATGCAAAATACGTGTGCAAATCGACAAAAACACAAAATCCAAGATGGTGGACTCTTCCGGCAATTAATTAATGGGCAAGAATGTGATTTCTTCATCTACTCCGCTCCGCGGTAGACACTCAACTGCGTCAAAAGTTTTAACTCAACAGTTTTTTTGCATCTTACATTTAGTACAGGCATTGAGTAAAGAATAACAAGAGAAACAACGCAATGTATTTTAATGAAACGGGGACGATGTTCCAAGCTCTAGATGGCAGCACTCAAGCCATTTTACAATCGGAACTTGAACTAACTTATTATCCAAGATACAAAATTATCCGTCCCGTACCCCTCGCTTGACAGCACACTAAGCTTAAGCTCCGCCTTTACCCAAACCAGTTTAATATATTTATTACTAGTTTCTGTTCATGTCAATGTAAACATCGACGCGGCGGATTTAGTAACGAGTATTTCTTGCAACGTTTTTGCCGCCGTTGTATCACGTATCAGCCGACTTAAAATAATGTAAACAAGACGTTCGTAAATCATTTCAAAGGGGCGGAGCTTAGAATCTGACGATTTAGCAGAGTCGAAAACCAGATATTTCATATGTATAATTAATAATTTTTTCAATAGATACCAGCACTTCCTGGGGCTCAAATAGTGCATGGTTCATATATCTACTGCGTTTCAGCTCTCCCATATACGTTGTTTCTCTTGTTATTTTTAACTCAATGGTACAGGCAAATTTGCATTTAACTAAAACATAATTATTAGATTAAATTTTATTTCGGAAATGTATCCAATAGTATTTCTCATTAAAGAATTCAATGAGTCCCGAGGTCAGAAGTTGTTGCGTTTAGGGGAAAGTGGGGTAAAAAGGATATGTTAGATCAAATGTATGAAAATAATGAATGTCCATGTACTAAATAGTTTATAACGAACATTAAGTAATTAATGAGGTCAGAATTAATGTTAGGAAGAGGACTTGAGGGTTATAAAATGACAAAAAAAAATGGTAAGGTAAAATTAAATATTTATTTACATAAAATTGACACGTGTGCATTAAAATTAGGTTTTATTAAGGAAAAAATGGAAAGATTAGAAATACCTCCTGAAATGGCTTCAGAAATACTTTATCTTTAAAAAACCGAAGAGTCCCTAGTCGGGACTGGGGAACTTTAGCCGGTATTTTGATTTAAAGTAGGGCGCGTCAAATAAGCGATGATTTTGGTCAGTTACCGGCTTATCGTGTTTTACAAACAAATTTTATGAAAATCGGATAATATATGTCTCATAGAATGTAACCATTCTATTTTTTTTAATTATGAAGGAGGAGAACCCCTCCATAAACAGCTTTGAACGGCCGCGTATTGCCAATGCTTTAAAAAATTGTTAGCTCTTTCTAGTGGGTTATATTTATTTTTGTTCATATGGGGACATGTTTAGGTGATACTGTTGCATCCATAAAAAAATATTTTGGTTGTAACAATCAGAGGTTATCTGAATTACCTATTCATTACTAAAGAGAGTTTTTGAGCTTAATAAATTGTGTATCTCAGTATATTTGTTAATATTATTCAGAAACTAAGGGTTTTCAAATAAAAACTTTTTTATGAAAATTGTAGCAGATGGTATCATTAAAGAGTTTTTTATATACAAAATGATATAACTCAATGACAAAAAATCGTGAATATTTAAGTTTTTATAAATAAAGATTTTACGGATTATTTTATAGGTTGCCTTTATGTTAGTGAGTATATTTTGTAAAATAATGTTGTCATTATGTAAAATTATTAGAATTATGGTGGGAAAAGTGGGGTAAAATGGACATGTTCGATCAAATGTACGAAAATAATGTAAGTACGCTTTTCAGTCTATGGGAGGGGGATCCAAAGAATTTTTTGACAGTGTTCGTTATAATTTTCAGTGAAAGTACTAATTAAAAGCTACATTCAATATTTTTTTCAGATTTTTTGAATTAAGAGTTTGGAAATTAGATGGGTGGAGACGCTCTAACAATGACATTGAAAAGCAAATATACCGTGACTGAAGGGTTAAAATCAAAAGGTCACTTGACATTTTTTGTTGCATTTTAGAAGACCTATCTAAGGACACCCCACTTGATGGGGTAAGTGAAAAAAAAATTGAATTTATTTTTCAGTCTATTGGAAGGGGGTCCAATAATTTTTTTCTTCAAAATTTCATAATTTTTGTTTACGTTCGTATACCAAATTTTATCTAAATCGGTATAAAATTTATATAAACGTACGGACGGACGGACGGGCGGACAGAGCGAAACTAGAAGAGTTCCTAGTTTTCTACGGAACCCTAAAATAGATATTAGGTGTATAATATTTAAAATTAAGACAGTCTTTAATGTGTTATTAAAGAAAATCATCAACAATATAAAAGCTATCCGCGCGCAACCTTTCCCCCTCCAATATGCACATACGCAACAGCCTTAAAACTCGGGACTGATTGGATTCTAAAAGTATATATATAACAAAGTGATTTAAAACAAAAAAAAATAGATCTAAGAATTATGTTCTTTTCAGGTCGATTTTTTGTCTAATTTGCCTGTACTAATTGAATTTGATCTAAAATGATCGGGCTATCTGAGTAAATTTTGTTTTCAATATTTAATATTTAAATTTAAACAGAACACAAATTATTTGTACTTTTTGTTCTGATTCGTTTTTGTTAGTTAATTTAGGTGTTAATTAGTTATTATTACAATAATAACTAGTCGTGTTTGTACTTAATTCAACTATAATTTTCAAAAATCCTAAACAATAATTCTGCGATCCACGCGAGCGAAGCCGCGGGCACATCTAGTTTTAATATAAATTTAAAAAAAGGGTTTCTACAGTTAGAGAGATTTTTCTGAACTCCACAAATAATGATTAAGAGAGATAACAAATAATAAAAAAAATTTTTTTTAAACACGCTCGATTAACTTAACTGGTCACAAATGGTCAATTATACATGTTTGTACTTTGACTATAAGTGCCCGATCGAAAACGTAGAAAACTAGGAAACCTTATAACGCCATGTCCGTCCGTCCGTCCGTCCTCAAAAATTTTAGACCGATTAAGATGAAATTTGGTATACGGACGAAGATTGAAAACTCAAAAACCAAAATGATAAGATATTAGAAAAACAAATTTTTGGACCCCCTTTCCATAGACTGAAAAGTATATTCAAAAATTTGTTTTTACTTAATCCCTTTAAGTAGGGTGTCTTTAGATAGGTCTCCTAAAATGCAATAAAAAATGTTTTTTATGACATTTAGATTTTAACCCTTCAATTACGGTATATTTGCGTCGTGATCAGAGCGTCCCCCCACCCTAATTTCTAAACTATCAATATAAAAAATCTGAAAAAATTCGAAAATGTAGCACCTATCATGTGCGTGCCCAACACTTGGCCGTTTTATTTATAAGTTAATTTTAAATCTCATTGCTGACAGCCATAGTGAGCCATAGCCATCTTTGATTGGTATTGTGTATTAAATAAATAAAAATATGTTTTTTTTTATAAATAAAATAGCTTATAATTAGAGATTGGAAAAATAGTTGTTATTTTAAATGAAATAGTTACTATATAGTTATAGTTGGCAAATAGTTTTTTTAAATCTAAATAGTTGTGAAATAATTACAATTTTTTTTACAATAATAAATTTTTTTTCGATTTAATCAATAAATTAGTGAAATCAACGTATTAGTAAAAAGTGTCAAATCCAAAATTTTCGAGGAAAATATGTTATGGTCGATTCTAGATAGATTTTAGAAACTAAAAAAAAAAAAACAACACAACATAAATATCTATTAAAAGATATCTGTATAATAGACAAAATGTATTTCTAAAAATATATAAAACTAAAAAAATCTACAAAGAATTGTATGATAAAACTCAAACTTATTAGGAAATCACAACAAATATATACGAGTATTATGTTTATTAATATTGTCTATAAACATGTATAATATTTTTTATTTTTTTGAAAAAATCAATATTAATAATTATAATTATTTCAATGTTTGTCTTTATGACTTTTTGTCAATACAAAATTTTTAACGTTGGATAAAAAAGGCAAATAGTTTAAAAATAGTTGGAAAGGTAAAATAGTTGCAAATAGTTGATTTCAAATTGGGTTCAATCAAACCAGTTCTCTGAAATCGATGGAGATATGTAATAAAAATTACAATAGTTGCATTTTTCGCAATAGTTGAAAAACTATTTTTCCAATCTCTACTTATAAGTAAATTTTCAATTGTTTTTTTTTAATACTGTTGTTGATAGCTACAGCCATCTTTGGCTGGTATTGTGCATTAAATAAATAAAATATGTCTTTTTTTATAAATACAATAGTCTGTTAATTCATGCTATGTTAGCTTATAAGTAAATTTTCAGTTGTTTTTAAATCTTATTGTTGATTGTCGTAGCCATCTTTGGATCATATAGTGACTTATAGTGTATTAAATAAATAAATAGGTAATACTTTTTGATAATTTTTGAGATATTTTGAAAAGTAAGTACATCAAGTTGCATATCATTGAAAATGTAATAAAATCTTCTATTCAAAATTTACAAAATTTCATATTGCTTCTATTTAAGAAAACAAAAGTTAGTCTCATATCTCAAAAACTACGAGATTTCTGAAAATTAAAAAAATATTTCTAAATAGACAATACTAAACCCTACAACATTTATTTGAAACATTTTTTTAAATTTCAAGTCGCTTAAGAAATATTCACGATGGAATAATTCGGACTAAAATGGTTTTTGGCTAATATCTAGTATGCTATGAAATTTTTGTAAAATGTAAATACACTACTGAACTGTCCCCTCATAAAGGTAACTTTTCTCTGATTTAACTGAATCTTTATCTCTTCTTATAGTTTCCGAGATCCCCATACTGTACCCTGGTATTTAGATTGTAAAGGATCTGGTGAAATTTAGTATGCTGCATCGTAAAAATTAAACGTTGTATTGTTTATCAAACATTTGTTCTACCTGTATATTTCAACAATGATGGGCACATTTATTTAACAATGTATGGGACACATCTCTCTTTATCTCTCAAATACACACATATACACACACCCTCTTTCTTCGCTTCTTGTATATATAGTTGCACTGGTGTGGATGTCACTAAATACATGCATGTACATATGTATGTAATAATATGTATACTTTAACATTTTTAAATGTATTGTACTTACCGTTTGCTTGCTTTTTCTAAGATCTTTTATTTATAGAAGCAAACTGAAAACACAGTACTGACGAGAGTTAACTTGCGTTTGTTTCTATACAATAAACATGTTGGTTGCTGGGCCACGTGTTACTAAAATTATGAATAGTAATTTTTGCGTGCAGGATCGAAATCTATATTATTGTTATAGTTTAATATGTCATATCAATAAAAAATATACTATGAAGTATACAGTCGTAGTATTTATTATATTGTCTTTTAATAAAAATGTAAGTATAGAATAGAAAAATGTACTAACAATTTAAATGAAATAATCAGTACAGCACTTAACAAATAATTCAACTTGAGAATAAAATAATTACTTGAATAATACATGTAAATGATACTTACGAATATAGTAAAAATTGCGTATTATAAAAATTTCAATGGAGATTGTAAAAGTTACTGAATTGATAGTACATGTTAAAACGATAGAATTTTTTGATAGAAAATTGGTATTTTTAGACCCTTTATACACTAGCGACTTAGTCGCGCGACTTTTAGCAGCGCGACTATCGCGTGAATTCATTTTACATTGTTTTATATGTAAATCGCAAAACCCATACACACTGTGGCGATAGTCGCGCTGCATATAATAGCATGCCATGACGCGATAGTCGCCCTACTTAAAATCGCTAAGTGTGTTTGTAAGGGCTGTTAAGGTAATCGTCACACATTGCGAAACGTTGGCCGATAACACGACCATACAACCGCGGAAGCCTCAAAACTTGTTAATTCTTTGATAATTTATTTTTTTGATGACTTTAACGCGAAGGAACATTGTGCAATTACTTGACAGATATTTTTATCTCATTAAATCCTTTGGTAAACCGGATATAAAAGAACACGTTTAGAGTAAATATTCGAAATGGTAAAATTATATAAAATAACAAACAAACACAAACCACACAATCTGTTCTTTTTTACCACCTCTTACATTTATTGTGTAATACTGTATTACGTACAGTTACGGTATTTCAAGGTATAGAGATACTGTTGAAGATCAAATCCAATAATACGTAAACATAAACCTAGTTTACGTCACCTGGAGTTTATATCAACAACAGCAGGCAGGTGGTAGATATTTTTAAAACGCGGTCAGTAATACTCTCTCACGGGATTTAATATCCCTTACCCAATAAAGATTAATCAATGGGACAAGGAGTTGTCCTATGGTGATCAGAACGGGGACCTATTGTCTTGTGGGTTTATCCTATTTCACCTTAATTACAATTTTAGAGTACGTCTCAAATTTATAATGAATTCAGTACGGTTCATTGTATAAATTGAAATTATATAGGCTATAGTAGGGTTATACTGTTTACCCTTTAACGGTTGATTATTATTATTGAAAATTTATTCAACATTCGAAAAAATAGATGTTCCAAAACATTATTATTATTATTACATACCCTTTTTTTGAAAAGTAGAATCTGCATAGCATGATTTTTCACCGTAAATATTTCCATAACGGTGGACTTAACGTAAAAAATTATCATTATGAAAATTGTAGAACTGAATCTCCTCTATGAAATCTATGTGCCACAATTTTTCATTGATTTTTGGCCTTTTTTCACAAATGTACATTGTACATTACATTTTTTTTTTTACAAAATATAATACAATTTAAACAAATGATGGGTCGTTTCATGATATTTTGAAAAAATACCGATTTTGGGGTACAAGCTTTTTACCCTCCACACGATTTTGATGATTTTTATATGGGATTATCTGCTAGTCAGAACCAACAAATAAAGTTTAATTAAATCGGTCCAGTGGTTCATGAGTTGAGCGTGCGACAAAATTCAGGGGACAGGCACACATACACATACACACACACATAGACAACATATTTTTCTATATTTTGAAGATAATTTTTACTAAAAAATCTTCTTGATGTAAAATAATACAATGCACGTTTGTGAAAAATGGGCAAAAAATCAATAATATACGTTTGAAAAAAAATCGTACTACATGGATCTCATAGATGTGCTTCAGTTCTACAATTTTTATAATCATTTTTTATGTTAAGTCCACCGTTATGGAAATATCTACGGTAAAAATCATGTTATGCATATTTTTCGCTTCGTTCTCACAACTACCCTTCACTTTGAGCATCGTTTGCGAGAGGAGGCTGGGAATTAGCCGAATAGAGCACATAACATTTTTTACGCAGTATTTCATGTAGAATCTTTAATTCCCGTTATATTTTTTTTCTGAACAATGGTTCGTATGAAAAATGAGAAAAACTGGGATAAATTTCACTCTGGGGGTAGTTTTTTACGTGAAAGGGGATGTACCATCCACGATTTAGGTTCTTGGACAAAGTATCAAAACTTTATAATTTTTGTCTTCTATTTGCCGAATTTTAATCTTATTACCGTGGACAATGAAGATTAAATTTTCTCTTTATTTTGGAAGGATATCAAAATGTAAAATTTTATATTTATATTTAAATTTTGATTTGTAGAACACTGTTTCCTATTTATGCTTATGTGTTGTTAATCTTGATTAAAACATAGAGTTATAGATAATTCTTTGATACACAATTGTCAATATTTACTTTACTTTAATTTGTTCGACATATATGAAAGATTAATAAACCTAAATAACTCATATATTCTCAAAATTTTACACTGATTGAATTCAATTAAATATATTATAATTAGGAACTTGAACTGGAATATATTTATAGTTCAGGTTTGGTTCGGGTTCAGGTTTTGATTCAATATGTTGCAAACTATTTTTGTTCAAAAACCGTTATGTTTTTAGGGTTTCGGTTCGGGTTCGGATTAAGTTTGTAATTGAAAGAAAATAATTTTGTTCGAAAAAAAATTATAATTAGCTAATAAAACATTTTCTGAAAAATAAAAAACATTATAGTCATTAATATATTGCTGGAAAAAAGGGAAAAATTAAATTACATTTTTTTAAAGATTGAAATCTCTATTTTTCAGATTTTTTTGCAAAATTAAATATAACAGTTATAGAATTAAAAAAGTAAGTAAAAAATGTGTAAATTTTAGTAGTTGACTTTATGTCACATCATACATAAAATTCAAACAGATTTCCAGTATAAGTACATTTTATAATCTCTTTTAAAATTATTAAAATATTAAAAATAATGTCTTGAACCTTTTAAAAATATATGGTTACCGGTTATCTATGAAAAGGTTCGGATTCAGATTCAGGTTCGTTGACTTTGAAATAAAGCGATTCGTTTTGGGTTCAGGTTAATGAAAAATACGGGTTTTTTCGGATTTACGGTTCGGGTTCGGGTTCAGGTTTAAGTCCCTGATTATAATGTACTAGTTATATTAGATGTACTAGATATAAGTATATATCGCGAATTTTATGTGGGTCTTATGGTTATGTATATTTACTATGTATACTCGTATACTATATTTACTTTATCTAAACAATTTCAAATTAAATATTTAAAAACAATTAATTATATGTTAATGCCCTTATTTTTCCGCTTTGTAAGCGACATTAAGAAAAGTCCCCATTAACGATAATGTATGATATTTCATTTTTATTATGTAATAGAAATAGAGTTACCAACACAACTTCTTCAGGAAACGAAAAATCTTTGAAAAGAAAAGTTTCTGATATATATTACCTTGCACACAAAAAAGTTCCATGTTTTAATACAATCTATCTGAAGTTTGATAACACGATGAAAATAAAAAAAAAAACTTTTACGGTCGTTTCTATTTGCATATACTCAAAAATGATTCAATCTCATAAAAATGGTAATACATTTTCCAATTTATTATTACTCCTATATTCATTTATAAGATGGGTTTACATATTATATTTAACAATTAGTTACGTTACTTTGAAAGTGAAGTTGAAGAATCTTTAAACGAGGTATCAGTAATATGAAGTTTAACATCGAACAACAATCACACAAAGGCAGAGATGGACAAAAAGCCGAATCCCAGCCGACATGGATAAAATGCAGACAAAAAATTTATATAAATTAATATTTTTGAGGGAGGGGGTTATGCAATATGCACTCCCCCTAAAAATGTATTATTTATTTTGGTTAAACGTTATATTTTTTTTGAGAGGGGGGGGGGGGGGTTAAAATTTTTTTTTGTAAATTTTATTTTGTTTTTATTTGTTAAGTTTTTTTGGGGTGGGGACCATGATTCATATAACCCCCCCCCCCCACAGAAAATAATTAAAAGCAAATTAAATAATAAAATAATAATTTTTTGTGGTGGGTTATATGGATCATGCTACTCCAGTGCAATATGCACTGCCACCCTAAAAATGTATTATTTATTTTGCTTGAACGTTATATATTTTTTAAGAGGGGGGGGGGGGGGTTAAAAATTTTTTTTGTAAATTTTATTTTGTAAATTTTATTTTGTTTTTATTTGTTAAGTTTTTTTTGGGGTGGGGACCATGATTCATATAACCCCCCCCCACAAAAAATAATTAAAAGCAAATTAAATAATAAAATAATAATTTTTTGTGGTGGGTTATATGGATCATGCTACTCCCCTCCAAAAAATATATCGTTAAAGCAAATTAAATATTACAATTTTATTTTTTTGGGGGGGGGGGCATATTGCATAAGTTCCCCCCCCCCCCCCCTCCTCGGATTGAATGAGACAAATTCAGCCCTTTATCTGTGACGGGGCGAAATATTGAATTTTTTTCATTTGTGCTATTTATTTACTATACAAAATCATAAATATCTTGGTTCCTATGCGAGGTAGTGGGTAATTTTTTCCCTAAAACTCCTACACGCCAGTAGAATTTTTCCCACCGGACAGGGGGTAAAATATTGAGGGTCAGCTATATGTATAAAATCCTATGAAAATTAACTTTACATTTTGTATGCTATTATACATTTAAGAGTTCAGGGATAGGGGGTTAAAAATCATTATAATATTATTATAAAAATTATATAAGCTATCTATTGGCTTTTTATTTATTGCTCTCTGATTAGCTCTGGAGATATAAGTTTTCAAAATGTAACATATTTTCGTTATATTCGTGTTTCCGAGGTTATTATCTAATATTATATTGTCGGGGAAAAAAAGAAATTGATTAGAAAAAATGAAAAACCAGAAATCCAATTTTTATAACAACATTTTTATTAATATGCGGCCCTCGGAAAATTTTTAGTCGTTAATGCAGACCGTGGTGCAATTTGGGTTGGTCAGGCCTGAAATTTGAAATCAATTCTATGAATCATTTTGTAGTTACATATGCTTATGTATACATATATTATTATTATGTTTAAATGCAAAGAACACATAATAAATTGATAAGACACTATTTAAGATAGTATTTGCTTAATATATTTGTTTGAAATGTAAATATATTTTATGAGAAATATCTCATAAAATATATTTACATTTCAAACCGGAAATAAAAACGTCTTACATTTTAATATCCGCTACAGCTATACTCTGACATCTAGTAATATTATAATAATAAAAAACTAGAGTTATGAAGTGTAAATACATTAAGAATTTCTGCAAAACTAGCACTTTAAATTAGAATAGCTTAATTTGATATTCAAAATATTTTGCGAATAATAAAAGTATTAGCGCTGACCGTGAAGATAATCTGAAAACCGGTGCTAGGGTAAATATTGTAACAAATTTTGTTAAATCTACTTTAACAACAAAAAGCTGATACGCCTCTGAACAAAATAAATATTATTTTGTAAAGAATGCATTTTTGTACACAAAGAAACTACATAATACACAGTCGTAAAAGTATCTTTAAATGCATTTTGTGCACAAATTTTAGGCAGGTACCGAGTTAACACATGGCGTTCTGACGTCATTCGCTGTATCGGACAGTGGCTTGCTTACGACCGCCCGCACCCCGCGCGCCCCTGAGTTACCCAGCGAAATTAGTATAAAACGGGACGTATTTTGAAAACAAATCAGAACTCCTTCGGGAGGACTCACTGACGATATAGGAGAACTTCTTCGGGAGGACTCAACTGACCAGTTCAGCCTTTTGTTGAATCCTACTGACTGGCTCAGATATTCTCGTTTTGACAAAGTCATTGTTGATATTTCTCGACGTCATCCCTGAGGCCGCCGCAGCATTCGTTGCGAGTCTTGGGACGACCTAGAGTTTGACTACGTCATAACATATTTCTCGACGTCATCCCTGAGGCCGCCGCAGCGTTCGTTGCGAGTCTTGGGACGACCTAGGGTTTGACGAAACCATATAATTCTCGACACCGTCCCTGAGGCCGCCGCAGCGCTCGTTGCGAGTCTTGGGACGGCATAGAGTATTGGCTACGTCAAGTTGATATCCATAAAACTTTCCTAGTGGGTTTCCGACACTAGGCTGCGCCTACGCCGCCGACGGAAGTCACCACCAGGTCAGCTCTTGCCGTCTTCCACGACGACGACGCCCGCACCGCCGCCCTCGGACGCTATCTCCAGGTCCGCCCTCGGACATCACCTCCAGGCGCGCTCACGGACGCTCAACACGTCGACGCCCCCGCCGTCGCTCACGACGCCCAGGCTTTCGTGGTCACCTCCCGCGTGACCTCTACACGACGCCCAGCCGTCGCCATCTCAACCGCATCTTGGACGCCGTCCAACACGTCAGTCATAAATCCCGCCAAACTCAAGATGCCGCCAACCCTTTAATTACTACACTATAATATACAATGTACTGTTAATATCATTGTATATTCACACCATTATTATTGTTAAAAATAAAATAAACGATAAAACACATCTCTCTGTCTCTCTCTCTCTCACACACACACACACATACACGCCATTTCGTATCAAAGCATTACATGATTATTTTAATATTTTAAGAGTAGGTATACATTTTTCTTGATACGAAACTTTATCGGCGAATTAATGTTATTTATTTATGTATTGATCTTATCGTTTAAGCTGTTTTTTAAATCCCGAAAGAAAATTTTAAAATATTTTTTAACTTTTGTTCCCAGAAAACCTATAATCTGATTTGATGGTAATTTCACTAAACATAGTACTTAATGGGTTATTCTCCTAGCTTAATCGTTACAATCTTGAGGCCATTTTCATTCAATATTTTGTTTAAATTTTAAAACACGATGATCAAATACAGAACACGAAGAAATTAAATCAATATCCGGATATTTCAATAAAGTTAAAACGTTCCTTGGTTTGATATCTATAATAATTATTTAGTTAATATTTGTATCTTAACATTAATTAAAAAAAGCTACCAATCTAATATTTTAGTTGGTCCTCATTAGCTTCACCTACCAGCCAGTCCGAAACTGTATTAACTATAAATATTGTTTATTGTAGCAGTTTAAAAATTATCTTTAAAAGGTATTAACAAATATATGTTCATTATAATATGCTATTAACTAAAATTGTTTACTCTTCAACCATTCAAGAGAATTGAAAATATATAGGTACGTAAAAAAATGAAAAAATTCTACTGAAAAACATTATTGGTGCGATTAATTTTTTAATATACATGTATATAAAACAAACTTAACGTTTTTAACACGTAGCAGTAGAGATTTCAATTAGGTAATTTTGCACTTTATTCTCCTGTCGACCGAAAACTTTCCAACATATACTCGTAAATTCACTTCTATTGATGTAGTTGTTATTCTGATCAGTGCTTTTCAAACTGCATGTAAACACTCGATGCTATGAACAAAGTGTGTTATTATGTGCATACATATTTTCACAAGTTTTCGACAAGTGATTATTTTATGAATGGATTTGTTGTTATCATAGAAAGTAGTAATACTTACAACCTTTTATGGAATTCTATGTGTCAATAAAGCTTTTTTTAAACTTATAATTTGAAAATATAAGTTTGTTATGAAGTGTTTCTTAGTTAATTTTGTTTTGTTTTTTATAGTATTAAAAAATATATAATCTTTAAAATTTTCGACATTTAAAAGGAATGTTTTATCAATTTAATGAAAAGCTGACTTCATGAAAATCGTGTAGGTTCTATAGTAACTGTATTAAAATACATAGATATTTAGAAATCCTAGTGACTGACTCATCACCCCTAGATTTAGAAACATTGATAGGTGTACTAAGCATTGTCTAAGAGATTTTCTGAAATTCAGCTCCTAATGGAGTGGGGGAATAGGAGTGAAACCTTTTTATTTTGATTCGTTTATCTGCATAGCCACATTTATGTATTAAAAAGCTGAAATTCAGGCAAAATACTCTTCCTTTATAATAAATATACGTGTATCGCGATTACACCTTATATATTATATTATAAATCATATAAATGTTTATAAAAATGAATACAATGCGGGTGAAGTCGCAAGCGGGCATCTAGTAGTTAATAAAATCTAATGTACTGTCAACTACAATATACGAAAAATAAAACAACAATTGTAGAACTTTCAACAATAAGTTGAGTAAATTATTTTCATCAATTTTAGATACTTTTACCTGTGTTTTCAATTTATACCATCCCAGTTAAATAAGTGTAACATGGACTTAAAAAAAGTTATAATTTCGTGTTGATAGGAAAGTATATTCCACAGATCGATCTATAGCTAAGTTTAACCAAGTTAGTTCATAGTTTCTGTTCATTAAAATTGGTCAGTACAATATGGAGAATTAATTAAAAGCCATAATAAAAAACGACCAAGTGCATGTTGGGCACGCACATGATAGGGTTTTGTAGCCATTTTCATTACAATTTAAAAACAAAAGTTATTTCAAAATTTTCTACAGTGTTTGTTATAATTTTCGTTGAAGGTACTAATTAAAAGCTAAATTCTGGAATTTTTTCAGATTTTTTGAATAGTTAGTTTAGAAATTAGAGGGGGGGGGGGACGCTGTGATAAAGACTTTTAAAAGCAAATATATCGTGATTAAAGGGTTAAAATCAAAAGGTCATTCAACATTTTTTGTTGCATTTTAGGAGACAAATCTAAAGACACCCTACTCAATGGGGTAAGTAAAAAAATATGTGACAGTTTTCAGTCTATGGGAAGGGAGTCCACAAATTGATCACATTCTGGATTTTTTTTCAAATTTTTTGTATTGATAGTTTAGAAATTAGAGGGGGGGGGGCGCTCTGACAACGACATTGATCGCAAATATATCGTGACAAAAAATTCTAAAACATTTTTTTTAGCATTTTAGGAGACCTATCTAAAGATATCCCACTCAATGGGATATGTAAGTGAAAAAAAATTGAATATACCTACTTTTCAGTCTATGGGAAGAGATATTCATAATATAATCGTTTTAGCTACCATTACTTCACTTTCATTAAAGCTAACCAGATTTTCAAAACCGCTGTTTTACTACTCCAAAGTCTGCTAGTAAAATAGCGAACCAACTCTGTAGAAAACAAGCAATGTAACTCCTTGAAAGATATCTCCTTCATCATTTTCAAGTTATTAGAGTTTTAACGAATTATGTCTTGGAATTGGTAACGTGTTTCGTGTCTGAATATACAACGAGATTTACACCTGTGCAATTATTCCGAGTAAGAAGTTTTGTATTGCCACTGAAAAGTTTACAACTAGTGATCTAATTAAACGTTTTTTTATTATAATGCAAAGACGTTTTTCAAAAGAGATGTTTGTGCTGGAGAATATTTATACACATTAACTGACGTTTATATAATTTATGTAGATATTTACCTTATTAACTTTTTTTAAAGATGTTCAAATTATACGATACAATTTTTTGAAGGGTCAAAGTTTCTTAAAAAAAATGTTTATAACTGATGTGTGTTTTTGAATTCCTTCTAAGAACGAAGTTTTATTAATTTTTCAAAAAGTTATAGGATCAATAAATTTAGACAGACAAAATCCAAATTAGAGACGAATTTTCTTGGCATTTTGCTGCATGTAGTTTTAGCTTCAAAATTAGTGTTACTTTATTCTATGCTATTTTATAATGTAAAGAATATAGGTGCACAAAAAATCTGATATCATTATCTTATAATAGTACAGAATTTGTTGACATTTTTATTATTTAAGATTACAGTGTATTATAAAGGTTATGATCTAACCAGATATGTCCATACTATTTTGATTCTTTAATAATTTTGCTATAATTTTATAATGTACCTATCTATATATTCAATAAAAGAGTTTTTTTTCTAATTAATAATACGTCGTTGAAAAACAGCTTTTCAAAATTATGTGATAAATGTTATAATATTGTCATTAACACATGACTTCACATTTGTAATTATGTCTGTTTTTTAATTAAAATCTTTAATGGTTAGTTTGAAATGATTACTGTTTTTAATTATACCAAAATTATGTGCATTCAGACAGAATAGACATATTTTACTATTATAATTAAAACTTAATACAAGTTTGATACACGTCTTACAGTTTATGTAAATTCTATAAAAATGAATAAAATATAATTATAAAGTTCAACATATATTCACGGCCGTACTTATTGTTAGACATTTTGCGGCAACATTGAAAAAATATTTTTATATATAAAAGTTAACCAGAATAATGTGAGAGCTGTTTTTTGTTCTTCAGCACCCAACAAAGGTAACTACTCAATACTACTCATGTAGGAAATTACAAAGGGGTCACGGTTGGCTCAGGTTTGCTCCAATGCTAGCCAACACTGGGTCAAAATACAAATGATAACTTAGGCCAATGCCAATATAGTACCAAGGCTAGTCCAGAGTCTCCCCTATACAAAATAACAAAAGGTATGTAATAGGTGACCGAAGCTCGATATCTGAAGGTCGGTCCAATCTTGAGTAAAAAATAGATAACTGAAGCTCGGTATCTGAAGGTTAGCCTAGACTGGGGCCAATATCGAAAAAACAAGACTCGGTAGACAAGCTTGGGCCCGTCGTCAAGGCTGGCATTTTCTACATGGGTAATCATCTGCTCGAGACCCCTCCTCCACTCGAGACCCTTTACTTCAGGGCTCTACGAAATTGCTTTATTTGCTATACTATACGACACACCACTTTTCCTCACAAAATGCCTCATGCGCCTGTTCATATATTTATATATATGCATACAATGTAATAGTATCATAGCAGTAAAAATATGTTCTAACATATTTCTTCTTACGAACAATTAAATTAACTTTAATTCCCGGGAAAAAATTTCAGATCTGAAGTGATCTCGGTTGATTTTCATTTTGGAACAAATCAGATCTTTGCAGATCGTTGTAGGTCTTTGCAGATAGTTGTAGATCTCTGTAGATCTTTGTAGATCGTGATCTTTGCAGATCGTTGTAGATCGTTGTAGGTCTTTGCAGATAGTTGTAGATCTTTGCAGATCGTTATAGACCTTTGCAGATCGTGATCTTAATAGATCGTTGTAGATCTTTGCAGATAGTTGTAGGTCGTTGCAGATCTTTGTAGATCAGTGTTAATCTTTGTAGATCGTTGCAGATCTTTGCAGATCGTGATCTTCATAGATCGTTGTTGATCTTTGTAGATCGTTGTACATCTTTGCAGATCGTCGTAGATTGTGAGATTGAAACGTATTGTTTGTATTTTAATCAATTTAAAAAAAACTATGTGTATTTGTTATTTTAACAATACGGGCCTTAAATATCACTTAATACGTGTCTGGACTTTTTTTTCATTTTATTAAATTTAATAATAATATCTTATATATTTATATATATTATATTTACTGTATTAACAGTAAATATTGAATTTTTCTGTTTCGCTACTTACGGTATTCATTATAGAAAATCGTAAATATCTCGACTCCTGAGCTAGATGAGGGTTGTTTAGCCCCCCACACCCCTAGTATCCCGAAGTATTTTTCCCGCTGGATCGAATGAGACCAATTACAACCCTTCATCTGTGACAGGGGGTGAGTTGTGAATTTATTTATTAATTTAATACACGGGCCTCAAATATCATTCAATACGTTTCTGTACATTTTTTTTTAATTGATTAAATCATAAACAAGGTTTCTATATAGTATATGTGTATTTGTTATTTAAGGTAGACAAAAGTTTATTTATGAATAAGTACATATAGCCCGGTCAAATTACTCATAAAAATAGTGGTCAAATAACAAAAATTCCGACAGAGCTAAATTTTGGTGGAGACCTTGGGTACACCTATAGAAATAAAGTGTCAAAAGTCCTCATCGATCCCATGTGTGCTAAAAAAGTTATTCGGGGTCAAAGGTCAAAATTTGAGGGTTTTTGGATTTTTTTCGAAAACGGTAAGTTTTAACAAAAAAGTAGCCAAGACAAAAATTATAGATGATAAAATTATCTACAAAAATGGTCCTTATACTTTTTTCCTAAGAATCACCATTTCTGAGATATCGCGATTCTAAAAGTTGAAGGAATCACGTTCTACATGATATACACATATATGCCACGTATATACATATTCAGGCACTTAATACAAGTAAAAATGCCTATTTGTGTCTCTTGTATGTATAAACTATACTATTCTGAGAATATACACTCAAATGAAACTCATTCCCTTGTCAATCCCCTCTACCCGCATTGCCTTGAATAACATCTGGCTACTCTATTGTCCACGTGGCGACGCTCATATACCTGTTTCTTTTCGAGTGGTATAAATGAAATACTTTTAGTGTTAGACGTTCCTTTCGAGTGAATATACGTATTTATTACTAGTTTCTACCATTATAGTTTGTGCTGATCAATATTTAAAAAAAATATCTCAATTTTGCTTTATTTGCAATAAACTTTTGACTGCCAGTACCTATTAGGTCTCAGGAAAGATTTATAACAATTGTCATGATATTTAGCTTCAGCAGCAACTAAATCATACTCAAAATTAATTCGTGCAATAACAGCTTTTGATACATCATCCGAACGATCTTTAGCTACTTTCAAAAGGGATTCTTTGAATGTAAGTGTAGTAACTTTATAAATTTTTCTTCGAATATTCTGCGCTCGTTTTTTCTCAGCCTCTTCATTCGCTTCATCGCCACAAAATAAGCAGTCTTTTTTAAAACAAAAGTTGGATTCACTTACTCGCGCTCTAGTACGAGGTGGACTTACTTTTGAAGTACTGGCCTCTTCATCCTCATGTTGTCTTTTTACTGCAGCGATTGAACTTTTCTGGCTATACGATTTTCGGCAATCCACGTGACTTGTAACGGACTTTTCACTTCTTAAATATTCAGCAAACTCATCACCTCTTGCGATACTTGCATCGATCAAAGTTTGCATTCCACGACTAACTATAACAGTTTTACCGTCAATCAAAAGTTTATTGCAAATAAAGCAAAAATTTTTAAAAATATTGATCAGCATAAACTATAATGGTAGAAACTAGTAATAAATACGTATATTCACTCGAAAGGAACGTCTAACACTAAAAGTATTTCATTTATACCACTCGAAAAGAAACAGGTATATGAGCATCGCGACGTGGACAATAGAGTAGCCAGATGTTATTCAAGGCAATGCGGGTAGGATTGACAAGGGAATGAGTTTCATTTGAGTGTATATTCTCAGAATAGTATAGTTTATACATACAAGAGACACAAATAGGCATTTTTACTTGTATTAAGTGCCTGAATATGTATATACGTGGCATATATGTGTATATCATGTAGAACGTGATTCCTTCAACTTTTAGAATCGCGATATCTCAGGAATGGTGATTCTTAGGAAAAAAGTATAAGGACCATTTTTGTAGATAATTTTATCATCTATAATTTTTGTCTTGGCTACTTTTTTGTTAAAACTTACCGTTTTCGAAAAAAATCCAAAAACCCTCAAATTTTGACCTTTGACCCCGAATAAATTTTTTAGCACACATGGGATCGATGGGGACTTTTGACACTTTATTTCTATAGGTGTACCCAAGGTCTCCACCAAAATTTAGCTCTGTCGGAATTTTTGTAATTTGAAATGTCTATTTTGACCGGGCTAATAATATTATTTAGAATCTGCAAAGACCTACAACGATCTATAAAGATCACGATCTGCAAAGATCTGCAACGATCTACAAATATCAACAGCGATCTACCAAGATCTGCAACGACCTACAACGATCTACAACTATCTGCAAAGATCTACAACGATCTATTAAGATCACGATCTGCAAAGATCTATAACGATCTGCAAAGATTTACAACTATCTGCAAAGACCTACAACGATCTACAACGATCTGCAAAGATCACGATCTACAAAGACCTACAACGATCTACAAAGATTTAAAAAGATCTGATTTGTTCCAAAATGAAGATCAACCGAGATCACTTCAGATCTGAAATTTTTTCCCGGGTAGTTACTGCGGGAAGTCAAGCTGTGTGTGTGTGTGTACAAAAACATAATCAAATCCCCAATCTACGCAGATCTGTGTTGATCTTCATTTTGGAACATATCAACGCAGATCAACACGGATCTGTGTTGATCTACGCAGATCAACACAGATCTATGTTGATCTACGCAGATCTGCGTTGATATGTTCCAAAATGGAGATCAAAACAGATCTGTAAAAATGCAGATCTGATTTGATCACTTTAGATCTGAAATTTTTTCCCGGGTTAATATAACTACTGAATTAATATATTTTTAGTTTATTATAATCATTTGAATTAAAAAAAACATATAGTTTTTCTTTCTTAAAAAATGAAAACTAAATGCGAGTATTACTGGCGGAAGATAAGCAAAAAAAAAACAATGAACATTAATCATTCCGGAGTTATGATAAACACAAAAATAACATTTGTGCGTAGCAAAAATAATTTGAAACTCCGGCTGGTACCAAGTTTTTCTGATAAATCTAACCACATCTTCGTATTGCATAGGTAGGTACATATACGACGCTTAGGCTGTTGTCTCACTAACAAAATTGTTATTTCACGTTTGGTACACTAAATAAAATGTTTACCATGTGTAATCGTTTGTTCCTTTTGTGTGTTCGTTTGTACCATCAAGGGTTATTTTTTAACTCGTAAGGGCTCGAAAGAAAAAAAAACATCGTAGACTATGTAATTTTCGGAATATTTTAAATCTCGGCATTCGATTCAGATTTAATTTAGTCCGAAAATTACATAGTCTACGATGGTTTTTTGTTTTTCCCTTCGAGCCCTTAGAGTTAAAAAATAACGCACGAGAGGTACAAACGATTGCACATAGTGAACATTTTATTAAACTATCTAAATAGAAATACCTATTTTGGAACTTTTGGATATCGCCCTTATTTTTAATTTTTATTATTTAGCCCTTTGTTGTTAAAATAATAATATTTGCTGTACAAACTGGTACAAACGAGGTACAAACGAATGCATATAAAAAAAATTAATTTTCCAAAGTCAGTAGCCAAGTTCACATAGCCATTAACATCAAATAGTACATTTTTACTAATAATTGATAATCCTTTAAAACCGAGGAGATTGCTAATAAATGAAATTGATATCATCCGAATTTAGCCAATCTCGTCTCGGCGTACATCCCTAGTTGTGTCGCGATCATTCCATTTATTTCTCTCTGTTATCAGTAAGCCAAAAATATTTTTTTTATATTGTATAATTAAAGCACGTACTGTGTACACTGTACAATTAAAAGTTCCCATCACTTAAACTAAAAATATACACCTTAAACATTAAACACAATAAAACACTGTCACTCGACACATGTTTCGACTTCACAAGAAGTCCTCATCAGGAGCCTAACAGTTCCATTTATGATAGAAATATTAGTACAAACCTTGTGTTGGATATCCAACTAAATCGAAAGATAGTTTACTTCTTCAGCTGTATAATTATTTTTGAAAGAAGAACATTTTTTCTTCTGATTCCAAAATTTCCACATGGTCTTTCCTTTTCAGGTCAAGACAAACACTTTACCTTCCATATCTGTCTATTTGTCCCCTGAGTCTTTGTCACATGCATATCTTATGAACCCCTGAATTGATATTAATGAAACTTGCTTGGGCCTGGCTAGTAGATTGCCCTTTTATAAAAACAGGTAACCAAAATCGTTTGAAGGGGTTAAGTATCCCGAAATTTTAATTTTTTTCATAATATCTCAATAATTATACATATTACATGAAAATTTTCTGGAATTTTTTTGTATATATTTTTTATAAAAAAGGTCACCACAACTTTTGTAGTAAAATATTTCCATACGACGACATATCTCATATTTTTTTAAATATACAAAAATAATAATCAGGCACAATTTAAAAAAAAAACATCTGCCAAGTAAATGCACAGTGTTTCCTCGTGTTCAATTCACCAAATAAAATAAATAAAAACCGATGAAGTGTTCAGATAAATTGCCGGGCATTGATTAACCATTTAATTTTTATACAATTTTACTAAAAAATATTAGTTCGAATTTTTTCTTAAGACGCACTTGATTATTTTTTCGTATATCTTTAATTTTTTATTAAAATGGCATTTAAAACGTCAAATAGTCCGGTTAATTTAGAAAAATTTTATAGGTGTGACCCAAAAATTTCGGGTAAATTTTTTTCTTTGTTGCTCGTTCGAAAGGGGCTTCGACGGAGACCTTAACTCTGAATTTACGCACTGCCCAAATTACCCCTTTCGCCGCCATTTTTTGGGAAAGTTCTTCCAACTTTGGACGCTAATAACTTTTTTCCAGGACTTCAGAGAGTTTAATTTGACATAAACTTAATTAAAGAATAAAGTCTGACGAGTGCAACGATCCCAGGTTCATCGCTGTGGAATAATTAGAACGCGAGTTATAAGCGATTGAAAAAATAAAAACTAATCAAATATGGTGGCGGAAGGGGCAATTTGGGCAGTGCGCAAATTCAGGGTTAAGGTCTCCGTCGAAACTCCTTTCGAACGAGCCTCAAAGGAAAAAATGTACCCGAAATTTTTGGGTCAGTTACTAAATTCACATATTTAATATCCCGGGAAAAAATTTCAGATCTGAAGTGATCTCGGTTGATCTTCATTTTGGAACAAATCAGATCTTTGTAGATCGTTGTAGGTATTTGCAGATAGTTGTAGATCTCTGTAGATCTTTGTAGATCGTGATCTTTGCAGATCGTTGTAGGTCTTTGCAGATAGTTGTAAATCTTTGTAGATCGTTATAGATCTTTGCAGATCGTGATCTTAATAGATCGTTGTAGATCTTTGCAGATAGTTGTAGGTCATTGCAGATCTTTGTAGATCGCTGTTGATCTTTGTATATCGTTGCAGATCTTTGCAGATCGTGATATTTATACCGGCTGTTCCAGACCACCCGTTCACTATGTTTTACGCCTAAACTATTGAAGATAGAGTTTTATGATAAAAAATTTACTGTATATATCGACCTTAAAGAATTACAGGAAAATGTTTTCAACCCCCTAAAACTCCTCCTTGGGGGGTAGTTCGAGGGGTACATGCCCGTTTCTCAGCAATATCAAATGGAACGGTATATCCAAAAGTAGATAATTTTGAAGATCATAAAAAAGTAAGAAAGTTTTGTAAAAAAAAATTTTTCATACATTCAATTGTTTTGAAAATATGGCGACTTGATCCTAAATTTTAGGGTTTGACTAAAATTGCTCTAGTTTCGTTAAATATTAATGAAATTTTATTTTTAAAATTTGTTTTGAAAGTAGAAATAGCGAACTTTGTAATGATGTATGATTATTTGAGAATTGGATAATTTAAAGTGTCATACGCGACATATCAAAAATTCAGAACTTCAATTGGGGATAATTCAAAATTTTTAAATGGAATGGTATATCAATTAGTACTTTATCTTAAAAAATACATTTAAATTAACAACTTTTGTTAAGAAAATTTTAAATTTAAAATTATAATTTTTTTTTTTTAAATAAAATTTATAATTTCCCGGGAAAAAATTTCAGATCTGAAGTGATCTCGGTTGATCTTCATTTTGGAACAAATCAGATCTTTTTAGATCTTTGTAGATCGTTGTAGGTCTTTGCAGATAGTTGTAGATCTCTGTAGATCTTTGTAGATTGTGATCTTTGCAGATCGTTGTAGATCGTTGTAGGTCTTTGCAGATAGTTGTAGATATTTGCAGATCGTTATAGATCTTTGCAGATCGTGATCTTAATAGATCGTTGTAGATCTTTGCAGATAGTTGTAGGTCGTTGTAGGTCGTTGTAGATCTTTGTAGATCGCTGTTGATCTTTGTAGATCGTTGCAGATCTTTGCAGATCGTTGTAAATCTTTACAGATCGTAAAAAAAAAATATGTGTATTTAAAAAAAATATGTGTATTTGTTATTTTAATAATACGGGCCTTAAATATCACTTAATACGTGTCTGGACTTTTTTTTCATTTTATTAAATTTAATAATAATATATTATGTTTCTATGCTGTATTAACAGTAAATATTGAATTTTTCTCTGTTTCGCTACTAATGGTATTCATTATAGAAAATCTTAATATCTCGACTCCTGTGCTAGATAGAGGGTTGTTTTGCCCCCCACACCCCTACTACCCCGAAGAATTTTTCCCGCTGGATCGAATGAGACCAATTACAACCCTTCATCTGTGACAGGGGGTGAGTTGTGAATTTATTTATTAATTTAATACACGGGCCTCAAATATCATTCAATACGTTTCTGTACAATTTTTTTTTTAATTGATTAAACTATAAACAAGGTTTCTATATTAGTATATGTGTATTTGTTATTTAAGGTAGACAAAAGTTTATTTATGAATTTATGAATAAGTACATATTATTATGTATCTATAATATGTATATGAATATCGCAACATAGCTCTCGCCAACATAGTATTTTCACTTTCATTCGTTTATATAAGCCAAGTCGGATCAGTTAGTAATAAGGTAATACAATACATATATGGTGGTTCTCTTCTCCAGGATTGCTCTTCGAACCCAGTTACTGCGGGAAGTCAAGCTGTGTGTGGGTACATAAACATAATCAAATCCCCGATCTACGCAGATCTGTGTTGATCTTCATTTTGGAACATATCAACGCAGATCTACGCAGATCAACACAGATCTGTGATGATCTGCGTTGATCTCCGTATATCTGCGTTGATATGTTCCAAAATGGAGATCAAAACAGATCTGTAAAAATACAGATCTGATTTGATCACTTTAGATCTGAAATTTTTTCCCAGGATGTCAATGTTTTCAAAAAAAACAAAACAAATGACGATTTTTAAAGCAAAATTGAGATAAATCTTTGTAAGGCAATATTTTACAACAAACAATGTATGTAGACCTATATTATAGGAAATTGAATGCTCTACAAAAAAGATTCTATAAAATTTTCACGTAACATGTTGATACAACCCTGAACACAACATGTTGGTCAACCCTGGTGCATTTTTGTACTTTCCCACAAATCCATCGGACGGCCACCAGATGTGTCGCCAAGCAGCTTAACTACGTCGGCGGCATTTCCTTTGACAACGTTTATTACACCTTGCCGCCTGGGTTTTTCCTAAGTAGGTCAAGCGCTGTAAGAAACGTTCGTCACCGATGACTCACACCTACCCTGTCAACGCACGCACACACACTCACACGTACATACTCCCACTATCTCAACGCGCACCACCCTGCCTAGAGAAGGGATGAAGAACGGGGTATATAACCTCATGTTTTTTGCAAACAAGACAGAGAGAATCCTCCAGACTCTCTCAGATGACAGCTCCGCGACGCCCTGACATGTTCCGCCGCCGCCGCCGCCAAGGATCAACTCCGCCAAGGACCAGCCTGCCAAGTAACCGCCCTGCTATGGACCAGCTCTGCTAAGGACCAGCCCTGCCGAGTATCCGCCAAGGCCCAGCCGTCATCCGCGACGCCACGCCGTCGCCACACTGCCAAGCTACACGGAGATCGCCTCCGTCATCCACGACGCCCTGCCGTCATCCGCGACGCCCAGCTGTCGCCACGCCGCACGGACATCGCCTCCGTCATCCGCGACGCCCAGCCGCCGCCCACGCAGCACAGCCGAACGAACAGCACCGTCGCCGCCGCGACGCTTATTATTATATATAAATATAAGCACCAATAAATATAATTACAAAATACACCGTCTGTCTATTGTTGCCTGCACTCACCTACCCACGCTCCCACTAGTACACCTGAACGCGCGTACAACGCGTTTTTGTGTTAATGTGAACATGATTCTTGAAATATCTTGAAAAAATAAATATTTTGGGATGTCACTCCTTCCCCTTACACACGATTTTGATGATTTTGAAATGAGACCGTCCTCAAGCCAAAGTTTCATTAATATCGATTCAGTGGTTCATGAGTTATGCGTGTGATAAGGATTCAGAGGACAGACAGACAGACAGATACGTAAAGAAAAGTGTTTTGAAATCGGCGAATACTTTTTTTTGTCTCATTTTAAAACGATCACTAAGCTTATCGTATCTTCGATATTGCGAGGAAGCAAAATATTTTTAAATAAAATATATAAAATAAAAATTAAATCGTTATATCAAATGGCAGTTTATCCGAATACTAATACTAATACTAATATAATAAAAATAATACTAAGCACTGTGCATTATTTAATCACTTAGCAGATATTTTTTAAATATCGCGTTTCCCCAGTGAGAGACCGACCTAAGCTGCTTGCGGGAACAATCACGTATACAGTACGTCAATCTCAATGTAAAAAATATATCTTGTGCAAAAACAATAGATGATAAATGGTTTACTAAGACCGTTCTGAAAATGCTGTATGTTGTAACGGAGTGGGGTTTCTTGGGTAAGACCTTTGTAGTGATGGATATAATAATGAGTAAATGGAGCAATAATAAAGCATATAAATATAACGTGGAGTCACCTTATTGATGTTTCAGTTTAATCCATAACAATATAAAGATGGTTATTACATTTTCTTTTATAGTATATTTTCTACAAATATTAATAAATATGTAGTTTAGTTCTTTAAAAATAATAATGTTTTAGTTCAAATAGTATAGAGCAGCGGTTCTTAAACTTATGTAATCTAGGGACCCCCTTTTGAACAATTTTTTTTCAGGGACCCCCTGGGGTTATTTTACGAAAATTTTACAACCTTATTTTTTTGCTCCATACTTACAATTTTTGCTTTTGAACTGCAATGACCTTTGTTTTTTGCATTTTATTTCTTCCAATTTTTGTTTTTACAACTGCAATGACTTTTTTACGCTCTACATTTCTTACATTTTTTGCTTTTACAACTGCACACATTTTATTATTTTATTTATTTATTATACATTTTTTCTATTTGTTGGACTACAGCTTCACACTACACACTAAAATAACCCCTGCCACCCTGACAGAAAAACAAAGAAGGTCGTTAGATAGTAATTAATCATTGGTAAATAGAAATGTAAAAAAGTACTTTAATTTATGCCAAACATGTTTCACGGACCTCCAGGGGTCCGCGGCAGTGGCGTAGGAACGGGGGGGTTTTTGGGGTTGAAACCCCCCCCGAAATATTCAATGTTCTTAAAATATATGAAATTATTATTACAATTTTGAATTGAATGACCTTTTTTTTTTGATCATATAGTTAACTGTATACTGTATTTAGTTGGATGACTAAAAAAATAAAAAAAGGTCTTCAATAACTACTTATTAATTAACTTTCAATTGTGTGACCTTTTTTTTTTAGTCATAAAATTAGAATTTATAATAATAATTTCGCATATTTTGGAAACCCCAAGCTTAACCCCCCCCCCTCCCCCGAAAATTTTTCTTACTACGCCACTGGTCCGCGGACCCTAGTTTAAGAACCGCTGGTATAGAGGATATATTGTAAAAGTCTCCTTGTTGATAGAAAATAGAAATAAAACTTGCTCGTTGTTGTTTGTTTCTATTTGAAGCAGTAAACATAGCAGTGGCGGTGCGTGCAGAATGACTATAGTGAGGCCAAAAAAAATCCTGTATTTTTAAACAATATCCTCTGGGCCGGAATTTGACTCCCTGGGCAAGACCCCCCCCCCCTCTTATTGTTAGAGACGATCATTACATTTTAGTGACTGTGTGCAAGGTACATTTTGAATTATAACACTTTTGAAGTTTTATTAATTAATTATTTATTTATTGTAGTATAAATGTATATGTTGTATATGATGTACTTATAGTGTATTATGTATAGTATTCAGCGCGAAGGTACTGTAGTGAGATGTTTACCGTGTCAGGAGTTGAAAACCAAGTGTGTAGCGAGATGTTTACTATGTCAGGAGTTGAAACGAACTGTCTTGTCTCGAAAAATGAAAGATCCCTCCTGCAGAGCGGTTAGACAAGGATAGCGATAGATATTTAGAGAGGGGAAAAAATTCAGAACGTTTTGGAAAAACCCATGTCGGCATGTTTAAAGCATGTTTAAAGCCTTTAAGCTTTATTGGACCTTTCCGCCAGCATTATCGGGAATTCCAAATCGAACGTGTTTAAAACGAAATGGACAGGCTTAAGAGATTTGAAAGTTTTATAATCCTGTAAGAAATCTGTCGCCAAACTGCAATAAAATTATTTCTTAAAAATAAATGTGTGTATGAAATATTTAAATTAAACTTTTGGAAATCTAATATGTTAGCGTGGGAACGTCGCTACAGTACCCCCCTGCCAGTGATTTAAATCACGAAAAAGCTATCTGTAGACGGTCCGTGAAGCGGACACGTCTACCTGACCGTGTTCTTCGTACTCCTTCGTCTGGCTGAACTTCGGGCTGGTGGGCTGGGACGACTCGAGCTCTAGGTGCGATGGCGTCTTCTGGTACTTCAATATGATCGCCGTCGTTCACTTCATCTTCTGCTACGATGTACGCTGGTTTCAGTCTATCGACGGATACTGCAACGTCGCGGCCACGCATATTAATGGTAAATGTCTTGTCATTGCGCGTGACAACTTTGAAGGGCCCCTCATACGGTTTTTGTAGTGGTCCTTTAGGTCCGTCGTGGCGTATAAACACGTATTGTGTTGTGGCCAGGTCTTTAAAAATGAACGTGCGTCTCTGTCCATGCTGAGTACCACTGATTGGGCGCAAAGTCTGCAGGTGTTGTCTCAAATCTTTGATGAACTGGCCAGCTGCTTTGTCGTCATCGTTGTTCGAGGAATGTTGCATTAAGAATTCTCCTGGAAGGCGAAGGGGTTCTCCATACACTAGCTCGGCTGTTGAAGCTTGGAGGTCTTCTTTCCAGGCAGCGCGAATTCCTAGCATCACCGTTGGCAAAATTTCCGTCCATCGACTGTTGTTATGGCATTTGATTGCTGCTTTCAATTGACGGTGAAAGCGCTCAACCATGCCGTTGGCAGCAGGGTGATATGCTGTTATTCTCAGGTGAGTCGTACCAGTCAAGCGGTTTAAATACTTAAAAAGGTATGACTCAAACTGTCTCCCCTGGTCAGTTGTTACGCGGAGTGGTGTACCAAAGCGGGCAATCCAGTTCGAATAAAATGCACGGGCGAGTGTTTCAGCTTCCTGGTTTTCGAGCGGTATGGCTTCGGGCCATCGAGAAAAGCGATCGATGCAAGTCAGGCAATACCTGCAGCCTTCCGAACTCGGCATGACGATGATGTCGATGTGCACGTGTTCGAACCTCGAAGATGGTGTTGTAAAGGTTCCAGGGGTCGTTGAAACGTGCCGTGTGACTTTTGATTGTTGACATTCCAAACAGCTACGGGCCCACATTCTGCAGTCTTTTTTTATCGACGGCCAGACGTAACGCTGTGTTACGAGCTTCACTGTCGCTTTCACTCCTGGGTGAGAGAACCGGTGCACAACGTTAAATGCGGCTTGGCGAAATTGCGTTGTGACGAATGGGCGGGCTGTAGTTGTTGAAATGTCGCACAGTAATGGTACATCTGAATTTGGTAACTTTATAAATTTTAATTGCAGGCTCGACGTATTTGCGTTGCTCAGGGTTTTTAGTTCTTCATCTGTTTGTTGTGCAAGTGCGAGTGCTTCGAGATTGAGAGTAGCTTCCACTTCTTCGACGCGTGACAATGCGTCGGCAACAACGTTGTCCTGTCCGGATACATGTCGGATGTCGGTTGTAAATTGTCCCACGAAATCGAGGTAGCAAAATTGCCTGGGAGTGAACTGGCCATCCTTTTTCTTGAATGCAAACGTGATCGGCTTATGGTCAGTAAAGATGGTAAATGTACGCGCTTCAATCATATGGCAGAAATGCTTTACCGCTGAATATATTGCGAGAAGCTCGCGGTCGTACGCACCATATTTTCTTTCAGCGGAACTCAGCTTCCTGGAGAAGAACGCTAGCGGTTGCCAGGCGTCGTCGAGACGCTGTTGGAGAGCAGCGCCGATGGTGTAATCCGATGCGTCACAGAAGATTGCTAGCGGTGCATCGATCTTGGGATGAGCAAGTAAGGTAGCCTGTGCAAGACTTTCCTTGCATTGCTCAAAAGCGCGTTCTGAATCAGCGTTCCAGGTGATTGGAGCTTTTCCCTTTACATTTCCATGGAGAAGGTCGTTTAGAGGCGCCTGAATTTGAGCAGCTCTGGGTATGAATCTCCTATAGAAATTTAACATACCCAAAAACTGACGGAGTTTCTTTACGGTCGTCGGCTGTGGGTAATTGCGTATTGTCTCGACCTTTTCGGGTAGCGGTCGTGTGCCTGTACTTGATATTAAGTAGCCGAGAAATGTAACCTCGGGCTGACCAAATACGCATTTAGCCGGGTTCACAACCACTCCGTATTCTTTAAGACGAGAGAACAAAATCTGCAGGTGGTCCAGGTGCTCCTTCTCCGACTAAGATGCTATCAGGATGTCGTCGATGTAGGCATAGCTGAAGTCCAGGCCACGCAGCACTTCATCGATGAAACGTTGGAATGTTTGAGCTGCGTTGCGTAACCCAAAGGTCATAAACGGAAACTCAAACAATCCGAACGGCGTGGTGATAGCGGTTTTCGGGATGTATTCCTCGACGACAGGAATCTGATTGAATGCCCGAACCAAGTCTATTGTTGAAAAAATTGTTTTCCCTTGGAGCGCTTGTGCAAAGTCTTGAATGTGACGAACGGGGTATTGGTCCGGCTCTGTTCGTGCGTTCAAGCCACGGTAGTCACCGCAAGGTCGCAGTTCTTCGTTTTTCTTGGGCACCAGGTGAAGTGGAGATGCCCAGCAGCTTTTTGACGGTCGAGCGATCCCAAGCTTTAGCATCGCGTCGAATTCTCTTTTGGCAGCTTTTAGTTTGTCAGGTGCAAGTCGTCGCGGTTTGTGAGCGACGGGAGGTCCTTGTGTGGTTGTTATATGGTGTTTTGTTTGATGTCGCGCCTTCTTGACTGTGCCAACCGGACGCGTGATGTCTGGGAATTGAAGCAGCAATTCGTGAAAGGGCGATGATCCGGCTACCGTCTTGATGCTAGGTACATTGTATTCGACCGTCACCGCTTGTCCCTGCGTGGTCATGTGTGTGGTGGCGTCGAGCAAGCGTCGATTTCTCACATCCACAAGTAGGTTGTAGTAGGCGAGAAAATCGACGCCAACGATTGGTTTTGATACGTCAGCGACCACGAATCTCCACGTGAAAGCACGGCGAAGTCGAGCGTGAACGATATAGTGCCGTATGTTGTTATAGTGGTTCCGTTGGCCGCGGAAAGTTCATACGAAGACTTTTCTTGCGGTCCTCGTATATATGAACGAGGAAACACGCACAAATCAGCTCCGGTGTCCACCAAGAATTGCGTTTTGGTAGTCTTGTCAGTAATGAAGATGCGGCGCGATGTTGTAGGGCAGGTGTCGTCTGTCGCCATTAACGACTGCCCGTCGCGTTTCCCTGACTGCTCTCTCGGTCAAACGAACACGGCTGGGTACACTTCCTGGCATCATTGCCGTACTTACGGTGATACCAACACACGCCTTGAGCGTAGCTGCGTTTGCGGGATTGTGAACGCGTGCGAGATTGCGATCTACAGCGATGGTGATTTCTGTCGCTTTTTAGTACACTTACATCACTGCGAATTGAAGCAATTTCTTGATCCAGCGTTAGTTTCATTTGCTGTAAATATTCTAATATCCGGTCGGTTGTCGCGCCCTGGGTTGCGGTTTCCGCGATCGTTGGTCGTCGCGACGATAGCTCAACCATCGAGTCCGCTAAGTCGGCGATTTTGTCGAGGCTGAGTTCTTTATGCGCCGCGAGAATAGTCTGTATATCTGCCGGTAGTCGTCCGCACCACAGGGTACGTAGTATGCTATCTGGCACCGTTGGTCCCGCGAGTCCCCGGAGATGGCGTAAAAATTGTGACGGCTTCCTGTCACCCATTTCTTCGAGCTCTAAAAGGCGAGTCTTCTGCTCTTGCGTCGAGCTGAGGCGCTTGATAATTTCTGATTTGAGCGTCGCGTACGCATCTGTTGTCGGTTTATTCAATATAATATCTCGCACTTCGAGCGCGTATCGCGGTTCTAATGCACCCATTACATACCCGAACTTTGTAGCGTCGGTTGTTACACCCGCAGACGCGAAACTCCATTCCACTATCGAAAACCAAAGTTCTGGATCCGTTGGAATGAACGGTGGTATGCGAACTGCTACGCGGTTTATAGACAGATCGCTATCTGACGCGATTTGATTTCCGTTCACTGCGATATCACTTGTTTCTTGTAATGCCATGTTTATGTTGAACCTCACTTTGTCAATTGCGCGAAACACTTTTACAAACAAAATTATCAATTGCACAATTAAAGTTTGTCGATTGCACTGTTTTCAAGTCACTATTTTCAATTGTCAGTTACACTATAAAATTGTCACTATTTTCACGTGAAGAAAAAACAGAACTTGTCACTCGCGGAAAAATCACGTCGATCGCGGACAAATCACGTTGGTTGCGGATTAATAATTTCAAGTCGCGGATTAATCACTTCACGTTGGTCGCGGATAAATCACGTCGGTCGCGGTCAAATCACGTCGGGGTCACCACTTTAGTGACTGTGTGCACGCTAACATATTAGATTTCCAAAAGTTTAATTTAAATATTTCATACACACATTTATTTTTAAGAAATAATTTTATTGCAGTTTGGCGACAAAGTTCTTACAGGATTATAAAACTTTATGTTTAAGAAATAATTTTATTGCAGTTTGGCGACAGATTTCTTACAGGATTATAAAACTTTCAAATCTCTTAAGCCTGTCCATTTCGTTTTAAACACGTTCGATTTGGAATTCCCGATAATGCTGGCGGAAAGGTCCAATAAAGCTTAAAGGCTTTAAACATGCTTTAAACATGCCGACAGGGGTTTTTCCAAAACGTTCTGAGTACGTTCTGAATTTTTCCCCCTCTCTAAATATCTATCGCTATCCTTGTCTAACCGCTCTGAAACAGGATCTTTCATTTTTCGAGACAGGACACTCGGTCTCAACTCCTGACATAGTAAACATCTCGCTAAAGACAGTTCGTTTCAACTCCTGACATAGTAAACATCTCACTACAGTACCTTCGCGCTGAATACACATAATACACTATAAGTAACATACATCATACAACTTATACATTTATACAACAATAAATAAATAATTACTAAAAACTTCAAAAGTGTTATTATTCTAAATGTACCGTGCACACAGTCACTAAAACATCATTACAAAAAATATTTAATTACAAATAATTGATTATTTCTTAAATATTATTCGTGATCCTTCATAGATACAAATTTGTTTATTATTCCGTCAAAGTTTTTTTTTTTGGCAGTTCAATCAAAAAATTCCTTTTCTATAGATATAAGTCCTAAAGCAGAGAGATTCATATAGAAGAACATAATGCTTAATTCATAACTGATAAAAATGCTAAATAACATAAAATCATATATTAATATTGATAAAATATAAAATTGTTTACTCTAACAATTATACAGAATTTAAAATTTTTTTTACAACAATAACTACAAACTGAATCGAATGAATCGAACAAGTGTATTGCCTCTGCACGCATACACCTATACTTACTACGAATATACATATTATTATGTGCTCTGCGCATGCGAAATACAGCTGAAGCAATATAACTTTGGCCTCTGTTCTATGTTATATTCTGCATTACCCTCTCTACTTTTGTTTGCTCTCACACTTATGCGCTGCAATGGTGCTATTGAGGCTAGTAAGTTACTTGGCTCAAATGTAAATAATTGGTTTTTAAATGATTTTTTTCATGTTTAAATAATACATTGGGGAGGAATATAAGTATGTTTTAGTAAAAATTACGACAAATACATATAAATACTAATATATTTATTATGTTTAATATAATAAATATTTATTTTTTATTTGTCGATAAAGCAAGCGAGGCTTGACCTCACTTGCTTCATCTGACGCACCGCCACTGAAACATAGGTATATAGCGAAACATCTTGTAGCTAAAACTGTATTCGTATCAATGGATACACCCGGTCAACAACTATTTCTATGTGTGTACAAACACTACAAACAAGTTTGTTGTTCCAGTGGATACAGTTTGTTCGCGCAAAACCGTGAACAAAACTAAAATAGTCCAGCGAGAAATATTTCTTTAGCGTGAATAAAATGTTTAAACTCGTTGACATGAGTTTCGTTAATTTGAAAACGGATATTTATTTAATCTTTCTACTTATTGTAAATCCATATGAAAATATGTCCGATTATAAATTAGGCATAAAATAAGTAACTTATTTTTAAGTGAAAGATATTTTGTTTTCATTAATCATGCAAATTAAATTAATAAAGCTAAACGTATTAAATTAATAATCAAATGTATTATTTTGACGCATAAACCGTATACAAAACACGTAGCTTGACACCGAAATAAACTGACATGTATGTATTCATCCATCTTTCTCTTATACATATACTTATCGCTCTCTCATGCATATGCACACTCTCCTTAGCATTTCATTTTAAAAACCTGTCGTATTTTAAAACGTGTCGAGATTATTCAAATTTACAAGTTTCACTTCAAAAAAATACATAGAATTACCTTATACAATATACAAAATATGTATATTTAAATAATATAATAAAATAAACATGAAGTCTATAAATCTTTCATTCAATTTCAAACCTACACATGGGCGTAGCCAGGGTGGGGCAGGGGGGGGGGGGCGCTTGCCCCTCCCTAGCTTGTGGACAAAAAGTAATAAGTAAATCAGTATTATTATCCATACAGGGATATTTCTAGACTTCTATGATGTCGATTCGATTTTTGAACGTAAATTTATATTTTGGATCCAGAAAATCAAATATCAAAGTTTTTTTAATCACAATCTTTTATTTTAAAAACACCTAAAGACAAAGGTCGCAGTGTTGGCAACAATGAATGTGTTTTGTGTAAAAATAACTACCCACAAAAGCATGGGAGTAGCCAAGCAGGGGCAAGGGGGGACGCTTGCCCCTCCCCCTAGCTCGTGAACTAAGAGTAACAAATTAATCAATTCATTGGCTATATATTGACATTTTTAGATTCGAAAATTTAAATATCATTGTTTTTTTTATTGCAATCTCTTATTATAGCGGGTAAACTATTCATGTCATTGCCTTTTTATTCTATTTTTACAGAAACAAGAAAGTTTTTTTGATATTTCAACTATACATATATGTTATCAATTCAAATTCGATCGATTTTTTACATTAAATAAAAAAATTATAAATAAAAAAAAACACCAAAATAGCAACGTAGAGTACATTTTTGTAGAGGATTTTGTCTTCAAAAAGATAATATGCACATACATATAAATTTAATTGATTGAAAAAAATGTGGCGAAAATAAAAGAAGAAATGAAAAAAAGAATGACTTTTCATTGTTACTTTTTGCGCACCTATCTAGAGATATAATAAATAATGAAAATGTTAATATTTTCATAGCTCTTTTACAATTCCTCGATAAAAATCAAGAACACACCAAAAAATTGATTTATTAAGTTAATGAAAATCACGGATTTTCATGAGCCAAAGTTCCAACTTGCAACGAAACGATAGAATTTAATTTAAGAAAAAAATAATTTACCAAATTTTGTTTACATTAATGGCCATTTATCAGAGCCGTTCTTACACATTTCGTGGTCCCAGACGCCAAAAAATTGAGGCACATTGAAAAAATTTTTATTAAAAAATTTTTTTATAAAACTTTTTAGGTAAGGTTACCGTAATAATGTGAGAGCTTTTTTTTGCTCACCCCTCTCTCATTACTTCGGGGTTCTAGGCAAAACACGCCAACCAATCGGTTTCAAAAAAAAAAATTTGCCCCCCCCTGAACAAAATCCTGGCTACGCCCATGAACCTACATAAAAACAATAAAACTTTCAGAATATTCTGCTTCTAAAATCAAGTTAGTTTTTTTTTACTATTTTTACTAAGAACAGTAAAAATTCCATCTAAAAATTCATATCTATCACTGACTGTTTGTTTATAAACCATTTTTTACACCCAGCAAATATTACATCGTTATTAAAACAAACAAGCTAGATATGTATACAACATTGATGGTAAAGAAAAAAAAATATTTTCTGAAATATCTTTACTCGTAAAATATTGAAATTAATTATTTCAGTTTCTAAATCATTTCTGACGCAACATAAGCTCTCCTCTGCACAGGTAAATATTTAGGTTTAGTGGATGTTAACAAAATAAACAGAATTCAGTATAATCTAAACAAAAGTCATTGCAATGTGTACCCGCTTTCGCATATGTCGAATTAACACACTTGATTTTAATGTGCAATTTAATATGAAATACTGCCCTCATACAAAATATTGCATAAATAAATTCTTGAAATTATAATCAAAATATTACAGGTGTTGAGAAATACGATCATAAAAAATGATTATTGATTTTATACAGGTCAAATGTCAGAGTTGGGAATTGTTTGACGTGAATAACGTCTAATGTTTTTTTACGCCAGATACTGTTTGAACATTTTAGAAACTTGATGTAACACGCTGAGATCAGTGTATCTCGACACTCAGAGCAGCTACCACGCGGGTTTTAGTCTCAAATTATAGTTCTCGGTTAACCAGTTTTAATGAGTAAAAAAATTCATAGTATAAAAAAATAACAACAAAAATTAAATTTCACATTTTCGCGATTTTGCTTGTAAATATATTAATTGATTGAATTGAAAAATAAAAATAAAAAAAAACAATATATAGAAATATATTCTCTAAGCGATAACGTTTTTAATTTTTTGATTAAAGTTTTTTAAATTGAATAAAAAAATAAAAAGTAAATTTCGTATTACAATTTCACAATTTTGTTTGTAAATATTAATTAATTTTTTTTATGTTCACACAAATCATAAGAAATAACTATATCATACAATACTAGTCTGATAACACGACCAAATCGACCCGCCTTACACCCAGAAGCCAAGATCCATATCAAGATCACCGCGGAAGCCTCAAGACTTGTATAATACTAGTCTGAGTTTTACGAGTACGTATCCCCCACTGCTACGTATTCACGTCAATTTCTCGACTGTACATCTCGACACAGTCACACTAATTTTTTTCTATTGGTTGTTCAAATAAATACAGGTATATATTATTTTTATGATCAAATATTATAGGTACAATAAATACTAAAGTTAGCTAACAAGCACTTTCAAATGGGTGTATCAAACTTATATGCTCTTTAAATGTAACTATAAGAAATTACGCACACGCGAGAGAATAGAGAATACCATACATTTAATACCACGTTGAAAGTCCTTGTTAGATAACAATTTTTTATTAGCTTGTTTACAATACCTCCCGGGAAAAAATTTCAGATCTGAAGTGATCTCGGTTGATCTTCATTTTGGAACAAATCAGATCTTTTTAGATCTTTGTAGATCGTTGTAGGTCTTTGCAGATAGTTCTAGGTCTCTGTAGATCTTTGTAGATCGTGATCTTTGCAGATCGTTGTAGATCGTTGTAGGTCTTTGCAGATAGTTGTAGATATTTGCAGATCGTTATAGATCTTTGCAGATCGTGATCTTAATAGATCGTTGTCTACAACTATCTGCAAAGATCTATCTTTGCAGATAGTTGTAAGTCGTTGTAGGTCGTTGCAGATCTTTGTAGATCGCTATTGATCTTTGTAGATCGTTGCAAATCTTTGCAGATCGTGATCTTTATAGATCGTTGTAGATCTTTGCAGATCGTTGTAAATCTTTACAGATCGTTGTTGATCTTTGTAGATCGTTGTACATCTTTGCAGATCGTCGTAGATCGTGAGATTGAAACGTATTGTTTGTATTTTAATCAATTTAAAAAAAAAAATGTGTATTTGTTATTTTAACAATACGGGCCTTAAATATCACTTAATACGTGTCTGGACTTTTTTTTTTCATTTTATTAAATTTAATAATAATATCTTATGTTTCTATGCTGTATTAACAGTAAATATTGAATTTTTCTCTGTTTCGCTACTTATGGTATTCATTATAGAAAATCGTAAATATCTCGACTCCTGTGCTAGATAGAGGGTTGTTTTGCCCCCCACACCCGTAGTATCCCGAAGTATTTTTCCCGCTGGATCGAATGAGACCAATTACAACCCTTCATCTGAGACAGAGGGTGAGTTGTGAATTTATTTATTAATTTAATACACGGGCCTCAAATATCATTCAATACGTTTCTGTACAATTTTTTTTTAATCGATTAAATTATAAACAAGGTTTCTATATAGTATATGTGTATTTGTTATTTAAGGTAGACAAAAGTTTATTTATGAATAAGTACATATTATTATGTATCTATATTATATGAATATCGCAACATAGCTCTCGCCAACACAGTATTTTCACTTTCATTCGTATATATATAAGCCAAGTCGAATCAGTTAGTAATAAGGTAATACAATACATATATGGTGGTTCTCTTCTCCAGGATTGCTCTTCGAACCCAGTTACTGCGAGAAGTCAAGCTGTGTGTGTGTACAAAAACATAATCAAATCCCCGATCTACGCAGATCTGTGTTGATCTGTTTTGATCTGTGTTTATCTACGCAGATCAACACAGATCTACGCAGATCTATGTTGATCTGTTTTGATCTACGCAGATCAACACAGATCTGTGTTGATCTGCGTTGATATGTTCCAAAATGGAGATCAAAACAGATCTGTAAAAATGCAGATCTGATTTGATCACTTTAGATCTGAAATTTTTTCCCGGGCTGACATAACATTTTATTTATTTATTTTATTTGTTATTATTTAGATTGCAGAACAAATATATTTTGTTACCTGTCTATGAATGATTGTGAGTTATTGTTCTAAAGTGAACAATGTAATAGGAGTAATGCTAAGAGTATCGATAAATAGAGTTTAATTACCACTAAGAGCAGAGATTTATAACATCACTTTTTGTTAGAAATCGTTAGCAGTAAAAACCGTGTATTTAAAAAAAAATGTTATATGATTTTCAATAATTAAATAGATATAACAAAAAAGACCCTATATTTCATAAAATAGCTGTGAACTGTGAAAATGATAAAAAAGTGCATTGTTACGGAGAATACACCAGATTCCAAAATTTGAAGGAAATCGGACGACGGGAAGTTAGTTAAAAATCGGTTGCAAATTTTGTGTTCCACATACATAGCGTTTGAGTTAAGTAAAAGCTTGTAATATAAATGCATTTACCACGACATAATCTTCTAAATCTAGTTTTTGCCCTTAATAATTATATAATATTATAATAATAATTAGTGTACGATTAGGCATGAAAAAAAGAAAAACAAATTAAAATAAAGTACTGGCACCAGTCTTGGCCGCTTTAAGAGCAAAATATACTTCTTTTTTGTAATTCTCATGAACTCATGTTACTAATAAAACAAGTAGCTCTTTATTAAATCAATTTAATTACTAAAGTCCGCAAATATGTTTGTTTTTTAAATTACAGTCTTTTATTTCGGTTATGTTTTTTCTTCAGTAATTGCACAAAGTAAAACCAATAATGGGCACCTACATAGTAATGGACACTTGCTAATGTTTAAATACTAAGACACATAAGTTATAATATAAAGTATGGTAAAATTTTAGACGAAGTAAAGCAGGTGCTATGATAATATAATAATTAATAAATAGATTACACTAATAATTATAGTTTAAATGTCCACCATGTAAACATGCATTGGCCGATTGTCATCAAATTAAGCTGTTTTACAGTTAAGTGTTTATAGTTTATGATTTAGTAATGGCAGTAATCAAATACGAACAAATATTTCTACTTTAATACAAGACTGGTGTCAGTACCTTACGTCATTATACATTTTAGTCGCAGTAAACTCATTACTTGTCCGTAATCCAATCAAATGCTATTTTAAAAGGAGCCATGGACATACATAAATGATGTCAATTTGTGGGTTTATTGCTTATCGAAGATTGGTCGTTAGTGAAGTATTCTTAGTCAACAGTCTCTTTGCGAATATGGCAAAAATATTCATGAAATTATGATTTAATGCGTGTTAAAAATTCTTAAATATCGTTCCTTATTTAAAAGAAATTTGAACTAACTCAGTAGTATTAAATATTAAAATACATTCTCATTTTATAACAGATTTAATAATTATTATCATTGTATATACTATATTTTTTAGATGATTTTTTTTACTTCCTGTTTGAACTGGAATAAAAATGTCAAAAATTGCGGTTAAACTCAATATATTACAATCAAATTAAGCAATAAATAACATTTCAACTAAAGTTTTAATTGAAAATCGAAATATTTATGTAGTATTGAAACTTTTAATGAGAACAAACTTTTCATGTACATTACATACAAAATAACAATTCTGCTACGTGAAATTTGTGAGTACTAATAATGTATATACCTACACTTATTTATAATAAATCTTAATTTCGGAATCAAAGATTGTATTGCTTGAAATATAAAAGACGGTAAAAGTAAGTTTTAATGTTCGCAAAACTTCCAAATTCATTTCACTAATAAAGACATAACTGAAAACGGAAAAAGTTCTTAAATATTTTAAGTAACTTTGTGAATAAAAAAAACACACACACATTCCATTGAATAATTGATCGATCGTTGGCATTTCTCAATGTTAATTATAACAATTATTCTAAAGGACATTAATCATTTTGAGTAATGGTAAAATCTTCAACCTTTTGTTTCTTTATTACAGAGATGGTGCAAAAATTGCAGTATATAACGAATCAGAGTCAGAAGGCATTAGCAGAACTCGTTTTCACTTATTTCATAAAACTACAAGTAAGTTGTTGGAAAGATTTGCTATTTGACTAATTTTTAAGGTAATTCATTTTTGAATTATCATTACGTTGAATGAAAGATTGTTAAATACTTATTTCAGTGTTTTATGGTTTCTGGGTGTAAATCGCGTTGTTTGGTTGCCTAACGTTTCATGATATATGTTGTACCCCCGCGTTTGTGTTTTATAGCGGGAAATAAAAACAATGTTGGCTTAGGAAGGAATATTTATTTCGTCGTTAATATTTATATACAAAATATACAGTTATTTAACAATGGAAGGGGGGGGGGGGCGTCTTTTCTGTCTTGACGGGGATCGACGGGGCTTCCAGTGTCGTTGGAATCGGCTGGGCTGATGTTGGGATCAGCTGGGCCGGTGCGATCCTTCAGATGTCAATGGGGCAGACGTCATTCGTGTGATGGTGGGCTTCTCGGTGGAAGCTGGGTTGGGTGTCATTTGGGATGACGGCGGGCTTCTCGGTGGAAACTGTGCTGGGCGTCATGAAGATGATGGCGGGCTTCGCGGTGGAAGCTGTGCTGGTCGTCATGAAGATGACGGCAGGCTTCGCGGTGGAAGCTGTTTCTAGTCGTGAGACGGCGCTCGGCTTCCGGTGCGCGTCTGTGAATGTTGGCATCACAGTGGCGGTGAACGTCTCTCGGCGGGTGTCGGCGGTCGGCGTTCTTCTTCGGGCGTCAGCGGTCAGAGTTTTTTGTCTGAGCGGCAACGGCTTTGGATCCGGAGACGGCGCTTGTCTTCGGGTGCGTGCCTGTAAATTTGGGCGTCACAGCTGCAGCGGGCGTCTCTGATGAGCGTCAGCGGTCCTCAACGTGAGGTGACGGCGGCGTCCCTCGGCGGGCGGCAGTGGTCCTCATCGTGAAGCGATGGCGTCTCCTTCGGCGGTCGGCAGTGGTCCTCAACGTGAGGTGGTGGCGTCTCCTTCGTCGGGCGGCAGTGGTCCTCAAACGTGAGGCGGTGGGCGTCTCCGGGAGTCGGCAGTGGTCCTCAAACGTCCGGTGGTGGACGTCTCCTTCGGCGGGCGGCAGTGGTCCTCAAACGTCAGAAGGTGGGCGTCTCCTTCGGCGGCGGCAGTGGTCCTCAACGTCAGGCGGTGGCGTCAGTGGTCCTCAACCAACGATACTGGAGTGGTATCTCGAGCACCTCTGCTACCAAGTATTAACTCGGCAGCAGAGTGACAGTTCCACTACCAGTGGTAGGTAGGGCACTTGTCCCTTGGAGTTGACTTCGAGTTAACTGACTTTTGCATCAAAATCGGGAGGCTTTATACAGTCCACGGTTGCGCTTCGTTGGTGAGAGCCAATTCGCGACTTCACCCTTCTCCTTTTCATTAAGGAAGGATGGACTGACGTGTTAGCGTTCGGATGGCGGTTTACCCTAGTTTTGGGTTTTGCCGGCGATCCGTTTGGGCTAGAATCGTCGGTGAGGTGTCATTCGACAGCTAGAAAGATTCTTCAGTGCGTGGCGGACGAAATTTCATTGTCCGATGAGGGGGGGGCATATCATATATTACAGTGAAATAACTATTATGTGAACCTTATAGAGCTTTACGCTAATATTAGACTTAACTCGATCTCGGTTTCGAAAGGAGATGGAGAGCGAAACGAGAGTGCCTTAAATTCGGACAAGACGAGACTGACTGAGACAAAATTGGGTTATATTGAAGCAAAAAAAAGCGTGACGATAATTCTCGTCGAAAACCTCGGTTTTAAAGTATTATCAAAATAAAATGTACTTGGCGTCAAAAAAATCGCACCTTTTAAAAAATCTACTTTAAACAACTTTAAACCTTATTTGGAATCTATGATGATGGTAATGTTAGGTATCATTTGAAAGGTAATGAAAAGGAGTACCCAAAAACAATGCAATTAATTTTTTTTTATTGGAACCGCACAAAAAAAATAAAAGTTTACAAAATAATTATAATCCTTAATTAAACCTTAATTAAAAACAGATTAATTACACAAAAAAAATTATAAAAAGTTGCTTAAAACTAACCTAAAACCTAGTGTTACCCCCCCCCCCCTTGCCCTGATGACGGCTTCCGTACGCTCCCTCATGGATATTACCAATTTCAGGAGCTCTTCTTGAGGGATACTGGCCCATTCCTCAATAACGGCCTCTTCGAGCTCCTGGAGAGTCGTGGGAGCGGGATCACGAGACCGAACCTTGCGTTTCAAATGGCCCCAGAGATGTTCTATCGGGTTCAGGTCTGGACTTCTCGCTGACCACTGCATGACAGAGATCCCAACCTCTTGAAGGTAGTCGCGCACAATTACTGCAGTGTGAGCACGAGCCTTATCATGCATTAATATGAACCCCTCGCCAACAAAACCAGCATAGGGAACCACATACATTTCTAGGATCTCTGTGACGTACCGGTGAGCAGTCAGCGACCCTTGCCCACGAGCACCTCTAGTCCGGAAGACGCAAACAAGGTCGGTTTTGTCGTCGACCGACATGCCGCCCCAGAACATACAGGAACCGCCCCCTTATTCTACCGTCTCCTGAATGCAGGCTTGGGTGAAACGTTAAGAAGAGTGTACAGAAGACAGGGGGAACGTTTTGCCCAAGCCTACATCCAGGAGGCGGTAGAATATGGGGCGATTCTTGTATGTTCTGGGGCGGCATGTCGGTCGACGACAAAACCGACCTTGTTTACGTCTTCCGGACAGGAGGTGCTCGCGGGCAAGCGAGAAGTCAAGACCTGAACCCGATAGAACATCTCTGGGGCCATTTGAAACGCAAGGTTCGGTCTCGTGATCCCGCTCCCACGACTCTCCAGGAGCTCGAAGAGGCCGTTATTGAGGAATGGGCCAGTATCCCTCAAGAAGAGCTCCTGAAATTGGTAAGATCCATGAGGGAGCGTACGGAAGCCGTCATCACGGCAAGGGGGAGTAACACTAGGTTTTAGGTTAGTTTTAAGCAATTTTTTGTAATTTTTTTTGTGTAATTAATCTGTTTTTAATTAAGGTTTAATTAAGGATTTTAATTATTTTGTAAACTTTTATTTTTTTTGTGCGGTTCCAATAAAAAAAAAATTAATTGAATTGTTTTTGGGTACTCCTTTTCATTACCTTTCAAATGATAGCTAACATTACCATCATCATTGATTCCAAATAAGGTTTAAAGTTGTTTAAAGTAGATTTTTTAAAAGGTGCGATTTTTTTGACGCCGAGTGTATTTGGTATTAGTTTTTAAATTAATAATTGAAGTAAAATATGTAAGATTCGTTTTATTTCACTAAATTTAAATTAAAAAAAATTGGTTATAGAAAATACCTATTTGTTCAATAATATTAATTAAATTATTATAGTTAAAAGATTCCAATATATTGCAAAGTATTTAAAAGCAGGAATGGATTCATATTTCAGCTGTCATACCACTGAGTAGATGACACAAAATTATGTGCCTAAATATTATAAAAAAAATAATAAATCGTTTATGAAATAATTTATAGATATACAACATTTTCGATTGTCTTTTATAAAATTGAGAAATAATAGTAGACGACATTTATTGAAACTGTTAATATTTTATTAGAAAACTTAGATGCAAGTGTCTCCAGTTATTACTGTCATTTATAAAACAATTTTTCGTCTTATCTCTGTTTTTAAAGAAAACTAAAGTTGACATTTTTCTCAGATTTAAAATAAAGTATAAAAAGTAGAGATAATATTTTACAGATAAAACAATGGTATTTAACGTCGATGACTACATTGTGGTTGTCATTTCTTGTTAATGGTCGTATTTGAAAAGTTTGTAGTATTTCGTAGTTGTTGAAAATATTTTACATTTCTGTTTAGACGGTTAAAAAATAAAATAAAGTTGTAAATAATTGTATCATATACTAAATAAATTTCGTAATGTATGATTATTTTATGTTCTTTTTTAAAGTTTTTGATTAATAAATATAATTTTTATGTATTCTTAATGTTTATATTTTTGTACATTTGTAAAATAATTATAAGACTGCCTAAAAAATTCCACAGAAAACGCATGGAAAAGTTTATTTAAAGAAAGACAAAATATTGTTTAAAACATTTTTCGTCCGATAATATTGCTTTAAAGAAAAAAATTAATATAGTTGGATTAAGAGAATAGACATTTTTATATTAAGAAAAAATATTGTTACGAAACAATGATTAACTTGGCCCAAGGTAGTTTTTTTCCTGTGTATGTACATTAATATGTATAAAGAATAACAATAAAATAAAACTTTCATTCATAATTCATATGCAGGGCCGTAATTACCATTAGTAAGGAGTGTTAAATTCAAATTGACGACCAAAAAAAGGTCAATTAAACCAAAACTAGTATTAAAAAAATTGCAAGTAAGGATAAAAAAAAGGTCTTCAATTTTTACTTTTGCATAGTCTGGGGACCTCTCGGTCATTTCTTGCCCCGCGACCCCGGAGCTTCTAGTTACGACCCTGTTCATATGTACGTTATTGTTCATTTACTTTGTAAAGTTTTATCGAAATTTATATTAGGTCAAATTACTTCTTTATGCTATCGACGTTTACGTACAACTACTGAATACTCGAATAGATTTTACAATTTAACAGAGAAAAAAACATATCTCATATAAACGACATTTTAGTAAATAATATTTAAACTTGTACCAATGATAACGTCGGAAACACGAAAAATATTAATGTTTTTTTGTTGTTAAATTGTACAGTTGTTTAACGTATTTTTACATATTTTGTTTATCACAGAAACTGGGAAACGGGCAGAGAAAAAGGAAGCGTAGTTAGGGGGTAATCTTTAACAGGAAACAACAAATAACACGATAAAACCGCCCAGTTTCATCTTCATCTGGAGTTCGTTTAAAAATGCCGTCTTTGTACAATATATAATTTCGATTTAGTAATTCAATTCACACAATGAGATTATTTTTCTTCTTATTCGTTTATTTTAAATAAGTCATGGTTTTAATTTAATGATTTTGTTTGTATATTTAAAATATATGGTAATTTACATATTTTTGAAACGGAAAAATATAAAAAGGAAAAAGAATTTTGATATTATTTAACGAATTTACATAAAAATTTATTGCAGCATATATCTGTAATAATTCGAGTAAGCATATACGAGTGTATGCCATAAGGGTTCCGAAGTTCGTACTACGTGGAATGTTTGAAGCCATGCATTTTTGAGTTAGAAAAAAATATAAAAAAGTATCAAGTTCTACAAATTGAAATCTACATTTTGACACCCCACTTGCCTAGATATCAAAATAAAAAATTCTATGACACCCCTCCTTATCATTCCAAAATTTAAAATTATATTGTTAACTTTAGTATTTGTCGTTGATAGTCCCACCAAAGCCTCGTTACCAATTTTTTTTCAGATTTTTTGAGCCAGTAGTTACCGAGCTAGAGGTAGGGTGGACAAAATAAAATACTACTTTTAGCCCCCTACAGGCGACATTTTTTAGTTAGAAAAAAAATAAAAAGATGGTTAAATTCTACTAATTGAGATGTACATTTTGACATCCCACATGCCTAGAAATGAAAATTAAAATTAAAAATTCTATTACACCCCTCCCTATTATTCCAAAATTTAAAATTATATAGTTGACTAATATTTGTCGTTAGTAGTCCCACCAAAACCTCGTTACCAAATTTTTTCAGATTTTTTGAGCCGGTAGTTACAGAGTTAGAGGGGTGGGGGGCAAAATAAAATACTGCTTTTAGCCCCCTACAGGCGCCATTTTTAAGTTAGAAAAAAATAAATAATAGAGTCAAATTCTACTGATTGAGATCTACATTTTGATACCCCACATGTCTTGATATACATATATAGGCACCATTTTTGATTTAGAAAAAAAATACAAAAAAAGAGTCAAATTCCGTTTGGTTAGGTTAGGTTATTTTTTCAATATATTTGTACATTTTTTACTAGAGAACATTATTTTATATGTTCAGTAAAAATTTCATGTTTCTAGCTTATATAGTTTAAGAGCTATTTAGCTTTGAGTGAAAAGACGGACGGACAGACGGACGACAAAGTGAGGTTAATATGGTCTCTTCGGTACCCTAAAAAGTATTTAAAATAATAATGAGGTATTCTGGTGTAAAAATTTTAATATTTAAATTAAAACTCGACACTGAATAGAAATTTCATCAATTAATGAGGTAACACATTTTATTACTATTTTTTGCTTTATAATTTCATAATTTTGTACAAAATATTACAAATTTTATCTACAAAAAGCATTGAAAGTTAGAGATTTTAATCTTTAATTTTTGTATTATTTCACTACGTTTGATCATTTTGTAGAAACTATGAAATGAAAAATGAAAATTTATATTTATTATTTCAACAGATTTAATTTCGCCCATTCCATAATCATTGAAATTTTCGCGGCACACCGGTTCGGGGACTCTGGAATGGGTAGGTACATATTGTTATTTAACCATAAAAGAAAAAAAATTATTTAGATTACATATAATTACATATTACTAAAGTTTTTATTCATGTGGTACACAATATTCATCTTTCTTAACACGTGTGCATTTTATATAAAAATTAATTGCAGCTCCTCCAGGGTTTAAATAGTGTGAGTTGTAATCACGTGCAGTTTATATAAACTTTTAAACACGGCCAAGCATAATTTTAATTACGTCGTTCATATTTATGACAAATTATGTACCTATAAATAAACCTAGTTATAACGAAGTCTATAAGTTACTCTGTTAGTAAAATACAATGAAAGTATGTTTAAGGCTTTTAACGAGATAAGGCAAGATTAGATTTAGGCTATCATCTCGGTATCGTATTTTGCATATTTATATGGATTATTAATATTATTCTTCAACATTAAAAAGTTATTAATTTGGATATTTTAAAATTATCTTAACTTTCAGTTTAAAAAAGGCCACAAGTTCCCAATTTCTGATCTAGTCCGCAATACGTATCTTGACCAATAATTAAAAAAAAAAAAAACTATATAATTAATTGTTTTGTTCACACTAAAAATAAGACCAATAAAATTTTTAGTATTTGTACAAAATAATCGATATATTAACTGTATACATACAAATTAACTGTTGTGTTCCCGGATAAGTCTTTTTAAAAAGGATTTATTTATTTAAAACGAAGTTTACAATTTGTTTTCTGACTACAGACTGATTTCAATAATTTATAAATTACAATACATTAGTTCTGAAAGGAAATTACATATTATATTACATTGCATTTTTATAAAGTAAATAAATGATGAGTCGTTGATTCCCATCCGTGGACATTGCGACTGAGGTAAACTGAAATGATGAGTAAGTGGTTCTCAGCTACGGATGTTTGGATTGTTGTGAATATAACTTACATATATACTATAAACTTTCATAATAGATTGATAGGTATTAATTTAAATGCCCGGGGTGATATCGACGTAGAGTTGACGGCTCCATCTATTCATCATATTCAGTGTCAACTTGATCACTTGCTTCGGTCGTGTAGAACGCATCATCACTATTTTTAAATAAAGTTTTATTGTTCGATTTGTTGGCTTTTTTCTTACACATAATCAATTCTCTTCCAGTTTTTTGTCAACATCATATAACAGGATGTTACTGTCGTCGTATTGAAAAATTATTTCTCGTTTGGAAAATTTTTGCATTACTTGAAGTGTTTATATCTTGAATTGTGTAATAAATGTAGGTACTCTTAATTATTTTTATATTAAACATCTAAAACTAGAACTTGAGTTATTCAGAAGACAAGATGACTATAATTTATTAATATACATCCCCACATGTCTACGTACATACTAATGGGAGATTATAAAACAAAAATATTGAATGATTTTTTTATGAGATTTATTACATTTTTGGCGCGTAATAATAAGTAAAAACTTTACTGAAGTCATGCAATATTTTGACAGGGTATAATTTTAACTCACTCAATCAATGTTTCTTGAAAGAAATGTTAACAGTATTATCAATAGTTGTGAATGAATATAAATAATAGTTATCTTATTGAAATCTAATTATTGTCGATCGTAAAATTTTGAATATAATTCTTAAAACTGTCAAAAAGACAAAATTGTTATATTACGGTAGGTTTGGAGTTATAAATAAAAATTGCCCTTTATTCGGTGATACTACATTTTACAAACTTTACTTGGTGAAGTAAATTTCATAAAACAAAAATTGCCAAATTTAAATTCATTTTTGTAGTTTCAATTTCTTTACTTATCGATTTGATCTACTGTTGTAAAATTTAAAAAAATATATTACAATTTATGTTAATAATTATTAATATTCGAATGATGATTTTTGCAAAAAAGTTTTGTTTTTTATACATATGAACTCATATCTACAAACATGTATTATCATTATGTATGTGTAATATGTTATATATGTAAATGTACAATAATGTACTATAGGTTTCTTCCACCCTAAAGGTCATAATCGTTTAACAGATTCGAAAATATTAAGACTAGAGACTTGAACCGAAATTTATTTATGGTTCGGGTTCGATTCGGGTTCAAATATAAATTTAGGTTCAATAACCATTATTTTTTAATGGTTCAGGTTCGGGTCACAAGTTTGTAATATAAATATAAAATATTGCTACATTTTACAATCTCTGTATTTGTTTGTAAGACCTTATAAAGATTTTTGAAACTTTATGGACCAACTTCATATATTCCTCATGATCTTAATTTAGGGGTTGGTGTCATAGGGTAGATTAAAGAGCACATTGATATTATGTTATCAACTAAAGGGGTCTAATAACTTTATTAAGTATGTAAAAGTGCCAGTATTATCTTCATTTTGGTGTAAACAATTTTTGAATATTTTTGTTTTGGAATTTAAAAATAACACTTTCCATTTCTGCGCACTTAAAGAGTTGTAAAACCCCTATAAATTAACATACACAATTGTTAATTACTAAGCATTGAAACTAAACTATAGCCCATCATTATTGTGAAATTTCAAATAAATATCAGAATTTTTAAGAGACATATTATTATGAAAAAATGTCGTAAATTTTGATTATAATAGCATATCAATATTACAAAATTCACACTTTTGATAAAAATTTTTTAAATTAAACTGGCTATAACTTTTTTTCTGTGGCATTGATCAATTGGGAATTTGGTGTGACTATATAATAGTGTCTTTAGGACTCCGATGATGATAGCATTGCTATTGAAACACGTGTAAGTCTAAACTCTTACAATTTTTATGGTTAGAGGATTTGTATTTGATATACAGGGTGGGGCAATAGTGTGTGGATGTTCGATAGCTCGTAGACCATAACAGATAAGAAAAAAATTCTAATGCAGATGGAAACTGTGGGTAAATGCGCATACATAGAAATTATTTTCAAATGTACAGGGTGCTACAAAAAAGTGTGGAACGCTTAAGGTAATTTTTTTTAAATGGAATGCCCTGATTATTTTTGTATATTTAAAACTTATCTTGGGATGTTTATTCATATCAAAAATATTAGCCCCATCTGATGTCTGGTTTAGACGTAATAATATATTTTTCAAAAAAATTGACTTTTACATTACTCCACTTAAAAATTCACCACTTCCGCGGCCGCAGCTTTGAAGACGAAATTAAATATAAACCTTATTGTAGGAGGTTGGTGTGTACTTTTGCTTCAATATTTTGAGCCACCATGTACAGGGTGTTCAAAATTAATTTTCAAATTTTGAGAACTTCAAAGTTATTTTTTTCAACTATTTCAAATGGAACACCCTATATATTTTTTAATGATGTTATGTAGAATTACATAACGAACATTTTTTGTTTGTTCATCCTTATGGTTATTTGTAACCATTTTAGAATTATTGAGCAAAAAGTACATAATTCAACAATATTTACTAAAAAAAAGTTAATTTTTTTTCAAATAAAATAAAACACCATATACAGGATCTTAATGTTGCCCATAAAAACAGCATTTTATGTTTCTGTCTCAATTTCACACTGCTCATTAATGAATTTATATGATTGTAAATTATTTTGGTTGTTTGTGTTCAATAAAACAATAAAGCGTCTGTTTGCTAGCTGAAAAAAATTCAAGCTGTTTTTATGGGCAACATGAAGATCCTGTACATGGTGTTTTATTTTTTTTGAAAAAAAATTAAATTTTTTTAGTAAATATTGCTGAATTTTGTACTTTTTGCTCAATAATTCAAAAATGGTTACAAATAACCATAAGGATGAACAAACAAAAAATGTTCGTTATGTAATTCTACATAACATCATTAAAAAATATATAGGGTGTTCCATTTGAAATAGTTGAGAAAAATAACTTTGAAGTTCTCAAAATTTGAAAATTAATTTTGAACACCTAGTACATGGTGGCTCAAAGATATTGAAGCAAAAGTACACACCAACCTCCTACAATAAGGTCCATATTTAATTTCGTCTTCAAAGCTGCGGCCGCGGAAGTGGTGAATTTTTAAGTGGAGTAATGTAAAAGTCAATTTTTTTGAAAAATATATTATTACGTCTAAACCGGACATCAGATGGGGCTAATATTTTTGATATGAATAAACATCCCAAGAGAAGTTTTAAATATACAAAAATAATCAGGGCATTCCATTTAAAAAAAATTACCTTAAGCGTTCCACACTTTTTTGTAGCACCCTGTACATTTGAAAATAATTTCTATGTATGCGCATTTACCCACAGTTTCCATCTGCATTAGAATTTTTTTCTTATCTGTTATGGTCTACGAGCTATCGAACTTCCACACACTATTGCTCCACCCTGTATAATAGTGTAAGTAGTTTATACTTACAAAGTTTGGCAAAATAATGTCTGTGCCCTTCAGAAATAACCAACATTTAATATGTTTTTTGGCCTCGTTTATAAACCTTTGAATAACGCCGTTATTTCAAAGAACTCATTTAATATGCTATTTGTTGTCAATTGCAAATTTTACTCTCTACACAATTAGTTCCATACATTTTTTTTGTAAGATAGACCGTTTTCAAGAAAATCGAGAACATAGATTGAGAGTTAAACACAAAGGGTAGTTTTTTCAATATAGGGGTTGAATTAAAAATTTTATTACTGAGCATTGTATAACAAACTATAGATATTTGGTAACATCTTTCCCAATTTTCAACTTCGTCAATGTTTTTCTCTACACGGAGTTAATTTCCATAGCTTACTTTGTACAACAATTTTGATGTAAAATGTCATTTTTTTTTAAGGCTCTGTCAAACAGGAGGCGGACTTTCCGCGCAGACAGTCCACGCGGACAGTCGCGAACCGTAAAGTGCGCCAACTTTGTGCCAGTGACCCAACTATGTGCCACTGCTGATTTCGGACAGAAAGAGCTTTCTAGCGGAATCGGTTGTTGATATAAAGCTTCCAAAAAAATACTCAGAAGAGCTCTGACATTCGAGAAGTGAATTTCCACATTTCCAACCTTATCACTCTTATCATGTGATTACGAAAAATATTAAGGTGATAGTGTTATTTTTCCAGTTAACCAAATCTTCGGGGAAGTCTACTCTGGAATACATATTCGGATTTTTTTTGATTCGTTGTGAGTTCATGATTCTATTCCTATACTATTAAAGGTGAAATAGCCGAATCGGCGATCTCTCAAGTTGTTGTATTTACTTGTGGTACCAAGGTTTTCAAAAAATGAGAGAAACGTGTGAATATACAATATATACTGAGATACACAATTTATAAAGCTCAAAAACTCTCTTTAGTAATGAATAATTCAGATAACCTCTGATTGTTACAACCAAAATAATTTTTTATGGGTGCAAAAACATGTCCCCATATGAACAAAAATAAATATAACCCACTAAAAAAAGCTAATAATTTTTTAAAGCATTGGCAATACGCAACCGTTCAATGCTGTTTCTGGAGGGGTTCTCCTCCTTCATAATTAAAAAAAATAGAATGGTTACATTCTATGAGACATATATTATCCGATTTTCATAAAATTTGTTTGTAGAACACGATAAGTCGGTAAGTGATCAAAATCAAGACTAGCTTCATCGCTTATTTGACGCACCCTACTTTAAATCAAAATATCGGCTAAAGTTCCCCAGTCCCGACTAGGGACTCTTCGATTTCTTAAAGATAAAGTAATTCAGAAGCCATTTCAGGAGGTATTTCTAATCTTTCCATTTTTTCCTTAATAAAACCTAATTTTAATGCACACGTGTCAATTTTATGTAAATAAATATTTAGCGTTGCAAAATAATTAATTTTGCCTTACTTAGTCCTCTTCCCAACATTAATTTTGACCTCATTAATTACTTAATGTTCGTTATAAACTATTTACTACAGGGACATTAATTATTTTCATACATTTGATCTAACATATCCTTTTTACCCCACTTTCCCCTAAACGCAACAACTTCTGACCTCGAGACTCATTAAATTCTTTAATGAGAAATACTATTGGATACATTTCCGAACTAAAATTTAATCTAATAATTATGTTTTAGTTAAATGCAAATTTGCCTGTACTAATTAGCGAATTTGAATGAAAACTGGTCGACCACTTCTGCATGCGACTCTACCTATATAGTAAGTATGTTTATATATGCTATATAGTTTTTATACACGTGGATGTATTATATTCTTTTTAAAGTTCACTGATTAAAAATATTATGAAACTTCCCGACGAAACTTTAAAAGAAGTTTTTTAATATCATTCGAATATTCCAATTCTTTTCGTCGACCAACTGTCCAAAGTACACACGTTTGTTGGTTTATTAAAGATGAGGACTGTGAATGTTATTTACATTAAAATTGTCAGTTCCTTTAAGTAGAATTCTTACACTTCAGAAGTTTTACGTTAAAAATAATACATTTTTTATGCTAGATAGATAGGTATGTAAGATATAATAAAAAGTGGAAAAATACAGTTCGTAAGTGCTTATAATTTTTAAAATAAATAAAGACATGTTAACTTATAGAGCAAATTATACGGCTGCATTAACTTGGAACCCGCCCAACCCCGATCAAGTTAAAACATATCTCAAAGTTTTGTGCTAGTTTTGTGCTGTTTTGTGCCACAAAGGAAAAGTTTTGTGCTAGCTTGGTATCAGAGATACGAGAGATACAAAAGGGGGGTTCCAAGTTAACGTTAACTTGGAACCCGCCCAAGCCCGATCAGGTTCAAACACAGTTCAACGTTTTGGACTAGTTTTGTGCTGTTTTGTGCCACAAAGTAAAAGTTTTGTGCTCGATCAATCTCAGAGATACGAGAGATACAAATATGCAATTTTAACCTGACACTATTTAAAATATGCCAGTTAGTTCAGGTGAGTTTTGTGCTGTTCAGTCTCATGAAGAAAAAGTTTTTTGCTCGAACGGTATCAGAGATACGAGAGATACAAAACGGGAAGTTCCAAGTTAACGTTAACTTGAAACCCGCCCAAGCCCGATCAGGTTCAAACACAGTTCGACGTTTTGGACTAGTTTTGTGCTGTTTTGTGCCACAAAGGAAAAGTTTTGTGCTCGATCAGTCTCGGAGATACGAGAGATACAAATGTGTGGTTTTAATCTGACATTATTATAAATATGTCAGTTAGTTCAGGTGAGTTTTGTGCTGTTCAGTCTCATATAGAAAAAGTTTTTTGCTCGATCGGTATCAGAGATACGAGAGATACAAAACGGGGGGTTCCAACTTAACGTTAACTTGGAACCCGCCCAAGCCCGATCAGGTTCAAACACAGTTCAACGTTTTGGACTAGTTTTGTGCTGTTTTGTGCCACAAAGTAAAAGTTTTGTGCTCGATCAATCTCAGAGATACGAGAGATACAAATATGCAATTTTAACCTGACACTATTTAAAATATGCCAGTTAGTTCAGGTGAGTTTTGTGCTGTTCAGTCTCATGAAGAAAAAGTTTTTTGCTCGAACGGTATCAGAGATACGAGAGATACAAAACGGGGAGTTCCAAGTTAACGTTAACTTGAAACCCGCCCAAGCCCGATCAGGTTCAAACACAGTTCAACGTTTTGGACTAGTTTTGTGCTGTTTTGTGCCACAAAGGAAAAGTTTTGTGCTCGATCAGTCTCGGAGATACGAGAGATACAAATGTGTGGTTTTAATCTGACATTATTATAAATATGTCAGTTAGTTCAGGTGAGTTTTGTGCTGTTCAGTCTCATATAGAAAAAGTTTTTTGCTCGATCGGTATCAGAGATACGAGAGATACAAAACGGGGGGTTCCAACTTAACGTTAACTTGGAACCCGCCCAAGCCCGATCAGGTTCAAACACAGTTCAACGTTTTGTACTAGTTTTGTGCTGTTTTGTTCCACAAAGGAAAAGTTTTGTGCTCGGTCAGTCTCGGAGATACGAGAGATACAAATGTGTGGTTTTAATAATTTCTATGAATATATTTACATTTTATAAAATACAAATGCAGGTTTATATTTCAATAAATAATATTTATTTAGATATCTACCTAATATGTATTTTTCAATGTCTAAATTTTTTATAATAATTTTTTTTATGTTTGAACCGTAAAATTCTTAAGCACATACAGGATGGGGCATTTAAAGTGTCACAGATATTTATCTCAAAAACATCGCATATATGAAAAAAATGTTTCAACCAAAAAATGTTTGGTTGTGAAGGAGTAATCGAACTGTAATATTTATTTATTTTAGTGTGACCTTCAAGGATATTTGTAGATCAACATCATTTTTAGGGTTCCAAGAAACCCTATTTATCTCACTGTCTTCCGTCCGCCCCACAGTGGGTCTAAATCACACTTTTTTGCGCGAAATTTCGCTTCAAGCCAATTTTCAACCAATTTTAAAGAAGTCAGTGGCATTTGAAAGGTAAATAGTTGTAGTTTCTGAAAATTACCCCAAGAATAGTCAATTCACCCTCTTAATTATTGTTTCATCCCCTTAAATCTGAAAAATCGATTAAACGATAAATTCATAAATTAATAAATCGAATAAGATAATATATTCTGCACAAATATAAATATTTATTTGTTAGTACTATCATATAGTATGTGTAAACATGTGTGAACATATTTAAATATATACAGGATGAGTCATAAGTTTGTATTTCTTCGATATCTCCTCTGTTAATAATTAGAGAAAAATTTTAATTTTGAATGATATTATAAGTAATAATACACATCTAAACTTATATTAAAATATACAGTGTGACCCCGAAAATGGTGTATCATTACAGGGTGAGTTGATAGTGCGTGTCTCTTCGATATCTCCTCTCTTTTACAAGATACAGAAACAATTCAAATTTTAGATAATATTACTAGTAAAAATGTACATTATAAGAATGTATTGAAATATACAGTGTGGCCCTGAAATAAGGTATATCATAAATATAATATAATTGGGATGACCAATTTATTTCTACTTTATGTAACTATTGTTTAGAAGATCTATACAGTGGAACAATATTTTTTAAAAACATTGAGGGGATGGGGTAAGATATAATTTTTTTTCTTAGTTGACGTTTTCAAACATTGTTTTGAAAAACAAATTTCGTTTTGGTGTGGCATTAGTTTAACCTAGACACCACTAGTAATCCATTAGAAATTTGTTTTATACAAGGTGCCCCTGAAAAAACTACAATTATTCAAAAATTATATGTTACAAAACTATTTTTTAATGGAACAAAATATTTTTTTGTCATTAAGTATGTAATATTCGGTACACTACAACTTTTCACGGCAGGTAAATCCTGCACCTAAAATAAATAAATATACTAAAAACGCTTATTACTTACATTACATGAAACATTTATGAAAAAAAATTTTATGCTTAAAAATAAACACTTCGTGTCTTAAAAATATTTTCTCTTAACTTGCAGTTTTTATATTAATTTTTTTGAAAAAACTTTAAAAATCTCTATTGAATTAAAAACATATAAAAGGTCCTTTAAAAATATCAAACAAAAATTGTTTTGTTTAGTTTAAACAACAATTGTGTAATATGAAATATGTTTATCTTAAAATTGACCTCCCAATGCCCTTGAAGCCCTTCATTAAACATAAATAATTTTTGAATATTTCCAGTTTTTTTCAGGGGCACCTTGTATAAAACAAATTTCTAATGGATTACTAGTGGTGTCTAGGTTAAACTAATGCCACATAAAAGCGAAAATTATTTTTCAAAACAATGTTTGAAAACGTCAACTAAGAAAAAAAATTATATCTTACCCCATCCCCTCAATGTTTTTAAAAAATATTGTTCCACTGTATAGATCTTCTAAACAATAGTTACATAAAGTAGAAATAAATTGGTCATCCCAATTATATTATATTTATGATATACCTTATTTCAGGGCCACACTGTATATTTCAATACATTCTTATAATGTACATTTTTACTAGTAATATTATCTAAAATTTGAATTGTTTCTGTATCTTGTAAAAGAGAGGAGATATCGAAGAGACACGCACTATCAACTCACCCTGTAATGATACACCATTTTCGGGGTCACACTGTATATTTTAATATAAGTTTAGATGTGTATTATTACTTATAATATCATTCAAAATAAAAATTTTTCTCTAATTATTAACAGAGGAGATATCGAAGAAATACAAACTTATGACTCACCTATATATATTTAAATATGTTCACACATGTTTACACATACTATATGATAGTACTAACAAATAAATATTTATATTTGTGCAGAATATATTATCTTATTCGATTTATTAATTTATGAATTTATCGTTTAATCGATTTTTCAGATTTAAGGGGATGAAACAATAATTAAGAGGGTGAATTGACTATTCTTGGGGTAATTTTCAGAAACTACAACTATTTACCTTTCAAATGCCACTGACTTCATTAAAATTGGTTGAAAATTGGCTTGAAGCGAAATTTCGCGCAAAAAAGTGTGATTTAGACCCACTGTGCACCCGTCCGTCCGTCGTTTCACTCAAAGCTAAATTGCTCGTAAACTATATAAGCTAGAAACTTGAAATTTTTTCTGAACATGTAAAATGATACCCTCTAGTAAAAGATGTACATATATGTATTGAAAAAATATTTTTTAAGGGAGGGGGGCACTAAGGAGTTAAAGCTAGGTAAAAAAAATATTTTTTTTATATCAAGGCATGTGGTACGTTAAAATGTATAATCACACAAGCGGAATTTGACCCTTATTCTATTTTTTTTCTATATCAAAAATGGTGCCTGCAGAGGGCTTTAAAGCAAATCCAAAAAAAAAATGTATACCAAGACGTGTGGGGTGTAGAATATGACCATATTTTTATTTATTATTTAACTCCAAAATGGCGCCACTAGGTGGTAAAAAGCAGTATTTTATTTTGTCCATCTCCCTGTGTCTTTGTAACTACTGGCTCAAAATATCTGAAAAAACTTTGGTAACGAGGCTTTGGTGGGACTAACAACGATAAATACTAATAGGAGAGCGAATTACAGCTTTTTCGAGTACACTAACCGACCAATCGACGTTCTAGTGGCTAAAAATGATTTTATTAAATTCTTTATATTTTTCTGAGAAAAAACATCTAACATAGGTATATACATAATATTTTTTTATGCGGTCCTTCAATAGGTACACACATTTTTTTGTTTAATAAATCTAAATCTGCATTAAAAAATCTGAAAAAATTATGTAAGCTTCATTGGATTAAAATGAACATTTTTTGTCTCATAAACTTTTTTTTTAAAATCAATAGTTTTGAAGATAAAAAATATTTTAACTTTAAAAATAGCGAAAAATTCGTATATTTGTGATTTTTTTTCTCGGAAACTAATTGTTCAATCAGAATAAATCAAAAACAAAAAGAATCAGCCAACTTTAAACTATAACTAGATTTTTTGTCAGTTTGATTATTACTGTCATTAAATGTAAAAACTTCATTAGAGCCGAACTCACTCTTTGCGCCTTAAATTAACTCATTAAATACTCATCTACAAAAAATATTTTTGTTCTTGTTGCGGAAAATTTCCTTGTACAGCTAAAACATGCTCTTGTTTGGATTTAGATTTAAAATGTTGTTCAGTTTGTAGATGTTCTGATAAGTGTAATAATAAAGAAAATAATTGTGACAAATAAATGTGCAATAAAAATATTCTAAAGTGTTTTTATTGAAGCTTTCATCCCAGTATTTAAATATTTCAATTATAAAATGAATGTTGTAGCCAGCCATGATATCAATTTAAGGCGCAAAGAGTGAGTTCGGCTCTAATGAAGTTTTTACATTTAATTACAGTAATAATCAAACTGACAAAAAATCTAGTTATAGTTTAAAGTTGGCTGATTCTTTTTGTTTTTGATTTATGCTGATTGAACAATTAGTTTCCGAGAAAAAAAATCACAAATATACGAATTTTTCGCTATTTTTAAAGTTAAAATATTTTTTATATTCAAAACTATTGATTTAAAAAAAAAAGTTTATGAGACAAAAAATGTTCATTTTAATCCAATGAAGCTTACATAATTTTTTCAGATTTTTTAATGCAGATTTAGATTTATTAAACAAAAAAATGTGTGTACCTACCTATTGAAGGACCGCATAAAAAAATATTATGTTAGATGTTTTTTCTCAGAAAAATATAAAGAATTTAATAAAATCATTTTTAGCCACTAGAACGTCGATTGGTCGGTTATTGTCATTTCTAAGCGAGCTAGAACGGATAATCCGCTCGCCTATAAAGTCAGCAATATCATTTTAAATTTTGGAATAATAGGGAGGGGCGTCAACATTTTTTAAATTTTTATTTTCATATCTAGGCAGGTGGGATGTCAAAATGTACATCTCAAATAGTAGAATATGACCATATTTTTTTTTCTTAGTCAAAAATAGTGGCTAGTGGAGCCACTTACAGGCACTTCACGGCTGGCACCTCGACTAACAAACATTCACACTAGTGCGAAAAACTATCTTTTTACACCCTAGATACACAAATAACTTTTTTAGTCTAATAAAACTTGGAAAATTAAAATAAACTAAAATATACTACATAAATACAATAATATGTATTTATGTAGTATATTTTAGTTTATTAGACTAAAATAGTTATTTGTGTATCTAGGGTGTAAAAAGATAGTTTTATATAAAAAATAATAGGTACTTAAAATAAACCAAAACGTTAAAATACACAAAAATACAAAAACCTTTTAAAAAATTACATTGAAGGCTAATGTACAAGCATTTACATCGTAATCTTTGTCAGATGCAAACATCTGCACTTAGTGTTGAAAAATATGAGATTGTAAAGCACAAAATAGCACATATAGAATAGTGTCAAATTTTTGTATCTCTCGTATCTCTGATACCTATTGAGCACAAAACATTTCCTGTATGGACTGAACAGTACAATGCTCACCTGAACTAACTGACATATTTACATATAATAACGTCTAACTGAATCCCCCATTTTGTTTCTCTCGTATCTCTGATACCGAACGAGTAAAAAACTTTTTCTTTATGAGACTGAACAGCACAAAACTCACCTGAACTAACTGATATATTTATAATAATGTCAGATTAAAACCACACATTTGTATCTCTCGTATCTCCGAGACTGACCGAGCACAAAACTTTTCCTTTGTGGAACAAAACAGCACAAAAATAGTACAAAACGTTGAACTGTGTTTGAACCTGATCGGGCTTGGGCGGGTTCCAAGTTAACGTTAAGTTGGAACCCCCCGTTTTGTATCTCTCGTATCTCTGATACCGATCGAGCAAAAAACTTTTTCTATATGAGACTGAACAGCACAAAACTCACCTGAACTAACTGACATATTTATAATAATGTCAGATTAAAACCACACATTTGTATCTCTCGTATCTCCGAGACTGATCGAGCACAAAACTTTTCCTTTGTGGCACAAAACGGCACAAAACTAGTCCAAAACGTTGAACTGTGTTTGAACCTGATCGGGCTTGGGCGGGTTTCAAGTTAACGTTAACTTGGAACCCCCCCGTTTTGTATCTCTCGTATCTCTGATACCGTTCGAGCAAAAAAAAATTTTATCATGAGACTGAACAGCACAAAACTCACCTGAACTAACTGGCATATTTTAAATAGTGTCAGGTTAAAATTGCATATTTGTATCTCTCGTATCTCTGAGATTGATCGAGCACAAAACTTTTACTTTGTGGCACAAAACAGCACAAAACTAGTCCAAAACGTTGAACTGTGTTTGAACCTGATCGGGCTTGGGCGGGTTCCAAGTTAACGTTAAGTTGGAACCCCCCTTTTGTATCTCTCGTATCTCTGATACCAAGCTAGCACAAAACTTTTCCTTTGTGGCACAAAACAGCACAAAACTAGCACAAAACTTTGAGATATGTTTTAACTTGATCGGGGTCGGGCGGGTTCCAAGTTAATGCAGCCAAATTATACTTTATTTTGCAATGATTTCGTCTATTTTTGGGGGCTTCGGGTCTCAATTGGTTATTTTCAACAATTTTCGACTTACGTTGTTTGTGTAAAGTAAAAAGTAAGGTGACGTGAACAGGTGTCTATTACATAGTGCTGCTAGAAATTAACAATGAGAACAGAACTACGAGCGACTATGTAATATACATATGGTCGTAGCTTTAGATTAACTAATATATTTGTACGTAACTGCGATGTTTTTTTACAGTTTTTTACTTTTCTGATATTTATTAAAAATGTGAATAAAATTGCTATTTGAATTAAAACTTGTTGAGTGCACATGATATTTTAAAAGCTTTTTACGTTTAAATTTTTTTTTATTTGGAAATAAGACTAGATTGGTTCTTCCTAGCCAATCGATCTGAAATTTAAAAGAAAATCAACAATAGAGTAATCCGGTCAAAAATGAAAACTTCTAAAAACCTGTTTAATGTAATCTAGAGGTAAAGAAACATTGTAGAAAATTTGTTCATACTCCAAAAGTTTATCCCGAACCCAAAATGTCAAATTTAAAAAAGGTACTTTTCAAATGCTCCCAAATAGCGTGCCATGTTGTGTGACGTCATTAGCCAGTGTTGAAATGTCAGTCAATACTGAAATTTACAAGTATCAACAATACACATGGAAAACGCACGAAAACTAATTAGTTATATGTATAATTATATTGTTTCGTGCTTTGTTGTAATAATTCAACTCTCAAAACTTATGGAAAAAGATTTTTAACTGTGCTAAAAGGAAACATATACATAGTAATAGTTAAAAGTAAGGTTATTAGTTGCAATATGTACAATAAATATCCGTATAGAGAACCATACATGACTTCTATGTTATTTCTATCTTTTTAAATAATTTTTAGAATATAAATAAAATAAAATATTTTATTTATATAACCTACTACTATGAATATAAATTTCGTAATACATAAAAAAACATATATACTTACGACGGTTACAGGTTACAGCCGTTATTGCCATTTGTATATAAATATTAGTTTTCTAATGTACTAATGTCAAAAATATCTTCCAAGTAAATGCACAGTGCTTCCTCGTGCTAAATTCACCAAAGGTAGTTAATTATTCAACAATTTAAATAAAAACCGATAGTGTTTATATAAATTGCCTGGAATTGATTAACCATTTAATTTTTATACAATTTTACTAAAAAATATTAGTTCGAAATTTTTTTTAAAACGCACCTGAATATTTTTTCATATATTTTGGATTTTTTGACAGTTTCAATCTAAATCTAAATTTATGCGAATGTCAAAATGACATTTAAAACGTCAAAATGACATTTAAAACGCCAAAATGACATTTAGGCTATGTTTCGATATACACTGCGAGCACTGTGACTTCTGACGTCACTCCACTTTACTGGATTGATCGTTCCGTTTTAGATTTTGTACTGGAAACGATGGTGAATTTTCTATAACGGAATACTTTGCAGTTACTGTAAACCGCCATTTTGAAACTAATGTCAAAATAAAGACCAGATATATTTATAACGATGAAGTGGCCAGATTCATAGTATTTCTATGCAGGACATCACTTTTAATATTCTCTGATCATATAAAGTACAATAATAAATAAATAATTCAAATATTATTTTCAATAATGAAAAAACATCTGCCAAGTAAATGCACAGTGCTTCCTCGTGCTAAATTCACTAAAACCGATAGTGTTCAGATAAATTGCCTGGCATTGGTTAACCATTTAATTTTTATAAAAAATTTTACTAAAAAATCTTAGTTCAAATTTTTCTTAAAACGCACCTGAATATTTTTTCATATATTTTTAATTTTTTGATAATTTCAATCTAAATCTAAATTTATGCAAATGTCAAAATGACATTTAAAACGTCAAAGTGACATTTAAAACTCCAAAATGACATTTAAAACGTCAAAATGACATTTAATATATCCAATCAAATATCAATTTAGAAAAACAAAACACGAATTTTTAAAATAAATTGAGATAAATCTTTGTAAGGGTATATTTTACAACAAACGTAGTAGACCCATATTATAGGAAATTTAATGCTCTACAAAAACTATTCTATAAAATTTTCTCATAACATGTGTCGTTCTTGAGATATCTTGAAAAAAGAAATATTTTGGGGTGTCACCCCTCCCCCTTACACACGATTTTGATGTTTTTGAAATAGGACCGTCCTCAAACCAAACCCAACCATCCGACCAAGTTTCAATAATATCGGTTCAGTGGTTCATGAGTTATGCGTGTGACAAGGATTCAGGGGACAGACGGACGGACGGACGGACAGACAGACAGACAGACAGACACGGAACTACAAATGTACCAAGTCTTATCAAAATTAATTTACTTTTTAGACGATAAAAGTTACAAAATTTCGGATATTTCCAAAACCCCTAATCCGATTAGCACCAAAATCAATAAGTCTGGAGTAGTCACTGAAACAAACATTTTCCCCAAAAATTATTCAGATCGGTGCATTTTTACAGTAGTTATCATGAACGAAAGAAAATTCTACATCCAGACACACGCACAGCCGCCATGCTGAAATTAACTTTCCTTTACGTTTTGAAGTTAGTACAATCAGAATCTGTCATCTCGGACGTGATTTTTCGACGGTACGATACTTTCATTTCCTTCGGAAGATGGAAGTAAATAATATACTCGAGTTTCGGCTTTCTAAGTGCATTAATCCCAACTATGTTAGTAAAAATTATCAGTATAACTTTGACACCTCGCGACTTAGCAACGTTGAAACAATCGTTGCTAACAAAATAACTCGACACCATTTGAACGTCAACAGTCAGAAGAACGGCCGACTTCGCTTGCACGAAACAAAATTGAGGATTTCGGCTCATTTTTATTATTTTTCTAGTTTTTAAAACTCGCGCGTTGAAACTTTGTATACAAACAACATTGACAGCTGAACAGAACACGGCTAATGACATCACAAATGCTTCAAACAGTCACGTCCTGTTTTAAATGTGAGCTGATTTTTACATCTTTTAATATTTAATAATTTAAAATTGAGCAATAAAAAAACAATTTGTTAATGCTTTTATAATTTGTTTAGCCTAATCTTTGCAATTAAGTAAAAAAAAGTTATGTCGAAAATTTCTGGATTACTCTATTGGATCATTTTTGACACATGTTAACGATTAAATATTTTGTAATATATTGATTGAAAATTGCAATATAAAAGCAACATTTCACTTCCAAGAAAAGTAAAATATTCGAAATTGATAATGATTATTGCTAACCTATTTATTTGTATTATTATTTTTTTTAATATCATAAACATTGTAAAACGAGACCTGGTGTTTCCCGGTAACTGCGGAACGTATTTTATTCAGATTTTCATTAGGTGTAGAATTTGTGGATAACACAAAAATGGAAAAACACAATTCGCGGTGAACCGTGTGTCGTGGGCATGTTGGGTGGGCAAGTTGGGTATGCATGTTGGATGAGCATGTTGAATATTTTTGGATGATTTTAACAAAAGTAATTAATATTTTTTCCCCGAAAAGAAGCATTTTTATTTCTTTTAAACCGTCTAGAAAAAGTAATTTTTGGTCAAATTCAATATAATAATATGTGATCCCAATCGATTCGTCTGTGTGTCCTTACAAATATCAACCATAAAAAAAAACATCATCGATTTAGATTTTGAAATAAATTGAAAAAAAGCCTAGAAACGGTGTTTTCACCCTTCAACCCCATTTTTAAGGATGTTGCACCACTTTTCTCCAGTATAATCAACCATAAAATTGCTTGTCTCTAAAAGTTCATGTCAAAATGCTTTCTTTACTGGACTATATATTTATTTAATTCTTATAAACTTTTAGAATGGTCAATTAAAGATAAATTAGTTAACTTTTGAAAAATGTTATTTTAAAATTTATTTCAGTGTTTGAAATTTAGTTCCTACATTTACTTCATTAAAATCTTCAGTTTCAAACATAACAAAAGTAGTATTTACAAACAAGAGTCAGTAAAATATATTACTTCCAGATGATTTATTTATTTTTCACGTCGAACATCTTAAAATAACAACATTAAACTTGTAGAACTTCGTGTTACAAAAACAATTTTTAATGATCTGTGAATATATGTTTACTCAGAGTTCATTAAGCCCCATTAAAAACTTGTCGCTTTTCCGATCATATTGTTACCTTGGGTAGCATAAAGCAAAATTAACCACGATTAGTTATCAGTTGTTTTCAAACCATGATTAATGTTAATTCTAAACTCAATCTCAATTTGTAAATGAACAATTCACATAATATGATAATTTTTTACCCTATAAAATTTATCATAACCATGATTGTTTTTTAGAATTGACGTAATAATGGTTTTAAAACAACTGATTAACTAATCGTGATAAATTTTGCTTTATGCAACCTAATGGTTAGTGTATTTTTGGTCATATGGGAAGTACGAAATAATATTTTATCTTTTGTATCAAAAATATTAATTAATTAGATGCAGTGAAATTCCATTGAAATTTCAAGTTGATGATAGTGCTTTAAAATACAGTTGACACGGTTCGGATGTTGTGAGAGAGAGACAGATGATGTTTTTTTGATGTTTATCTATTAAAACAATAATGATGTGTACGTAAACTGGCGTGGTTGACGGCGTCCGTGAGCGAGCCAGAGGCGACGTCTGAGGATGGACCTAGAGGTGACGTAGAGCAGTGCTTCTTAAACTTTTTGGTGTCGCGGCTCCCCTGCAACTCAAATTGATAACCCATGGTTCCCCCAATATTTTTTTGGAACCCAGGTTGATTAAAAAAATGTCTTTGTTTAATGTTAACTCCTGTACAACTGTAGTGCTATAATAAAATAACGCTTGAAATCAATACAGTTATATTATAATATGTAGTTGTAAAAATATAACCTATAACCATTTTAACATTTCAGTATTTTATGAAAATTTCATATAATCATAATTTAAGCAAGTACCTACATATTCATATATAATAATATATAATAATATATTTATTTGTTATATTTGCGGATTTTCGCGGCCCCCTCGTAAGAAGGCCACGGCCCATCAATTTAAGAAGCCCTGACCTAGAGAGTGACCGTTTTTTGTTCAAAAGGCGTATCACAGTATTACATATATGCAAAAAGTAAATAATTAGTCTGGAACATTTTTCCATTAGATTAAAATTAAAATAATTATATTCTAATATTTTTGTACCAAAGTTTAAGAAAGCATTGAGTATTAAAACTATCAGTATGTAGTTTCATCTAATGATATTAAATTCAGAATATAAAATTTATATTACATGTAATGTTTAAGTAGTATGTAAATACATATACATACTCGTTAGACTAGGTACGTGGATGGTATGTAACTATTATTATACTATAAAGATAAACATTGTTGCTATAATAAAATACAAACATGTGGTACACGGTTGGATTAAGAAGTTTTGAGTTTGAAGCTTTGGATTAAATTAATGTTTATAACATTTTAAACAATGAATTTGTCTTACTAGTTTATGTTTATTCTATTTTATATTAAAGATAAAGCAATAATGTTTTCTGGAACAAGAAAAATCGTTACATCAATTAATTTATAATTTATGAATAATGTTTTGCTTTTTATTAGGGTTCCGAAGAAACCCTATTAATATCGCTTTGTCGTCCGTCCGTCCGTCCTTTTCACTCAAAGCTAAATAGCTCGTAAACTATATAAGCTAGAAACTTGAATTTTTTACTGAACATGTAAAATGACACCCTCTAGTAAAATATGTACACATTTATTGAATAAATAATTTTTCAGGGGGGGGCAATAAGGAACTAAAGCTAGGTAAAAAAAATATTTTTTTATACCAAGGCATGTGGCACGTTAAAATGTATAACCAAACAAGCGGAATTTAACCTTTTTTTTATTTTTTTTCTAAATCAAAAATGGTGCCTGTAGGGGGCTTTAAAGCAAATCCAAAAAAAAAACAAAAAAAATGTATACCAAGACGTGTAGCACGTCAAAATGTACATATCAATTAGTAGAATATGCCCATATTTTTTATTTTTTTTTTAAACTCAAAAATGGCGCCTATAGGGGGCTAAAAGCAGTATTTTATTCTGTTCCCCCCCTCTAACTCTGTAACTACCGGCTCAAAAATCTGAAAAAAATTTGGTAACGAGGTTTTGGTGGGACTACAAACGACAAATACTAAAGTCAATAATATAATTTTAAATTTTGGAATAATAGGGAGGGGTGTAAGAGAATTTAAAATTTTTATTTTCATATCTAGGCATGTGATATGTCAAAATGTACATCTCAATTAGTAGAATATGCCCATATTTTTTATTTTTTTTCTAACTCAAAAATGGCGCCTGTAGGGGGCTAAAAGCAGTATTTTATTCTGTCCCTCCCCCCCTCCAACTCTGTAACTACCGGCTCAAAAAATCTGAAAAAAATTTGGTAACGAGGCTTTGGTGGGAATACCAACGACAAATACTAAAGTCAACAATATAATTTTAAATTTTGGAATTATAGAGAGGGGCGTCATAAAAATTTTTTTTTTTGATATCTGGGCATGTGGTATGTCAAAATATAGATCTCAATTAGTAGAACTTGACACTTGTTTATATTTTAACTTTAACTTAAAAATGCACCTGTAAGTGGTTCCAAACATTTCACGTAGTACGTACTTCGGAACCCTTATGGCATACACTCGTGTATGTCTTGCCCGATTTATTAAACAAAACAAAAAGTTTTATATCTGCAATTAATATTCTTTCTCTTAACAATCTTGCGTTACATTATTTTATACATATAATTTTTAATTAATACGAGTATTTGATTGTTTTTCTTGTTGGAATTGATCAATATTTTTTATTTGGCATTAATCCTTCTCAAAATTGTTGAAACTATGTATTGAAGGTACTAACATAATTATATATTTCTTATTTTTTACTATTCTTACTGACAAGTAAGACATTTTTGATGTTTGTGTGCTTTATAGCAATTTTTTTAAATATAATGGATTAAAAAAATATTTTCTGATCTAGTGTATTATTTATGGAGGTCCGCATAATACTAAAATTTAAGAATCGCTGCTCTAGACTCTAGAGGTTTAAAATTAAAACGCACTTGCAATCTTATATTTAAAATTATTAAAAAATACTAAAATAAACATTTTTTATATCTGAAGGATAGTGTGGATTACCTCCCATCACATACATTTAAAATCCGGTACTGTGCATACATATATATGGCCACACATACAACTTACGGACATTTTATACTTTCATGTATTTTTAAAAATGAAATAATAAAAATACTTTACGATTCTTAAAGAACCTAGCGGAAAAATGTCGAACATTGCATATTTCTAAGAAATATAAATATTTTTAAAAAGAAATTGAAAAAGTTGTTAAATATTAAACATAATGGAAAATTACTTTATGTTTAATATTTAATGGAAAATTACTTAAAATGAAATAATTATTTTGACGTACTTCACAATTCTTTAAGAAGCTAGCGGAAAATTGTCGAACATTGCATATTGCTAAGAAATATAAATATATATTATTTAAAAAAAATAATTGAAAAGTTGTTAAATATTAAACATAATGGAAAATGACTTAAAATGAAATAATTATATTTTATACTTTCATGTATTTTTAAAAATGAAATAATAAAAATACTTTACGATTCTTAAAGAACCTAGCGGAAAAATGTCGAACATTGCATATTTCTAAGAAATATAAATATTTTTAAAAAGAAATTGAAAAAGTTGTTAAATATTAAACATAATGGAAAATTACTTTATGTTTAATATTTAATGGAAAATTACTTAAAATGAAATAATTATTTTGACGTACTTCACAATTCTTTAAGAAGCTAGCGGAAAATTGTCGAACATTGCATATTGCTAAGAAATATAAATATATATTATTTAAAAAAAATAATTGAAAAGTTGTTAAATATTAAACATAATGGAAAATGACTTAAAATGAAATAATTATTTTGAAGTACTTTACAATTCTTTAAGAACCTAACGGAACAATGCCGAACATTGCATATTTCCAAGAACTATAAATATATATTATTTTTAAAAATAAATTGAAAAATTTGGTAAATATTAAACATAATGGAAGATGACTGAAAATAAAAGAATTATTTTTACGTACTTTACAATTCTTTAAGAAACTAGTGGAAAAATGTCGAACATTGCATATTTCTAAGAAATATATGGGGTTCAGGCGATACAAAGGAAATTGGAAAATAACAAATAGGCAATATTGTATAAAAAGTGCTCTTTTAGAACATTTATGAAGTTTACATTTTTTCTTCTTATTTTGGAAATTTAAAAAAATATGAAATAGTGGCATATACAATAGAATGCTTTGTGAAAACATAGTCTAAAATATCCATTACAGCAATTGACATTTCATTTTTGAAAAATCTATAATATCATTTTTCTTGTTTGAGTATTAAAATACTCATTTGAAAGATAATATTAAATTCTCCAATTTGTGTATATTATATGAAAATAATATAAAACTCACACAAAGCGCTCATTTGTAGAAAATTTCAGTTTCCGGTACACAATTAAATTCAATTATTTCTTTCTTATAATTTTAATTTTTTTTCTATAATATCAACTTGAATAAACAGTAATCTCATAATAGATTTTTTTTGCTAAAGACATTCTTGATAATATATTGTGCGTGTAAATTGGACTTCATTATTGATTATTATTATATCAAATACACTCATCAAATAAATTACAGAATCAAATTTTTTTACAATTACGGTAAAATTGTTCGTGCCTGCATAATTTTAAATTGAAAAAGGCATTTTAGAAATTTTAGAAATTTCACCGATTTCCACTTACAAAAAAATTTTTTTTGTCAACTTGTATAGGTAGGATCAAAAAAACTGTAAACAAAACCGTTTAAATCACATTAAAGCGTACTTTTGCAACTTTAAAATATCCATCCATTCAGACAGTCGAATGCCCGGTATTATAAAGGACCTAACAAAATTTGTTAGCTAGCAATTACATTCATATGAGGTATTAATACTGTACTAGTATCTATGGATTAGTTATGGAATTTAGAGCAGTGACACTTCAATTAATTGTAACACAGTTGGCATCTTTGACCGTACAAAATAATTTTCATAACATCACCACTGTTTTAATACCGTTTGTATTTACCTTCAACGCGTGCGCGAAACTTGTCAAAGTAATCAACAAACTCCAAAAGAACTGTCTTATATGTTTGATACCTCAGTTGAAAGTGTTTGTTAGCTAACAAATTTGTTAGGTCCTTTATAATACCGGGCAGAAAATAAGCGAATTTTAAAGATTTTTTTTGTGTCGTAACTATTTTTATGTGCATATTATTTATTACATCCCTCAATTTACAAAAACAAATTTTTATTTTATTTAATACTGGCGCATTGGACCCGGTGTTACCCGGAGATACATATTAATTTAATTAAACATAAAGTTATCATGCCCACCCAGCATGCTCACCCAACATGCTCACCCAACATGCTCACAACACACGGTTCATCGCGAATTGTTTTTTCTGGCTTCGTGAAATTTACACAAAGTATCCACAAATAATACACCTGAACTTAAGCTATCCATTTGTGAAAACCGGAATAAAATCCATTCAGTAGTTATTAAAAAATCGCGTAAAATTATATTTTCAAACTCCCAGGAAACACCAGGTCTTGTCTTAGAATTTTTATGAAAATCAAAAATAAATAAATAAATCTTGGAAGTGAAATATTTCTTTATGTTTCAATTTTCAATTAATATATTTCAAAATATTAACTTCCCAACTGGAAATTATTGTAATCGGTCCGAAAATTAAAATAAAAAATTACAACATATTTGTATGTTTTAAGGTCACTATAGTATATTTACACTATTTTTAGAAAGATGTCTGTACGTATGTGCGTGTCATTTTTTACGTTCACGAAATCTCGCAAATGAAAAAGCTATTGACTTCGCTGGGGTGCCAATCGAAGCGTCTTGACGTAGATATGATCTGAAAGAAAGGATTTTTCAAAATTCAACCCCTAAGGGTAAAAAGGGGTGTAAAGTTTTTTTTTTGGTCGGATTTTCTTGAAACGTAGCATAAATATTCTATAATACAAATAATGAAAAATGTATTTCAGTATTTTTTTTGTTAATTCAACCCCTAAGGGGGCAAAAAGAGGTGTAAAGTTTTTTTTGGTCGGATTTACTTGAAACTTAGCATAAATATTCTACAATACAAATAATAAAAAATGTATTTAAGTTTTTTTTTTGTTATACGTGCCTAAACAGCCATGAAAGGGGTCAAAGGTGAAAACCACCCTCAAAATTTGAATTTTAAATACTAATAAATAAGTCTACAATTCATATTACCTTGGAAACAAACGCAATTAAATTTAAATTGTCAGACTAGTTACGTTTTATAAAACAAATGCAATTTAATTCTAATTGTCAAATAAGTTATTATAAAAATCTGTGTTATATTATTGACATTAGGATATTAGAAAAAAAGAGTTTTATTTCTGACCAATTCCATTTAAATTTTTCATGTACATATTAAAAAAAAATTCACATAAACTATACGGAAACAATAAATAATCAGTATTCAAGTATTTATAACCATACTGTGTTGGGAAGATGATTGTGTGGACCTAAAGGGTCTCACCCCACCCCAAGCTTGTTTAATTAATTATTAGCATAATGTATCAAATAGATCTTGGCTTCTGGGTGTAAGCCGCGTCAGTTTGGTCGTGTTATCGGCCAACGTTTCGTCACACATTGCAGTGGACATCTTCAGGGCTCTTCTAAAAGTGCAACAGAGGCAAGGGTCCGCACTCGTTAAATACTAGCTCGGGCTGCGGTCAGTAGTGACTCGGACGCACCTGATTGGTGCGCGCTCGAGCCTGTGCCCTCGTGTCGTACACCGGTATCAGCTGGAGGGGGTGGCCTGGTGAACAGATGTCGCCAGGCGCTGCTGAGTGGATATCCGTCGTCTCTGTTAATATTATTATTGTTTTTGAGAATCTCGATCGATTCTCGGACAATGCGGGGGTAATAGCGGGATGTTTTCGCTAGGACCTCGGTTTGGTCGAAACATATACTATGGTTCTGCGTGTGCGCATGCTCTGCCAACGCAGATTTGTCTAATTGTTTTAGACGTGTCTGTCTGGCATGCTCTTGCACCCGTGTCCCTATAGTACGTCCGGTTTGGCCGATATACACAACCCCACAGCTGCAAGGAATAGAGTATACTCCTTCAGTGTGTAGTGGTATGTAGTCCTTGGGGTTCCTGAGTTTCTGGGTGATTTTGTTAGGGGGCGTGAAAATTGGTTTGATATCGTGACTCCTTAACAGTTTACCCAACCGGTCTGTTGTGCCGCGTACATATGGAAGTATGGCTGTAGATATGTACTCGGGATCCGGTTTCGGCTCATCTGTTTTAGGGGTCGTCTTATCGTGTATGGCCCCCGTAATGTCCCGGGTTTTGTAACCGTTCAGCTTGAGGGCTGAGGTGACATTATCCAGTTCACTTTGGAGGTTGGTCGAACCAACTACAACCTTTCGTGGGCAAATCCCCACATCACATCAGGAACTCGTCACATTTCGTGTCGATCCTAAATACTCTAAAAACCAACCCAGGTGACATCTTAGTGAGTTTTGACGTAGAGTCGCTGTTCACTAAGGTTCCAGTCCAGGACACGATTAATATTATTAATCAACTCTTGGGCCCACACGACCAGGCATCCGACCTCCCGGACCTCATTCAAGCGTGTCTCACCTCGACATATTTTCTCTACCAAGGCGAATACTATGAACAAGTATCAGGTACCGCCATGGGTTCCCCGCTGTCACCAGTTGTTGCCAACATATTTATGTATATCTGCCATTTGTTCATTTGTACAAATGTACTTTACTTCTACTATACCCTCCTTTATTTTATCTTTTACAAAATGATATTTGATATCCAAGTGTTTCATTCGTTTTAATTGTTCATGAGAATTACATGATCGAATGGCAGATTGATTGTCTTCATATAATATTACCTTTGAATCAGAATCATTTACTTTCAATTCTAACATTAAGTTTCTAAACCAACAGGCTTCACTTATACCTAAACTTAATGCTATATATTCAGCCTCTGTAGTTGAGAGTGCGACAGTACTTTGTTTCTTTGAAGTCCAAGACACAATACATCCAAATATTAAAAAACAATTTCCACTTGTTGACTTTCTGTCAGTAGTATCGCCTCCCCAATCTGCATCGGCATAACCTGTTATCAAATTATCACTATTCTTTTTATAAGCTAACTTCAAGTCTAATGTACCCTTTATATAACGCAATAGGCTATGTGCAGGGGGGCGGAGTTACAAATAATTTCGATGCAAGCGCTCGTGGTGAGCATAATTGTCACTTGTAAACTGAACTCCATTTTTCCATATACGTCAGTGAGAATTGTTTTTATAATTATAATTTCAGAAAGTTTTTTTAATTGCACACAAAACATGAGAAAAACTAATATAAGTTTAACGTAATCTGTAATTTAACTTGCGCATAGAGGGCCTTCTTAACTTTAACATGACCACTTTTCGTTATGTTAAACTAAAAACTAACCCCAAATTATTATATTAAATGTGATAAAAAACGAGTTAATTTTAGTAAAAGAGAATAGGATACATTTCTAGAATTAATAAAAGAATATAGCGCTACTGTAGAACGTAAAAGAAGCCGGATAAAAATGAAATAAATAATAGAAATTAAATAAATTTGGGTTACACGTTGATGCTATTTTTTAAATTTGTAAAACCTTTAAACGTGAAATAAGTTATAAAAAAATAATAATGGTATGGCAAGACAGCGTCAATAGTTAAAATACACAGTATTATAATGTACACATACCTGATTTTAGGCCATTCATAACGTATTACAGATAATATTACGCAATAGTATCAAATACATACATTATTTATTTTTGATTGTTTGTAATTTTTGTCAACAAACAAATTTTTTAAATACATATATTTTGATAAATCAATCAGTCCAATTAATTAATATGTATTCAAATTGTAAGATTCATTCTTTTGGATGTTTTAAAACTGTATGTTTAATTATAAACCGGCAGTTCATCTGTCAGTTAAATTAAGATTAATTCATAATTTTTAACTGAACATTAAGAAACACATATATAGATTAAACTCCGGTTTAACTAGGACATGTAGTATAAACTCATATTGAGAAATCGGGCCTAAGTAAAATAGTTTTACAGATTCCCTGTACAAAGTTATAACCTCGAAAAACGAGCAAAGTGGATCAAAGCGGTAAAAAGAGTCAAATAAGTAAAACTACGATTTTACTTATTTGAAAATTATTAATGTAAATCACTGAAAGTAAAAGGGATTGAGTGTTTGATACATTCAAATCCGGTCCGACGCCATAGTTTGAGGTTATGCTGTCAATGTAAACGAATTAATTATTTTTCTATTATAAGTCATGATTGAAGAAAAAAAATACCCAAAATAAATAATTCTCACGTACCTTTTAAGCTTTGCTATTTATATTATATGCATACAGCTAGATTAAATGATATTTGTTCATTAAAAAATTTCGCTGTATAAATAATAAAAAGAAAGATCAGCGCGATCAGTACTTCTTTATTGTCCGCTAGCGGCGCTACTACTAGCCTACGCGTCGTGCACATAGTCTATAGTCTTTTTAAAACACTACATAATAGTCCAGTAACTTTATACATCACCGCATGCGTTAAATCCGGTAGTTCTGATTTTTTGCAGACTTGTTTATGATGTTGGCCTAATGAATAATCCAAGTTTGTGACCTCGAGCGCCGAACGCAACTTTGTCAAAAATCGAAAAAACCGCGAAAAAATCGTTATTTTTTCAAATTTTGGCGATTATAACCCTAAAGGACTAGTTTTTGAAAAAACTTTTTTGGAACTTTTTTAAAGTAGACTAAATTTGCTACAATATGATACTAGAATTGTCTCTGTAGACCCAATAGTTTCCGAGATTAAGCCTTTCAAAGTTTATCATTTATTTCGAACTTCGCAATTTTTTGCAATTCTGTCGTTCTGAATGAATTTTGACCCTGATTATACTATCGAAGCCCTGTACTTTTATGATGGGATGTTAAAAAAGAAAATGATAAGTGTGAACGATGATGTTTAAGCTAAGCTATGAATAATGAAGTAAAAAAGATAAGTACAACAAAAGTTAATAAGTTTATTTGTTAGGAAATTGAGTAATATTCAAAATCAAAAAATTTAATTAATTTAGTCCTCTTGAAAGGTCCCGGTTGAGGTTCGTCCGTATCTGGACGTATTGGGATGGCATATCCCCATCAGGATGGTGGTGAATCGTCGACGTCTTGTGCCCACAAGTCCTCCATTTCGACATCGGACAGATCGTCGCCTTCTGGGATATCTACTTCTGCAACATCAGGTATATTGTCACAAGAGGCCCCGCTGCAGTGCCTGCAGACTGATGAGCATTTTAATCCTGCCTTCCTGCAGCTGCACGCGTTCCCACAACCCTTCGTGCAGCCACAAGAAATCATCCGCAAGAGGTGTTGTGGGGCTGCATCTCTGGTCATCGTTTTTGGGGTTGAGGCCTTGTGGCGAGAATATCCACCCCCAGGAGAGAGGGTTCAGTGTGACTCCCAACCACGCCTGTACCTTTACGAAGATTGTACATGAGAATAGAAAATGATGAATGATATGTAACTGATGCAAGGACAAATTTTTACCTGATGGTATGTCCGCAAGGAGTGAAATCGAGCAGAGTCTCGTGTAGGAGGTAACCTGGCTAGATTGAAGCTGGTTTTCGTCGCAGCCCTGGTGAATAGTTGGTACCGCAGCTCGTCAAAGTTATGGGTGTTGGGGTTGCCTCCGTATAGAGCAATTATGACTCGCTCTTCTGCTGCTATTATCTCGTCAGGTGTAGAGTTGGTGTCGAGAAAAATCGCAGCTTGCTTTTCAACGTCCGGATTTTTTTCGACTATGGACATCATTTGCATCTTCCCTAAGCCAAAGAAGCAGGATGTCGAGTCACAACCACTAAAGGCATGGATGAAGAGGAAAAGCTCTGGTTTCAAAGAGGATTTTGAAGAAGCGATGCTGGAATACATGACATCTGATGCTTTGCCTCTTCCACATTTATTGTAAAAAATTTCACGTTGGTTTGAGATCGCAGTAAGGATGATCAGCAAGTCAATATCCTCACCAACGACTACCACTATATCATAGGTAGGGGCAGCAGTTACAGCTGTAGTGATGATGAGCCTATCAGCATCTTCCTCTGCTTGGAGTATATATTATAATAATAAATTAAATTCTAAGTTTATCTAAGAAGACAAAAATTAAAACTTTACCAGTTTATTTAATCTTAATCTAATATTACGTGACGACGATGTTGACATGTTTTCATTATCAGAGATAATTGTGAACGACTCACTAGAAGAGATCCTGGAAGATCCTGGAATGATCAACTCTATATTTAATGCTGTCTCTGTAACCACGGTAAGGTAGCAAAATAGACAAAATGGCGGAGCACTGGGGACCAGTTGCTAGGTTCTGATTCGTGACTTCACACGAGCAATACTAGTACACTCCGTCGGAGGTAATTGGAACTTCATCCCGCTAGAGTTATTCAAGTGACGTCTAAAATATTGCAAAAAATTGCGAAGTTCGAAAAAAATGATAAACTTTGAAAGGCTTAATCTCGGAAACTATTGGGTCTACAGAGACAATTCTAGTATCATATTGTAGCAAATTTAGTCTACTTTAAAAACGTTCTAAAAAAGTTTTTTCAAAAACTAGTCCTTTAGGGTTATAATCGCCAAAATTTGAAAAAATAACGATTTTTTCGCGGTTTTTTTTATTTTTGACAAAGTTGCGTTCGGCGCTCGAGGTCACAAACTTGGATTATTCATTAGGCCAACATCATAAACAAGTCTGCAAAAAATCAGAACTACCGGATTTAACGCATACTACCCCATACATTCAGGCGACAAAGTTACTGGACTATAACTGATAACTTGCACAACTCTGATATCTAAACAATAAAGTTATACTATGACACAAATCAGGTCTCGTGCCCAACATTGCATACATTATACATCCAATAATTTGTCTACATTTGTTTTCAATTTCTTGACTTTCTGAATTTGATCTTTTTAAGCTCTCATTATCAAAGTTATTATCAATAGGAGTTCCTACTGCATTACAATCATACATATTAAATTTTTTTAGTACATTTTCTAAATAATGTTTTTGACTTAATGTGATAATATTATTTTCTATATCCTGATGTACAAATATACCTAAGTAATAACTTAGTAATCCTAAATCTTTCATGTTAAATGTCTTTTTTAAGTTTTCTTTTATCAAATTAATTTCTCCCATACATGAACCAGTAATCAAAATATCATCAACATAAATTGATACATATACTTCTACATTTTCTTGTATTTTATAATATAAACAATTGTCACATCTACTTTTAATATAACCATTTGTAAACATAAAATTATCAAATTTTTCATACCAATACAGAGGAGCCTTTTTTAAACCATATATTGCCTTTTTTAATTTACACACTTTTCCTTCTACTTCATAATCTTTTGGCAAATACATGTATAATTTTTCTTGTATTTCTCCATGTAAAAAAGCACTACATACATCCATTTGATAAATTTTCCAATGTTTATTTACACTTATAGCCAAAATAGATCTTATAGTATTTAATTTAACTACAGGTGCATAAATACTCTCATAAACATTTTGTTGTTGGAAACCTTTAGCTACTAATCTACACTTATACTGACTTATTTTACCCTCTTGATCTCGTTTCACTTTAAATACCCATTTACTGTCCACTATTTCACACTTTTCTGGCTTGTCTTCTAGTTCCCACGTGTCATTTTCATTTAATGCTTTCATTTCTAAGTTTATTGCTTCTTTCCACTCACTTGCATTGTCATTGCTTCATCATAGGATGCTGGTTCATCCACATCGACACTGAAATAACTCACAGCATAGTCTTCAAAACGTTTTGGTTGTTTCAATGTTCGCCTGGGTCGTAGTTGTTCATGTGTAGTTATATTTTCAGGCAACGGTAAGATATCCTGTTCATTTTCTGTTATAGGATTCACTTCATCTGACTCATCCTCTTTGTGTTCTTCATCTGTGTCAACTATATCTAAATTCACAATTGTTTCCTTCACATTTTCACTAACATCATAGCTTTCTTGTTCCGGTGTAAAAATTATTTCTCTTTCTACAGTTATCACATGTTTGTCTGGAAAATATACTTTGTATCCTTTCACATTTTCTGCATAGCCTATAAATATACCTCTTTTACTTTTCATATCTATTTTTTTTCGCTTTTCTTTAGGTACATATGCCCATACTTCATTTCCAAACACCCCTCTCAATGAGTTTAAATTAAAATTCTTGTTATGCCATACCTCATAAGGAGTTTTTCCTTCAACTGGACTTGTACCTGTACGATTTAATAGATATACAGCTGTATTGGCTGCCTCAGCCCAAAATTTCTTTACCATCTTTTTTTCTGCTAACATTGCTCTTGTGGCTTCAATAATTGTGCGAAATTCCCTTTCTGCTCGCCCATTCTGTTGTGGCGTATAAGCTACTGTCAATTGATGTTGTATTCCGTGCTCTTTTAATAGATCTTTATTTGCTCATTAACAAATTCTTTTCCATTATCACTCCTTATTACTTTCACAGATTTGCTAGTTTGTACTTTAACTTTTATAATAAATTCTTTTAATTTTTCACACACTTCGTATTTATTCTTCAGAAAATATATTGTTTTATAACCTGAATGGTCATATTTTAATAAGAATATATATTTTGAATTATTCAGAGATTGTTCTTCCATTGGACCACACAAGTCTATATTAATCATGTCGCAAATATCTTTAGATCTTGATGCACTAATTTCAAAAGGTTCTCTATGGTGTTTACCCTGCACACACGAACTACAGAATATGGAGTTTTCTTTTGCTTCGATATTATTTTTCTTTAATACATTTTTTATTTGACGAAAGTTTTGGTGTGCTAATGTCTTGTGCCACCACATTAAGTCTTGATTAATGTTATTAGCTGTTAAACAACTTTCATCATTATAACCGCTTCTCGAGATATCATTAAAGTCCATTTTGAATAACATTTTATATATCTTGCCTGATCGAATAGCCATAGCTCTCACTGAACTGTCTTTGTTAACAAACTTAGCACTTTCGGAATTTGAAAATAACGACAAACCCTTGTCTAAAGCACTTCCTTGAGAGAATAAGTTTATATTTAGGTCCGGTACATATAATACATCGTATAATGTAACTTTATGGAAATATTGTCCATTGAAAGCTTGTAGATTAATTTGGCCAGTACCAATCGCCTTTATATATGAGCCATCACCTATCTTAATTTGTTTTTTCTCTTTTAGTTCTTCGTAATTGTGAAAATATTCTTTACTTTTGCACATGTGCTGTGAAGCACCACTATCTAAAATCCAATCTGTATTCACTTGTGATTCAACTTCACTTGATATGACTACTAACGCAGAACTTCTGTCGTTGTTGTAATATCCTTGTTTGTTTACCGCACTTTCTTTTTGTTTTTTGAAATAACAATTTTTCATCAAGTGTCCCTTTTTCTTGCAGTAATTACATTCCACAATTTCTTTACACTGAAATTTCATATGTCCTTCTTTGCCGCAGCCGTAACATTTTCTTTCAAATCTTTTTGTTAATAATGCTACTGTTTCATCTTTCTCTTTTCCAAATCTTTCCTCTTCAATTAGAAGTCTTGCTGTCAAATGATTTATGTTTTGGTTGTCGCTAGGTACACTCTCCCACGCTGACCTGAAGTGTTTAAATTTTTCCGGCAATCCCATGATTATCTTAGTTATAATCATCTTTTCCGGTATTTCTTCTCCTTGTTGTTTTATTTTAACACACAAGTTCGTAATATTTGTTATAAAGCTGTTGACACTGTTCACGTTGTCGTCGAATTTTAAATTATAAAATTGTTCATTGAGAAGATGCATGCTTACATCAGATCTTCTATCATAAATACTTTCTAGTTTCAACCACATCTCACTTGCACTGTCACATTGCATTACATGTGTCAATGGTCCTTCATCCATCCTCGTAACGAGTATTTCCTGCGCCTTAGCATCTTTTAACCTCCATTTTACTGCTAAGTTTTCATATTCTTCACCAACCGGTTCCTTTTCTAACCCACTTGTAACCTCGTACAATCCTTTTGACTTCAATATTACTTTTACTTGAAACCTCCACACATTCCAATTATTGTTATTTAATTTATTAATTTTTAGATTTTTTATTTCCTCCATGTCTGGGCCCATAACCTTTGTATGGTCGCATGGGATTGTTGGGGACTTTTGGTACCTTATTTATAAAGACAAAATGAAGGTGTATTCAAAAATTCAGCTTATTACGAATTTTTCCCCAGACACAGCTATTTTTCGTCTAAATGTACTAGACTAAATAGTTTTTATAAAATTAATTAATTGTAAAAAAATGTAAAAATGTATATGTGTTACTATGAAAACAGTAAACACTGTTGCGCACGCCCTGCGTAATAGTAACTTTGCCGCACGGCGAGCGCAAAAGTACTACTTTACACACTGAAATGTCAATGAAAAAGCCTATTTTTATATTGTCATGCAACTTTTTCGATAATATTTAATCTTCTACTTATTACATTTTCTGTATAAATTGTTTCTTAACCTTGCCAACTAATTAAACCATTTAAACCTAATAATTAAATTACAATTATTGTAACGTTTGTGTGGTTTGTGTTATCTAGATATATTGCTCTTCACAAGTGCAAGTCAAATTAACATAATTGATTAAATTGAAACACTAGGTATATGGTACGTACGGAACTCGAGTCATACTTGACAAATTTTTGTTAATTAAGAATAGTTATTGATCTTATTGTTTCTATTAATTATAAGTTAAAAACTGTAATAGAGTTTAGTTATATATTGTTTCTGTGTTCAATACCAGTCATACTTTGATGGCAGAACTATTTCTTACAGTTGTGGGTCCGTTTCAAATTAGTCTTTGATGAACTGCAGTAAATGTGATGTGATATTGTGTGGAAACCTTCTAGCTCTGTGGATAAATGTTTTTTTGCTCATATATCAGGACTGGATCTAGAAATACTCTATTATTAAGAAATTTTGAGTGTAGGTATGTATAGATAATAATCAAAATAAAATAACAAAAATTAACTTTTTCTTAGTGATTTATATTTTTGCGAAATTTTCTTCTTCTTTAAACATTAAATATACACCAACGTAAATCTCTATTTGTTTGTTTTATACAACAGTAAAACTTTGCAATGTTTTCTCGGTCTTTTTAACCATCAATAAATTTAGGTTAATAGCTTTTATCCAACTTTGAACAACTGTTGAAAATCGATTTAACCTTAACAAAATCCACAATAATATATCTCTTCCACTCATAGTATTTATCATTTTATACCACATTAATTTTCGTTTCCTTTTTATAACATAATTTAATTTCCCTGCAATCTATCTGGTATTTAGTCTAATTGTAAGCTTTTTTCTTATTTTAAAATAATACATGACTACTTTTTCCGATATTATAATAACTTTATGCGTGAACTTACTCTAATTTAAGCGTATTTTTCTATTATAAGGGCTCATTCGTAAATTTCCGTATTACTAATTTTCATAAACCTACTTATAAAAATGTATCTATACAGGGTGGGGCATTTAAAGTGTTACAGATTATTATCTCAGGAGCATCGCATATTTGAAAATAATGTTCAAGCAAAACATGTTTGGTTGTAAGGGGGTAATCGAATAGTAATATTTATTTGTTGTTTTAACGTGGCTTTCAAGGATATTTGGTCAACATCATTTTTTTTAAATAGAAAACTTAGTTTTTATTTAGTTATCTTATTCTACCTGACAAACATGAAACTTTCATAGAAAACTTTTTTTTGAACAACCTACACTTTATAAGATATCTAACAAAATAACTTCGAGATTTTGTACATTCAAGATTTTTTTTACTCAGAGAAAAAGTACAAAAAATGATTATTTTGGTCTAATGAAACTTGTAGAATTATTATAGAATTTGTTTTAACATTTCGTATTTTTTTTTGCTAAACATTTTGTTAGATATCTTGGAAAGCTTAGATTGTTCAAAAAAAAGTTTTCAATAAGAGATTCGTGTTTTTTCACGTAGAATAAGATTACTAAATAGAGACCGTAAGTTACTATTTAAAAAAATGATATTAACCTTTAAATATCCTTGAAGTTCACGTTAAAATAACAACTAAACATTACTATTCGATTACCCCCTTATAACCAAATATTTTTTCGTCTTAAACATTTTTTTCAAATATGAGATGGTTCTGAGATAATAATCTGTAACACTTTAAATGCCCCATCCTGTATATACAAGATAATATGTATAATATGTTAGTTTTGCGATTAGAGCTTGTTGACATATTATTTACATGAGGTATGATTGATTCCAATGTACAGAAACGTTTAACACGTAAATGCAAGCAGACAGATGTATATACATATACCTAAATATAATAATATTTCCTCAATTTATTTCACAACATAAGATAATTACATCTTTATGCAAATAAACACAAATGTTAAATTAAATGTTTATTTATTTTTTCGGCCAATAAATTCAAATTAGTTTACATCAAACAGTCAATAAATATTTAGCGTTTATATTTTACATATTTTTCTTTGTACATATTCAAGTGATAATATTTGTGGTCGTGAATATTAAATGATGTATATTTTTTCAATATTGAAATCAAGAGTGATCTTTAATATAAATCTGTAAGTATAGGATTTCTTTGTACAAAGTGAATATTTTAATATTTCGTTAATTCATCTGAATTAACTCCTGAAACAGTTTTTATGATACTTTCAAAGAAATAAAATCGATTAATATCAAAAAGTTGAGCATGTAAATGAGTAGTATATTAACTACTGAACTGATAATCGTAAGGTTTTCATTGTTATATATACTATGTGTCACAGTTGGTTTATTATAAAGAAAATCAGAGCAGTATAAAGTGTATGTGGCTCCAATTTTTTGTTTTAAAAATTTTCTAAGACCAAACTGTTCCGCGTATTTTTTAACGGTATAAAATGAATTAAAAATTAATAACATTTTTATAGTTTTTTTTTCATATGTACCTACCCGGGAAAAAATGATAATATATAACGATATATTATAAGATATGTTCGCATATCGTTATATATGGTAATATATTAATTTTTGAGCCAAAAATATATTACTATATGTCGATATGTCTGATAATGTATAGTAATATCTTAATAAAAAGAGCTTAAAATATATTGTTATATATACTTGTACAAAGTAATGTCTGATAATATATGGTTATGTCTTAATATACATTTATTTTAAATATATATTAATATATCTCATAATATATAGTAATATCTTAATATATATCAGTCTACAGATGCAAGAATATATTGTAATATATAATTATATATTAATATATCTGATAATATATAGCGATGTCTTAATAAATATATAAACCCTCAGAGCTCAAAATATATCGTAATATATATTAATATATTGACATATCTGATAATATATAGCAATGTCTTATTATATATATCAACCCTCAGAGCTGAAAATATATAGTAATATATATTAATATATTGACATATCTGATAATATATAGCGATGTCTTAATATATATATATATATCAATCCTCAGTGCTCAAAATATATAGTAATATATATTAATATATTGACATATCTGATAATATATAACGATGTCTTAATATATATATCAACCCTCAAAGCTGAAAATATGTCGTTATATATATTTATATATTGACATATCTGATAATAATAATAATAATAATAATAATAATAATAATGCATCTTTATTCTTTTAGCAATTTACACTTGCATAGAATGAGTCAAAACGAAAAGCAAAATACAAACAAAAACAAAAATAAAAAAACAAAAATAAAAATAATAAAGCAAAAACAATGCAAAATACATAAAATAAAGCAGAATTTTAGTAATTGTAAGTAGTATTTATACTAATAATAGTAAAATTTTAAATTAAATCATCGTTCATAAAATCGTCTAGCGAGTAGTACGATTTGATTTTGAGAATAGATTTTAATTTATTTTTAAATTGGGTGAAAGGTAATATTTTTATGTAACTAGGTAATTTATTATATATATTTATTATTGAGTTTAACGGTCCTTTTTGAATTACAGTGAGTGTATGTTGTGTTATAATTAGGTCGGATTTGTTTCGTGTGTTATAATTGTGTGTTAATTTATTTTCTGTAAAGATTTGAGGATGTTTTTTATAAAAAAGTGCACATTCTAAAATATAAATATCAATAATAGTTAGGATGTTTAGCTCTTTAAAGAGTGGTCTACAAGATGTTCTTGGTTCAACATTTAAAATTACTCTTATACATTTTTTTTGAAATATTAAAATTTTGTTTATATTTATAGAGTTTCCCCATAGGATAATTCCATATCTCATATGTGATTCGATTATACCAAAATAAATGTTTAGTAAAATTGTTAATGGGACTAGTTTATATAAGATTCTCAGTGTATAAATATATTTATTTGTTTTGTTAATAATGAAGTCAGTATGTTTTTTCCAATTTAAGGATTTATCTATATTTATTCCCAAGAATTTTATTTCATCCTCTAATTTTATATTTCCAATATTTTGGATGTTTATATTATCTAATATATCCCCGTAGTTTCCAAATTTTATAAATTTAGTTTTTTCAATATTTAGTTTTAAGCTGTTGCTAGAAAACCAGTTTAATATTTTGCTTAATGAATCACTGAAGTTATTTATTAATAATTTACTGGATGGTTCTGTAAATAAAATTGCAGTGTCGTCCGCAAATAATGTAAATTTGTCGTTTGTTATGTTAGGTAGATCATTTATATACAATAGAAATAGGATCGGGCCCAGAATTGATCCCTGGGGTACTCCTCTAATTATTTCTTTAGTGTCGGATAGTATATGTAATTGAGTATTATTTTCAGTACTAATCAGTTGAACTTTTTGAGACCTATTGGTTAAGTAGGATTTTATTAAATTAAGTGCTGTTCCTCTGAAACCGTATTCGTATAATTTAGAACATAATAAATCGATATGTACACAGTCAAAGGCCTTAGTGAGATCTAGGAAAACTCCTAAATTTGAGTATTTTTTGTTCCATATTTCCAAAATATAATTTATCATGTTGAAAACAGCAAGGTTAGTGGAGAGACCACGTCTAAATCCATATTGACAATCTGTTATAATACAATATTTGAGTAAGTAGTCATTTATTCTATTTACAATAATTTTTTCAAACAATTTGGATATGTTAGATAACAATGATATGGGACGATAATTTTCGAAGGAATTGATATCTCCTTTTTTGTGTAGTGGTTTAATTATTGCTAACTTTAATTTATCCGGAAAAACTCCTTGTAGCATACAATTATTGATGATGAAAGTAAGAGGTTCGGCTATTAAATGAATACAGTTTTTTAAAATGTGAGTGGGTATAGAATCCCATCCTACAGATTTTTTATTTTTCATAGAGTAGCATACTTTTATTATTTCGGATTTATCACAGGGGTAAAAAAACATACTATCATAATTTTTTGTAAGATTGAAATTGTAATCTAGAAGTGGTTGGTCAAGATTTAGATGATTAGAAATATTAATAAAAAAATTGTTAAAATCATTTGCAGTATCGACATTATAGTTTTCAGTTTTTTTATCTAACGAGTGTCCGACCTTTGAAGTATTATTTAGATTGTTTATTATGTTCCAAACTGATTTCGATTTATTTTCAGAGTTAATGAGAATATTACTGTAATAATTGCTCTTTGCAATTTTAACTTTTGTCGATACTTCTTTACATATATTTTTGTATTTTAAAGTAAGATTCTTACAATTTAAACCATTTGTTTTAAAATCTCGCAACATAATAAAAAGATCATATTTATATTTACAAAGTGATTTAATTTCTGGTGTAAGCCAAGTTTTATCGGTTTTATTTGATGTATTTTTTATAATATTAATTCGTTTAATCGGAAAAATTAAGTTAAAATAGAAAGAAAAAATATCGTAAAAGTGATTATAACATTCGTTAGCGTCTATAGTATTGAAAATTAAGTCCCAATTTTCATTTGAAAGTAGGTAATTAAAGAGTATAATTTCGTCTTCGTTATATGTTCGTATATATTTAAATAATTTATTGTTTTTAATAGGGTTACTTTCGGTGAATACATTTAAACTTATGGCCATATGATCTGATAACGGTGATAAGATATTTATAGTTTCGTGAGAATTGTTAGAATTTGTTATTATATTATCAATGCAAGTTGATGACTTGTATGATATTCTAGTCGGTTCTTTGACTAAACATGTTGTGTTATAAGACGATAATATCAAATTAAGTCTAGTGTATTTATCAGAGTTTACTAAAATGTTCACGTTTAAATCGCAACAAATGTAATAGTTAATTTTGTATTTTGTGATTTTATATAAGAGCTCATCCAATTTATTAATATATAGCGATGTCTTAGTATATATATCAACCCTCAGAGCTCAAAATATATCGTTAATATATAGACATACCTGATAATATACTATTATACATTAACATATAATATTAGCCCTCAGCTCCGAAAATATATTGTTATATATATTTGCACATAGATATATATGATAATAGATAATCATATATTATAATATAATAATAATATACATAATATATGTATATACTAGTCATGAGTTCTGAAAATATATTATTCATATTAACCTTTTTAATTTTTGTTGTTAGTGCCCTTCTAAGTAAAAATGTTACCAACCTCTAATTTAGAATACATCAGAATTTTAAAATAAATTTTAAACATAATGTTGGTATGTAAATGTTATTTATGTAATCGTATTTTTCATCGGTTTTTTAAACTGTTAGCTAGAAAAATAAAAATATCGGCAAAAAACCTATTGGCCATTGAAGCTTACTTTATAGCATCTGTAAAAAAAATTACATTTCAATCTCGTTCTCCGCAAATATTTTTTTAACATTTAAATAGCTGATTTTAGAGTTTCCATTTTGAAAAAAAATCATTTGTTTATCCGCTATACTGATAAAATGGCTGAAGCACACTTTTTAAGCTTCAATAACTAATAGTTTAACGTTTTTTTAATTTGATACCCCTGGAAAATAAACATTGTGTAGTATAGAATATCCCTCAGAACAAACAAATAATACAGGGGTGTGGGGGGCAAAACAACCCTCTATCTCGTACAGAAGTCGACATTTACGATTTAATATTTACAATATTTATTGTAAATATATTTACAATATTTATTGTAAATATTAAATTTATCTCTGTTTCGCTACTTATCCATTACAGAAATCGTAAATATCTCGACTCCTGCGCTAGATAGAGGGTTGTTTTACCCCCCACGCAACTACAAATCTAAAGTATTTTTCCTGCCGGATCGAGTGAGACCAATTGCAACCCTTCATCTGTGATATGGGGCGAGTTGTGAATTTATTAATTAATTTAATATATGGGCCACAAATATCACTCAATACGCTTCTGTACATTTTTTTTATTTGATTAAAATATAAACAAGGTATATTATATATGTGAATTTGTTATTTTAACAATACGGGCCGAAAATATCACTTAATACGTGTCTGGTCTTTTTTTTCATTTTATTAAATTTAATAATAATATCTAATGTTTCTATGCTGTATTTACTGCAAATATTTAATTTTTCTCTGATTCCCTACTTATGGTATTCATTACAGAAAATCGTAAATATCTCGACTCCTCTGCTGGATAGAGGGTTGTTTTGCCCCCCACACCCTACAATCCCGAAGTATTTTTCCCGCCGGATCGATTGAAACCAATTAGAACCGTTCATCTGTGACAGTGGGCGAGTTATGAATTTATTAATTAATTTAATACACGGGCCTCAAATATCACTCAATACGCTTATGTACAATTTTTTAAAATTAATTAAAATATAAACTAGTTTTCTATACAGTATACATGTATTTGTAATTTTAACAATACGGACCTAAAATATCACTTAATACGTGTCTGAACTTTAAAAAAAATTAATTCTTAACCTCCCACCATGCATCATAATTATATTACTACGTTAAAGTACAGGTAGACAAAAGTTTAACTGTAAATATTTTATATAAATTAAATCTGAAATTAAGCAATTACAAAATACTGTTATTAATCGTTAGTTGCAAATAAGAAATGCAATTTAATTGTTAATCGTCAATTTTTGAATCAAATAAAAAAATTAGCTAAATAATGCCCAACTCTCTATGTGGATAGTTTTACATCAATAAGGAAATAAACTTTTTAGGGATATTAATAGATCAAAATTTAACATGGAAGGGGCAAAAAAACTGCATTATAGCTCAAAATTTGTGTACGCACTGTAAATAAGTTACAGAAAGACTGAAAGACCACTGTTATGTTTGTTTAAAACTTCTGTTGTACATATAAAATTAGTTCGACGCATGTGCGGTAGTTGACAAAGGGAAGCCGTTTTTAAGATAATCAGAATGCTGTCATTAAGTTAAGATGTAATGTTAAAAAGAAGTATAAATAATAGTTTTAAAAAGTGTATAACTGTTAAAAAAGAGTAGAGAAATTAAAATTAAATGAAGAAGAGTATTTTAAAAGTGAATATAATAAAAATTAGTTTTATTAAAACGTGAAAAGTGGTTATGTTTAAAATAATAGAATATCTTTAAATAATAGAAAAAAGTCAGTCATAGAATATAGAAGTAAATATTATTATATATGTATTGAATTAAATATAAGTGAAATCATTAAAAAAGTATAATAATAAAGATTAAAGAATAAATAAATATGAGTAGAAATAATCATATTTGAAGTTTAGAATACGATGCGTTAGAAAGAGATGGTGCATTCAATACTTGTGAATAAAAGAGAGCGAATTCATATTAATAATAAGTGGAAATAAATGTTATTTAAAGTATGTATAAAATATATAGGTATAATTAATAAAGACAAATGAAATGTTGAAAGGACAAATTAAAAGAATTGGAAAATAACAATATAAAGAACTAATCAAGTATACAGTGGAAAATTATAAACAATTAACATTGCAAGAATATGTATGTATAAGGGAACATAGTTTTAATTTAATACAAAAGGATAGCAAGATAGTGTCGTTTAAGATAAGTCAATATTTATAACGGTTAATATTTTTTTTATTTATAAGAAAAGATTATAAATTTAAATATACAGGCACCAGTCTGGGACACTTTAAGAGCAAGTTTTACTGTTTTTTTGGGATTAATGGGCTTCTTTTTTGTAATTCTCATGAACTCACGTTACTAATAAAACAACTACCCCTTTATTTAATCATTTTAATTACCAAAGTCCGCAAATATATTCTATTTTTGTTTTTTCAAATTATAGCCTATTATTTTTTTAATGTTTTTTCACCAATAGTGAACAACGTAAAATCAGTAATGGGCACCCAGTGGTGAACACTTGTTAAAAATTACAAAAATTACACAACACAAAAATTATAAAAAAAATAATCGTAAAATTTAAAACAATGAAAGAAGTTATGATAATATAACAATTAATAAATAGAGTGCATTAATAATTAGGACAGGACCGTATTAAATATTTATAAATAAATATAATATATATGTAAATGTTTTTCCTAAAAATTATATGAAAATGAATATGCTAAACAATGACAGTCTTGATATTGTTGTACCTAATTAAACCGAAATTTAATCTTAAAAAAATTAGGTGAGGCACGTATTAGGGAGAATTTATAGTAAATATTTTCGAGTAAAAATTGTATGAAAATGAATATGATTTTTATTCATTATACAAAATTGTAAATATCTCGGTTCTTATGCGAGGTAGGTGGTTGTTTTTCTCCCTAAAACCCCCTCCCCGTAGTAATTTTCCCGCCCGATCGAATGAAACTAATTACAACCCTTTATAGGTGACAGGCGTGATCGAGTTATTAATTTTTTCTTATTTTACTCTCAATTCATTATACAAAATCATAAATACCTATCACTAATTTTTCTTTTTGTATATTTTTGATATAAAAAAAGTTAATACGGGACTGTCCAAATTAATAAATGTTATAATTTGGTTTAATTTTATCAACGAAACAACTTTCCTTAATTTTTTTTACATCTTTGTGTATTTTGTAATATAAATATCATAAAAGAAATTCTTAATTTCATTATAACAGAGAATGTTAGTTACATAAAAATGTTTTAAATATACTCACTTCACTAATCATTTACATAAAAAATACACTTTTTTTGATAGTATGACATTTATAAATGTATACATATATGTAGATTAATATTCAGTAAGGGCAGTAATCAAACATCAACGAATATTTCTATTTCAGCACATTTAATTTTAAAATGTTCACCACTGCGATGTTGTCCCAGACTGGTGCCAGTACCTTATATGTTTAAAAAATTTAGTTATTAAGAATTTTTCTTATGTTCGGTATTATAAAGGAGCTCATTAATTTGCAAGCTTGCAAACACTTTCAAATGGGGTATCAAACTTATATGACAGTTCTATTGGAGTTTTTGACAGATAGTTTCATGCATAGGAAGTAAAAACAAAGGTATGTAAATTATATTTACTAAAGTCTATTTACTGATCTTGAGTAAAAACGGTAAAAATCAACTTACTGCGCATGAAACAAGATATAAGTTTGATACCTCGTTTGAAAGTGTTTGCAAGCTTACAAATTTTGCGAGCTCCTTTATAATACTGGAAGTTAGAGTGTGTATTTATAATATTTTACTATTATTGAATTATTAATATAAATGAGATATATTTTTTAAATACTTATTATTATTCAGTATTTGCTTTAATATATTTATGTAATTCCATTAAAACATAGTTTTTTTATAGATATAAGTAAAAACAAATTAAGCATTTATTAGTTTTTAAGATTATAACTTTTTTATGTCGTACTTTATGAATGTAGATTTGTATGGTATTATTTATGAATATTTTCACAGTATAATAAATTCAGTTCAGGGAAATTCTATTTTTATTTTAAAAAATCCATTTTTTTCTACTTTCATTATTTATAGGTCCAGTGCGAGTTCCAGGGTTCGTGTGTGTGAACGATTTCCGTTGGGGGTGTCAGGATATATAATAATTAGTTGGATCCCCCAGCATATAGTACAAAACATAAAAATACATTTTAATAAATTGTTATATATGTCAAGGTATAAGTATATATTATAATATATATTTATATCTTAATATATATAACAAGGTATAAATATATATTATAATATATACTAATATATGCTCAGAGCCTGATTTTGGCACGATCCGAGAATATATTTGTATATATTATGATATATATTAATGTCTTAACATATATAACAAGGTATAAGTATATATTATAATATATATTTATATCTTAACATATATAACAAGGTATAAATATATATATAAATATATTGTCATATATATATTAACATATTAATATATTACAATATATAAAAATATAATATAATATATACCAATATATTCTTGGATCGTGCCAAAATGAAGCCCTCAGCATATCTTACCGGTTGGCTCTTATAATATATGCTAATATATTATCATTTTTTCCCGGGTACCTATTAAATATATAGTGTATTCCAAGATGGTTAAGCCATAGGAAATTTAACATGGAGACAATTAGAAGTGTTGAGTAGCCTTTAATCAAATTTAACGATGTGTCATTGGTGCATTTTGAAATGCCGCCACAAAATTTAATAAAATTTTCATTAGTATTTTGATTTTAATTTTGTATCTGTCAAAAATTATTAAATATTTATTGTAATCACAGAATAATTAAAATATTATTGTAATTCATTCTGTTATTATTATCAACTAGTACACAATTAAAGAAAAACTGCAAATGGATACTTTTGGGTGTTATTTCTAAGTAAGAGATTTATTTAGCGTCGAATTTGAGGACTGACCAATACCTCATATTTCAAGCATAGGTAATAAAATAAATAATAATAACTAAAATTAAATTAAGTTACGAAAATAAATTAATATGTTTTATAGGGCATAATATGTATCGCAATTTCGAAGAAACGAGTTGTTTGAAATCCAAACCTAACTTCAGAAGAAGCATTGACTATAAGAGATTCATAAACACAATATATACAATAATTTAGAAGAACTGAAAGAACATTTTTGTTATACTTTATTTATGTATTTTTTAAATTAAATATAGTTATTTTTATGTATCCAGTTTTTACTGATTTCGTTCCAGTAAAATTTTGTAAGTGTAAATTAGAAATTAAAATACAATCATTTAGTTTGTGTGTAAAAAATAAATGCATAAATATAAACTATATCATAGAAAGTAAAGAATAAAACACAACATAAAATTTAATAAAACATCCAAGATATTATGATTATTATCATGACATTGACAGATATAAAATTGAAGACAAAATACTAATGACAATTTTATTAAATTTTGTGGCGGCATTTCAAAATGCACCAATGGCACATCGTTAAATTCGATGAAAGGCTACTACAACACTTCTAATTGTCTCTCACGGTGTTCAAATGACGACTTTAAATAAAATGTTCTTGCAGCCGAAATTTTTTTCATTGGGATTATTCTTGGATGTGTTCCGAATGTTTTTCTATAAAAATTTAAAAAATCCATTGGGCAGTTTTTAAAAAAAAAATTGAAAAACATTTTTTTCTACAACCGTGTAAAAAAGTAGGCTTTTTTATTGACATTTGCGCTCGCCGTGGTAAAAAGTTTTTTCATGCACGGCGTGCGCAAAAGTGTTTCCATAGTAACACATACCTACATTTTTACATTTTTAAATTACTAAAATTTAAGTACTATATTAATTATTGTAATAAACAAAATTATTAATAAAATTAAATGAAATATAAACAATACCTTAAGGTTTTTTTCTTGGCACAATTAATGGTATTATGTGTAATCTTACATTATAATATAAACCCTAATATATTTTTTATATAAAGGGTATAGCCGGGTAAGCATGCAAAAAGTGCCCCCAAAGGGAATCAAACGGTGAGTTAGCCGTTCGAAAGCATAAGGTCAGAAAACATTTTTCCCAAAATTTTAAACTGTTAGCCGCCATATTGGATTAGTTAGGGGGAGAAACGTCCATTTTCGATTTTATTTTTTTTCTTAGTTTCTATTATAAAACAAAATCTGAAAAAATTCATATAACTACTTTCGATCATTATAAACGTGCATGATTTTTTTGAAAATTTTTTGGCGGGAAATTCAAACTTAAAAAAAATTTCAAAACATTTTTTTGAATATTTTCGTGTGATAAAACTCAAGTACTATCTCAGTTTTTTTACTATAGAATAGTCACTTGGAGAGCTATTATTGTGAATTTTTTTAGTTTTTTAAATTTGGGGGATCTTAATGAAAAAATTCGAAAACAGTAAATATATTACCACGATTGTATCTCACTATGACAATGTATACAGGGTGATTCAGCACAGTCGTGCCAAACTTGAACAGTAAATTAAGAAAAATATTTTAAGCAAAAAACATTATATGAACATGTGTCCGTAAATTTTTCATGAGGGGGCTACAGCTCTCCAAAGTTTTTAGTCAAAATTAGTTTTTATTTAATATCTTGAGAACCCATTGTGCTACAGCTATGAAATTTGCTACAGGATTAAGTATTAATAAGTGTTATCTATTTTCAGTATCAACTACCAGTAATTTTGACCAGGGGTGTATGGGACCAGTGGGCCCATCGATTTTTATTTAGTATTTTTTATTTATTTTTTATTTTTCCTGAGTTGAGCACTTAAATAAGATTGTATGACACAAAATAGACAAACATATACTTTGCTCATTTATCATAGGATAAACCGTTTACTGGAAATATCGATGTAAAAGAAAGCATGCAGAATTTTACTTAATACGGATGCTTAAAATTACAAAAAATAATTTTATATTCTTGTTAATCAACAAATAACCATTTTAAGTATCATATTTTAGTTAAGCTACTAAAGTACGTGTAACAGTAATAGAACTGGCTATAGGTCTAAGAAGAAACATATTAGAAGTTATATTTACATGAACTTTATTTCTTACCTTTAATCATAGAACAAGAATATAAATTTATTTTTTGTAATTTGAAGCATCCGTATTAAGTAAAATTCTGCATGCTTTCTTTTACATCGATATTTCCAGTAAACGGTTTATCCTATGATAAATGAGCAAAGTATATGTTTGTCTATTTTGTGTCATACAATCTTATTTAAGTGCTCAACTCAGGAAAAATAAAAAATAAATAAAAAATACTAAATAAAAATCGATGGGCCCACTGGTCCCATACGCCCCTGGTCAAAATTACTGGTAGTTGATACTGAAAATAGATAACACTTATTAATACTTAATCCTGTAGCAAATTTCATAGCTGTAGCACTATGGGTTCTCAAGATATTAAATAAAAACTAATTTTGACTAAAAACTTTGGAGAGCTGTAGCCCCCTCATGAAAAATTTACGGACACATGTTCATATAATGTTTTTTGCTTAAAATATTTTTCTTAATTTACTGTTCAAGATTGGCACGACTGTGCTGAATCATCCTGTATACATTGTCATAGTGAGATACAATCGTGGTAATATATTTACTGTTTTCGAATTTTTTCATTAAGATCCCCCAAATTTAAAAATCTAAAAAAATTCACAATAATAGCTCTCCAAATGACTATTCTATAGTAAAAAAACTGAGATAGTACTTGAGTTTTATCACACGAAAATATTCAAAAAAATGTTTTGAAATTTTTTTTGAGTTTGAATTTCCCGCCAAAAAATTTTCAAAAAAATCATGCACGTTTATAATGATCGAAAGTAGTTATATGAATTTTTTCAGATTTTGTTTTATAATAGAAACTAAGAAAAAAAAATCGAAAATGGACGTTTCTCCCCCTAACTAATCCAATATGGCGGCTAACAGTTTAAAATTTTGGGAAAAATGTTTTCTGACCTTATGCTTTCGAACGGCTAACTCGCCGTTTGATTCCCTTTGGGGGCACTTTTTGCATGCTTACCCGGCTATACCCTTTATACGATCATAAACCTTTCAGTGGATTTTTTTCAAATGTTCACTGTTTTTAGTTTCGTACTTTATACAGTGCTTAGGCTATTTTTTTTTCCACAACACTATAATAATTTCTGTGATGTGTATTTTTTTGTGAAAAACGGCATGTAAAATTGGCACACAATTTTGCTTTCCAACTGAATTTAGGAGTTTCGGTAATAGTCGTTTGTTTTGCCAGGTAGTGTGATGGTAGTTTGAAAAATACAATTTTTACGATAATTTGATAAATTCTAACATTTGACTGTTGTGTTTTGTTTACATCTGTCAGTATATGACATTTATAAAGAAGAAAACACATGGATTTTTATTTACATTATAATAAAAAACACACTGATGAAATAATTGATTAATTTTAAAATGTCTGATTTGTGAATTAATTATAATTACTACGTTAAAATAGATTTTGAATGAAATTATCAAAAATACCAACAAGGAAATCATAAACAGTTGTTTTTGTCTCAAATACATCAGGTGCGTGTACAGAATATTGATGATATTAGTCTAATTTATATTTAATATAAAAAAGTTTACGTTTAATATTAATTACGTCAGGAGCGGCGAATTAAAAAATATTTATAATTGTTTTTTTCTAAATTGTTCAAAAATTAAAAATTTCAGAAAAATATGAAAATAATAAATAAGTCAGAGGCGTGTAAAAAAATTGCAATTATCATATTCTAATCAAATTTTATTTAAATATTTATTATTTTTTGAAAGTTGTAAGATTGACATAACATTATCTAAAAATGTATAAATAAAGTCAGGGGCGTCGTATTAAAAAAATGTAATTGCTTTTTTTTAATTGTGACTTGAAAAATTGATTTTGATTGAAATTGTTGAAAAATTATAAATTTCAGAAAAATATGAAAATAATAAATAGATAATGAGCGTATGAAAAAAATTTACTATGATCATTTTCTAATAAATTTTTATCTAATGATTTATTATTTTTTGGAAATTGTGAGATTGATATAACATTATCTAAAAATTTATATTTAAACATAATAAAATCAGTAGCGTCGTATAAAAATATTTAATTTTTTTATTTTTTAATCATGACGTAAAAAAATGATTCTGTTTGAAATTGAACAAAAATTAAAAACTTTAGAAATACATATATAAAAATAATAAATAAATAAAAAATTTGTATTCATTCGGTTGTTGTGAAATTGATGTTATTTACCCAAAAATGTATATTTTATAATAATTAAGTTAGGGGTGTGGTCTTAAAAAATTGTAATTTAGTATTTTTTCATAAGATTATATAAATAACATAAAATAAAGATCGTAATAAAATAATTTAACCTAATAAATAACATAGAACATGCTTCTACGCATTATTTCAATATGTTGAACGCAAAATAATATGGAAATTGATATTCGAAATAATTTATTGGTAATTTTTTAACGTATCAAAATTTATTGATAAGGGCCAGTGGCGTAGGAACGGGGGGTTTTGGGGTCGAACCCCCCCCCCGAAATTTTAAAATATATGAAATTAGTATAACAATTTGGAATTTTTGTGATAATACCCCCCCCCCCCCCCCCGAAATTTTCAATGCTGTTAAAATATGCGAAATAAATATAAAAATTTTGAACCAAATAACCTTTTTTTTTTTTTTTGGTCATATAATTCATTGTATTTAATTAAACAACTAAAAAAAAAAAAAAAGGTCTATAATTATAATTTTCAATTGTGTGACCTTTTTTTTTTTTAGTCAATAAAAGTCATAATCAACAAAAAATTTTGCTTTTTCAATCAAAAAAAACTTCGCATATTTTTTGGAATATCAAAACCCCCCCCCCCCCCCGAAAATTTTTCTTACTACGCCACTGATAAGGGCATAAAATAAACAAACGAGGGTCGCAGCCGAAGGCTGAGACCCGAGTACGTTTGAGGTAAGGGTGATTTGTACATGTAAATCGTAATATTAATGGAAAAGTGATAATGATAAATGATTATCCCCGCCAAATTCAAGAATTATTTACTTATCAGCGTTTAAAACAATTACAGTGAAATATTTTATAATAATTTGATATGGCAGAAGTTAATATAAAAAAATAATTTATATCTTATCAATCAATATTTTATCAAATGTGGCACGATTTGGGGTTGGGGCGCGTAGCGCCCAGGGGCAAGGCCCCTAGTATATATATATATTTTAAAATTTATATGTCTGTCCGCCGACTATAAATTTATACGATCATAAACCTTTCAGTGGATTTTTTTTAAATATTCACTGTTTTTAGATTCGTCCTTGATACAGTGCTTAGGCTATTATTTTTGTTCAAAACATTTATACTTTTTATGCTCTTGATTTTTTTACAAAAAACGACGTGTAAAATTGGCAAAAATTTTACTTTCTGCGTTTAATTTGAAATTTAGCAGTTTCGACACTAGGCTTTTGTTTTTGAAATTCTTAGAATTTCGTCGCTGTGATTGGTCAAAAATTGACATTTCGTATGAATTTTAAACACTCCACGTGGACTTGATATTTGCCTGTCATAAACAGCTGTTTTTTATTTGAAATACGTCAAGGGCGTGTACAGAAATGTGTCAAATTGGTACATTGCAATTAAATTGTATATAAATGAAAATTTTAACCAAAATTGGTTGATATATTGATGTAATTAGTATAATGATTTATATTTAATATAAAAACGTTTATATTTAATAAGAATTACGTCAGGAGCGTGGTTACAAGAATATTTTTTATTTCTTTTTTCTGATATAATTGTATTAAAATGAAACGGTTATTTTAGTCATTTAGTTATTGTGGGGATTGATGTAATTTGCCCAAAAATTTATATTTATTAACAATTAAGTCAGGTGCGGCATAGTAAAAAATATTTTAAATTATTATTTTTTAAGAGTTGTATAATAAACATTTTTGAAAATCATTTGGTGGTTCAAAGATAAATGTAATGTATCGAACAATTTATATTAAATAATAATAAAGACAGGGCTGGAGTATTAAGGGGAAACACCAGATATGTTCAAAAATTAATGATTTTTGCGATTTTTTAAATTTATTTAATAAATTCTTTTAGTATTGTCAGTGGCACCGCATTAAAAAATATTTAAAATTGTGACGAAAAAAAAAATTGATTTTATTGAAATTGAACAAAACTTAAGAAATTTATAAAAATAATAAATAAGTTAGTCTTTTTTTTGCGTAAACATAAAATAAAAATCGTAATAAGATAATTTAACCTAATCGAAAATGTTTCAACGCATTCTTTGAATATGTTGTAGGCAAAAAAATGTGGAAACTGATATTTACAATGATTTTTTGGTAATTTCTCAAAGGTATTATCAAAATTAATGGTAAAAGTATAAATTACGATGGATACGAGGGTCGCAGCCGAAGGCTGAGACTCGAGTACGTTCTAAGGTTAGGGTGATTTGTACATGTAAATTGTAATATTATTGGAAAGGTAATAATGATAAATGATTATCCTCGCCAAATTGAAGAATTATTTACTTATCAGCATTTAAAACAATTACAGTGAAATATTTTATGAAAATTTGATATGACAAAAGTTAATATAAAATAATAATTTATATTTTATCAAACAATATTTTATCAAATGTGGTACGATTTGGGGTTGGGGCGCGTAGCGCCCAGGGGCAAAACCCCTAGTACAAAGTATATAAATTAATTATTATATTATATTATTGTTAATATTATATAATCAATAGGGTTGTAGAAAAAATATTGTGTGCACCTCGGGTGTAAAATGCGTTTTTATTATAGATTTTACACCCTAGATACACAAATAACTATTTTAGAAAAAACTTCAACATAAATTAATACATAATGTATGAATAACTAAATACAGAAGTATATACAGGGTGTCTAAATACCAGGGTACAGTATGGGGATCTCGGAAATTATAAGAGATAGAGATTCGGTTAAATGAGAGAAAAGTTACCTTTAAGAGGGGACAGTTCAATGGTGTATTTACATTTTACAAAAATTTCATAGTCTACTAGATATTAGCCAAAAACCATTTTAGTCCGAATTTTTCCATCGTGAATATTTCTTAAGCGACTTGAAATTTAAAAAAATGTTTCAAATAAATGCTGTAGTGTTTAATTGTCTATTTAGAAATATTTTTTTAATTTTCAGAAATCTCGTAGTTTTTGAGATATGAGACTAACTTATGTTTTCTTAAATAGAAGCAATATGAAATTTTGTAATTTTCGAACAGAAGATTTTATTACCTTTTCAATGATATGCAACTTGATGTACTTACTTTTCAAAATATCTCAAAAAATGATCAAAAAGTTTTTTTATTTATTTAACACACTGTATGATCCAAAGATGGCTATGACAATCAACAATAAGATTTTTAAACAACTGAAAATTTACTTATAAGCTATCATAGCATGAATTAACTATTGTATTAATAAAAAAGACATATTTTATTTATTTAATAGACCATACCAGCCAAAGATGGCTATGGCTATCTAAAATAAGATATTTATTAAATTAACTTATAAAAAATGTAATTAGTAATTAATTGTATTTATAAAAATAATTCAAATTTCAGTTGTTTGTTGATTGTCATAGCCATCTTTGGATCATACAGTGTATTAAATAAATAAATAAATAAATACTTTTTGATCATTTTTTGAGATATTTTGAAAAGTAAGTTCATCAAAATAACGGTTCGAAGACCTGGTTTTTTTCTCATAAATTAAAAGGCTTATAAGTAATTTATCAATTGTTTTTTTTTTTAAATATTGTTGTTGATATGATAGCGATAGCCATCTTTGACTAGTATTGTGTATTTAATAAATTAAAATATGTTTTTTTTTATTAATACAATAGTTAATTCATGCTATGATAGCTTAAAGTAAATTTTCAGTTGTTTTTAAATCTTATTGTTGATTGTCACAGCCATATTTGGATCATACAGGGTATTAAATAAATAAATAAATACTTTTTGATCATTTTTTGAGATCAATTGTTTTTTTTTTTAAATATTGTTGTTGATATGATAGCGATAGCCATCTTTGACTAGTATTGTGTATTTAATAAATTAAAATATGTTTTTTTTAATTAATACAATAGTTAATTCATGCTATGATAGCTTATAAGTAAATTTTCAGTTGTTTTTAAATCTTATTGTTGATTGTCACAGCCATATTTGGATCATACAGGGTTGTTGGGGCTGGTAATGAATTCCAACACAGTTATTATTTGTATTCTTTTATTAGTGGACTGTATTTCTTTTGCTTTAAATAATTTGTAACAGTTGTTGAGTTATGAGAATAATTAATAATGGTTTTATTGATCTTTTTTATAATCACAATAATTTTATTGATCTTGAATATATTTTTCTTGTTGATTACTATATTGTTTTTCATAGACTTCTATTTAATTTAATAATTAATGCAAAGCAATCTACTAAAACATGTTATCGTTAACATAACTGCAGCGCTCGACAAAAATGTAAAGAATAGTTTAGTGTAATGTGAATTTAATACAATTACAATATTTTATTGTATTGTTAGAATAATTGTTTTTGTTTAAATCGTTTGATTTATCATAAATGATTTTTCTAAGAAATAATAATAATTAATATACTACATGAAAGTATATTAAACATATATACATATTTATATTTTATTCGATAGGCAATGGAGCTATCTTACTAATGGAGCGAATTATATCTCCTTTTTTTGTTTTTATTTCAGCTATACGAGCCCTTTTGTCAGAACCTGTGATTAGTTTAATAATTCTACCTAATAACCAAGTTTGTGGTGGTGCGTTATCGTCTTTTATAAGTACCAGTTGATCAATTTTTAAATTCACTGAAGAACTATGCCATTTAGGTCTATTCTGTAATTGATTTAAATATTCTTTTTGCCATCTTTTCCAAAATTGTTGCTGCAATTTTGTACATAATTCCCAGTATTTGAGACGATTAGTTTTTGATTCAGATATATCTCTTTCTGGTAATGATGTTAAAGGACAACCGATTAAAAAATGACCTGGACTTAAATAATCAAAGTCATTTGGATCATCAGTTATTTGACATAATGGCCGTGAGTTTAAAATTGATTCAATTTGAATTAAAATTGTATTTAATTCTTCATATGTAAAATTACTTATGCCTACAACGCGTTTTAAATGAAATTTAATAGACTTAATTCCAGCTTCCCATAGACCACCAAAATTAGGAGAATATACTGGAATAAAATTCCATTGTATTCCTTGTTTTGATAAGGTGTTTTCTATTTTTTCAATGTTACCTTTAGCATTAAAGAATGAATATATATCACGTAGATGATTTCTAGCACCTTTGAATGTAGAACCATTATCGCTGTAAATTATAGTGGGACAACCGCGTCTACCTATAAATCTTTTGAATGCTGCCAAAAAATGGTCAATTTCTAAACTAGTGATTAATTCAATATGAATTGCCTTTGTAGTAAAACATACAAAAAGAGCGATATATGCCTTTGTGATTGGAGATTTTTTGAATTTGGATTGTTTAATTGAAATAGGACCGGCAAAATCAATTCCAATTTTTTGGAAAGGTCGTGCAATATTGACTCTATCAAAAGGCAATGATCCCATTAATTGAGTTGAAACCTTTGCCTTTGTTTTAAAGCATTTTATACATTTGTGTATAATTCTTTTAACTTCGCGATTTCCTTGCACAATTAGTTAATTTTATTCCTGCATGTAATAACATTGTATGCTCATTTTCAATAATAAGACTTGTTATAAAGTTTTTAGACGGTAATATTGCTGGGTGACGTTGCTCAAATTTTAAAATAGAATTTTGAAGTCTCCCACCGACGCGCAAAATACCTGTATTATCTATAAAAGGGTTTAACATTTTTAATGAACTATGTAGTTCCCTTTTATTATTAATGTCATTTATTTCCGCATGGAAATGTTCATTTTGTATACATTTAATAATTAGTAATAAAGAATAATTTAGCTCCTTTACTTTTAAAGGACCCGTTTTCCTATTAGCTTTATTAAGAGTATTATTTTTAAATCTAATACAATAAGCTACTATTCTTTGTAGTTTATTTATATTTGAAAATTTATTGAATAATATAATATTTAATTTATTAACTGTATGCAAACATAAGACATTTTCGTTAATCAAATTAGAATCGTTTTGTTCATTTAATTGCCCATTATTATAAATATTATTTTTGAATTCATATGATGACTCATTAATATAATCGGGACCTTGCCACCATAGTTTATGATCAATAAATAACTGAGGATCTAATCCTCTTGAAAGACAATCTGCGGGATTGTTTTCTGATTTAACATATAACCAATGTGCATCAATTAATTTACTTGTTTTTTGTATTTGATCGACTCTATTTGAAACGTATATTTCTAGTTTTAGTGTATTAGATAATATCCATGATAATACAATTTTTGAATCAGAATGTAAATATACACCTGTAATATTTTTATTTAATGAATGATAGACCTTCTGCATTAATTTTATAAGCAGAAGACTACTATTGAGTTCTAATCTCGGTATAGTTAATTGCTTATTTATAGGAGCTACCCTTGATTTTGCACATAATAAGTAAGTGCGAACTAAACCGTTGCTATATGTATTTCTTAAATAAATGCAACATCCAAATGCTACTTGACATGCATCTGCAAATCCTATTAATTCGCTTTTTATCGCGTTATCAAAATCTAAACAGCGTTTAAGTTTAATGCTATTCATATTTGAAAGTTCATTCACGAATTTTTCCCAAATATCAGCTAAATCTTTAGGTAAAGGTGCATCCCATCTAAGACCCTTAGACCAAAGTTTTTGTATAAATATTTTTGCTGAAACAATTATTGGTCCGCAAAAACCTAGAGGGTCATAAAATTTTGCTATGAAACTGAGTACCTTTCTTTTTGTGTATGGAATTTCTAAATTTATAGAAGGTCCTGACATTTTAAATGTATCAGATTTTATATCAAATGAAAGACCTAATGTTTTTATTATAGCTTCGTTAGATTTATTAGAAATTTCGATTTCATCGAAATGTTGTAATTCTATAGGAATATCTTTAAGTAATTCGGGATGATTTGCAGACCATTTGTGTAATTCGAAATTAGCTAAGGCAAGTAGATTGATTAATTCTTGTTGAAGATTTTTTGTCTCTGAGAGAGAATTAGCTCCCGTTAAAATATCATCAACATATGTGTTCTCTAATAATACTTTTGAGGCTAACGGATATTTTTCGGTTTGCTGTATTGATAATTGTTTAAGACAATTTGTAGCTAAATAAGATGAAGAATTTAATCCATATGTAACTCTAGTTAATTGTATGATTTTTAAAAGATCATTTGGATTTTCTCTCCAAATTATTTGCTGCAAACAATGATGCTCTGGGGCTACCATTATTTGTCGATACATTTTTTTAATATCAGTAATGAATACGTATTTATATGTTCGAAAACGAATTAAAATATCGAAAAGTTCAGGTTGAACAACTGGACCTGTGAACATTATTTGATTTAACGATATTTTATTTTTTGTACACATAGAACCATCAAATACAACTCTTATTTTTGTAGATCGTTTGTCATTACGAATAACAGGATGATGAGGTAAAAAATAATTGTTATTTATATTTGCTCGAATATGTGCAAGATTAAAAGGTATCACTTTTGCGTGATCCAATTCAATGTATTCATTAATGAATTTTGAATAGTTTTTAAACAATTCTGGATCTGCAGCGAAGCGACGTTCTAAATTATAAAAACGTTTTACGGCTATGCTAAAAGAATCTCCCATTTTAAGTTCGTTTAAATTACGCTTAAGTGGTAAATGAACTTGAAAACGGCCATCTACTTGAATAGTAGTATTTTTAAATATTTTTTCGCAAATATCATTATTATTTGAACTATTTAAATCAGCTGATACTTCTTCGGATTCCCAAAATTTGGTTAGTAAATTTTCTAATTTCTGATCAGTATTTACCAGCATTGTTACTGCGTTATTACAATTTTCAGATATATCATCATTGGTAGATATTGGTATCGGACCGCATACTACATACCCGAATAATGTTTTTTGCAGAATGGGTTGATGTGCATTTAATTTAATTATATTACCAAGAATAATTTTATAATAAATATCGGCACCTAACAATAATGATATTTCACCTGGGATATTAAAAGTATCATCAGCCAAATTAATATTTTTAGGAATGTTCATAGTTTCAGTGTTAAACTGAATATGTGGCAAATGCGAAGTAATTTCTTGTACAATCGCACAATCAATGAATGTTGAATAATTAAAACAAAGAGAATTAATTTGTAATTTTACCGATTCATTAATTGACGTTTGATTGCCATTTAAACAAGTAATATTAATATTTTGATTATAAGATTTTAAATTTAATTTTTTAAATAATTCTTTAGTAATGAAAGATATTTGTGAGCCTCCATCAAAGAGAGCTCGAACGATTATAAATTCGCCTAATGAATTTTTGACTGCTATTTTTGCAGTAGGTAAAATAGTATGTTTAGTTGTATTGTAATTAATTAATACCGTACGTATGATTTTGGTATTATTATTATCAGATACATTTTGTTTTAAATTACCGTCACATTCATTATTTGATGTGTTATTATGTAATAAAGAATGATGATATTTATTACAATATTTACATGTTGTTTTTCTGCATTTACCGCTATGTTTATTTAAACAGTTTTTACATAAATTATTTTTATTTATATAATTATATTTTTCAGCTAATGAATCATTTTGAAATTTATCACACCTATAAATTGGATGATAATGATTTGAATTACAAAACGAGCATTGCCATGATTTTGTATTTTTTGATTTAATGTTTGCTAATAAGCAAGTTTTTGGCTTTTGCTTATTACTAGTAGAAGATTCTTCTACAAATTCTAGAGCATTAGCTCTGTGTTCTAAGAAATTCAAAAACTTTTCGACATTAGGTTCTTCATCAATATCTTTTTCTAATTGATATGCCCTATTTGTGTACATATCTAATTTTTGAATTAATATAAACAATAATAATGTGTCCCAATACTGTACTGGTTGCCCTAATGTTTTTAAACAATCAACTTGTTGTTTAATGTTACTTATGAAATCGCGTAAATGTTTTGCATTCCCCTTTATCAAATTCGGAGTTTCTAATAATAATTTTAAATGAGCATTTATAATACTATATTTATTATTATACCTTTTATCTAAAATATTTAACGAAGCTTCGAATGATTCGTTAGTTAATGGAAGATTAACTATTAATGCATGTGCTTCTCCCTTTAGATAGTTTCTTAAGTAGTATAATTTTTGAACATTTGATAAAGTAGGGTTGGTTAGTATTAGTGCTGTAAATAAATCAATGAATGGTCTATATTTACTAATATCATTACCATCGAATACAGGAATTTCAATATTAGGTAATTTTGTATAATTGGGTGTTTGATTATGATTAATGTTTGTATTATTAGGAATAGAACCTATCGAATTGTTTTTATTTGAATTAAAATTTTGAATTTTGGCTAAAATTTTGAAGTACTTTTCTTCAGTTTCTAACCGTTCATTTTCAAGGGAATCAATTTCAGTTGCATCTGTATGAGATATTTCAATTTCATTTTGTATGGAATTAAAATTTTCAAAACTTATGTTAAGCGTGTTTTCTCGTACAGATATTTCATGAATATTAAATTGTAGCCCTTCTTTTAATAGTAATTCGTATTTATTGATTGCCGTTTCAATCCTTGAGATTGCGGATTTTGCAAGCTGTCGTTGCTTTTTTAATTTAATTAATTCGCTCATTGCTAATAATTAATTTTAATATGGATTTGAATAATAAATATATATGCCTAGCTTGAGTATCTTCTAATGCCTAATTTACACTGAAGAGTATGAATATGATTAACCAGCGTATATATATTTATATTGAATGAATTTAAGTACTTAGACTTGGTTAACCTCAAATATAATTTTATATTAAGGTGAATGAATTGAGTTATATTTTTTAATTGAATTGCCTGAACTCAAATGCAATCGTTTGCATTGAAGTTGGAATATTTAAGAATGCCACATTACTAATATCGTAGATACAATCATTTATGATAATATATATTGCATGATTTTGAGTGTGCAAATGTAAATATGGGTAGATATTGTAATGTGTTGTATTTGTATTGTGTTTATATTAAAGTCAATATGCTATAAATGAATTTTGTATATGAATTAACCAAATTAATTATCTCTTACAATATAAATTTGACAGTAAAAATTTAAAAAAAACAAATGAATATATTTTTTTAATGAAACGTCAATTGACGAAAAGATTAATTAAATACTCTTATCTGGTTCAAAATTGGATCTTGATATTTCTTCTCACACCAGTTTTGTGTGCAGGTACTTCGTATATGCAGATCTTCTTTTTCCAATTTTCTTTCTTCTGTTTTTTGTTGATATTTAATTTATTCCATCAATTCCATTCCATATAATTCTTCAATAAATTTCTTCTTCAAATTCGGTTCGAAATGACCATATGTTGGGGCTGGTAATGAATTCCAACACAGTTATTATTTGTATTCTTTTATTAGTGGACTGTATTTCTTTTGCTTTAAATAATTTGTAACAGTTGTTGAGTTATGAGAATAATTAATAATGGTTTTATTGATCTTTTTTATAATCACAATAATTTTATTGATCTTGAATATATTTTTCTTGTTGATTACTATATTGTTTTTCATAGACTTCTATTTAATTTAATAATTAATGCAAAGCAATCTACTAAAACATGTTATCGTTAACAAGGGTATTAAATAAATAAATAAATACTTTTTGATCATTTTTTGAGATATTTTGAAAAGTAAGTACATCAAGTTGCATATCATTGAAAAGGTGATAAAATCTTCTGTTCGAAAATTACAAAATTTCATATTGCTTCTATTTAAGAAAACATAAGTTAGTCTCATATCTCAAAAACTACGAGATTTCTAAAAATTAAAAAAATATTTCTAAATAGACAATACTAAACCCTACAGCATTTATTTGAAACATTTTTTTTAAATTTCAAGTCGTTTAAGAAATATTCACGATGGAAAAATTCAGACTAAAATGGTTTTTGGCTAATATCTAGTAGACTATGAAATTTTTGTAAAATGTAAATACACCATTGAACTGTCCCCTCTTAATGGTAACTTTTCTCTCATTTAACCGAATCTCTATCTCTTATAGTTTCCGAGATCCCCATACTGTACCCTGGTATTTAGACACCCTGTATATAATATAATATATGTAATATAATATATGGGTAATTCTACCAAAGTTGGGTAACATTTAACCATATTTGTTTATTATAGTTTTTAAGTATAATTTATATGAATTTTGGTATGAGGAGATCGATAATATAATTAATTTACTGTTCTAGATTGGGCCAGTCACTTTTTTAAATATTTTGAGAGTTATTTGATTTTTTCTAATTTTACCTTCCAGGGGACTGATGAGGGAAACATGGTACTGATTAAATACACAATTTCATAGGAAATCATAAGATTTATTGTTACTTTGGGCATGTTTTACACTAAATATCTTAGAATCTAATAATGGCACATACCTTAAGAATTAAATCACATTGGTAACTATTGAGTTTACCTACAACTATATAATACCGTATGTACTATCTCAGTCTTCAAAACAGTCTTTTAACATTTTTATTACTTATTATACTTTGAAGTAGTTTATCTTAAAAGTAAACAATTGATCAACAAACTCAAAAATTCGAACAAAAATAAGACGAGGTATGTCTTGAGGTAATTTTACTCACTAGATATCAATTACAAAATATAATGACTTTAAAACAAGTAACAATTAGCTCTTTTACTATAACGAAAATAATTCTTCTAAAACATTAACAGTAGTTTAACAACATAATAAAAATTACTTTTCAAAAACATCAATTTTTTCTTTAAATTGGTAAAATACCCTCTTCCCTTTTGTGACAAGGTTTGGTACAGGTAGTTTTTTTATTACTTGGTCTACTGGCACATCTGAAACATCACTTTCATCCAGCTTAAACAGAGTGCCATCATCGTTACAAATTTTCAAAAAAGTCACTCTCAATTCTCCATCTTCATTATCAACAGCAGAGCAGATCCCCGCATAATGATATTCTGTTCTTCGTGCTACATACTTGACCAAGACATAATCACCACTGCTGTAGCGACTTTGTTGCTGTACTTTTGCACAGTCGCTAACTCCTGGCATTTCCAAGTTAGAGGTGCTATTGTTGTGTCTCACGTAAGCGGATAGTGGTAGAGGATCGTCTTCGGAGTCGGTGAATACAGTCGAAATATTTAGATGTGTATCGGGTAGTTCTGTCTCATACCTAATTGATCCTAGCCTGTAATGATCACATCCATCAGGCTCGCAGAAACAACTAAGTGATTTCATTGTAAGCTGGTTTGGAATATAAGCAGAGCCTGTCACCTGATGCACCAATAGCGTCCCATTAAAAGCGACTACTTCGGACGACTTTTCGTTAATTAAGGTATTCATTTGCTCAATTTCACGTTCTTCAATTATATCTACTCGTATACCTTGACATTTCTCGCGAATGACAGCAGCAAACTCATTCAAATCAGTTACGTCACCTCCTGTAGCAACCACTTGATCTGCTGTTCGCTTACATGTGGCCCCTACACCATCGGGTGCCCCCTTTCCGTGGCCAGCTTCATGGTAGTTCCAAGTATATGTTATAATGTTAGGGTACATTTGTTGCAGCTTACAGCCCAGTACGTAGAACATGGTCTTGTTTCTGTATTGGGTGACAGGACCATCGCTGAGAAAGTGAATATGGTGAATATTTGGTGACAATGATGCCATCACTGGTTGTAGATGGGCCCAAATTGCTCCGACATTATGGGACAAATTTGATGATATAGTACAATGTGAAATAACAGAGTTTTTCAGGTACACAACCACAGTATGTAGTGAAATTTGGGTACGCGAACCGCCAAAATGAAAAGATTGAATCTCTTGGTTGTACTTAGTACAAAAATTCTCTGAAAAGTCCATATTCACTATGACATCGTTTTCAGATAAAGAATCCTTTAGTTGTTTAATTACATTGTATTGGTGAACAATGTAAAAAACATGGCGGAAAAAATTCTTCAATTCTTTTTCAAATATTGTAACGAGAGTTCTAGGTAAGATTTCCTCTCTTTCTTTTTTAAACTTTGTAATAAACCGTTCTTTCTTTGTCTTGAGATCAATTATGGACTCCTTTTTTCTTACCCACTGCTTCAATAAGATCGGCTTTGAATGATTGAATTCTTTGTAAGTTATAGTTTTTAAGCAACAGCTCTCACACGTTCTCGCTAGACATCTTTCCGAGTATCGATCGCAACAAAGCATTTCCAGCATAATTTGATGATTACTCACTGTTGTAATATTTGCATTTTTTAGAGCAGCAAGTTTGAGATCCATGTTTTCGTGGATCGTGCAAGCACAGGTATTGCGGCTTGACAAAGTAGGGTATACAACCCAAAATGGTCGTAGTCGAGCAAATAGAGAATAACTGATCAGAAATGGAACTGTTTTCAAAAACTTCTTGTGAAGATTTTTCAAACTATCAAGCAAATATCGTTTCTGTTTTTTAATTTGCTTTCGAGAGATAAATTCTTTCTTTCCGGCTGCTAGGCGGCTATTAGCATCATCTTCTAAAAATTCCTGGATATATTTTTGCAATGGTATTTTGCCATGCTTTTTCGTTGATACTGTAAGGTTATGCCTTGTTTTTTTGTATGTCACTACTTTGTTTTTGATTCTCCAAAGTTTGTATTTATCTACTACACTTCCAGATATAACTTGTTTAAATATTGTTTTTTCTTTATGACTCTTTATTTTTGCATAGTTTTCTTCTAGCTGAATTTTCATGACTTCACCGAAAAGGGCCTTCTTTACTAATTCTTTTTTTTTAGTTACATCTACACTCAATTCTTCAATTCTCTTTTTTGGTGTTTTCTCGACAGATTTTATTACCTTTAACTATTTTTTAACACGTTTATACTTTTGACGATGAGTATTCACTTTTGTTTTTAATTTTAAAATAATGGCATTCATTTTTTTTATTTGGCTATTTCTGTACTTTCTCTGTCTTTGGCTTCTCTTTTTGGCTTCTTGCACTCTTTGGTCTTCGTAAATGATAGGTCTATTTTCTTCAGGAACTATTGGTGGCCCTTCATCGTCAGTGGTTGAAGGTGTATTCTGAGGTACAAAAATACTCGCGTTTCTATTCAATGCTTGTTTTTGCCTATACTTAGATGAATATCCTTTCCACTTTTTTCTAGTTATGCGTTGCTCACGAGGTGTCATTTGTTTAACAGATTTCCTTTGTCCTTTGTCCTTTTTTTTTAAATATTGCAATCTTTGTTTTTCCTTATACTCGGCAAATTTAATTGGATCACTTTTAATTCTGGTCAAGCGAGCCTTTTCGGCTTCTTTTTTCTTTATTAATATTTCTTCTTTAGATAGTTTTTGAATTTTTTTAAACGGCGCCATGATGTTTTTATCTGAAATTAGTAAGACAAATGTTTATGCACTACAGCACTAGAGATAAAAAGGCTCTGAAATAAACAACATCAGTACTCTGGTAACACGTCAGTCCTCTGGCGCAATACTAGACATGGGACTGACGACAAGGTACTGATGAATAGGACATCAATTTGAGGTTATTATTGAAACTAAAGTTTGTAACGGTATTTTTAATTATTAGGATGTTACATCTTAAGAAATTATAGTAATTATGTATAAATCAAAATAAAACACTAGTACGTAAGGAAATAACGACTTACCACAGTACTGAAATTTTGACTGGATTAGTACATACACACGCGATAACCTCGCCGCTAACACTGGAATCGTAATGGCTGCAGTGCAATGGCGCGCTCTGCAGCTAACTTCACTACCAACATTGAAAGATGTATTGGGATTTAGCCTTGATTTAATAATATTTTGCGGGAATTTCAAATTTTAACATCGCACAACGGACTGACGGGTGAAAGTGAACACAAAGTTTGTAAATTTTTTAAATAAAGCTAGTTGCAAATTCTGTTGTGAAAATTGCCAAATACATTATTAAATATAGTAGACATTGTAGTGAAATAATATGATTTGTATAGATTGAAAAACATTTTAAAATACAACCACTTGATTGCAAGTTTTTGGGATTTCGTCACGCCAAAGAACTGACGTTTTTAGGATATATTTTGTTATTTTACAAACTTGCTGTTGGAGTAAGTAATTTAAATTGGGTGAACAAATAAGGGGGACTTAGTTGTTTTATAATTTAGCGACATATATAAAAATTAATAAAATGTCTTAATTTATTGACTGGAAGACATCGAGTTACCCAATTTTTGTATAATCACCCATATACATATATGAGCATTTTCAATAGTTTTTTAAAAAACAGGGCGCACGTATGTCACCAATTTTGCTCCCAATTTTTTTTCTCAAATTACATATCAAAAAAACATGTTTCCCAAAATCTTTTCCCCCCGCCCCCTTTTTTGGCCGAATTACGATTTTTTTAAATTTTTGAAATCGAGCGAAATTAGACTTTTTTCGATAGTACCTTGTTTTTCAAAATGTCCCTTATTATGCATGTTATAGGGCTCATTTTCTTCGTTTTTTGTTGATCTTTCATTTGAAATCGGTTTCAGAGCCGAATATTCAATTTTGACCGAATGCGGTACCAAAACATTAAGTTTGATTTTTTATAAAAATAGTCGATTTTGAAATTGCCGCCAAATATTTTGGTTTCAACCAAAATACTTCCGATAAAGGTCATTTTATTCTATTTTTTATGTAGTTTCCAAATATTTATAGATTTTTTAATTTGGTCAAAAACTTTTAAAGTTACACTTGTTTTAAGATGTCTTATTTTTCAAAAAGCGCTATATTCACACCATTAAAACTTTTTTCTCTATACTCCAAATTGCACCAAATTTTGGCTAAAGTTTCCTTCCTTTATCCTTAAAACAACCCTCAAAAAACATTTTTTCATATTGAGCTCCTAAGTGAGATATAATTTTTATAAAACACCTAATTACTCGTGTATTAAAGATAAGAATTTACAGGAATTTTCAGTGTTTCTGAAATATACCACTTAATTCGTTATGAAATTCCCTACAAATCTACATAAGTAAAATTTTTTTAGATTAATTAAAAAACCTACAAATAAATAAAAACTTTGTACATCGATTCCTAATTTATTTAATAACAACTTTAAACGTAATAGTGTCTCATAACTTCGTTGTTTAATAGGTATGTACTCATTTCTAAGACTGGCTCGTTTGCGCTCGCTCGGCTTTTATTTTTTTATAGGTTCATTTCCAAAGCCAACTTAAAAATTTAACTTATGTAGATTTACTTACTTATAACGAATTAAGTGGTATATTTTTTATTCGATTATCAGGAGCCCCGATATTTCAGAAACACTGAAAATTCCTGTAAATTCTTATCTTTAATACACGAATAATTAGGTGTTTTATAAAAATTATATCTCACTTAGGAGCTCAATATGAAAAAATGTTTTTTGAGGGTTGTTTTAAGGATAAAGGAAGGAAACTTTAGCCAAAATTTGGTGCAATTTGGAGTATAGAGAAAAAAGTTTTAATGGTGTGAATATAGCGCTTTTTGAAAAATAAGACATCTTAAAACAAGTGTAACTTTAAAAGTTTTTGACCAAATTAAAAAATCTATAAATATTTGGAAACTACATAAAAAATAGAATAAAATGACCTTTATCGGAAGTATTTTGGTTGAAACCAAAATATTTGGCGGCAATTTCAAAATCGACTATTTTTATAAAAAATCAAACTTAATGTTTTGGTACCGCATTCGGTACAAAATTGAATATTCGGCTCTGAAACCGATTTCAAATGAAAGATCAACAAAAAACGAAGAAAATGAGCCCTATAACATGCATAATAAGGGACATTTTGAAAAACAAGGTACTATCGAAAAAAGTCTAATTTCGCTCGATTTCAAAAGTTTAAAAAATCGTAATTCGGTCAAAAAAGGGGGCGGGGGGAAAAGATTTTGGGAAACATGTTATTTTGATATGTAATTTGAGAAAAAAAATTGGGAGCAAAATCGGTGACATACGTGCGCCCTGTTTTTTAAAAAACTACTGGAAATGCTCATATATATATTTTTTTTTTCATTAATATATGTAGAGAGAGACAACGCAAAAAAATACAGTAGACATTCCACACTGTGAATGTCCATTATTGTCCATACTGTGAACAACAACATCAATTCTATTATAAATGACAGCTGTAATAAATATAATTAATATATTTAACCTAATTATTTCCGTTTCTTGTCAATTGCAATTGCTTGATAACATGTTTTTATATTTATTTTTTTTGATTTTAAAATTATTTTTCATTGTATAATTAAACAATATAATGTGCATAGTAATAATGGAATGGAAAAGAAGGAAGAAAAGTAGAATGGGAATGAAGTAGAAAAATAATAATTATTTTTTTTATATTTTAAGTAGAATTTATAATTTATTTTCAAGAATACCTTTTATGTTAAATTCTTATTTTTTATTTTTATTTTCCTTCTTTAATTTAAATGATTAAATAATACAGTACTGAATTGTAAGTAGATAATTGATTTTGTGTTTTTTAATTTGAATTTTGTAATAAGTATTTTTTTGTAATTGTCTATATTATTTTTGTAGATGTGGTTTTACTAAAATTGCACTGAAGAAGAATGTTAAACATTCGAAAGAATAGCTATTTTATGTTAATAAATACACTTATGTGTTATTAAAATAGATTTTTTTTAATTCTTTTTTTGACCTTAAAAAATCCCAAGAGTATTATTCATCAATATGATCATATACATAAACCAAAATATATTTTTAATATACAGGTTGGTCCGGTTTGGGATACAGATATTTTATGAGCTAATTCCTTGGCTCATTGCGAGTAAAAAATTGTACGGGAAGGTGGGGTCTATCTTCAACATCCTTTGAGCCAGAGTTGGGCATTAGACGATTAATTTTTTTAGTCAATTGAAAAATTGACGAATAACGAATAAACTGCACATTATTCGCAACTAACGAATAAAAATATAGTTATTTGTAATCGCGAGTACTCACGAATAACGATTGATTAGTTTTTATTCGTAAGATCTTATGGTTACGAATAATCATTCGTTAGTTTCAGATTTATTCGAACTAAAAAATTACGATTGAACTATTGCTACCTGTACTTTAGCGTAATAATATAATTATGATGCATGATGGGGGTTATTGTCAGTTATTGAATTAATATTTTAAAAAGTCCAGACACGTATTTAGTGATATTTTAGGCCCGTATTGTTAAAATAACAAATACACATATAGTCCAGTAATTTTAGATATTAATACACCCAATCTGGGGAAAAAATAGCAGTTAGCTGAATTTTTGTATACACCTTCGTTACAATGTTATAAATAACGTGTACAAAGTCCCCAAAGATATCGCGCCGGCGTTGCGAGATATTGAAGGTCTAACGTGAAAAAAAAGGTTATTCGTGAATATCTCACTTCCTATGACTCGGAGGTCAATGGGGGTTATTAAATAAAAAGTGTATTATTAAATTCTTAAGAAAAAAGGTTCTTTCCATTAAAAAAAAAACAACCGTTCTCGTGGTAGAGCGCGGAGAAAGTATGGCTATATATTTGCAAACAGTATGACGCACTCTATGGCAATTGACTATTTGCATATGGCTATTTCTACGTAAAAAAATTCCAGGACAAAAATTAAAGAGTAGCAAATAATCTATAAGGTGTGTCATTCGGATATATTAAAAAAAACATTTTTAATCAATTTTAATCACATTTAGTTTAACTGCAAACATAGCGATTTATGAAAAATTACCATTCTTGTTCAATTTTGTGTTCAAAATCTACTAAATCTATCTACAAAATCTAAGTTATTTAATGGTTCTACTAAAATAAGCTTTGGACATATTGAGTAGAAAAGAGAGAAAAAATGTGTTAAATTGACCTGCATTAGGCACGTCAGAAATAAAAAAATAAAAAATAAATTAATTTTATTATAAAATGCACCCTTTTTAAAGTTTTATGTATACTTATGTTTTAAATATGACTAAACAGTAAAATTATAAATATTTTTGGGCTACAAACATGTTTTTTTATTATTTTTTTGCTAGAAAAACTTCTATTCATACTACCGCAGGATCTCTTGATAGCTCCTAAAAAATAGATTCGCTATAAAATTTTGAATAATAAACAATAAATTATTTTTTACTAAATTTTATATTTTCCGTGTAATGGAAAACCAAAATAATCGAATATTGGATGATAACAAGAAAAATGGTGTCCGCGTGATTCTTTTTTTTATAAAATAAGGACTGCATCGAGATAGGAACAAAAAATTCGGTATTATTGTACATCAAACTCTCCTCTTCAATAACAGATGTGGCGCCACTCTCAATTCTTATTCGGTCCCAGTTTTATAAAACAAAAAAGAATCGCGCGGACACCAATTTTCTTGTTATCATCCAATATTCGTTGATTTTGGCTTCCCATTACACGGAAAATGTAAAATTTAGTATAAAATAATTTATTATTTACTATTCAAAATTTTATGGCGAATCTATTTAAAATTATTTTTTTTAATTTGAAGGTTTGCATATCAAATAGGAGCTATCAAGAGATCCTGCGGTAGTATCAATAGAAGTTTTTCAAGATAAAAAAAAAATATTAAACATGTTTGTAGCCTAAAAATATTTATAGTGATATTTATAACATAAGTATACATAAAAAGTAATTTTTCATAAATCGCTATGTTTGCAGTTCAACTATATGTGATTAAAATTGATTAAAAATGTTTTTTTTAGTATATCCGAATGACACACCTTATAGATTATTTGCTACTCTTTAATTTTTGTCCTGTAATTTTTTTACGTAGAAATAGCCATATGCAAATAGTCAATTGCCATAGAGTGCGTCATACTGTTTGCAAATATATAGCCATACTTTCTCCGCGCTCTACCACGAGAACGGTTGTTTTTTGAAAAAAATGGAGAGAACCTTTTTTCTTAAGAATTTAATAATATACCATTTATATAATAACCCCCATTGACCTCCGAGTCATAGGAAGCGAGATATTCGCTAATAACCGTTTTTCGTCACGTTAGACCTTCAATATCTCGCAACGCCGACACGATATCGTTGGTGACTTTTTACACGTTATTTATAACATTGTAACGAAGGTGTATACAAAAATTCAGCTAACTACTATTTTTTTCGCAGTTGAAATCTAAAATTACTGATAATAAAATAGAAACCTTGCTTATAATTTAATTTTTTTTAAATTGTGCAGAAGCGTATTGAGTGATATATAAATTATTAAATTAATTAACAAACTCACAACTCGCCCCCTGTCACAGATGAAGGGTTGCAACTAGTTTCATTCGATCCGGCGGGAAAAATACTTCGGGATTCTAGGGGATTGGGGGGCAACACAACCCTCTATCTACAACAGGAGTCGAGATATTTACGATTTTCTGTAATGAATACCATAAGTAGGGAATCAGAGAAAAATTAAATATTTACAATAAATACAGCATAGAAACATAAGATATTATTATTAAATTTAATAAAATGAAAAAAAAGTCCAGACACGTATTTAGTGATGTTGTAGGCCCGTATTGTTAAAATAACAAATACACATTTATACTAAATAGAAACCTTGCTTATAATTTAATAAATTTAAAAAAAATGTACAGAAGCGTATTGAGTGATATTTTAGGCCCGTATTATGAAAGTAACAAATACACATATACTAATTAGAAACCTTACTTATAATTTAATAAATTAAAAAAATTGTACAGAAGCTTATTGAGTGATATTTGAGGCCCGTGTATTTAATTAATTAATAAACTCACAACTCGCCCCCTGTCACAGATAAAGGGTTGCAACTGGTTTCATTCGATCCGGCGGGAAAAATACTTCGGGATTCTAGTGGATTAGGGGGCAAAACAACCCTCTATCTAGCACGGGAGTCGAGATATTTACGATTTTCTGTAATGAATACCATAAGTAGCGAAACAGAGAACATTTCAATATTTACAATAAATACAGCATAGAAGCATAAGATATTATTATTAAATTTAATAAAATGAAAAAAAGTACAGAGACGTTTTGTTATTGTTAAAATAACAAATACACATATGTATACTAAATAGAATAAGTCGTCTAGTTGCTTGCAGTTGGTAGGAACCTGATGTAGCCTATTTATTGACGGCTAATACTATAATTATAATACTTAATTATTATACTTACTTATTATTATAGTTATAGAATAATTCAGGATTGGATGGTAAATGGGTAATGATGAGGGACCGAAGGTTGTATTATAATTAAACAAAGATAAATATTAAAACAACGTTTATTCAAGTCAGTTTAGTGATTCAATGATACACATTACACATTTTTTTGTAGTCTTATCTTCGAATAGTTAAGATTGCATTTCAACACAACTCTCTTTTCAAACATTTGATCGGATAATTTATTATTTTTTGGCAAATTCGTCATTGTCGCAAATGAAAACAGTCTTTCTACTGCTGCTGATACCGGTAAAATTCTATTATATTTAATGAAAACACTTTTTATTTCGGGGTACCTATTCAGTAGGTTAACTTCATTACTTTCTTCGCCAAAGAAGTGTAACATTGATAATTCAGCCTTTGTAAGGGGGGTATTTTTAACTATTGTAGACGCTAAATAATTACTGTCGTCTGAGTCTGAATCTGAAACCATTTCAAAAAATATGTTTTCTTTATTATTTTTTTTGTTACAATTTCCTGTGGTTCTTTAATTTCTTTCGAAATTGCAATTTTAAAAAGTTCTATCATTTCAGGTTCCTACCAACTTCAAGTTACTAGACGACTTATTCTATTATATTCTATTTGGGCCTAAAATATCACTAAATACGTGTCTGTACTTTTTTTTCATTTTATTAAATTTAACTAGCTGCTACCCGCGACTTCGCTCGCGTGGATTTCGAAACCCTTCATATGTGACAGGGGGTAAAATATTAAATTTATCTTATTTTTAGTTTTCTTTAATTATACAAAATCGTAAATGTGTCGGCTCCTATGCGAGATAGAGGGGTTTTTCCGCCCTAAAACCCCCACCCCCGTGGTATTTTTCCCGCTGGATCGAATAAAACCACTTACAACCCTTCATATGTAACGGGTAAAATATTAATTACTAAAAAAAATTTAAAATTTTCCTCCCCCTTGCAATTCCTTAGGGGTTGAATTTTCGAGATATGAAATAGCCTTAATCCGTCCTTGGGATGTAAGCCATCTCACTGCCAAATTTCATCAAAATCGGTAAAGCAGTTTAGTCGTGAACAGGTAACAAATAGACAGACTGAGAGATACACTTTCGCATTTATAATATAAGTCGCGACTCCTATGTAAGATAAGGGGTTGTTTTGTCCCCCTAATAATCCCTCTTCCGTAGTATTTTTGCCCGCCAGATCGAATGTAATCAATTACAACTCTTCATATGTGACAGGGGGTAAAATATTAAATTTTTCTTATTTTTAGTTTTCTTTCATTATACAAAATCGTAAATATCTCGGCTCCTATGCGAGATAGAGGGTTGTTTTGCCCCCTAAAACCTACGCCCCCGTGGTATTTTTCCCGCCGGATCGAATAAAACCACTTACAACCCTTCATATGTATCGGGGGGTAAAATAATAATTACTAAAAAAAATTAAAAAATTTCTACCCCCTTGCAATTTCTTAGGGGTTGAATTTTTAAGATACGAAATAGCCTATGTCCGTCCTCGGGATGCAAGCTATCTCACTGCCAAATTTCATCAAAATCGGTAAAGCGGTTTAGCCGTGAAAAGGTAACAAACAGACAGACAAACACACTTGATTCGAAAAATTGTGTTTCGAAAAATTTACACCAAACCTAATAATTAATTTCGATATTTTACCTTTCATAGAAGTGAAATGTTTCTTCATATTTAAATTTTCAATCAATATAGGCATTTCAAAATATTTAATTGTTAATATGTGTCAAAAATCATTTAATTGTTCGACAAAATATTTTAAAGAGACATAATCATAGTAACCTAAATTAATAAAATAAAATATTGAAACCGTAAATTATAAAATTCCGTATTCCATGGCTAGGTACTATGTTTTTATATACCTAAATTATAACATACCTGGTTAAATTATTTCTATATCGTCCCCTCCAAGGCAAAGTATCGTAAGATACACTTTTTGCGAAATTGAGTTATCGATTCTAAAAATCTCATATATAAGCGACAAAATTCTCTTTTCCGCTAAAAAATCTGTTAAAACTTTTATCGTATTCCTCCAGACAATGTATTCTAAGCACCGATATCTGTTTTATGAAATATCGTAACCAACAATAATATAGTATCGTAACCAGTGACGTAGCTAGCCCTGAGTGGATCCTGACTGGCCTATATGGTAGGTACTTTCCCGCGACGGAATAATATAGTGCTGTGACAGAGTGCTTTCTTATTTATTCATTAGAGCTGGGTTTTTATCAATTTTAATTTTATTAATTTTAAGATATTTTAGAAAAATCGTACCTGTTAAAACTTTATTGCACAAACTAAATATGGTTTCTCTATGAGGTTTTTTCAATATATTTTTTACCCTCAATAACTCAATTTGGTTGATATTGAAGTATGATGTAGAACAGTGCTTCCTAAACTTTTCCTACGACAGAACACTTCACAAATCCTGAAATTTTAATGGAACGTCTTGGTTATTTTGTAAGTAATATATAAAATAAGGAAAAAAGTAAATTTAAATCAGTCAAGCATGTTTGAACTTCTCGCAGCATTTAAAAACATTGAATATTAACTTTGATATTTTTTACGCTTAAACTGATAAGACATACGTTATATATCGTAGTACAGGTATTCCTCGACTTACAACCGAGATAGGTTTCTAAACATCGATCGTAAATAGAATAAGTTGTAAGTTAACACGTACAATATGTACATATTTTTGCTTTGGACGTTTTCCTTGATGTGAAGCGAATCGCATTTTCTATACATAACAAACAGTTGCGGGTTCCCAAAAATATCTACATAAATAATAATAAATTACATTTTTGGGAAATTCCCGGAACTGTTTGTTTCATTTATGTAATATGTGCATGTAAGAAAGAGACAAAGACAATTATAAGTCGAGGATTACCTGTATATTTGTTTACGATGCGTTTTCAACTCTTGTCGTATGAAAATATATTGCATACTAAATACATATTATGACATTTGTTTCTGATATGACAACGACAAAAAATTATTTTATGACTTCTGGTACATGTATTGTATTACATCATGTACTTACATGATTTGAACATTTTATGAATATTAAAAATAATTTCATTTTTGGTTTTTCTGCTCGTGTCTTTCAAAAATTCATCAATGTGTCTATATAAATACATTATTAGCTCTTGTAGATACTCGTACACTCTTTGTACAATTAATTAATTAATTACAATCAAATATAGCTCTTGTCAATTGAATGAAGCTTTCGTAACAATTTGCAATAAATCAACATCTTGTTTTAATTTTGTAAATGTAAATTTTAGGTTAGTACATTGGGTAAAGATGACAGATATACAGTTTCAAACAACAATTAAAATAATATCATTTAAAATTACAATGTTAATTTGAAATTATATAAATTCTTCTGATATTTATGATTACAAATAAATATAATAAAATACCTATACCGCTATGAAAGTAAAAATATTGATAATTCAATGACTTAAGATTTAAAAAATGTCATTATATACCTATTTAATTTTTATTTGTACCGGGAACACATATCTATCGCCGAATGTTGGTCGAATTGTGTCCGAATGCTGTAATTATTTGTCTTCAATTTTTTTGTCAAATTTATTTATGAAAATTAAATTATTTATTACATTAGAGTTGTGCATATTTTTTCGTTCGTTATGCTCTTTATATTTCTTTTTTGTTATATTTTATTGTTCACTTCAAAATTTTAAATGGCCACTGACATTTAAAATTTTTAAAAATAATCAATAAAATATAATGTATCCATAGTTACGACATTTGCAATTAATTTAGTAAATGCTTAAAGCGCATTATATGTAAACGTATTTTGTTTATTTTCTCCTCTTTAACATATCTTTTTCAAAAATCAGACACGGGTTCATGGTTGCCAATTAACCAAAGTATTTGAAAAAAATTAAAAAAATCTAATATCGGTTTTCGTTTTGATACTTTTTTACATCAAAACTTTTTTTTTCCTTTTTTTTTCATTTTTTTTAAATCTGAAATTTGAACCTTACATTATATCACCCAAGGAATATAAAAAAAATAATAAAAAAATTCTAACTTTTTTTTTGAAAATTTGGGGGCCCCTTGTTACCCCATTTATAAACTTTTTCAAAAAGGCCCACTAGTTGTTATTTTTTACCCCCAAGGAATGTATATACCAAATTTCAAGTTTCTCCGATGAGTGGAAATGGTCAAAAAAATGATTATCAGTGAGTGAGTGAGTGAGGACACTTCGTTATATATAGTAGATAATAATATCTTATGTTTCTATGCTGTATTTATTGTAAATATTAAAATTTTCTCTGTTTCAGTGTCCATGCGTGCTCATTGGACACTTGCTAATGATTACAAAATGAAAAGTACTACGACACAAAAGATATAAAAGAAAGAATATCAAAATTTAAAACAACGTAAAGCAGTTGCTATGATAATATAATAATTAAATTATACTAATAATTAGTTTAAATGTCCACCATTTTGACACCAATTGGTCGAGTGTCATCAAATCACGCTGTAAGACCGTTAAATGAATATAGAATAATATTCAGAAATGGTAGTAATCAAATATCAACTATTTCTAACTCAGTACATTTAATTAAAAATTTGCCATTACCGGGGTCCTTGCCAAGACTGGTGCCACTACCTTATATGTATATATAGAATGCGTCAAACAAAAAGTAATGGAATATAGATAATAAACAACATGAAATACAATAAGTCAAATTGAATACATTAACAGATAAATAACTATCAATTTATATGTATAAATAAATAACTACCTATGAAATATTTTATGTATGCAGCTGTATATAGAAAGAATTATATTTATGTATTTATCCACGACTTATATATAATACATGTATTACATACGTAGTTTTTACTATATAATGCTATGTATTATTCACAGAGGCAATAATGAATAATTTGAGAACGTGTGATTGGTGCACAAGCGGGTATAATGGTCATTATACCCGCTTGTGCACCAATCACACGTTCTCAAATTTCTCAAATCCATACTAATATTGTAAATGCGAAAGTGTGTCTGTCTGTCTCTCTGTCTGTTTGTTACCTTTTCACGGCCAAACCGCTGAACCGATCTTGATGAAATTTGGCAATGAGATAGCTTGCACCCCGAGGACGGACATAGGCTACTTCGTATCTCGAAAATTCGACCCCTAAGTAATTTCAAGGGGGGTGGAATTTTTTATTTTTTTTTAGTAATTAATATTTTACCCCCCGTTACATATGAAGGGTTGTAGTTGGTTTTATTCGATTCGGCGGGAAAAATACTACGGGGGTGGGAGTTTTAGGGGGAAAAACAACCCTCTATCTCGCATAGGAGCCGAGATATTTACGATTTTGTATAATGAAAAAAAACTCAAAATAAGAAAATTTTTATATTTTACCCCCTGTCACATATGAAGGGTTGTAATTGGTTACATTCGATCTGGCAGGAAAAATACTACGATAGAGAGGTTATAAGGGGGCAAAACAACCCCTTATCTTTAATAGGAGTCGAAACTTATATTATAAATTCTAAAGTATATCTCTCAGTCTGTCTATTTGTTACCTGTTCACGGCTAAACCGCTGAACCGATCTTGATGAAATTTGGCAGTGAGATAGCTTGCACCCCGAGGACGGACATAGGCTACTTCGTATCTCGAAAATTCAACCCCTAAGTAATTTCAAGGGGGGTGGAATTTTTTATTTTTTTTTAGTAATTAATATTTTACCCCCCGTTACATATGAAGGGTTGTAGTTGGTTTTATTCGATTCGGCGGGAAAAATACTACGGGGGTGGGAGTTTTAGGGGGAAAAACAACCCTCTATCTCGCATAGGAGCCGAGATATTTACGATTTTGTATAATGAAAAAAAACTCAAAATAAGAAAATTTTTATATTTTACCCCCTGTCACATATGAAGGGTTGTAATTGGTTACATTCGATCTGGCAGGAAAAATACTACGATAGAGAGGTTATAAGGGGGCAAAACAACCCCTTATCTTTAATAGGAGTCGAAACTTATATTATAAATTCTAAAGTATATCTCTCAGTCTGTCTATTTGTTACCTGTTCACGGCTAAACCGCTGAACCGATCTTGATGAAATTTGGCAGTGAGATAGCTTGCACCCCGAGGACGGACATAGGCTACTTCGTATCTCGAAAATTCAACCCCTAAGTAATTTCAAGGGGGTGGAATTTTTTTTTTTTTTTTTAATAATTAATATTTTACCCCCCGTTACATATGAAGGGTTGTAGTTAGTTTTATTCGATTCGGCGGGAAAAATACTACGGGGGCGGGGGTTTTAGGGGGAAAAACAACCCTCTATCTCGCATAGGAGCCGAGATATTTACGATTTTGTATAATGAAAAAAAACTCAAAATAAGAAAATTTTTATATTTTACCCCCTGTCACATATGAAGGGTTGTAATTGGTTACATTCGATCTGGCGGGAAAAATACTACGACAGAGGGGTTATTAGGGGTCAAAACAACCCCTTATCTTACATAAGAGTCGAAATATAAATATAATGAATGAAAACCAAAATATAGAAAAAAATTATTTTATATTAATTTGAGGTTATGTATGTATTTAGTTGTTTTATGAAAGTTATTCAAATAGTCGTGGATAAAGTACAGTATACTACTCGCAATAATGGCTATTATTACCTCGGAATTTCTTCTCCCTCGCCGCTACGCGGCTCGGTTCGAAAATTATCCTCGGTAATAATAGCTATCATTATTGACTCGTGGTATAATATACTATTACCTACTTGTATGTATTTATGTAAGAATATTTTTTTCATTATTATAATGTCGTTTTCAATAATAAAATATTTTAAATTTTCACTAAAGGTAAACTGAATTTTCAAAATGAGTATATTTACAACGCCAATACCAGCTCTTAAATTTAATAACTTCAACATGTTTAGGAAATATGAAAAATATATTTAAAGAAATATCAACCAATCTTATTTTAAAATATTTTGACAATGAGGTAAAAAGTAAGTAATTATGAGTTTCTATGATAATCCAAAATATTCGGTATTGTAAAATATAATTACAATGTCAATAACAGTACTGACATGTGATATTTTTACATGAAAAGTGTAAAAAATATTTAATAATGGAATTATAATAAAAAATATAGGGTGTTATTTATAAAAAGGCTGTATAAAATGTTCCTTACTTTCAATTCACATACATTAAATGTTTACATGTTTAATTTAACAATAAGTAACACAATTCCAGATACAGGATATAAACTGTCCTATTTAAAAAGAAATATTGAAAACAATCAGACTAGCATTTTGAGAAATTATCTTTAAAATAAATTAAATACTTAGACATACCGGGTGCGCCAAAAGTATGGAAACCCCTGAAAATTTCGCAGAATAAGAGGGAAAAAAAAAATGAAAATACCATGTCCGACGTATTTTTTGACGGGGAATCCAATGGTGACCTTGAATTTGACCTTGAACATAACCTCTAAGCTACAGCGAACCAAAAATCGATTTTTTAAATAGTACCCCCCTTTTTTTATTGCAGATTCGAAAAGAGCGGAAAATTTTACGTTAGAATATGTATTTTTTATTATTTTTCAAGGTCATTTTAAGGGCACTACAGACTCAAATAAAACAAGAAAAAAAATACATATTCTAACGTAAAATTTTCCGCTCTTTTCGAATCTGCAATAAAAAAAGGGGGTCCTATTTAAAAAATCGATTTTTGGTTCGCTGTAGCTTAGAGGTTGTGTTCAAGGTCAAATTCAAGTTCACCCTTGGATTCCCCGTCAAAAAATACGTCGGATATGGTATTTTCATTTTTTTTTCCTTTTATTCTGCGAAATTTTCACTTACTTGAGCTTAATTTTAGGTAAATTCTTGTTTTATTTGAGTCTGTAGAGTCCTTAAAATGACCTTGAAAAAAAATAAAAAATACATATTCTAACGTAAAATTTTCCGCTCTTTTCGAATCTGCAATAAAAAAAAGGGGGTACTATTTAAAACATCGATTTTTGGTTCGCTGTAGCTTAGAGGTTATGTTCAAGGTCACCATTGGATTCCCCGTCAAAAAATACGTCGGATATGGTATTTTCATTTTTTTTTCCCGCTTATTTTGCGAAATTTTCAGGGGTTTCCATACTTTTGGCGCACCCGGTATATTTTCAATGGAAACTAGAAATTATAAAAATAAACCCTATTTTGTAAAATCTTGTATTTGAAAGCAATTTGACAAATTGCATTTACAATCGTATTATTTCAGTCGCATGAGTTTCATCCATTTTAATCTCCTTTTAATTTTATTTTCGCGACGGAAAACTAAAGTTTCATATTGCTCCTTTTTTACTTCATATTTTCACAGATTATGTTTACAGATATCACGAATCAGTTTTAATATACAGAATATGGGTATTATTTCAGTGTATTCTAATATATTATTTCATCCTTAATATTTGATAAATAGAAAAAAGTGGTCTGAGATATAATTTAACTAATTTGTGTATTAATATTATTTCCTTATATCGTATTATACTATAGAAGTAATGAAGTAGGTTTTGTAATTTAGAAACTTTTTATCTAGATTTGATTTTGAGTTAAAGTGAATACTTGTTTTTTTTCAGGAGTATATGTTCTACAACTTTTACTTGAAGAAAGTTCATACTTTTAATATAATAGTAACTAATAAATAAAATTGTCTATAAAAAATCCCCCAAAAATTCCAAAAATAATTCTTTAAGACCCATTTGTTTAGTTTTTAACAACATATTTGATATATATGTTTATATATTCTTGAAGCCTAATGTCTGCCTAATGAGTATATTACAAAAGATTTCGAATTTCATAAATAGATTGCGTTCTAAGCGACTTTTACGGGTTGAGTTGCAGCACTATACGGTACGGTGTGATATGCCCCCCCCCCCCCCCCCCTCCCCCTCATCGGACAATGAAATTTCGTCCGACACGCACTGAAGAATCTTCCCAGCTGTCGAATGACACCTCACCGACGATCCTAGCCCAAACGGATCGTCGTCAAAACCCAAAATTAGGGTAAACCGCCATCCGGACGCCAAAACGTCAGTCCATCCTTCCCTAATGAGAGGGAGAAGTGTGGAGTTGCGAGTTGGCTCTCACCAACGAAGCGGGATTGAATTTAGTATAAGGTCTAATATTAAAATCGAAAAAAACACCAATAAAGTATTCCGTGGAAGATTCTGGTTTTTTTCTCGAAAAATGTAAATATTTAGAAAACTACTAATTTCCCATATTCTAAAAAAAATCATGCGTATTCAATGTAAAAAAGGTATACTTTCACAAAATTTCATGTAAATTGAATTATTTTTACGAGTGAAAAAAATGAAAAACAAAAAAATCGGGTTTTCGCTATTTTCTCGAAAAATTTAAGGTTATGTTGAAAAATGTATTGCATGAAAGTTTAAGATTTTTTTATTATCTACAACTTTTGTATTGTACATAATTCGCTAGGTCACATTTCGCTGATAATAGCAAAAAACCACTATCAACCCCTAAATAGCACCCCCATATCTCTATTTCCCATTATCTCGTGTTTAATTTTTGTTTTTTCTCTTTATTATAACCTTACCTAAATTTTCCGACTGGTCCTTGTCTGTTATTAATTTATTTTCTTCAAAAAGATATTGGCACTAGCCTAAAAATCTATTTAAAATTATATAATTTAATATGACAGGTAAATGATTATTGTTTTTTAAATTTTCGCTTATGTAGCTTCAAAATTTGTGGATCCCTGATTAAAAGATAAAATTGTTTTTCAATGTGCACATGTATCTTTGAGGTATCCCCAAGGTAACTGAGCTGAATATAAATTTCTTATCGTGATCATCTCCAGGGTATATCGAGTCCTTCTTCTGATCCTTGTCAGGTGAATATATAACACATGTTCCGACATGTTAAGTTGTTGAATTTACATTAGAAATATATAATAATGAAAGAATGAATTATATCTATATAAAAATACCTCATTATATGTGTATACAGTGAAACTTTTCTAAACCAATCAGCTACAGTTACTAAATAAAACTATTAATGTAAGTAATCGCTTGGGGGAACAAACATATGACGAGTTCCATCAAGTACTAGCCGTTTAAGGAAGAGGTAGTGTAGGAGAAAGGATGGGTCGAAAAGTTTTTATGTATCGCTTTTTAGTTATCCTTAGTATATATAAAACTCAACGTCTCTCTCTCTCTGTCTGTCTGTCTGTCCGTTAGTGCACTTATCACTCGAGAACCACTTATCCGGTTTACGTGGTTTCTTTTTTAATTCATAGGTACATTCTCTGGCCAGGTTATAGGCTATATTTTGTTACGTTAGGTAACATCAGTGGCGTAGCAAGCATAATTGGCGCCCGGGGCACGATATCTTTTTGGCGCCCCCAAAAATAATTTAAAAAAATAATAATAATTTTATAATAAATTTGAATTGAAATTGGCGTGACTAAAAAAAAAAAAAGGTTTTTAGTTTTTAATTTCTGTAATCTTATTTATTAAATACATTCTACATTTTCACGACTAAAAAAAAAAAAAAAAGGTGTTCACTTGCATATTCTGAAATTGTATTTATGCTATGCGGTTCAAGAGCCATTTGGTGCCCTTCTATAAGTTGCGCCCGGGGCATAATAACCCCCCTTGCCCCCCCCCCCCTTCCTCGCTACGCCACTGGGTAACATAACAACTAAGCAGTGACGATAATAGTAAATCAAGTCGGAAAAAATTTTGCCGTCGACGTGCTATTTTGCAATACGCTGTATTAAAGAATTGTGTAGAATCAAAAGATCTACAATAAAGTCAGCGACACCATATATCTAACTTTTATATTTAAGCCACAATGACTGCTTTTATTTTACTAAGAAAATTTAAAATATTTGGGTTTTGTTTACGTGGACTTATGACCTGCAAAACATTAATCCTTATCAAAATAAATGATTTCATCGTCATAAGGACTTAATGTAGATATAATTTGCCCATTACAGAATCCAATATGGTCTTTTGGTTTAGGAAATAACGTGAAATATACATACAATAACATATTATTCGCGGTAATTCGCGCGAACTATGATGAAGTGTCGGGGGGAGAGGGAAGATCCTTCGCTCGGCCGGCAGTTGTTTCTGATTTGTTTTTTTTAGGTTCGTTAGGTTTTGATTAGTTATTATTACGATAATAATTAATCGTGTTTGTACTTAATTCAACTATATTTTTCAAAAATCTTAAACAATAATTCCGTAGTCCAAGCGGGCGAAGTAATTGCAACAGTAATACAAGTGGCCGTAGTTCTAAGGTACACGTATTAGGTAGTATATGTACATGAACTTTTTTCTTACCTTTAATCATAGAACAGAAATATATATTTATTTTTTGTAATTTGAAGCATCCGCATTAAGTCAAATTATGCATGCTTTCTTTTGCATCGATATTTCTCTTATCCTATGATAAATGAGTAAGTAAAGTATATTTTTGTGTATTTTGTGTTATACAGTGTTATTCAAACGTCTTGCACGGGAAAAAATTAAAGAACTACAACCCTGATCAAAATAACTATTGGTTGATACTGGATATCGATAACACTTATTATTAATACTAAACCTTGTATCAAAGGCTGTAGCCGGGTAGCAATGTAAAATCGGCCTCAACACGGATTTGGCTAATTTTTATTGTGAATGTTGCTCATTATGTGAGAATTTTTATGTCCAATTATTAGCCTCTAAAAGTTGATCGTCTTTGAAAAAAAAATTATTTTCAATTTTTCAAAAATATTTTTTTTTTAAGAATTCTTTTTTTTGATTAAGTTCAAACGATGGTACAATGTAGAAGTTGAAAAGGTGCATATCAGGTAATATTTTCAAGATGCTGTGCATACTATAACAAGTAAAAAAAAAAATTTGAAATTTTGAAAAAAAAAAAATTTTTTTGGTTGTAGTTGAGCAACAACTTCAAATATTTCATGAAATAATCTTCATACTTTAGTATTACACCCTACAAAATCTTAATAGAATCGAAGTGGTAGAATATACTTAAAAAAAATTAAAATCATTGGAAGTCAATATCAACATGTACAAATGCTATATAGAAATAATGTAATATAAACATAGTATAAAAATGATACAAAAACAGTTATTTAAATAAAATTAACTCGAAATATTTAATAAGAACGTTTCTGTCTCCCACTGCCCGTTTATCTTACCGTCTTGGACATGCATACATACATTTCTTATGGTGATATATACATTATTACACATATAGTCCAGGCCACTACATGAAATTGAGTTTCTTGAAGTACTTCGTATAACATTTTGCAAACAAAGCTATTAAGAGTATTTTGGCCCTGCTGAATCCAAAAATCGCTGTTACCAAGCCGAAACATTGACCGGATATTCAATATGAAAGATGGCGACCAATATAAAACAATAATTTTCTTATTCTTGGCAGGCTTTTGAACAAAATATATTTGTTTAACAACATTGTTGTGTGCTACCCTTATGTGAAATTTAAAATTTGCCACCTTTCTCCCAAAAATACAATTTAAACCCTTACTATGTACATACATAGTATCTAAAACCAATTGTTCTTATTGTACTTCTTTGACTTTAAAATAATAAATGAGGTAGAATTATATAAAACAACAAAATTATTCGTTTTTATGTACAAGAGTTTTTTAGGGGCGCCTAAACATCCCTTATATTTTATTATATTGCATTATATTATTCTTATACATTTATATTAATATTATTTAAATACAAAATTACACATTTAGTGATCTATCGTGTAATTTTACTACCCTTATATTAAATTAAATATTTGCTCCTACCCCCTCTTCTAGTGAAGTCCAACAACGAAAAAAAAAATATTGAAATTCAAAATTTTTTTTTACTTGTTAGAGTATGCGCAGCATCTTGAAAATATTACCTGATATGCACCTTTACAACTTCTACATTGTACCATAGTTTGAACTTAATCCAAAAAAAAAATTCTTAAAAAAATATATTTTTGAAAAATTGAAAATAATTTTTTGTTTAAATACGATCAACTTTTAGAGGCTAATAATTGGGCATAAGAATTCTCACATAATGAGCAACATTCACAATAAAAATTAGCCAAATCCGTGTTGAGGCCGATTTTATATTGCTACCCGGCTACAGCCTTTCATAACTGTAGCACAATCGGTTCTCTAGATATTAAATAAAAACTAATTTTTTGTAAAATCTTTGGAGAGCTGTATCCCCCTGATTAAAATGTTCATTAGATGTTTTTGCTTAAAATATGTTTCTTAATACACTGTTAAAGTTTGGCACGACAGTGCTGAATCACTCTGTATTATTCATTGAAACCATTAAACTATAAACGATATTTTCGTGGCGTGTTTTAAGTTTATCATTTTAAAGGAAGTTAACATTTGGCGATATTTGTTTTTACACAAACCACCTATTTTGTAAAGATATTTATTAGTGAAATACGTCAATAGGTATTTAATAAAATTTGTGTAATTAGAAAACGATTGCGTTGCCTTTGAAACCATTTCGTCAAACTCGTCGCAGAGAAATTCAATTTCCATAACATTTTCCGCGCTTATTTTCTCTTAAACATTCTCAATCTTGGGCTTGTCTTTGATAACATTTGTATAAAAGTTCAAAGAATTAATAATGATATCCTAAATTGAAGTTTGAAGTTACGGTGTTACATAAGGTAATATGGTATAGATATTACATAATAAAGTGAATTAATTTTAAAATTTCATTTCAGAAAGAACACTAAACTCACTTAATTTTGTTTTATTGAAAAATATGAATTTTTTTACGTTACTTTTTAGAAGTCTAAGAATCACTGCTCTGTTTTAAGATGGTAAAATATGTAACATATGACAAGATACTTTACTTATTCGAACTTATCTATAATTTAAAAACCCAAATACTAAATACACCTATGTACAGTCGCCTGCAGAACTCGTCTGGCACCCTAAAGGCTATAATCGCTTACAACAGATTCCAAATTTAAAGACAAACATCATCGGTTATCTTTTTCTATCAAGTTTAATATATTTAAATACTAAAATTCGGAATATCAAATATTTATTGCCACAAAATTTACGTATACAATTTTCAATAGATTACATAATAATTTAATTGCACAAATATATATGAGTACTATAAACGAAGAGTAGTTCTTTATCTAGCAAATGAATTTCAAAATATCTGTCTTTGTTTGATACATGGAGAAATGATTTAAATATTATAATAATCAAATGGGAGGAGCCTACTAAGTTTGTGATAAACGAAAATGAATACAAACTGCAAGACCATTAATGCAGGTGACTGTACCTACATAATTTTAAAAACTGTGACATATATATTGAAGTAAAAGAAAGTTAATTTTATGTATTTTATCAACATACGAAAATCCATAATTTCTGCGCCAGTGGGCATCCAAACGTTTTTTGATTTTATGTTTATATTTGTTATTATTTTTATCTCCTGAAGTGTAGACTTTTACAAAAATTTGCAAAGAATAAAAAGTGCTTCCAATTAGTAAATGAACACAAACAATTTTTTTTAGAACATTTGGTGACATTTTTTAAATTTTTGGTTAGGCACTTTTTAATGAAATTAAGTAATAAATATTATAAAAAATTCTAAAAATATTTTTCTATATTGTGTGGGTATTTCTAAGATCTTTTTATCGTTTGCAAAATTTTCTAAAAATTGATCCTTTAGGAGATAAACATAATTAAGTAAAAGTTTGTAAAAATAAACATAAACATAGAATGCTTGGGTGCCCCCTGAAACAGAAATTATGAAATTTCATGTTGTGCCCGATACAATTTTTGATCAGCATGCTTAGAAATTTCACTTCCACACAATATGTAATTTTAACTAAAAGAAAAAATTCATTGCTTTTGTGTAGGGTCCTTTTTTGCTCTACGGCTAAAACCGGAATTGGTCAATTGGGCGATGGTCACTCGGCGATGGTCAACTCGGCGACCGTCAATTCGGCGACGGTCAAACTCGGCGACTGTCAACTCGGTGACAGTTAACTCAGCGGTAATAAGAATAAATTATAAGTAAATATATATTTTTAACTAGAATTTGCCCGCGGCTCCACCCGTGTGTTATGTATAAAATAGTTTTATCGGCTCGTATTTTAACGAAAGGAATTAAGGGTATGAAGCATGAATGGAAAAAATTAAAGCTTATTTTTTTAATAAAAAAAATTATAACAGCAATTGTGCCGAAAAATACAAATACAGGATGGGGCATTTAAAGTGTTACAGAACCATCGCATATTTGAAAAAAATGTTTCAACCAAAAAATGTTTGGTTGTGAGGGGGTAATCGAATAGTAATATTTATTTGATATTTTAACGTGGCCTTCAAGGATATTTTAAGGCCAACATCATTTTTTTAAATAGGAACCTATAGTTATTATTTAGTAATCTTATTCTACGTTAAAAAACACGAATCTTTCATTGAAAACATTTTTTTGAACAATCTTAGTTTTCCAAGATATCTAACAAAATAATTCGAGAGTTCAAAATCTCGAATTATGTTGTTAGATACCTTTGAAAGCTAAGGTTATTCAAACAAAAGTTTTCAATACAAGATTCGTGTTTTTTCATGAAGAATAAGATTACTAAATAAAAACTATAGGTTTCTATTTAAAAAAATGATGTTGACCTTCAAACATCCTTGAAGGCCACGTTAAAATAGAAAATAAATATTACTATTCGTATTCCCCCTTACAACCATACATTTTTTGGTTGAAACATTTTTTTCAAATATGCGATGGTTCTGAAATAATAAACTGTAACACTTTAAATGCCCCACCCTGTATATTGGTAGAATTAGCAATTTTTATAATGTTTGTTACATCTGAATGCAACTTTTAGTAAACAATTAAATATTAAGCAGCTGTAATAGGTTATTATTCAATTTGAATTAAAAACAACGGATTATTAGTACACATTTTTCATTCGTTTACACTTTACATCACAACAAATCGTACAATAACGTCAAATCAAAGTTTTTAACAAATGATAAAGTAAGAATAATTCAATATTTATATTTATAAATATATATTTACAATACAATTAGTTGTCTGCTTCTACAACGAAAGCACATTTTTTTGTTATTTTATGACAATGAGAAAATTTGTCACCAAATTTCTTTAAACCTAAATAGGTTTCTGAAATTACTATTAAATTATATGCTATACTAGCTGCTACCCGCGACTTCGCTCGCGTGGATTTCGAAACCCTTCATATGTGACAGGGGGTAAAATATTAAATTTATCTTATTTTTAGTTTTCTTTCATTATACAAAATCGTAAATATCTCGGCTCCTATGCGAGATAGAGGGGGGTTTCCCCCTAAAACCCCCGCCCCCGTTGTATTTTTCCCGCTGGATCGAATAAAACCACTTACAACCCTTCATATGTAACGGGTAAAATATTAATTACTAAACAAAATTAAAAATTTTCCTCCCCATTTCAATTCCTTAGGGGTTGAATTTTTAAGATACGAAATAGCCTATATCCGTCCTCGGGATGCAAGCTATCTCACTGCCAAATTTCATCAAAATCGGTAAAGCGGTTTAGCCGTGAAAAGGTAACAAACAGACAGACAGACAAACACACTTTCGCATTTATAATATTAGTATGGATATCGTAAAATGTCCAAATATTACTTTACTTAATATTTTATTAACTAATTAAAATTTGAACAATAAAACTTAAATTTTTCGAAAAATTGTTGATTCGAAGAATTTTGATTCGAAAAATTGTGTTTCGAAAAATTTACACCAACCCTAATAATTAATTTCGATATTTTACCTTTCATGGAAGTGAAATGTTTCTTCATATTTAAATTTTCAATCAATATAGGTATTTCAAAATATTTAATTGTTAATATGTGTCAAAAATCATTTAATTGTTCGACAAAATATTTTAAAGAGACATAATCATAGTAACCTAAATTAATAAAATAAAATATTGAAACCGTAAATTATAAAATTCTGTATTCCATGGCTAGGTACTATGTTTTTAAATACCTAAATTATAACAGACCTGGTTAAATTATTTCTATATCGTCCCCTCCAAGGCAAAGTATCGTAAGATACACTTTTTGCGAAATTCTCTTTTCCGCTAAAAAATCTGTTAAAACTTTTACTATCGTATTCCTCCAGACAATGTATTCTAAGCACCGATATCTGTTTTATGAAATATCGTAACCAACAATAATATAGTATCGTAACCAGTGACGTAGCTAGCCCTGAGTGGATCCTGACTGGCCTATATGGTAGGTACTTTCCCGCGACGGAATAATATAGTGCTGTGACGGAGTGCTTTCTTATTTATTCATTAGAGCTGGGCTTTTATCAATATGACTTCTTAAAAGTATGAACAATTATTTAATTATTTCAGTATCAATAAAGTGAAATGATGTATTTTTAAATCAAATATCAACTTAATTTTATTAATTTTAAGATATTTTAGAAAAATCGTACCTGTTAAAACTTTATTGCACAAACTAAATATGGTTTCTCTATGAGGTTTTTTCAATATATTTTTTATCCTCAATAACTCAATTTGGTTGATATTGAAGTATGATGTAGAACAGTGCTTCCTAAACTTTTCCTACGACAGAACACTTCACAAATCCTGAAATTTTAATGGAACGTCTTGGTTATTTTGTAAGTAAAATATAAAATAATGAAAAAAGTAAATTTAAATCAGTCAAGCATGTTTGAACTTCTCACAGCATTTAAAAACATTGAATATTAACTTGGATATTTTTTACGCTTAAACTGATAAGACATACGTTATATATCGTAGTACAGGTATTCCTCGACTTACAACCGAGATAGGTTCCTAGACACCGCTCGGTCGTAAATAGAATAAGTTGTAAGTTAACACGTACAATATGTACATATTTTTGCTTTTGACGTTTTCCTTGATGTGAAGCGAATCGCATTTTCTATACATAACAAACAGTTGCGGGTTCCCAAAAATATCTACATAAATAATAATAAATTACATTTTTGGGAAATTCCCGGAACTGTTTGATTCATTTATGTAATATGTAAGAAAGAGACAAAGACAATTATAAGTCGAGGATTACCTGTATATTTGTTTACGATGCGTTTTCAACTCTTGTCGTATGAAAATATATTGCATACTAAATACATATTATGACATTTGTTTCTGATATGACAACGATAAAAAATTATTTTATGACTTCTATGTTATAACTATAGAATTAAAACAATTTTAAAGTAATATATTACATAACATATACCTTTAGAGACTTTTAAATATATGGTACAGGTATTGTATTACATCATGTACTTACATGATTTGAACATTTTATGAATATTAAAAATAATTTCATTTTTGGTTTTTCTGCTCGTGTCTTTCAAAAATTAATCAATGTCTCTATATAAATACATTATTAGCCTCTTGTAGATACTCGTACACCCTTTGTACAGTTAATTAATTAATTAATTACAATCAAATATAGGTACTTGTAAATTGAATTAAGTTTTCGTAATAATTCGCAGTAAATCAACATCTTGTTTTAATTTTGTAAATATACATTATAGCATATATTAATCTACTAATATGTCCCATCATGAGTTTCAAATATACAGAATACTAGATGGCGCTACATGTATATAAAGTTAGCAGGGTACTTTTAGCAGGATCAAAAAAAAAGTATTTGTCATTTTGTCACTTTTTTGTCGCTATTTTGTCCCGCCAGAATTAATTTTGTACCTTGAGCCGTTTTCAAAAAACTAAGACCCTGCTAACTTTAATCTAAAGTTAGCAGGGTTCGCGATATCTCAGCCACTATTAAAGCTAGAGTAAAAATTTTTGTGTCCGAATTTGTTACTTGGGCAGTTCTTTCGGCTCCCATTTTTTTTTTTTTTAGGTTATAGCCAATGCATGAAGTACACATTTATGAGTTAATTCTGATAAAAATAAGTGACTAAACAACTAAACTTAAATTGAAGAATATTCCATCTATTTTACATAAAACCTCCATAAAAATAATATGATCCCAGAAACAAATTATTTTCTGCTCTCAACTATTGAAATAAGACAATGACCCTCGTTTGAGTAGAGTCTGCTAAGAGTAACAAATTAAAAGTTCATTTTAATATTTAAAATTGAAAAATATTCTATCTATTTTACATAAAACCTCCATAAAAATAATATGATTCCGGAAACAAATTATTTTCTGCTCTCAACTATTGAAATAAGACAATGACCCTCGTTTGAGTAGAGTCTGCTAAGAGTAACAAATTAAAAGTTCGTTTTAATATTTAAAATTGACGAATATTCTATCTATTTTTCAAATAAACCTACAAAAAAATAATATGATTCTGGAAACAAATTATTTAAGGCTCTCAATTATTTAAATAAGGTCTAAAAAAGACAATGACACTTGATTAAGGTCTGCTGAGAGTAAAAAATTAAAAGTTATTTTTAATATTTAAAATTGACGAATATTCTATCTATTTTTCATAGAAACCTACATAAAAATATTATGATTCTAGAAACAAATTATTTAAGGCTCTCAATTATTTAAATAAGGTCTAAAAAATACAAGGACACTCATTTCATTAGGGTCTGCTGAGAGTAACAAATTAAAAATTCGGATTAATATTTAAAATTGACGAATATTCTATCTATTTTTCATATAAACCTACAAAAAAATAATATGATTATGGAAACAAATTATTTAAGGCTCTCAATTATTTAAATAAGGTCTAAAAAAGACAATGACACTCATTTAATTAGGGTCTGCTGAGAGTAACAAATTAAAAGTCATTTTTAATATTTAAAATTGACGAATATTCTATCTATTTTTCATAGAAACCTACATAAAAATATTATGATTCTAGAAACAAATTATTTAAGGCTCTCAATTATTTAAATAAGGTCTAAAAAAGACAAGGACACTCATTTGATTAGGGTCTGCTGAGAGTAACAAATTAAACTAAACTAAACTAAAATTGAAGAATATTCTATTTTACATAAAAACTCCATAAAAATAATATGATTCCGGGAACAAATTATTTCAGGCTCTCGACTATTTAAATAAGGTCTAAAAAAGACAATAACACTCATTTGAGTAGGGTCTGCTGAGAGTAACAAATTAAAAGTTCGTTTTAATATTTAAAATTGACGAATATTCTATCTATTTAACATAAAACCTCCATAAAAATAATATGATTCCGGAAACAAATTATTTCAGCCTCTCGACTATTTAAATAAAGTCTAAAAAAGACAATGACACTCATTTGAGAAGGGTCTGCTGAGAATAACAAATTAAAAGTTCGTTTTAATATTTAAAATTGAAGAATATTCTATCTATTGTACATAAAACCTCCATAAAAATATTATGATTCCAGATACAAATTATTTAAGGCTCTCAACTATTTAAATAAGGTCTAAAAAAGACAATGACACTCATTTGAGTAGGGTCTGCTGAGAGTAACAAATTAAAAGTTCGTTTTAATATTTAAAATTGACCAATATTCTATCTATTTTTCATATAAACCTAGAAAAAAATAATATGATTCTGGAAACAAATTATTTAAGGCTCTCAACTATTTAAATAAGGTCTAAAAAAGACAATGACACTCATTTGATTAGGGTCTGCTGAGAGTAACAAATTAAAAGTTCGTTTTAATATTTAAAATTGAAGAATATTCTATCTATTCTACATAAAACCTCCATAAAAATATTATGATGTCTAATGTCTTTTTTAGACCTTATTTGAATAGTTGAGAGCCTTATAAAAATTTGTTTCCGAAATCAAAATATTTTTATGGAGGTTTTATATAACATAGATAAAATATTCGTCAAGTATAAATATGAAAAACGAACTTTGAATTTGTTACTCTCAGCAGACCCTAATCAAATGAGTGTCATTGTCTTTTTTAGACCTTATTTCAATAGTCGAGAGCCTTAAATAATTTGTTTCCAGAATCATATTATTTTAATGGAGGTTTTATGTAAAATACATAGATAGAATTTTCGTTAATTTTAAATATTAAAACGAACTTTTAATTTGTTACTCTCAGCAGACCCTACACAAATGAGTGTCATTGTCTTTTTTAGACCTTATTTCAATAGTCGAGAGCCTTAAATAATTTGTTTCCAGAATCATATTTTTTTATGGAGGTTTTATGTAAAATAGATAGAATTTTCGTCAATTTTAAATATTAAAACGAACTTTTAATTTGTTACTCTCAGCAGACCCTACACAAATGAGTGTCATTGTCTTTTTTAGACCTTATTTCAATAGTCGAGAGCCTTAAATAATTTGTTTCCAGAATCATATTTTTTTATGGAGGTTTTATGTAAAATAGATAGAATTTTCGTCAATTTTAAATATTAAAACGAACTTTTAATTTGTTACTCTCAGCAGACCCTAATCAAATGAGTGTCATTGTCTTTTTTAGACCTTATTTAAATAGTTGAGAGCCTTAAATAATTTGTTTCCAGAATCATATTATTTTTTTTAGGTTTATATGAAAAATAGATAGAATATTCGTCAATTTTAAATATTAAAACGAACTTTTAATTTGTTACTCTCAGCAGACCCTAATTAAATGAGTGTCATTGTCTTTTTTAGACCTTATTTAAATAATTGAGAGCCTTAAATAATTTTTTCCGGAATCATATTATTTTGTTGTAGGTTTATATGAAAAATAGATAGAATATTCGTCAATTTTAAATATTAATTCGAATTTTTAATTTGTTGCTCTCAGCAGACCCTACTCAAATGAGTGTCCTTGTCTTTTTTAGACCTTATATAAATAATTGAGAGCCTTAAATAATTTGTTTCCAGAATCATCATATTTTTATGTAGGTTTCTACGAAAAATAGATAGAATATTCGTCAATTTTAAATATTAAAAAGAACTTTTAATTTGTTACTCTCAGCAGACCCTAATTAAATGAGTGTCAATGTCTTTTTTAGACCTTATTTAAATAATTGAGAGCCTTAAATAATTTGTTTCCAGAATCATATTATTTTTTTGTAGGTTTATATGAAAAATAGATAGAATATTCGTCAATTTTAAATATTAATTCGAATTTTTAATTTGTTACTCTCAGCAGACCCTAATCAAATGAGTGTCCTTGTCTTTTTTAGACCTTATTTAAATAATTGAGAGCCTTAAATAATTTGTTTCTAGAATCATAATATTTTTATGTAGGTTTCTATGAAAAATAGATAGAATATTCGTCAATTTTAAATATTAAAAATGACTTTTAATTTGTTACTCTCAGCAGACCCTAATTAAATGAGTGTCATTGTCTTTTTTAGACCTTATTTAAATAATTGAGAGCCTTAAATAATTTGTTTCCATAATCATATTATTTTTTTGTAGGTTTATATGAAAAATAGATAGAATATTCGTCAATTTTAAATATTAATCCGAATTTTTAATTTGTTACTCTCAGCAGACCCTAATGAAATGAGTGTCCTTGTCTTTTTTAGACCTTATTTAAATAATTGAGAGCCTTAAATAATTTGTTTCTAGAATCATAATATTTTTATGTAGGTTTCTATGAAAAATAGATAGAATATTCGTCAATTTTAAATATTAAAAATAACTTTTAATTTTTTACTCTCAGCAGACCTTAATCAAGTGTGATTGTCTTTTTTAGACCTTATTTAAATAATTGAGAGCCTTAAATAATTTGTTTCCAGAATCATATTATTTTTTTGTAGGTTTATTTGAAAAATAGATAGAATATTCGTCAAATTTAAATATTAAAACGAACTTTTAATTTGTTACTCTTAGCAGACTCTACTCAAACGAGGGTCATTGTCTTGTTCAATAGTTGAGAGCAGAAAATAATTTGTTTCTGGGATCATATTATTTTTATGGAGGTTTTATGTAAAATAGATAGAATATTCTTCAATTTAAGTTTAGTTGTATCAGAATTAACTCATAAATGTGTACTTTATGCATTGGCTATAGCCTTCATGTACTTACATTTCTAACGCAAAAAAAAAAAAAAAAAAAAAAAAAAAAAAAAAAAAAAAAAAAAAAAAAAAAAAAAAAAAAAAAAAAATGGGGGAGCCGAAAGAACTGCCCAAGTAACAAATTCGGACACAAAAATTTTTACTCTAGCTTTAATAGTGGCTGAGATATCGCGAACCCTGCTAACTTTAGATTAAAGTTAGCAGGGTCTTAGTTTTTTGAAAACGGCTCAAGGTACAAAATTAATTCTGGCGGGACAAAATAGCGACAAAAAAGTGACAAAATGACAAATGGTTTTTTTTTGATCCTGCTAAAAGTACCCTGCTAACTTTATATACATTGGCGCTACACACAGGGTTCCAATCTATGAATATGATTACAAAAAAATACCTAGATGGCGAAACGTCTTGAAATATAATTCCATCTATGGTCAGCATTCTCAATATTTTATTTTATCTATGGTATGAACATAGAGCAGTTATTGTCTATTGTAAGTAAGCATAAAGCAAAATAAAATAAATATTAGAGAAGAAAGCGGGGTTGGTGCGGGTGAAAAATATGGAATTATACGTCACGTCAGTTTAATTTGTATATGTATGGAATTCGTTCTTATGTTTATTGTTGTCATTTATAGTAAACAATTAAAATATATTTGATTTCATTATAACAATTATTAGTAGATTAATATATGATAATATTTATATATTTCTGATTAATACTGATCTTAATTCGTTAATTTTTGTTGCTTATCTTTTAAATAATTAAATTCATATTATATCGTATTTATATTTTCCTTATTTTTAGTTCGATATTTAATTTATATAATTTTCAGTTTTTTAAGATTCTGTCCGTCCGTCTGTCTGTCTATATAAATTTTATATCTATTAAGATGAAATTTGGTATACAGACGTAGATTGATAACCCAAAAACATGATGAGATTTTTTTAAATTATTTTTTTTGAAACCCCTTCCCATATACTGAAAAGTATACTCACATTTTCTTCCTTAATATATATATAAAGCTCAACGTCTCTCTTTCTGTCTGTCTGTCCGTTAGTGCGCTTATCACTCAAGAACCACTTATCCGATTTACGTGGTTTCTTTTTTAATTCATAAGTACATTCTCTGGCCAGGTAATAGGCTATATTTTGTTACGTTAGGTAACATAACAACTAAGCAGATAATAGTGCGATTTACTATTAACTGCTTAACAAAACAGCGCGCCGACGGCAAATTTTTTTCCGACTTGTTTTAAGTCGGAAAAAAATTTGCCGTCGGCGCGCTGTTTTGCAATACGCTGCCTAAACCGTTCAATATTGAACAAAATACTGAATTAAAGAATTGTGTGGAATCAAAAGTTCTACAATAAAGTCAGCGACACCATATGTCTAACTTTTATATTTAAGCCACAATGACTGATTTTATATTACAAAGAAAACATAAAATATTTGGGTTCTATTTACATGGACTTATGACATGCAAAACATTATTCCTTATCGAAATAAATGATTTAATCGTCATAAGTACTTAATGTAGATATAATTTGCCCTTTACAGCATCCAATTTGGTCTTTTGGTTTAGGAAATATCGTGAAATATAAATACAATAACATATTATTCGCGGCAATTCGTGCGAACTATGATGAAATGTCGCGGGGAGAGGGATGATTCAGCGCTCGGCCGGCAGTTGTTTATTTTGTTTTCAATTATTAACTTTTTTTAAACAGAACAAAAATTATTTGTAATTTTTGTTCTGATTTGTTTTTATTTTAGGTACGTTAGGTTTTGATTAGTTAATATTACGATAATAATTAATCGTGTTTGTATTTAATTCAAGTATATTTTTCAAAAATCCTAAACAATAATTCCGTAGTGCAAGCGGGCGAAGCCGCGCGGGCCCAGCTAGTAACTTAGAAATGCAATAAAAAATATCTTAGGACCTTTTGATTTTAACCTTTCAGTCACGATATATCTGCGTTCAAAGTCGTTATTAGATCCCCCCCCCCTCCACTGTTCTAAACTATCAAAAAAATTCCAGAATGTAGCTTTTAACCCCGTCCTGTAAACTGAAAAATCTACTCAAATTTTGTTTTCTCCCTTATCTCAATAAGTGGGGTGTCTTTAGGTAAGTCTCCTAAAATGCAATAAAATGTCTAACTCTGTCTGTCTGTCTGTCCGTTAGTACGCTTATCATTCGAGAACCACTTATCAGATTTACTTGGTTTCTTTTTTAATTCATAGGTACATTCTCGGGCTAGATTATAGGCTATATTTTGTTACGTTAGGTAACATAACAACTAAGCAGTGACGATAATAGTAAATCAAGTCGGAAAAAATTTTACCGTCGCGTCGGCACGCTATTTTGTAATACTTTGCTTAAACCGTTCAATATTGAACAAAATAATGTATTCAAGAATTATGTAGAATCAAAAGATCTACAATAAACTCAGCGACACCATATGTCTAACTTTTATATTTAAGCCACAATGACTGCTTTTATGTTACAAAGAAAATTTAAAATATTTTATTTACGTGGACTTATGACCTGCAAAACATTAATCCTTATCGAAATAAATGATTTCATCGTCATAAGTATTTTCGTTTTTGTTAGGTAGGTAGTTTAAGTGTTGTTTGGTTTTTATTACAATAATAACTAATCGTGTTTGTACTTAATTAATTAAACTATATTTTTCAAAAATCCTAAACAATAATTCTGTAGTCTACGCAAGCGAAGCCGCGTGGGCACTGCTAGTAAGTATATAAATTTATTTTAAGATATTTCCTAAACTATTAAAACTATACGACCAAATTGGATGCTATAAAGGGCAAATTCATGGGCGTAGCCAGGGTGGGGCAGGGGGGAGCACTTGCACCCCCCTAGCTTGTGGACCAAAAGTAATAAGTAAATCAGTATTATTGTCCAAACAGGGATATTTCTATACTAGCTTGCCCCTCCCCCTAGCTCGTGAACTAAGAGTAACAAATGAATCAGTTCATTGGCTAAATATTGACATTTTTAGATTCGAAAATTTAAATATCATTGTTTTTTTTTATTGCAATCTCTTGTTATAGCGGGTAAACTATTCATGTCATTGTCTTTTTATCCTTTTTATACACAAAAAATAATAAATAAAAAAAAAAAACAAAATAGCAACGTAGAGTACATTTTTGTAGAGGATTATGTCTTCCAAAAGATATGACCATACATATAAATTTAATTGATTGAAAAAAATGTGGCGAAAATAAAAGAATAAATGAAAAAAAGAATGACTTTTCATTGTTACTTTTTGCGCACCTATCTAGAGATATAATAAATAATGAAAATGTTAATTTTTTCATAGCTCTTTTACAATTCCTCGATAATAATCAAGAACACACCAAAAAAATGATTTATTAAGTTAATGAAAATCACGGATTTTTACGAGCCAAAGTTCCAAGTTGCAACGAAACGATAGAAATAAATTTAAAAAAAAAGGATTTACCAAATGTTTACATTAATGGCCATTTATCAGAGCCGTTCTTACACATTTCGAGGTCCCAGACGCAAAAAATTTGAGGCCCATTGAAAATATTTTTATAAAACTTTTTAGGTAAGGTTACCACAATAATGTGAAAGCTTTTTTTGCTCCCCCTCTCTCATTACCTCGGGGTCCTAGGCAAAACACGCCGACCAATCGGTTTAAAAAAAAAAAAATTGCCCCCCCAGAACAAAATCCTGGCTACGCCCATGGGCAAATTATATCTATATTAAGTACTTATGGCGATGAAATCATTTATTTCGATAAGGATTAATGTTTTGCAGGTCATAAGTCCACGTAAACAGAACCCAAATATTTTTAATTTTCTTTTTTACATTAAAGCAGTCATTGTGGCTTAAATACAAAAGTTGGTGTAGCGGACTTTATTGTAGATCTTTTGATTCTACACAATTCTTCTATACATTATTTTGTTCAATATTGAACGATTTAGGCAGCGTATTGCAAAACAGCGCGCCGACGGCAAATTTTATTCCGACTTGATTTACTATTATCGTCACTGCTTAATTGTTATGTTACCTAACGTAACAAAATATAGCCTATAACCTGGCCAGAGAATGTACATATGAATTCAAAAAGAAGCCACGTAAATCGGATAAGTGGTTTTCGAGTGATAAGCGCACTAACGGGCGGACAGACAGACAGACAGAGAGACGTTGAGCTTTATATATATTAAAGACTAGCAGTGCCCATGCGGCTTCGCTCGCGTAGACTACGGAATTATTGTTTAGGATTTTTGAAAAATATAGTTTAATTAATTAAGTACAAACACGATTAGTTATTATTGTAATAATAACAAATCAAAACCTAAATTACCTAAGAATAACGAATCAGAAGAAAAAAGTACAAATAATTTGTGTTCTGTTTAAATTTAAATGTTAATTATTGAAAACAAAATAAACTCACGACGATCAGTCGAGGGAATCCGAATATCTACCGAGCGTAAGCGAATCCAGTCTGTTGTACATCGCTTCGATGCGGCACGACACCATACATTTAATATGTTACCTTTATAAATTTATTTTAAGATATTTTCTAAACTATACGACCAAATTGGATGCTGTAAAGGGCAAATTATATCTACATTAAGTGCTTATGACGATAAAATCATTTATTTCGATATGGATTAATGTTTTGCTGGTCATAAGTCCATGTAAACAGAACCCAAATATTTTATGTTTTCTTTGTAAAATAAAAGCAGTCATTGTGGCTTAAATATAAAAGTTAGACATAAGGTGTCATGGACTTTACTGTAGAACTTTTGATTCTACACAATTCTTTAATACATTATTTTGTTCTATATTGAACGGTTTAGGCAGCGTATTACAAAACAGCGCGCCGACGGCAAAAAATTTTCCGACTTGATTTACTATTATTGTCACTGCTTAGTTGTTATGTTACTTAACCTAACAAAATATAGCCTATAACCTGGCCAGAGAACGTACCTATGAATTAAAAAAAAACACGTAAATCGGATAAGTGGTTTTCGAGTGATAAGCGCACGAAGGAACAGACAGACAGAGAGACGTTGAGCTTTATATATATTAAGGATAGATTAACATAGTTACAAGTATTTCATTGTGATGTGATTGATAAGTCTTAACAAGTTTAATTAAACCATATATTAATCTACTAATAGATTAATATACTCGTATAATTAAACTATCGAACTTTATCGAAGTAAAACTATAAGTACTTAAATTCAAGTTATTATACGTGAAAAGGAAATTAATAAAATTTAAAACAAAATTAAGTAGTAAAAATCAAATAAAAATGGTAAGAAGCAACAGAAATAAACAAAATAAATTAATAATATAGTTGAACATTATATGCTAAGCATTTTTTACATAGATATTTGCTGAACGCTCACTAAGGTATACAAACATTGAACATGATTGAACGAATACCAATTCAAATAAATATATGACCTTGAAGGTTTGTTTGCTGGCTAAATACAATATTCAGTACTGGTACTGCCACCTACATTTCAGTTGGTTAATCAAAAAATTCAGGATGGGACATATTAGTAGATTAATATATGATTATAGGTTAGTACTTATGAATACAGTTGGGTAAAGTTGACAGATGTACAGATTCAAACAACAATTAAAAATATATCATTTAAAATTACAATGTTAATTTTCAATTATATAAATTCTTCTGATATTTATGATTACAAATTATTACAATAAAATACCTATACCTATGAAAGTAAAAATATTGATAATTCAATGACTTAAGTTTAAATAATGTCATTTTATACTGGGTCATTCTTACAAGGGAACCTTTTCAAGTGATAAAATCGTATCGATTTCAAATTTTGTATACAGTTAGAGGGGGTCAAGGGTAGTAAGAAAAAAATTATTTTAGCTGTGGTAAAACGGTTTAAGGGGGTGAAATACCCCTATGAAAATGTGCAAAAAAATCGTATATTACAAATAACTCTGAAACTAATGAAGATTTCAAAAAATCTATAATAAAAAAATTTCATGATTTTTTATACTCTTTCAAATGCCAACAGTCGAAATTCGAAAATGTGAAACCGTTCAGCCCCACCCTCCACCCACCCTACTCTTTTTTAAGATTGTTTTCTTCTATTTACTAAATTTAATTGTATTATACAATAGTAATTCATATATATATTACATATTTCACGAAAAAAATATTTAACCCTTTCATCGCCACATTATCATATTTCGAAAAATATATACTTATTTTTTTATTATGTTAGCGATAAGAAAAGTGTTTATAGTTGAAAAGTGGCAAATTTAGAAGGATATTTACATTTCAAGACCCGTAGAAACCAGTAGAGATTTTTTAGCGCAAGTTAGTCTAGAAAATGGCCGGATAAAAATTGTCATTTTGTACGTTTGTTTCTGATGAAAAACTACTTTATGTTACTGTTAGAATATTTAATCCATCTTCGGAACCTTTTCAAGTGGTAAAATCGTATCGAGTTTAAATTTTGTATATAATTAGATGGGGTCAGGGATAGTAAGTAAAAAGTTATTTTAGCTGCGGTAAAACGGTTTAAGGGGGTGAAATACCCCTATGAAAATATGTAAAATAAACCTTTTTCTCAAATATCATCGAAACCAATAAAAATGTAAAGAAATGTACTGTACATCATTTTATTGATTTTTTATACTTTTTCAAATGGCTATTATAACCATTTGAAAAAGTATAATAATAATAATAATATAGTCAAAATTCGAAAAAGTGAAACTATTTACCCACATCCCATTTATTATTTAAGATTTTTATTTCTATTGAATAAATTTTAGTGTATTATAGATAAGTTATCATAATTTCAAATTTTCATTTTAATATTTTAACTAGAGATGAAACGGATATCCGGTAACTATTCGGTATCCGGCCTATCCGGCCTTATTTTGTTATCCGACTGAATACCGGATAGTAACGAATTATCCGGCCGGATACCGGATAATTAAAAACTACAATTTTTTATTTAAAAACTGCAAGAAAAAAATATTTGTGACGCAAATAATACAAAATTGACTTGTAGTCTAGTAATTTTAGATATAAATTTATTCAATCTGCAAAAAATAGCAGTTAGCTGATTTTTTGTATACACCTTCGTTACGGTGTAAAGTATGACGCACTCTATGAGATTTGACTATTAGCATATGACTATTTGCACGTGAAAAAATTACAGGACAAAAATTAAAGACTAGACAATTCTCTATAAGGTGTGCAATTCGGATATATTAAAAAATCATTTTTAATCAATTTTAATCACATTTAGTAGAACTACACACATAGCGATTTATGAAAAATTACCATTCCTGTCCAATTTTGTGTTAAAAATCTCTACTTAAGCTTTTGCAAAGTTATTTAATGGTTCTACTAAAATAAATAAGCTTTGGACATATTGAGTAGAAAAGAGAGATAATTGTGTTAAATTGACCTATAACAATAGGCCTACGTCAAAAATTTAAAATTGGAAAAAATTATTTAATTATTAAATGCACCCTGTTTAAAGTTTTATGTGTACTTATGTTATAAGTATGACTAAACACTAAAATTATAAATGTTTATAGGCTACAAACATGTTTTTTCATATATTTTTTGCTAGAAAAACGTATATTTGGCCGCCGGATATTCGGGCGCCGGATATCCGGCCATCCGGTCTTACAGCTCGCCGGATATTCGGTATTCGGTATCCGGCCAAAACACTATCCGTTTCATCTCTAATTTTAACCCTTTCATTGCAATATAAAAAAAATATTTAAAAAAAATTATTTTCTCATATTTAATAAAAATTTAAAAAAAAATTGCAATGAAAGGATTAAAATATTTAATTAAAAATTTGAAATTATCATGGTTTTTAATTACTTTTCTCTAATACACTAAAATGTATTCAATAAAAATAAAAATCTTAAATAATTAATGGGATGGGGCTAAATGGTTTCACTTTTTCGAATTTTGTCTATCCATTCGAAAGAGTATAAAAAATCCATAAAATGATGTACAGAACATTTCTTTACATTTTCATTGGTTTCGAAGATATTTGAAAAAAAATGATTATTTTACATATTTTCATAGAGGTATTTCACCCCTTTAAACTGTTTTACCGCAGCTAAAATAACTTTTTTCTTACTATCCCTGACCCCCTCTAATATATACAAAATTTAAACTCGATACGATTTTACCACTTGAAAAGGTTCCGAAGATGGATTAAATATTCTAACAGTAACATAAAGTAGTTTTTCATCAGAAACAAACGTACAAAATGACAATTTTTATCCGGCCATTTTCTAGACTAACTTGCGCTAAAAAATCTCTACTGGTTTCTACAGGTCTTGAAATGTAAATATCCTTCTAAATTTGCCACGTTTCAACTATAAACACTTTTCTTATCGCTAACATAATAAAAAAATATGTATATATTTTTCGAAATATGATAATGTGGCGATGAAAGGGTTAAATATTTTTTTCGTGAAATATGTAATATATATATATGAATTACTATTGTATAATACAATTAAATTTAGTAAATAGAAGAAAAAAATCTTAAAAAAGAGTAGGGTGGGTGGAGGGCGGGGCTGAACGGTTTCACATTTTCGAATTTCGACTGTTGGCATTTGAAAGAGTATAAAAAATCATGAAATTTTTGTATTATAGATTTTTTGAAATCTTCATTAGTTTCAGAGTTATTTGTAATATACGATTTTTTTGCACATTTTCATAGGGGTATTTCACCCCCTTAAACCGTTTTACCGCAGCTAAAATAATTTTTTTCTTACTACCCTTGACCCCCTCTAACTGTATACAAAATTTGAAATCGATACGATTTTATCACTTGAAAAGGTTCCCTTGTTAGTCAACTATATCAGAGAAAAACGCTACTTTTACGGATTTTCATAATATTCACATATGTATGTTGTTAAACTTGCTCAAAAAATATAAGCTTCATTCATCATATCGCAAAATTTTGCGTTTTTTGAAAATTACACGTATTTTAATTTTTAAAGAGATGACGCATATGCATTTAAATAATAATTTTTATCTCCGGATGTACTTATCGTAGCGAAATGATTTTTTTTTTGTTTTGTTTACAAAAGAACGGTCTTTTTGGACATTTTGTCCGTTTTTAAATAAAACAAAAATTTAAATTATTTTTTGTAAAATCAATTTTTTTTTTTTGAAATTTGAAGATGTGGTCGGGTGTTTAAAAATCTGAAAAAAATCACAAATATTGCTTATAGTATTTTCTATCATCCCTGCAATTTTTAAGGTGGACATATTTATAACGACTTCAAAATTTTTTTTTTAAGATTGCTATATAGAGGTCACGCGCACTAGACATTGATATGCCGTAATGAATTCGGATCTAAATGTTAAGATTATTGTTGTTTGTGTGTAATCTATAGAATTAGTAAATAGATTTAGAAATAAAGTAATCATACAGTGGGTTTCAAACTGTTTGTTTCACATATCCACAAAGGTATACAAATATACATTTCTACTGATTTTTATTTCTGTTTCTTTTCAGAATATCATAATTCTGGTGTAATTTCTCAAAAATAAAATCTAAAAAGTTGTCTATCATATACATATCGCAAGATTGTCACTTTAAAAACGACTCATATAATTAATAAACACGAATAAACCAAAAAAATTAAATTAAATTTGGGAGTTTGGATGGATTTTTTAAAATTTTAAGAAAATATAATTTACTTAAAAGTTTTTCTATTAACCCTCAACATAACATATTGATCACGTTAAACTCAGTTATAAGAAATGTTTTTTTTTCAAACAATTAGAAATTCTAATTTAGAATACACGAATCATTAATATAAAAAGTGGATGTTGGTGGATAATTTTATATTAGTGCTCTGTTTTTTCCCTGAATATTAAATATATCAAATTAGTTTTAATTTAAATGAAGGATTCTATGCGTATTTTTTGGCTAACAATAATTGAAACAGCTTCTAAAGTGACCACATGTAATTTTCAGAGATAATAACTAACACAAGAGACGATACAATTAATTTTAATGTTTTTTTAATACGAGAAAATTCCTAATTTTAAGAATTTTTGAGAATTTACATACATTAATTCTGAATTTAAATACCTTATTAGATATATGAAACAAACAGTTTGAAACCCACTGTATGATTACTTTATTTCTAAATCTATTTACTAATTCTATAGATTACACACAAACAACAATAATCTTAACATTTACATCCGAATTAATTACGGCATATCAATGTCTAGTGCGCGTGACCTCTATATAGCAATCTTAAAAAAAAATTTTTGAAGTCGTTATAAATATGTCCACCTTAAAAATTGCAGATAGAGAATACTATAAGCAATATTTGTGATTTTTTTCAGATTTTGAAACACCCGACCACATCTTCAAATTTCAAAAAAAAATAATTGATTTTACAAAAAATAATTTAAATTTTTGTTTTACTTAAAATCGGACAAAATGTCCAAAAAGACCGTTCTTTTGTGAACAAAACTAAAAAAAAATCATTTCGCTACGATAAGTACATCCGGAGATAAAAATTATTATTTAAATGCATATATGCGTCATCTCTTCAAAAATTAAAATACGTGTAATTTTCAAAAAACGCAAAATTTTGCGAAATGATGAATGAAGCTTATATTTTTTGAGCAAGTTTAACAACATATGTGAATATTATGAAAATCCGTAAAAGTAGCGTTTTTCTCTGATAGAGTTGACTAAAAATGACCCACTATATACTTAATTTTTATTTGTGCCGGGAACACATATCTATCGCCGAATGTTGGTCGAATTGTCCGAATGCTGTAATTGTTTGTCTTCAATTTTTTTGACATATTTATGTACGAAAATTTTAATTATTTATTTCTTTAGAGTTGTGCATATTTTTTCATTCGTTATGTTCTTTATATTTCTTTTTTGTTATATTTTATTGTTCATATTAATTAAACACATTCAATTCAAAATTTTAAATGGCCACTGACATTTAAAATTTTTTAAAAATAATCAATAAAATATAATGTATCCATAGTTACGACATTTACAATTAATTTAGTAGATGCTTGAAGCGCATTATATGTATACGTATTCTGTTTATTTTCTCCTCTTTAACATATCTTTTTCAAAAATCAGACACGGGTTCATGGTTGTCAATTAACCAAAGTATTTAAAAAAAATAAAAAAATCTAATATCGGTTTTCGTTTTGATACTTTTTTACATCAAAACTTTTTTGTTTGTTTTTTTTTTTTCATTTTTTTAAATCTAAAATTTGAACCTTACATTATATCGCCCAAGGAATATAAAAAAAATTATAAAAAAATTGTAACTTTTTTTTTGAAAAATTGGGGGCCCCTTGTCACCCCATTTATAAACTTATTCAAAAAAGGCCCACTAGTTGTTATTTTTTACCCCCAAGGAATATATATACCAAATTTTAAGGTTCTCCGATGAGTGGAAATGGTCAAAAAAATGATTATAAATTATCAGTCAGTCAGTCAGGACACTTCGTTATATACAGGGTCCTCCAATAGTGCGTCCGGCATTGTTTTACGCCCAAACTATTGAAGATAGAGAGTTAGGATAAAAATTTTACTATATATATCGACCCTAAAGAATTTCAGGAAAATATTTTCAACCCCCTAAAACCGCTCCTTGGGGGGTAGTTCGAGGGTACATGCCCGTTTCTCAGTAAAATCAAATGGAATGGTATATCAAAAAGTACATATTTGTAAAGATAATAAAAAAATAAGAAACTTTCGTAAAACAAAAATTTTCATACTTTCAATTGTTTAAAAAATATGGCGACTTGTTATCAAATTTTAGAGTTTTACTCAAAGTGCTCTAATTTCGTTAAATATTTATGGAATTTTATTATTATTTTAAATTTTGAAAGTAGAAATAATGAACTTTTTAAAGATGTATGATTATTAGAGATTTTAATAGTTTAAAGTGTCATACTCGACATGCCAAAAATTGAAAAGTTCAATTAGGGATAATTCAAAATTTTTAAATACAATGGTATATTAATTAGTACTTTTTCTTAAAGAAGATATATGTAAATAAACAACTTTTGATAAAAAAAATTAAAATTAAAAATTTTAATTTTCAGTTTTCAATTTTAAAATTATAATTTTAAATTTTAAATTTTCTTAACAAAAGTTGTTTATTTACATATCCTTTTTAAGAAAAAGTACTAATTGATATACCGTTGTATTTGAAAATTTCGAATTATCCCTAGTTGAACTTTTGAATTTTTGATATTTCGCGTATGGCACTTAAACTATCAAAATCACAAATAGCCATCATCTTTACAAAGTTCATTATTTCTACTTTCTAAAATTGAAAAAATAATAAAATTCCATTAATATTTAACGAAATTAGAGCACTTTTAGTAAAACCCTAAAATTTGAGAACAAGTCGCCATATTTTTTAAACAATTGAAAATTTTTGTTTTACGAAAGTTTCTTATTTTTTATGATCTTTACAAATATGTACTTTTTGATATACCATTCCATTTGATTTAACTGAGAAACGGGTATGTACCCCTCAAACTACCCCCAAGGAGCGGTTTTAGGGGGTTGAAAATATTTTCCTGAAATTCTTTAGGGTCAATATATATAATAAATTTTTTATTCTAAAACTCTATCTTCAATAGTTTGGGCGTAAAACAATGCCGGACGCACTATTGGAGGACCCTGTATAGTAGATTCATCATTTTTTTATAATTTTGTATAATCTGAAATATGAGTTTAATTTCAAAAAAATGATGTTGCAATTTATAATATGTAGATTTTAAATTAAAAAAAAAACGTCACAAATCCAAGATTGTAGATGAAAATATGCGACTAACTCAAAATTATATAGCTCGATTAAAAATATAGGAATGGTCACTAATTAAAACAACTAATCAACTAATGTAAAGTATTTACATTACACTGTTTATTTTTATTTATAGTTTTTAATAAAAATAAGGCATTAACTTTTTTCATCCACACCCTCCCGTTAAAATACAGACCGATACAAAATTATACATATTACACACGGATGAACCCGCAAATTTTAGTTAAAAATATATTTACTAATATTAATTTTTATCACCGAGTTGACCGTCGCCGAGTTTGGCCATCGCCGAGTTGACCGTCGCCGACTTGACCATCGCCGAGTTGGATGAGCCCGCGCCCAGTTGACGCATGCCCGCTAAAACGGCTCGTTTTAATTCCCTTGACAACTTTTGAAAGTTCTGTATATAAATAGCTGATTGCTACAAAATTAGTGGGGATAAAGATATTCAGAGTATAGGTTAAGATCCCTATCTAAGGACTAGTACCTATGTGTTCATGATCTCGTGAATGTATCCAGCCTCGATCACCCCGAGGCACATCCTTATCCTCCTATTAACGTCTGATGATAAAATGGTATGTGACGTCTCTACTGATTGAACTCAGATAAATATATAATTATCTGCATTTAATAAATATTAACGCCAGAAAAAGTTTATATTTTATAGTAATTAAAACTAGCTGGTATTTTATTACAAATTTTACTCAAATGTCGCATTTAGGTACTTGTTTATTCCCTCTATTTTGTTATTTTAACCGTTTCGTTTAATTTTGATAAACGATATTTCGTCGGCTATAAAGATTTTTAGTAATTAATTTTGATAAAAGATGTCATTAAACTGAACAAAGAAAATACATTTTCCCAATTTGGTGTGCATGTTTATTAATTTTTTAAATATTTTTTTACTGGATGTGTATAAATAATGTCAAGACAATAACGATATATCCAATCATTTTTTTTATTATTAATTATCAAAATATGAATTTTTTTCATGTAAGATAAATGTTATACCCGCATTTTACATTTTTAATTAATAAATTCGATATTGAAAAACTCTTATTTACATAAATATTCAAATTGCATTTTGCTGTTAAAAAACATCGACATATAAACTTTAGTATTGTTAAATAAACTATTACTGATCAAATGCAGCTGGAATGATCCTGTTGGCGCCTGTGTTTTTTTTTTACATATTATTAAAAATGTATAAGTATATAATATTATGTTATAAAATCAACTGATTAGATAGAATTCTAGGGGTGTATCGGAATTCCGGTTCGGCCGGAATTCACGATTTTATTCCGATTCCGGTTCCGGCCGGATTTTCCGGGATTTTTACATTTAATTATACTGCTTTCTACTAAGAAATCCATAAATAATGTACGTTATATTTGCTTAAAAAATCAAACATAAATGTAATAATTATGATATAAAAACATTTTATTAGCAAAAATTTTAATGAAAACAATCATTTTGTGCAGTAACAGTATGATTGTAATTATAAAAAAAATAATGATGTATTAACAAAAATGTCATTATATTACGGACATTGAACTGTTTAATTATGCAGGGTCTTATCAGGTGGAACAAATTTGAACAGTTGATCGAGAATAAATATTTAAAAAAAAGTTCATAAACATGTGTCCGGAAATTCTTCTCGAGAGAGAACTACAGACTCTTAAATATTTTGTCTAAAATTAGTTTATATTTAATATTTTGAGAACCCATTGTAAAACAGCTATGAAATTTTATAATCGGTTTGGTATGATCGCAAAGCTTTTCGTATTTTCGATAATAAAACAACTCATAACAAAGATACAACGCATTTTATTCATTATTGCATAAAAATCACAATTGGCATGGAAAGCTAAAATATTATTGTTAGTCGAGGCATCAGCCAAAACTACAATAATCACTCGAGTGCAATATTAAATTTAAGTCAAGTAAGCTTTGGAAAAAAGAATTCTCGATGTTTAAAATTTTTATATTTATTAAAATTCGTTGCTTATTTTGTTAATGCATAACAGCAATGCTGGCTTTAGAGAAGGAGGCCGGGAGACTGCTCTGGGTTCCAGTTCAGAAGGAGCGGCTGACGGCCACATGGAGAAAAACTGATTTTTTTGGGAAAAAAATTAAGAACAAAAAAACTAGATATAACTCAATGGGCCCATTGGTCGGACTAGCTCCAAACATCCCTGGTCTAAATAATCATTGGTTGATACTGGAAATCGATAACATGTATAATATTAAACCAGGTATTAAATTTTAATATTGTATCACAATGGGTTCTTAAAATATTAAATAAAAAATAATTTGAGACAAAATCTTTGAGAGTCTGTAGCTCCCTCACGAAGAGTTTTCGGACACATGTTTATATGAATTTTTTTACTTGAATTTTTTTTCTTAATAAACTGTTCAAGTTTGTTCCACCTGATATGACTCTCCCTGTATATCAAAAATTTAAAAAAAAATTAATAATACTGTAGCGCTAAATATGTTTTCTTCAAAAACTATCTGAACTTAGATAATAGTATAATGCAGTATTGTTTATGATACATGCACTATAATAGTAATATATTGGTGCTTTTATTTTGAGCAGTAAGCATTCTTTAATCTGTAAAAATTTATACAATCTTCTCTATTGTGAATATGTCTAGATGCTGTTTGTGATTTATCACATTTATAATTTGACACTAGAAATGTAATTAGATTCGATCAAGAAGAACGTATGATATGCAAACAATTGATCTTATGAAGCTGTAAAAATTACAAGGTTTGTAAAAAATAATATTTTTTATAATTTACTTAATGTAAGACTCTACGCTTCTACTATTTAAGAAATATCATATAAAATATTAATTTAAGATAATAATCTATGTAAAAAGCATACATATATTGGCTTAATTATTATTATTATTAATTAAAATAGAATTTTTTGAAAAAAATTCCAGTTCCGGTACACCCTTTATTTATTCCAAAACATACAAAAAATTCATCTATCAAGTAAAATTTCTTCTGTTGTTGTTTAACATGTATGTATACATATATGACGCAATCTCCTATAAAATAAAATAAATAATGTTTTATTTTACATTTCTTCTTATTACATTTAAACTGTGTAAGAAGTTATATTAGATTATCCGCCAAATTCCATTTGTGTAAAACAAGGTGCTGGGAAGTTTTTTGTAGTGAAAAAATTGAATATCTTCTCTCATCCGCTTCCGACAAAGACTCAGATAATTTGAAACTCAAGATTATGAAAATATAAATTTATCAAAATGTCACTCGTAATCTCTTGACAAAAAGGTGTTAGCTGACTGTCATCAGTCGAGAACTAAGAACTGTAAGAAATATTTCGGCTTTAATAAATTGTTTGTATTTCTCAGTTTTAATTATGTGAAATGAATATAATGCAGCAATAGCAATGATAAAAATATTTTTCTGAATAAACCCGGTTTGATTTATATGTATACAAATAATTTGTTTTGTCTTTGTTGATATTTTTCGATAAATGGATCTAGTTATTTAAATTTAATAGGCAACTATCCGATAAAAAATGATCATATGTATGATTGTTTTTCTACAACCGTGTAAAAAAGAGGGCTTTTTCATTGACATTTCAGTGTGTAAAGTAGTACTTTTGCGCTCGCCGTGCGTAAAAAGTTTTTTCACGCACGGCGTGCGCAAAAGTGTTCCCATAGTAACACATACATTTTAACACATACGATTTATGATTAACGATTAATGAATTTTATAAATTTTAATACTATTGTAAAATAGTATTAAACAAATTACTAAAATTTAAGTACTATATTAATTATTGTAATAAACAAAATTATTAATAAAATTAAATTAAATATAAACAATACCTTAAGGTTTTTCTTGGCACAATTCATGGTATTATGTGTAATTTTCATATATCAATCAATTTTGCAGATAGTAAATTTAAAATTACAGAATTTGCAGCTTCTGATATCTCTGGTGGTGCACATTTATGTTCTTTCTCAGTATCACCACTAATCCATCTTATATTATAGAATAACAAATTATGAAACTCATTTGAATGAAAATAGAACTGTCAAAAATTATATCCAAAGCTTACTAAAGTTGAATTTTAATATTAATATAACAAAATACAAAGTATATAAATTAATTATTATATTATATTATTGTTAATATTATATAATCAATAGTGTTGTAGAAAAAATATTGTGTGCACCTCGGGTGTAAAATGCGTTTTTCGCACTCGTGTGATTGTTAGTCTCGGCTGGCGCCTCGACTAACAAACATTCACACTCGTGCGAAAAACTATCATTTTACACCCTAGATACACAAATAACTATTTTTATCAAGTAAAATTGCTTTTCAATAAAATTCTGATAGTTTTTATATTTTTCTATGTATCCAATTATATTAAATATTATAACTAAAAAGTATTATAGAAAAAAGTTTCTTGCCTTGGTACATGAACCGCTTTTTTGTAATGTAAAATACATTATACATACGTATAAAAACAATGAAAATGTTAAAAAGTTAATATTTATAATCGGCATAGCATCATGTATACACTATACAGTATACAACTACACATACATAATACTAATTACTGTTGTTAACATCATGATATGCAGTTTCAATTTTATTGGTGCATTTCAATTATCGAGTGCATATTTAACCCTTAACTGGTATCGTAAATTTTACAAACGTAACTGGTATCGTAGGGTATTTGCGGCCCCCACTAAAGACTAGCTTTCGGTAAGCTAGTTTCAATAATGAGACTGGATAACACTTTATAAATAGTAAATAATTAACTCATTTTATGAAATCTACTGGCTTTTATTACCATTTTACTAAATTATCTTCTACGAGAGATACCAATATAGTTATATTTTTTTATAGATATTTTTAGGCACCCACAAAAAAATTTCTTATCTAATATGAACTAATTAAGCCAAAAAAAATGTCCAGCATCCGCCGCGAGTCGTGACGTAATGAGATTACTTAAAATGACGGGTGTGCGCGATGCTTAGATTTTTAGAAAAAAACGTTAAAACATGACCTGTGGCTGTGGGGGTCGACAGGCCTCCACGATACCAGTTAAGGGTTAAAAATGTCAAAGGTGGTATAACAAAGGATTAGGTTTATGTTAAATGCTTGATTGGAATTTTTTTGTAGTATATATTTTTTTTATATATATTTGACGGGTCTTCTCCTCTTCCAACAGCTCTTAGTGTTTTGTTCAGTGTATTTGTGTGTGTGTTATTTTGTTTAGTTTTATGGGGGAATTCACAGGGACACAAGATGGATATAGGATGTTGCTGATGGGGCGATCATCGCAGGGTAAGACGCACAGGGTAGCCGTATTGACAGGATTGGGGTGTTTGGTTGACTATGGAAGGGGATGACATATATTTGGTTTTTATATTATTTTATTTATCTTGAAATCAACTTTTATGAAAATAGTACCTACATAACTTTTTAAATATACCTGATCAAAGTCATATTAAAATGTACATATTAAGTATTTAATTTTCAACGTTAACTATTTTATTTTGTATACATTTTTTATCAGATAGTAAATAAAACTGTTCTTTTTATAAAGAAAAAATATATAATGATTAAAACATTAATGTTGAAAAATATCATCTGTCTTGTATCGGTGGAATTAATTTTTTTTTTTACAAGCCACCACTGTTTTTATGTATGTAATATTATCTCGTTTACATATTTATTCGTGAATTTAATTACTTACTTATAACTTCAAATACTTGATAAAATTGAATATTTTTATACTCAATATATTTCATTACATATTATATATAATATAATCAACATCAATATCCAGTCGCCAGGAGCTATCGAACCTAAACCACCGGAACAAACTTGGTCATCAATTTTAATCGCTGTACCAATTATCAATTAGTTGGCTTATACGCTCATATATCAAATTGTGATGCTGGATTATTGCCTGTATAATCAGGATGATTCAAAAGTACTAACGCGTATAAGTACTAACTACTAACTATGTATAAGGCATGTTACATAACATAACAGACAAACATAATGTAGTAACAATTACTACTACAATTTATTAATTTAATAATTTTCTTCTTGTTAACTTACCAACAGGAAGTTATTGTAATCGGTCCGAAAATTGAAATAAAAAATTTCAACATATTTTTATGTTTCAAGGTCATTATAGTATATTTACACTATTTTCAAAAAGATGTGTGTGTGTGTGTGTACGTACGTACGTACGCGCGTGTCATTTTTTTCCTGCACGAAATCTTGCAAATAAAAAATCTGAAAGAAAGGACTTTTCGAAAAGATTTGTGTGGGTAAAAAAAATGTTATGGTCAGATTTACTTCTTTAGCATAAATATTCTATAATACAAATAATGAAACATGTATCTCAGTATTTTTTATACGTGCCTAAACAGTCATTGAAGGGGTGAAAACCACTCTCAAAATTTGAATTTTGAATACTAATCAATACGTCTACTAATTCATGTTGCCTTGGAAACGAATGAAATTAAATTCAACTTATCAGATTATTTATTCTAAGTAAAATATCGGTATGGAGAACTATACATGACTTCCATGTTCTTTAATATGTTTTTAAAATATTTTTAATACACATATATGACAAATTTCAATAAGATTTGTCAGAAATAAAACTCACCTTTGTATTATTAATATTAGTCTTCTAATGTCTTAATGTCAAAAACATAATACACATTCGTAGAATGACTAATTTGACAATTTGAATTTAGTTGCATTTGTTTCCAAGGCAACATGAATTAGTATTTAAAATTCAAATTTTGAGAGTGGGTTTCACCCATACAATAACTGTTGAGGCACGTACAAATAATTAATGTCCCTTAGATTCAATTGAACTACATATAAATGTATCAACTCTTATCACAATTAGTGAGATAATACTCACAACATTCACTTTTTAGACAAAAAAAGTTACAAAATTTCGAATATTTCCAAAATCCCTAATCCGATTTGCACCAAAATCAATAGGTCTGGAGTACTCACTGAGATAAACAAAAATAATTCAGATCGGTGTATTTTTACAGTAGTTATCGTGAACGAAAGAAAATTATACGATTAAGTTTTGAATTTAGTACAATCAGAATCTGCTCTTATCTCGGACACGATTTTTCGACGGTATTACAATACTTCCATTTCTTTTAGAACATGCAAGTAAAATGTGTATTATATTATTGACATTAGGACAGCGATTATTAACCTGTTGGGCGCGGCCCCCTTGGGGGGGGGGGCGTGATAAAACTAAATGGGGGAGAGGCAAGCATATCGATAAAAATGGGAAAAAATATTATTAAAAAATTTATTTAATTTACTGAAAGAATAGCAATAAAATACATTCTGACATAATAAAAAATAAAATACACGTTTATATTTACACTGATAAAGTATGAGTACTATACTACAGTTAATGTATTTAATAATTAACTTATCAATATTAAATTAAAAACAAAATTAATAAACAAATAAACAAAATACAATTAAATTAAATAGACACTTATATTTCAATTACAGCACGATTTCAGTAAAAATTATTGTATGAGGGGGGGGGTCGATGAGAATTGTGATTGAAAATTGGGTCGCAAATACCAAAAGGTTAAGAAACGCTGCATTAGGATATACCTAAGAAAGCTAATATTCATAATACAAAGGTGAGTTTTATTTCTGACAAATTCCATTATATTAAAATGTTTCATAAATATATTAAAAAAAATTCACATAAACTATATAAAAAATCCCCCAAAAATTCCAGAAATCATCCTTTAAGTCCCATTTTTTTAGATTATAACAACTTTTTTATATATATTCTTGAAGCTTGATGTCTGCTTAATGAGTATATTACAAAAGATTTCAAATTTCATAAATATGTAGATCAGTGGAAAAAGCGTTTAAAACGTCGCGTGAGAGACGCGTACTTTGAAGCCCCATTTGGATGTGTTCCGACGTAGTAATTTCGGGTAATTTTTGTCCAAAGTATTGTCAACTAATGTACTTTCGATTATTATGGGACAGATAGAGTTATCTTGTTCTTGCCGGTTAAGTCGAAAATATATGGTCAAGCTGCAGCTCTAATATGGAAACAATAAATAATCAGTATTCAAGTATTAATAGTCATACCGTGTTGAGAAGTTGATTGTGTTAATGTCTCAATTTTCTCTCGCTCTTTTCTTGCAAATAGAATTAAAAACAAATACTAACTCTTACATAACATCAATTGTATCAATTTAGTTTTTTATTTATGTATGTTTTATCTATCATTTAATTTGTTATCGTTTTATTTTAATAATGTTTTATCTTAAATTTTGTTCTTATATTTACCCAAACTCGTAAAACGGAAACACAACACATCTAGGATAAAAGTAGCTTCGGATCAATCTAAGCGTTTAGAAGTGTATAGAACATGACGGCTGGGTCATAGGTTGTTAATTAAGAAATCCATACCACTCTAATCGACATCAATAGCGGCGTTTTATTTACATACAATAAGATATTGTTTATCTTTAGAAACTTTAGATATTGCTTGAGTGATTAAACCAGCAAATTGTCGAGAGCCAATTCTAACCGAATTAATAATTTAAATCTATAGGAATACTAATTTGTAATTTTGATATCTAACATAAATAAGATACTTTGTATCGATTTTGAATTTGTCATTTTCTGAAAAAGCAAATGTGTTTATTACATATCATTATAATGTACGTAAGGTTTCTTACAAGTTAATAGTGTGTAGAACAGTATTTGCCAAACTTTTTTACTTTACGATACACTGATTGTGAGTGGGGAAGATTTATTTCGCGGCACACCAAATAAAATTCCCAAAAAAATTGAAACATATTTTACTAGTATGAACAAAAATATATAAATTTTCACTATAATATTAGAAGAGCCCTGAAGACGTCTACTGCAATGTGTGACGAAACGTTGGCCGATAACACAACCAAATAGACGCGGCTTACACCCAAAAGCCAAGATTCATGTCGTGATCACCGCGGAAGCCTAAAAAAATTATTATAATAAAATAATATAATATATTAAATATAAACTTATAATTTTAAATCTTTCGCGGCGCACTACTGTGCCGCGGCACACAGTTTGACAGTCACTGGTGTAGAATAATATCACGTGGAATACTTAACACATTCAGATTTTGTAGGTGCAAGTTACAGAATCTATCTATACATACATAGTATAAAACAAAGTCCCTCGCCGCGTGTGTCTGTCTATCTGTGCACGATTTTCTCAGTAACTGCTAAACTGATTTTATTCCGGTTTTCACTAATCGATAATGTGTTTCACGAGGAAGATTTAGGTGTATAGTTTGTGGATATTTTGTGTACATTTCATAAAGTCGGAAAAAAAACATTCGTCGGAGAGGTTTCTTCGCGTAATAAATAAAATGTTTCATAGGTTTATTAATAGATTAAATTTATACCCCCGGGTAATACCAGGTCCAATGCATTAAATAAAATATAAAAAAATACCATCATAGATTATTGCAGGTGTTATTTAAAAAAATGTCATTTGCAAATACCCTTTTTTGCTCTACATTAGCTTTTACAACTGCAGTTTTCATTTTTGGAACTGCAGGAACAAGCTACAATTACACACTAAAATAACCCCCCCGCCCCTGATAGATTAAACAAATTTTAAATTAGTTTATTCCTCTTTTCCTACCTCCGTACGGTACTGATTTACAATAACACTGGGATGTTGTTAACAGGACATTTAGTATCACATTGCAGTCCTTGCATGTATGTAGGTGCTCGTATTATGCCATTATTGTCTAACAATATCTGATGGGATTGAATTACATGACGAATACATATGCGAGGATTTCTGTTTTATATAGCAATTGTATTTATTGGTGTCATCAATAATTTTTCAATGGGGGAAGAAAGACGAGTTCAAACATTTTTACATGTACAATATGTGGAGCTTAACTACAGCACATAGGGAAATCAATATTTCTAAAGATACATGCAAATATTTGCTCTCCTGTTATTTTTATGACAAACCTTTAAATGTATTTCTTTATCTTGTAAGTTTGAAGTATGATGATTTTTTCCCTCGAGAGGACCAAAATACTTAATTATTATTATATGTATACTATTAATATGTAAATTGAAGAAAAATGAGGCTTTGGATTCTTAAGAAAGTTTAATTACTAATAAAATTACGTATCGTATTAAAAAACATCCATGTTTATAATTAGAAAATATCACAATTTTTTTTAAATACTAGTTAAATGACGTTAATAAAACAATCCAAAACATCTTCTTCCCGTATTTTGTTTATATGACTTGTTTACCAGAGTTGAAAAACATTGATACCAATGGATTTTGGGACGCTTAAATGTCTATAATTACGTTTGTTTACATATGTATGTTTCATTAATGTGTAGTAAAGTCCATTGTATCTACCCTGTAATCTTATTAAAAAATGTCATATCTTCAAATTACAGTGAAAAGATTAAATTTATTTTAAAGAAATAATATAGTAAGGGAACAACGGCGAATTTGGCGCACCTAAGAATATTATTAATTATATAGGAGCCGAGATATTTACGATATTGTATAAGGAATAAAAAGCAAAACAAAAGAAAATTTTTATATTTCACCCTATGTCACGTATGGAGGATTGTAATTAGTTTCATTCGATTTGGCGGGAAAAATACCACACAAGCGAAGGCGCGAGCAACAAATTTTGCGTATTAACTTTCACAAATATATCACTGCTATATCACAGTTTTTAACACTTGCTTGAATGCCGCCTATTTATAGTTTCATATTTTTGATTTATCAATGATTAAGCTCAAGAAAATTAATATTTTGCGATTTATAAAGTGGTAATAATTATTTTCATTCAATTTTGATTCGTATAGCATAGACCAGGCCTGCACAACTCAAAATGTAAGGCGGGCCGTAATACTTTATGAAAAACTTGTGCGGGCCAAAAGAAAATTTTTTACTCGAAAACTATAATCTTTTAAGAAAAATCATAAAATTAAATAAGTATAATACTTAGAACTACATAAGCAAGGATTCTCGGAGAATTGTTTTTAAAATTTAATGTTAATTTTTTTATGCAACTTTTTTATAAAGAAAAAATTCTGAAAAAAAAATGAATTACATATTAAAAAAAAATTGTGGGAATCTTTGCATAAATCTAAGTACTCTTGCCAATATTTTTTTAAAAAATAGTAGGTAATTTTCGAGTAAAAAAGTATGGAAAAACCAGAAAGTTTTCTTTGGTTTGCTCCTTATAATAAAAAATTGACATTTTCAGAAAAATGTTCCGAACAAAAATTGTTTTTAGTTTTTCTCTTAAATTATTAATCTGCAACAAAAAATATAGGTTTACATTTGAAAAAGAAAAGTTGAACCTGAAAACCCATCAAAGTGATCTTTCTAAGGTCACCCCATATTGTCAGTATTGAGCCCCCTCAAAACCATGAAACTTTTGTCTGATACATTTTTTCTGAAAATTCGTTAGTTTGGAAATAATCCGTTGGAAATAAGTCTACCTTTCATAATATTATAAATCAATAAGCTAGGGAATATTATTTTTTATTTATAATATTATGAATTTTCACCAAAGTAGATGCTAGCGGGCCGCGTTCGGCCCGCGGGCCGTATGTTGTGCAGGCCTGGCATAGACGAAAAGGTCCAAAATCTCTATTCTTCAAGAAATAATAAAAAATGATAGAATTGGATTTTTTTTTCTACGATTACATTTCATAAGTAAACAAAGACAATTCAATAATTTTCAAACATATTATAAACTATTAATTAGCATTTTTTTGTGTGTGCTATATTAGCCGCTGTTTCCCTATTATTTGTTGCCGTAGACAAAACATAAAAAAACTTTAACTGTTTATACATAAGAATAGTGAATCAACAGAAACATACATAAATACAGTTCTCTATTTAACCCGTTTAGACCCCACCACTGTTACATTCAAGACTATTCATTACAGGAAGTTGTATCTAACATTATCGTTAGTGCGGGTATTTTGCACGGAATAACATCAGCCGTATTCTTGAAGATGTTTACCGGTAAAGGAAGTTTCGTGTTTCGTAATTAAATTGTTACTGGTGTTAGGCAAATTTTTGATGTGGTTTTATTTTTGAACCACACAAAGATATGGGGTAATCTTCGGTTATATCTGGGCTTCTAGATGTCTCAAAGAATTTTACCAAGGATATGTGGAGACGTTGTTAATTAACACGAAAATATACTTTGTATTTCTTTAATACATTTTGTGTGTATTAAATTAACTAATGTAATTATGTAGATATATTCCTAGTGGCTTGTCGCTGCAATGTTGTAGGGGAAGAGGGGTCCTCTTGATATACCATTATTGATATATAATAATTCAAATTAAAATTTTGTTTTTCCTCTTAATAAAATTTTTTATAGTCCTAACAGCTGGACGCGAGTAATTTTTGCTCACGATCACGCACGCTCATGAGGGAAAATTTTTTAGCCACTTCCGCTCACTCACGGTTACAAAAAAAAAGTATCAACATCACACAAGCTCACGAATCCTATTTTTTACTCACGCCCGATCACGCACGGCGGGTCACGCTCGAATTGTTGTAAATTAAATTTTGAAATGATGAAAATTAATGTTTTTTACGTACAATATATTATGTGTATATTTTAACATATATATATTCATATTATTCCTTCTAAACTGCATTTCTATATAGTGCAATAAAAATAAAAATAAAATAAAGGAACAATGCATTTTTAAATCTGAAGTTTTTTTTTCTAAAAATTATATTTATTTTTTATACTGTATTTTTTTAATATAAAAATTCGTTTTAAAACGTTATTTTATTTATGTATTATTAGTTCAGATATAAAAAAGGATAAAATAAGTTTATAAAAACATTTTACCTTCAAAATATACTCACGGACTCACGCATGAAAAAAATGTACTCACGCACGGTCACGCGCGGTTGTTTTACTTTGACTCACGATCACACATGGTCACGATTCAAAATTTGATAATCTCTTCACGGCCCGCGCCCAGTTCTATGGACCTCCTATTGTTAAAAAGATGTGACAAACAAAAAACTGATTACACATTATAAATTGAGATATTTATATTTTTTTCGTGGAAATATATATTTGTAAATGCTGGTTGAAAATTCCGGGTAGCTCCACGTTCTGTGTTGTCTTCTTGACGACGAAGAACGTGGAGCTACCCGGAATTTTTCACCAGCCCGCGGAATACAATATTTCAACAATATATTTGTAAATAACATATCTACTATATACACTCACGGAAAAAATTAAAGGATCACTTTTATTTTTCGAAAAAATTGCTCATTTTCAAAGTAATGCCGATAGGTCAAATATGATCCATTTTTGACTTATAGGATATGAAAATTGAAGGAAATTTTATCATCTTTTCGAATTTAGGGGTATATTTGTTTTATTAAACTTATTATTGTGACCAAATCGCGGTTTAATAAAAAATAAAAAAATTGATTTTTTTTTGCAATTTTGAAAGATACCCACGGGGATGTTAAATTTTTTTTCTAAAATTTCAAGATAACTAGTTTGTAGGAAATTTGTTAAGCTTTAAAACACTTTTTCAAATTTGTTTTATAATTTTTTGGTGTTACGATATTCGAGTTTGAATGAAAAAAGTACCAAAAAGTTTTAAACGACCATAAAGAGCCTAATGTTAGTCGCACAGAAAAGAAAAAAAAAGAATATTAAAGCTTAAATAATCACCGATTGTCTAGTAGCATTTATAAAATGTTTAATTTTAACTTAACCCTTCAAATACGAAAAACAAAACAGTGTTCGAATTTAAATAATCCTGTAAAAATAACCTTTTTTTAATCATAGATCTAATGTTTAAAATGTATCCAGAAATTAAGTTCTATCAAAGAATATGAAAATTAGACTTATTACCTTCTATGTGAACAAACTTTCCAGTAAAAATCTTTTAATTTGGCTGAGAAATTGCATCTTGAATTTTTTGTGTACGTTTAGGATTTGATCGTACTTTTTATAACAAGTTTTTCTTTGGGATTTTTTTTCGAAAAACAATCAATTTTTGAGAAAAATTGTAAGAAGGAAAAAGTTTTTTTTTCTTGTTAAAGAATATTCATAATTTTTTTCAGATGTTTTATATCAATATTATGGGATTAAATTTATTTTTAATAGGGTACTTTTTCAGTCAAATTTGAATATCTTGGCATCAAAAAATGTGACAATCATTTTTTAAAAAGCATTTAGAAGCTGAGAAAATTTACTAAATGATGAATATCATGGAATTTTGAAAAAAAATAATCATACATCCCCGTGTGAAATTTCTATAACTGCAAATAAATAATTAATTTTTTTTAGTCAACTACGTGTGGACCAAAAAAATTCAGTTTGAACGAATAAGCGGTGAAAATTCAATGAAAATTAATTTAACTATGGAAACAATTTTTTATGTGTAACAAGTTTATGTTTAGCATAAGTTTATTTATTATTATTATTTTTGTATTTAGTACAATATATTATTAATTAAATATTTAGACTTCTTTCTTCAGCTTACGGGCGCTGTCTATTGTTTTGTTATCTGACAGCTGTAGCCTACTATTTAATTAAATGGATCTTGTTCTTACACCTCTTGATTTTCTTTTTCTTTTCTTGTATTTTTATTTATTCATATTTTTCTTTTCCATCACGAAGTCATCTAACCAGGATGGCAGTTTTCTATTTCTGTGAGGACGCTCCTCCAAACTCTCATTGCTTTGCTCTGCTGTTTCCTCTTCAATCTCTTCCTTTTCTACACCTTTTGATTCTAACATTTCTCTTTCCCTTAGATGCACTCTATTTCTCCTAATAATACTTCCGTTGTCCTCTTGTACGTTATACGAACGTGGAGAATCTAATTTATCAAGCACCACTCCCGGCTTCCATTCTCTTCCTTTCTGAATATATATATTTTGTCCTTTTTTTAATTCTGGCAAGCTCTTAGAGGCACGATCATAATAATGTGCTTGGTTTTCTTGAGCTTTGATTTGTAATTTTTCAAGATCATCATAATTCAATATCTCTGGTTTTAATTTAGATTCTAGACTTGGAATTGAATCTCTGAGTTTTCGTGATTGTAGTTATTGGGCTGGTGATGCGTTCAATGAAATAATCACTGAATTTCGATAGCTTAGTAGTGCTACTTCTATGTCTGCATTTTTCTTCAAAATTTTGCAATGGCGACGGCTTTTTCGGAGAGCCCATTTGATTTAGGGTAATATGGACTCGATGTGATCACCTCCATGTCTATAGTTGCAGCGAATTGTCGAAATTCACTACTTCCATAAGGCATGTTGTCTGATACGCATGCATTCGGATATCCAAACTGTGCAAATAGAATTTTAAATTCTTTTATAATAGCCCCCGCTGTTTTTTCCTGGAGTTTTTTTAGTTCTAACCATTTAGAAAAGGAATCATATACAACTAAATAGTCGTTATTACCATATGTTAAAATGTCTGATGAAATTCTTTTCCAGGGCCTATCTGGTAGCGGATACGAGATCATGGGTTCTTTCACATTTGAATTGTAGAATCTATTGCACGTTTCACATGCTTTTACGAACTTGTAGATATCGTCAGTCATTCCGGGCCAAAATAATGATTCTCGAGCTCTGTGCTTGCATTTCTCAATTCCCATGTGACCTTCATGAATGACCTTCAGGATTTCAGGGCGTAATGCCTTTGGAACAATTATTTTGTCAGCTTTGAATAGTAGATTTTCGTGAGTTGAAATTTCATTTTTAAAGGCTTTAAATTCTCTTACAGTTTCGAGCAGTTTTTTATTATTAAGTGGCCACCCTTTTTCACAAAATGTTTTTAATTTTTCCAGTATCTGATCTGCTAAAGTTGCATCTTGAAAAAGTTTTTTCTTTGAACTAGATAGTGGGAGATTCCACGATATTGAATGAATTGTTGTGTGAAGATCTGGATCTTCTTTGCTGATATCTTTAATAAAATTCCTACTGAGATAATCAGCAATTATCATCTCTTTTCCTGGCAAATATTTGATAATTATGTTATACTTTAGTAAACGAACTCTTAACCTTTGCAACCTAGGTGTTACTTTACTTAAGTCTTTTGTTAGAAGAGTTTCTAAATGTTTGTGATCACTCATTACTATACACTTTCGTCTATATGTGTAAAAATGAAATTTTTCCACTGCAAACACAACGGCTAGCAGCTCCTTCTCGATTTGAGCATAACTCAATTCGCATTCTGTTAAACTGCGAGATGCAAATGCAACAGGCTGTCCCGCCTGAAGCAAACATGATCCTAGTCCAAATTGTGATGCATCTGTTTGGATAGTTACTGGAATCTTTTCATCAAAAAATTTTAATGTCGGAGCCTTGGAAATTATATCCTTCAACGTATTGAATTCCTTTTCGTGATGCCCCTCCCAATGCCACATCACATTTTCCTTAGTAAGTTCTCTTAATTTTGCTGTAATATTTGAAGCGTTTGGAATAAACTTGTGAAGAAATTTTATTAGTTCCAAAAATTTCAACAGTTCATTTCTGGATTTTGGTGATTCTAAGATTTCTATTGCTTTTACATATTTATCACCTACTTCAATCCCTCGAGCAGAAATTTTCATTCCTACATAATCCACTTGCTGAAGTTTATATTGAAATTTAGAAATATTGAATTTAACTTCATATTTTCTAGCTCGATCAAACAATTTTTTTAAATTAGTATCGTGTTCTTGTTCTGTTGCTCCGCTGACTATTAAGTCATCGAAATAAATAACGATTCCTTCCAAATCACCGAAAACTTCTCTGGTTTTCTTTTGAAAGACTTCCGGTGCGATATTCAACCCAAATGGTAGTCTATTAAATTTGAACTTTCCAAATGGAGAGTTGAAAACACATAAGTAAGAACTACAGTTATCCAGCCTCACCTGCCAGAACCCATCCTTCATGTCAATGACTGAGAACCACTTCATTCCATTTAATTTTGATACTATTTCTTCCGGTGTAGGCACTAATGCGTGTTCCCTTACCGTAGCTTTATTTAGCTGTTTTGGGTCTAAGCACAATCTCAGTGTACCATTACTTTTTTCCACTATGACCAATGGACTAACCCACTCTGTAGGAATATCAACTTTTGATATTATACCTTGTTTCTCCAATTTCACTAGCGTCTCTTTTAGTTTTTTATGTATTGATAGTGGTATTCTTCTTGGTGGATGCATGGCCGGGGAAACGTCCGTATTGACTTTAATATGATAGGTTCCCGGCATAGAACCTAGGCCCTCAAAGATATCTTTGTAGTTAGTTGTTATATCGGTCTTCTCAGTTGAGGTAACCACAGCTGATAGGTCCTTGATAATAGTCCTCTTTATCAATCCTAACGTTTCGCACGTTTTAAGTCCCAGAATAGCATTTGCATTTATATTTGCAATAACAAATACAATAAAAAATTTTCTTCCATCTTTTAATTCACACGGAACTCTAGCGATTCCCGTCGCATTTAGTCTAAAACTTTCATTACCGTAGAACAATATTGCTTGGTTCTATCTTAACTGGAACGTTGATAGTTTTGATGACAGATAGAGGTAAAACATTCACTTCTGCTCCTGTATCTAGCTTAAATTGAACTATAATATTATGAATTTTAATTGGCTCTAACCAGGATTGCTCGTTGTTAAAGGCAATGTGGTGAATAAACAGTTCTCTTATGGAGTTGTTAACCTCTACTTGTTCTACCTTAAGCTCTTCTATTTGATCATGCTCTAACTCTTCCTCCCCCTCTACGACATTATTTGGATCCTCTTTTTCTATTTGATTAACACTTCTTTTTCTTTTCGGACATCCTTTGGCAAAGTGGTTTTTTTTCTTTACAAATTGCACAGGTTTTACCAAAGGCTGGACATGCTGCGATCCTGTGTTTGTAGCAACATTTTTTGCAATTATACTCTTCCGATTTATAATGCCTGATGGCATGCACACCTGCTGTTGAATAGTCTTCTATTTCTCTCATCTGTCTTTTACTAGCCTCCGAAGCTCGACACTGATTTGCTGTCTGTTCTAAGTCTAGTTCTGAATTACGCAAAAGAGCCTCTCTTAAAGATATATCCGCTATTCCTAGTATAATTTGGTCTCGTATAATGCTCGTTTCCAAATCTTTATACTCACAATTTTTAGCAGCTAATTTGAGTTCTGTCATATATTGATCAAATGACTGACCTTCTTTTTGCCTAATAGTTAGAAATTTAAATCTTTGGATTAGAGTATTCTTCCTTGGAGAGCAATGTCTATCGAAATTTTCTAACACTTCACTTAATGTTACTTGATCTTCATCCAGATTTTGTGTGTTAAAAATCTTACGACCCTCTTTTCCAATATTATTTAAAAATAATGCTACTTTAATCTTCTCTATTGACTCTTCATGTCCTGCCGCTCTCAAATATATTTTAAACTCTTGCTTCCACTCTCTCCATTTACTCGATATGTTTTCGTCGAATGACAGTGTTTCTGGTCGCTCAACTGATGAATTCATCATATTATTTGTATTTATATATTTTATTTTTATTTTAATTTTCTTTTTCTTCTCTTGTCAGCGTTACTATTTTACACCTGACACCATGTAACAAGTTTATGTTTAGCATAAGTTTATTTATTATTATTATTTTTGTATTTAGTACAATATATTATTAATTAAATATTTAGACTTCTTTCTTCAGCTTACGGGCGCTGTCTATTGTTTTGTTATCTGACAGCTGTAGCCTACTATTTAATTAAATGGATCTTGTTCTTACATTATGGACTATTGACAAAAATTTGACAGGTCGCCATTTTTAATTTTAAGCTTTAAATACATTAGAAATACAAGATAAAGTATCTATTAAAATATTGTAAAGCAATTGTAACTGTTATTATACTCAAGATTATAGACAAGGTTAGTAAAATTTAAACTGTCAAAATAGTTTCAGATTATAAATAACGTTTGTGATATTTTCTATTAATTTAAAATATGTATAGTCCAGGAACTTTAGGTTTTCACGGGGGAAAAATTCGCAATAAGCTGAATTTTTGTATACACCTTCATTTTGTCTTTATAAATAAGGTACCAAAAGTCCCCAACAATCCCATGCGAGCATACTTTTTTACAGCCCACAAAAGGTGCTAACAATTAGTTTTAAGTAAATATCTCTGTATCTATTGGTTCTATGACTAAAATAGTTATTATCAAATATAAAGTTTAGAAAATTACCTACAATAAAGATCTTACAACTTTTTTCGTACAAGTAATCGTTTTCACTAATTAAGAGGGTATTCTAGTCTAAAAATGTGAAAATATCAAATTTTTTTTTGCATTTTATCAATAAACAGGGTTTCAAAAATATGTGTTCAAAACCCTATACCTCAATTCCAAAAACTGAGGGAGTTACAGCGATTTGAAGATGATGCGTAGCATTGAATAGTCAGCTATGTATAAACTTTGAACGCGTTATTCTCGGAACTGAAAACTGAAAATGGCTGCCATAATATCACAAGATCTACTGAACCAATTGCCTTCAAATTTGCTGTGTATATACCTTCAATACACATGTTATTACCACCGTTAACAGAATTGAGTCAAAAACTTTTTTTTTATTGTATAGATAGCGAAAGATTAAAAACATAAAAAAAATAAAAATGAATAGTCACTTTTCAAAATGCCGCCATTTTTTTATTTTAATTATGATGATCATTTTTTTTGCAACCCGCTATAGCCCAACTTATATATATAAAGAAAATTATTGATTTTGTTGGCCACTGATATAATTACGATAAAAATTACCTATACAATTCATTTTTATTTTTTTCATTTTTTTAAATCTTTCGCAATCTTAACAATAAAAAAAATGTTTTTGGCTCAATTATGCTAACGGTGGTAATAACATGTATACTGAAGGTACACAGCAAATTTGAAGTCAATCGGTTCAGTAGATCTTGTGATATTATGGCAGCCATTTTCAGTTTTCAGTTCCGAGAATAACGCGTTCAAAGTTTATACATAGCTGACTATTCAATGCTACGCATCATCTTCAAATCGCTGTAACTCCGTCAGTTTTTGGAATTGAGGTATATGGTTTTCAACACATATTTTTGAAACCCTGTTTATTGATAAAATGCAAAAAAAATTGATATTTTCACATTTTTAGACTAGAATACCCTCTTAATTAGTGAAAACGATTACTTGTACGAAAAAAGTTGTAAGATCTTTATTGTAGGTAATTTTCTAAACTTTATATTTGATAATAACTATTTTAGTCATAGAACCAATAGATACAGAGATATTTACTTAAAACTAATTGTTAGCACCTTTTGTGGTCTGTAAAAAAGTATGCTCGCATGGGATTGTTGGGGACTTTTGGTACCTTATTTATAAAGACAAAATGAAGGTGTATACAAAAATTCAGATTATTGCGAATTTTTCCCCAGACACAGCTATTTTTCGTCTAAATGTACTGGACTAGTAGCTAATATTCACTATACAAATGCCGTAAATACCAAAGCATGTAAACGATTGAAATAATAATGTTAATCTATATACATATAATAACATGTCCTGACTGACTGACTGATTCATCATCGTCCAGCCGAAACCCCTGGTCCTAGAAACGTGAAATTTTAAGGGTGTCTTCCTTTTATAACGTAACCACCCACTAAGAAAGGATTTTTTGATAATCAACCCCTAAGGGGGTAAAAGTTTATATGGGAAAACATATTTTTTGGTCGGATTTACTTGAAACATAAAATAAATGCTCTTCAATACAAACAGTGAAACACGTATTTTAGCATTTTCCAAAATTAAACCCTTAATAATAATTATTTAATATTTCATCCCTTATCACGTATGGAGGGTTGTTATTAGTTTCATTCAATCCAGCGGGAAAAATACTTCAGGGGAGGGGGTTTTAGAGGGAAAAACAACCCCTTATCTCGCAAAGGAGCCGAGATATTTACGATTTTTTATAATGAATAAAAGTTAAATAAAATAAAATATATATATTTCACCCCCTGTCATTTATGGAGGGTTGTTATCAGTTTTGTTCGATCCGGGGAGGGGGTTTTAGGGGGAAAAACAACCCCCTATATGTATAGTCAATAAGAAACAAATAAAGAACAAAATTAATATTTCACCCCATGTCACGTATGCAAGTTTATAATTAGTTTCAAAATCCACGCGAGCGAAGCCGCGGGTATCAGCTAGTATAGGTATATTTGGAAAATAACGTTTATTTTAATTTTGATAATTAATTTTGTTTAAAGTAATTCTAAGTAGGTATATAAATATATTTATAAACCATGAATTTTACGTTTATGAATATATGGCATATTCTTGACTTAATTATATTTATCATCTTTGTTTCATTGTCAACATATTAACACATATTTTTTATCTTTACAGAGACGAAAGCCTGTGAGGAATAGTCTGCTATAGGAAATATTCGGAAATATACTGAAAAATAAATTGAGGTATGTACTATATACTCGTACATCGAACAGTTTTTTGTAAATAGTGAATATCTGATTACGATATTTTCTCTTATAAAAACATAAATAAAAGGCTATGATTTAAACGGGCGGTAATATATTACAGTTTCGGTCAGTATTAAAATAAAAATGGTAAAATGTGAGCAGTAAAAAAATGGAAACGAGCGGTATATATATATGTTATTATGAAATGGGTGGTTGAATAAATACTTTGGGAAGTAAAATAAATGATTGGGCAGTAACACGTGAGCAGTAACTAAATCAGAATCAGTCAGTTAGAAATATTGGGGTAAGCGGTAACCATTTTTTTCTGAGAAGGCTATTCGGGACGGACTTTTTCGGTGGAATGTAGAATGGGGGGGGGGGTCATGTTAGTTTTTTGTGGGAGGGGGGTAAATTTATTTTTTATTTTTTTATATTAACTTAAATTTAAAAATTCTAAAATTAAAAAAAAAAAAAATTTATTTAAAATACATTTATTGTTGCACATTCATAATGATATCCGATTTTTATTTATAATTAAAAGGCCGGTATTTTAAGGAGGGGGGGATTTTTTTATGGGGGTCATAAAATTTATATATTATTATATTATATATATATATTATATTGTGTAACCATTTGGTCTCTTGTTCGTTACAACACAAGAGGAGGGGCAAGGGACCCTGCCCCTCTGTATATTTGTAACTAGCGGGGGGCCAGATGGTTATTCCATATAATATATTTGTAAAATATATATTACTAGCTGCTACCCGCGGCTTCGTTCACGTAAATTTTGTAACCCCCATCTTAATGATATTTTTTCCGGCGGATCGAGTGAAGCTAATTACAACCACTCATATGTAAGAGTGTGAAATATAAATTATTCTATATTTTAGTTTTCATTCATTATGGAAAATCGCAAATATCTCGACTGCTATGCGAGATAGGTGTTTTTTTCTTCTATATACCCCATGTATAAATACCCGACCCCTGTGGTATTTTTCCCGCCGGATTTAATAAAACTAATTACAACCCTTCATATGTAACAGGGGGTGAAATGTTTATTACTAAAAAAAAATTCCCCATACAAACTTTTCAACCCTTTTGCAATCCCTTAAGGGTTAAATTTTCGGGATACGAAGTAGCCTATGTTCTTCCTCGGGATGCAAGATATCTCACTGCCAAATTTCATCAAGATCGGTAACGCGGTTTAGCCGTGAACAGGTAAAAAATAGACAGACTGAGAGATACACTTTCGCATTTATATTATGTCTTGACTTCTATGTAAGATAAGGGGTTGTTTTGTCCCCCTAATAACCCCTCTGCCGTAGTATTTTTCTCGCCAGATCGAATGTAACCAATTACAACCCTTCATATTGGACAGGGGGTGAAATATTAAATTTTTCTTATTTTTAGTTTTCTTCCATTATACAAAATCGCAAATATCTTGGTTCCTATGCGAGATTGAGGGTTGTTTTCCCCCTGAAACCTCCATCCCCGTAGTATTTTTTCCGTCGGATCAAAAAAAAACAATTACAACCCTTCATATGTAACGGGGGGTAAAATATTAACTACTAAAAAAAAATCAAATTTTTCCACCCCCTTGCAATTTCTTAGGGGTTGCATTTTCGAGATACGAAGTAGCCTATGTCCGTCCTCGGGATGCAAGCTATCTAACTGTCAAATTTCATCAAGATCGGTTCAGCGGTTTAGCCGTGAAAAGGTAACAAACAGACAGACAAACACACTTTCGCATTTATAATATTAGTATGGATTTATTAATATTGTATACCTACGTTTTGTTTTAAAATTGATGAACTTTTTTTAAATCAAATATAGTTGTAAATTGAATGAACTTTGTCACTTTTAGATGCACGATATTCAGATCACAAAGACATATTGTACAAATTCAAACAACAATTAAAAAAATATCATTTAAAATTACGACAATGTTAATTATTAATTAAATAAATTCTTCTAATATTTATGATTACAAATTAATACAATGAAATACCTATGTAGGTAAAAATATTGATATATCAATAATTTTAAGTTTTAAATTTTAATGTATTACCTATCCTATGTTATGCCGAATGTTAGTCGTTCGAATGCTGTGATTGTTTGTCTTCAATTTTTTTGACAAATTTATGTACGAAAATTTTAATTATTTATTACTTTAGAGTTGTGCATATTTCTTCATTCGTTATGTTCTTTATATTTCTTTTTTGTCATATTTTATTGTTCATAGTAAATTATTTACTTCAAAATTTTAAATGGCCACTGACATTTAAAAATAATAAATAAAATATCCATAGTTACGACATTTGCAATTAATTTAGTTGATGCTTAAAGTGCATTATATGTAAACGTATTTTGTTTATTTTCTCCTCTTTAACATATCTTTTTTTTTAAATCAGACAAGGGTTCATGGTTGTCAATTAACCAAAGTATTAAAAAAAATTTAAAAAATCTCATATCGGTTTTCGTTTTGATACTTTTTTACATCAGAACTTTTTTTTTCCTTTTTTTCATTTTTTTTAAATCTGAAATTTGAACCTTACATTATACCGCCCAAGGAATATAAAAAAATAATAAAAAAATTGTAACTTTTTTTTTGAAAAATTGGGGGCCCCTTGTTACCCCATTTATAAACTTATTCAAAAAATTAATTAATAGTACAGGGCATATTTTTGATTATAAACAAACTAAAATTTTAGATAATGAAAAACATAAAGCTAAACGTTACATTTCCAAAATGTTACACATAAAAAGAAACAATAATACAATTAACAAGAAAACTGACATATCCACATTATCTACTATTTACAACACAATTTTAAATAATCAATTATTTCTGTCATTAATTTTTTTAATCAATTTTTTCGTTCCTTAGTAACTATTTGAGTTACTAAGAGATTTGTTATTTTTTCAAACATTTCCGTAGTCACATGAATATTATAGTACGGGAGGCAGCGTTGCAAATCACACAATCATTTCAGGTCGATAAATTCACATCAAAACCTGTTGTTTATGATTAGGCAATGAAGGATTCTAAAGTCAGCAGGTCCAGTAACGGTGGACCGGGTGGTGAGAAATTGTTGATTATGTAAAAAAAATAAAATCCAAAAGTCATTTCAGGTCGTCTGAAAATTTGTACACCGATAGTTCAAATAATAATAATAATTATAAAAATAGTCAGCAGGATAGATAATAGTGGATTATATGTCAGCAGCCTGATTAAAAAAAGTTAACTCACATTTTTTTTCACAAACCCCATTGAGTGGGATGTCATTTGATAGGTCTTCTAAAATGCAACAAAAAATGTTATATGACATTTTGATTTTAACCCTTCAGTCACGATATATTTGCGTTCAAAGTCGTGATCAGAGCGTCCCCTCCCTCTATTTTCTAAACTATCAATATAAAAAATCTGAAAAAATTCGAGAATGTAGCTTTTAATTAGTACTTTCACCGAAAATTATAACGAACACTGTCAATAAAATTTTGGACCCCCTAATTTCTAATGACAGCAACGAGGACACCGAATATGAATCAGACACATCTGAAGATTCTGATGATAACGAAGAGAATGGTTGTGATTATTAAAGCTTTTTTGTCATAAATTATATCATTTTTTGTTGAAAATTAAATAAATGTAATTTAAAACATATATATTTTATTTTATATCCGAACAGTTATATTAAATTCTCATTTTCTTATAACATAGAATCGCATGTACGTTAGAAATAGATCGCAACGACAACTTTTATGACTAAATTAATTGTTAGTCGCTTAAAATTATTCATAAATATAATTTACATAATATATTTGATAAAAAAGAGCATCAGCACAATATTAAAAAGGGGTAAAGTTGTCAGCAAGTCGAGTGATAGAAGATAGTCTAGATATGCTATATAAAAACACATAAAAATGAATATTTTTGTTATTAAATTGATATCAGGCCGCTTGAAATTAATTATAGAGGTTATTTAAATAGTATATTTGATGAAAAAAAAGGTCAGCAGAATATTTAAAGGGGGTAAAGTTGTCAGCTGAATAATACATTTGGTTGTTCTATATTATAGTCAAATGCCTGGTTTGCACCTACAATCCCCCTGCTGACGATCTTTCCCCTGTCGGATTACCTGCTGACTTTTTTTTTCTTATTTTTTTAACATAAATAACGACCTGTATAAGTTTCATCCGACTTAAAATCAAATGAAATTAATTTTTTTTAATCAGGTCTATTTAGGCTGGGAACGCTCTGATCACGACTTTGAACGCAAATATATCGTGACTGAAGGGTTAAAATGAAAAGGTCATATAACATTTTTTGTTGCATTTTAGAAGACCTATCAAATGACATCCCACTCAATGGGGTTTGTGAAAAAAAATGTGAGTTAACTTTTCAGTCTACGGTAGGGGGGTCCAAAATAATTTTGACAGTGTTCGTTATAATTTTCGGTGAAAATACTAATTAAAAGCTACATTCTCGAATTTTTTCAGATTTTTTATATTGAGAATTTAGAAAATAGAGGGAGGGGACGCTCTGATCACGACTTTGAACGCAAATATATCGTGACTGAAGGGTTAAAATCAAAATGTCATATAACATTTTTTATTGCATTTTAGTAGACCTATCTAAAGACATCCTACTTAATGGATTAAGTGAAAAATTTAATGAAATTAATTTTTTTAATCAGGCTGCTGACATATAATCCACTATTATCTATCCTGCTGACTATTTTTATAATAATTATTATTATTTGAACTATCGGTGTACAAATTTTCTGACGACCTGAAATGACTTTTGGATTTTTTTTTTTTTACATAAGGGTCAATCCATATGAAATGGTCCAAAATTAAATTAAATGGTTGCTTGGCCATTCTAAAAAAAAATTATTTTTTGTGTGTAATTACCCTAACATGTTGGTAGTTCGAAACGACCATTATTTTAATTTTATTGTTTTTTGTTGTCGCGTGACGGCCATATTTGTTCTACAGGTCGCAGCATTTTTTGTACTTTAAAGGGTTTGCGGAAACCAAAATATCTCAGCTTCTATCAAACCTTTTAACATCGGAGTAAAAGCAAATTATTCAGAATAAAACGGGCTACAAGATTACTTCTAGACATTTTTACCTAAATGTTATCCTAAAGGGTGAAATTTCAGCCTTAATTCTTAGTTCTATTTTTGAAAAAATCCCATTTTCAAGGGGATGTTTTTGCAAGAAGGGGAAAAGTTAACAAGTCAAATTATTTTTTACAAATAGATGGGTACTAGTTGTATTCACACACCAAAGTTCAACTTTGAGACTTGCCCCCCTTTATTTCAAAAAATTCTCAAAATTTGAAAATTTGAGAAAATGGCACTTTTCAAAGCTAAATAACTCTGGTGGGGGACCAGATAAAAATCTGAAATTTTAGCCCATAATAGTACTACATAATGGTATTATGTACCAAAAATTTTGAGATTGAGATTTAACTACAGGCAGTGGTATTGCAACCACAATATTCAATAGGAGTTCATATGTTAATACAGAGTGTCAACATTAATATAATATCTATTACTATCTTTTTTCTTCTTGGAAATAGAAGAATGCTTGAATGAAGAAAAAAATTGTATTTTTTCTTAATGTTTTTAAAATCTAATTTTTTATTTTCTGTCACTTCCGGTTGAACCGGAAATGATGTCAACTTTTGTTTTTCAAAGGTTTCACCCTATATATATTTTATTTTTAGATAGAAAATTAGGTCAGCTTTAAAAATTTATAACACATATAATAACTTAAAGTAACTCATAACAAAGATATAAAATGTTTTAATTATTATTGAAACAAAATTACAACATGTATACGCTCATTGAAACATACATTTTTGTGGTTGCAATATCACTGCTTGTAATCAAATCTCAATCTCAAAATTTTTGGTACATAATACCATTATATAGTACTATTATGGGCTAAAATTTCAGATTTTTATCTGGTCCCCCACCAGAGTTATTTAGCTTTGAAAAGTGTAATTTTCTCAAATTTTCAAATTTTGAGAATTTTTTGAAATAAAGGGGGGCAAGTCTCAGAATTGAACTTTGGTGTGTGAATACAACTAGTACCCACCTATTTGTAAAAAATAATTTGACTTGTTAACTTTTCCCCTTCTTGCAAAAACATCCCCTTGAAAATGGGATTTTTTCAAAAATAGAACTAAGAATTAAGGCTGAAATTTCACCCTTTAGGATAACATTTAGGTGAAAATGTCTAGAAGTAATCTTGTAGCCCGTTTTATTCTGAATAATTTGCTTTTACTCCGATGTTGAAAAGTTTAATAGAAGCTGAGATATTTTAGTTTCCGCAAACCCTTTAAAGTACAAAAAATGCTGCGACCTGTAGAACAAATATGGCCGTCACGCGAAAACAAAAAACAATAAAATTAAAATAATGGTCGTTTCGAACTACCAACATGTTAGGGTAATTACACATAAAAAATCAATTTTTTTTAGAATGATTGAGCAACCAGTGCTGGACCAGTTCATATGGATTGACCCATAATCAACAATTTCTCACCACTCGGTCCACCGCTGGTGCGCCTGCTGACCCTTGATTCTATCATTATATATATCTAAACAATTGATTCTACTTATAATTGATCGACCTGAAATGACCATGAAAAATGCAACGCTGCCTCCCGTACTATTATTGAGATAACAACATCGTTCTTAAATTTAAATCTTTAATAATAGGTATATTTCTGAATTTTTATTTTAAAATATCAATATTTTGCATTATATTAATTGTATTTAATTGTTATTTATTATATTTTAGCCTGACGATGATTCTGTGCGAAATTGCGATTACCTTTTCTTAAATAAATTTTTGACGTTTAAACAAACAAGTTTGTTTTTATGTATATGTTAACATAGTATAAGTAAGTATAGTGAAGCCAATTTTTTTCGAAATCCGGATTTTGAAGGAATTATCTATTTTGACCTTCCCTTAATCCATTCTCACATACGGCAAATCGTAGAAGGGTAAAAATTTATATTTAAAATTAATTTTTGTCTGGGAAGAAAACGTCATATTTTTTAAAACGATCTTTCAACCGGATTGAATTTTTCAAATTACTTTGAAACAGTACAAAATAGAGAAAAAAATTGTAGGTAGGTAACATCAATATCTATAATTTATGTTCTATTAATTTTTTCGAAAAAACGAATTAAAAAAAATTTTGTATAATTAAAATGGTTCATAACAGATAAGGAATATCTGCCACGAGTGTCATGGGACTTTCTTATACGTATTACAGGGATTGAACAGTGTGCGCGTTTGCCATAGGTACCATGGGACTTTCTTATACGTAATACTGAGAGTGAACAGTGTGGGTGAGTCTTAGTAATTATATAAAACATTTTTTTCTTATTTCAAAAAAAATTCGAAAATTTACAAGAGTAAACATCCGTTTTCAGGTATACTATTCACTGTTATGATTACGTATAAGAAAGTCCCGTGGTTCCCAAGGCAGATATTTTTCAATACGCAATTAACTCGTTAAATATTGAACAATATAATGTAGTAAAGAATTGTGAAGAATAAAATGGCTGTAGCCGGGTAGCAATGTAAAATCGGCCTCAACACGGATTTGGCTAATTTTTATTGTGAATGTTGCTCATTATGTGAGCATTCTTATTATTTAGCCTCTAAAAGTTGATCGTTTTTGAAAAAAAAATTATTTTCAATTTTTCAAATATAGGTACCTATATTGTTTTAAGAAATTTTTTTTTTGATTAAGTTCAAACTATGGTACAATGTAGAAGTTGAAAAGGTACATATCAGGTAATATTTTCAAGATACTGCGCATACTCTATTAAGTAAAAAAAATTTGAAATTTTGAAAAAAAAATTTTTTTTTGGTAGTTGAGCGACAACTTTAAATACATATTTCATGAAATAATCTTCATACTTTAGTGTTACACCCTACAAAGTCTGAATAGAATCGAAGTGGTAGAACATACTTAAAAAAATTAATATCATTGGAAGTCAATATTGACATGTACAAATGCTATAGAAATAATGTGATATAACATAGTATAAAAATGATACAAAAACAGTTATTGAAGTAAAATTAACTCTAAATATTTAATAAGAACGCTTCTGTCTCCCACTGCCCGTTTATCTTACCATCTTGGACATACATACATTTCTTATGGTGATATACACATATAGTCCAGGCCACTACATGAAATTGAGTTTCTTGAAGTATTTCGTATAACATTTTGCAAACAAAGCTATTAAGAGTATTTTGGACCTGCTGAATCCAAAAATCGCTGTTCCCAAGCCGAAACATTGACCGGAAATTCAATATGAAAAATGGCGGCCAATATGGCAGGCATTTGAACAAAATTAACATATTTGTTTAATTTTGTATGCTACCCTTATGTGAAATTTAAAATTTGCCTCCTTTCTCCCCAAAATACAATTTAAACCCTTATTATGTACCTACATAGTATCTAAAATCAACTGTTATTATTGTATTTATTTGACTTTAAAATAATAAATGAGGTAGAATTATATAAAATAACAAAATTATTCGTTTTTAAGTACAAGGGTTTTTTAGAGGCGCCTAAATATCCCTTATATTTTATTATATTGCATTATATTATTCTTATACAATTATATTAAAATTATTTAAATACAAAATTACACATTTAGTGATCCATCGTGTAGTTTTACTACCCTTATATTAAATTAAATATTTGCATCTACGCGACGCCCTCTTCCAGTTAAGTCCAACAACGAAAAAAAAAATTGATATAGTTTTGTTATACGAATTATTTCAAGAAACTCAATTTCATGTAGTGGCCTGGACTATACGTATGTATATATCACCATAAGAAATGTATATATGTCGAAGATGGTAAGATAAACGGGAAGTGGGAGACAGAAGCGTTCTTATTAAATATTTCGAGTTAATTTTATTTAAATAACTGTTTTTGTATCATTTTTATACTATGTTTATATTACATTATTTCTATATAGCATTTGTACATGTTGATATTGACTTCCAATGATTTTAATTTTTTTAAGTATGTTCTACCACTTCGATTCTATTTAGACTTTGTAGGGTGTAATACTAAAGTATGAAGATTGTTTCATGAAATATTTAAAGTTGTCGCTCAACTACAACCAAATAAAAAAATTTTTTCAAATTTTTTTTTTACTTAATAGAGTATGCACAGTATCTTGAAAATATTACCTGATATGCACCTTTTCAATTTCTACATTGTACCATAGTTTGAACTTAATAAAAAAAAATAAAAATAAATAAAAAAAATAAATATATATATTTGAAAAATTGAAAATATTTTTTTTTTCAAAAACGATCAACTTTTAGAGACTAAATAATAAGAATGCTCACATAATAAGCAACATTCACAATAAAAATTAGCCAAATCCGTGTTGAGGATTTTACATTGCTTCCCGGCTACAGCCTTTCTAAAATAATTCAATTATATTTTTCAAAAATCCTATCAAAAATTCCGTATATAGTCCACATAAGTGAAGCTGCGAGCTAGTATAATATAAAAATATATGTTTATATTAAAGTAAATACTATAATAATAAAAAGAAAATAAAATTTAAAAAAATAAAACAATGCACAGTACAAAAAAGTATCTACCAACTGTGTGGCATCTTATGTTATTTAAGAAATAAATCTGTTGTTATGTTATGATTACATTGGATGAAAATATACACATAAAACAGTATACATATTCAATATTTCTCAATTACAATATTACGTCTAAGTAATATTATCAGAGCATGAAATTAACAGAAGAAACCATATTGTTGTCAACGTTGAATCACTTTAACAAAGCAAAATCCTTTGACCTCTCGATAAGTACTTTATGTTGTTATAGTATTGCTAATAATGAAACTTCATGAAATTGAGAGATGTTAGTCAAGCATTATACATATTTATTTGTTTTCCAACACAAATGCCGAGAAGAAACAGAGAAGTTATAATCAATAGTATGTTCCTTGTGATACATTAATTTATGTAAGCATAGGGGTCTTAAGTTTTATTACACACCCCAAGCAGGCTCTGCTTGGATAGTGTATTCTATTCTCCTCCTAAAATTTTTTTCGTATGAAATTTTTAAAAATGAGCATTATATATTAAATTTCTTCAGTAACCCACTAAAACGTTTACATTTTCTTAAAGAGAACATTACAATCTCCATATTTACTTAATTTTATATCGACTTGTTTTAATTTTCTGTTATAAAACTATAAATAAAGTTCAGTTTGCTAATCTCATCCCATTTTAAGTGACGGCAACATACTACAGGTCGCAAAACGTAATAAATCAACAGCATTCCTTTTGAATTCACTTAATCTACAATCAGAATAAAACCCTATTAAAACTCAGCCAAATCGGATAACTAGAAATAGAAATAAGAAAATTTTCAGTTTATTTAAAATATTTTTCATATTTTTGAAAAATTTTATCGTGAAATATGTACAATAGATTTTTGTCAAAAAGCGCCACAATAACTACATCTGACAAATAATGCGTTATATTTTAATTATTTTATTCAAAGTTATAACTTTTTTGCAAATTACAATGATTGAATGTTTATCTTGAGTTCTGTTTCATTACGTTACATCTTTAATCAAGATACAATTTGTCCGGAGATTCACAAAAAATCCGCCAAAAATCCTATCACGGGCCCTCAAACTGGAATTGTTGGCGATCCCCCTAAGATTTTTTTTTATAATAAAAATCATAGGAATGTTTGAATGGCATTTTTTGTCTTTCAATTCAACAGATATGTGAACTTGGCAACTGACTTTGGAAAATTAAATTTTTTTTAATTGCATTCGTTTGTACCTCGTTTGTACCCGTTTGTACCCGTTTGTACCGCAAAAAGTTTTGTATGTACCTCAAAGGGCCAAAAGGTACAAACGATTGGACATTTGAAAATCTATTATCATTGATATTTCAAATTCGGTACTTTAAATAAATTGTCTATCAAGTGCAATCGCTTGTACCTTTTGTGTGTTCGATTGTACCACCAAGGGTTATTTTTTAAGTCTAAGGGCTCGAAGGGAAAAACAAAAAAAAACATCGTAGGCTATGTAATTTTCGGAATATTTTAAATCTGTAAACGGCATTGGATTCAGCGTCGTTTATACTCGTTTGTACCGCAAATAATTTTGTTTGTACCTCAAAGGTCCAAAAGGTACAAACAATTGGACATTTGAAAATCTATTATCATTGTTATTTCGTGTTTGGTATATTAAAGAAATTGTTTATCATATGCAATCGTTTGTACCTTTTGTGTTATCGTTTGTACCACCAAGGGTTATTTTTTAAGTCTAAGGGCTCGAAGGGAAAAACTTTACTTTACTTTAATTAGAATAAATACGTGTTAATTAAAAAATAAATTACTGAGGCATGTATAACGCGATAAAAAGAACTTCAGTGTAAACCTAATGGTGATGTAATTGAAATAAATGAGGAACAGGAAAAAGCACACTGATTTTATTCTTTTTGTAATAAGTTTTCAAATTATTGTTTTTACGAAAACCAAGATATTGAATTTTTAGTATACGTAAAATTTTCAGTAAAGTTTGAAGTAATTTATTATATTATTATTTTGAATATTTTGAAATGATTCTAATATATGTAGGTAATGAAGAATATTGGAAAACAAAATTCAACTTTTTTACTAAATTAATTAATTAATTATTGTTTGGTTGATAAATATCAAGTAACAAGACAAATTTGGGCACACATTTAAAAACGTACCGAGTGGATTAACAAAAAACTTCATCTGTTTGAACATTGGATTTATAATTCACACAATGTACGTACTAAAATTTTAAATTATTTTGACGAATTGGTAGAAGAAAAAAAATTATTAAAACTTAAACGTTATATTTACTGTTTTTACACTAATATAAATCAAATGATATTCAAATAAAATAAGAGATATTTTTAATAATCCCGAAGTTTCGTTATCAATAATTCTAGAGTTTTATATATTCAAATATTATAATTAGAGCTGAGCAAAAATATTTAAAGAGCATAGATTAATATTTCATGACAGTCATAATCGAGTATTTTGGTAATATTTCCAAAAAAATATCAAACATATGTATTTATAATATATTACACTAGCTGCTACCCGCGACTTCGCTCGCGTAAATTTTGTAACCCCCATCTTAATGATATTTTTTCCGCCGGATCGAGTGAAGCTAATTACAACCACTCATATGTAAGAGTGTGAAATATAAATTTTTTCTATATTTTAGTTTTCATTCATTATGCAAAATCGCAAATATCTCGACTGCTATGCGAGATAGGTTTTTTCTTCTTCTATATACCCCATGTATAAATACCCGACCCCTGTGGTATTTTTCCCGCCGGATCTAAGAAAACTAATTACAACCCTTCATATGTAACAGGGGGTGAAATGTTTTACTAAAAAAAATGTCCCATACAAATTTTTCAACCCTTTTTCAATACCTTAAGGGTTGAACTTTCGGGATACGAAGTAGCCTATGTTCTTCCTCGGGATGCAAGATATCTTACTGCCAAATTTCATCAAGATCGGTAAAGCGGTTTAGCCGTGAACAGGTAAAAAATAGACAGACTGAGATACACTTTTGCATTTATATTATAAGTCTTGACTTCTATGTAAGATAAGGGGTTGTTTTGTCCCCCTAATAACCCCTCTTCCGTAGTATTTTTCTCGCCAGATCGAATGTAACCAATTACAACCCTTCATATGTGACAGGGGGTGAAATATTAAATTTTTCTTATTTTTAGTTTTCTTCCATTATACAAAATCGTAAATATCTTGGTTCCTATACGAGATTGAGGGTTGTTTTCCCCGTAAAACCTCCATCCCCGTAGTATTTTTCCCGCCGGATCGAATAAAACCAATTACAACCCTTAATATGTAACGGGGGGTAAAATATTAATTACTAAAAAAAATCAAAATTTTTCCACCCTCTTGCAATTTCTTAGGGGTTGCATTTTCGAGATATGAAGTAGCCTATATCCGTCCTTGGAATGCAAGCTATCTTACTGCCAAATTTCATCAAGATCGGTTCAGCGGTTTAGCCGTGAAAAGGTAACAGACAGACAGAGAGACAGACAAACACACTTTCGCATTTATAATATTAGTATGGATTTATTAAAATTATATACCTACCTATATTTTGTATTAAAATTGATGAACCTTTTTTAAATCAAATATAGTTGTAAATTGAATTAACATTGTCACTTTTTGACGCACGATGTTCAGATCACAGAGACAGATGTACAAATTCATACAACAATTAAACAAAATATCATTTAAAATTACGACAATGTTAATTATTAATTAAATAAATTCTTCTAATATTTATACAATTAATACAATAAAATACCTATGTGGGTAAAAATATTGATATATCAATAACTTTAAGTTTTAAATTTTAATGTATTACCTATGTTATGCCGAATATTAGTCATTCGAATGCTGTGATTGTTTGTCTTCAATTTTTTTGACAAATTTATGTACGATAATTTTAATTATTTATTACTTTAGAGTTGTGCATATTTTTCATTCGTTATGTTCTTTATATTTCTTTTTTGTCATATTTTATTCTTCATATAAAACACATTTACTTCAAAATTTTAAATGACTGACATTTAAAAATAATCAATAAAATATAATGTATCCATAGTTACGACATTTGCAATTAATTTAGTAAATGCTTAAAGCGCATTATATGTAAACGTATTTTGTTTATTTTCTCCTTTAACATATCTTTAACATATCTCTTTCAAAAATCAGACACGGGTTCATGGTTGTCAATTAACCAAAGTATTTAAAAAAAATTTAAAAAATCTAAAATCGATTTTCGTTTTGATAGTTTTTTACATCAAAACTTTTTTTTTCCTTTTTTTTCATTTTTTTTAAATCTGAAATTTGAACCTTACATTATATCGCCCAAGGAATATAAAAAAAATAATAAAAAAATTGTAACTTTTTTTTTTAAAAATTGGGGGCCCCTTGTCACCCCATTTATAAACTTTTTCAAAAAAGGCCCACTAGTTGTTATTTTTTACCCCCAAGGAATGTATATACCAAATTTCAAGGTTCTCCGATGAGTGGAAATGGTCAAAAAAATGATTATCAGTCAGTGAGGACACTTCGTTATATATAGTAGACTAGCTGCTACCCGCGACTTCGCTCGCGTGGATTTCGAAACCCTTCATATGTGACAGGGGGTAAAATATTAAATTTATCTTATTTTTAGTTTTCTTTAATTATACAAAATCGTAAATGTGTCGGCTCCTATGCGAGATAGAGGGGTTTTTCCGCCCTAAAACCCCCGCCCCCGTGGTATTTTTCCCGCTGGATCGAATAAAACCACTTACAACCCTTCATATGTAACGGGTAAAATATTAATTACTAAAAAAAAATTAAAAATTTTCCTCTCCCTTGCAATTCCTTAGGGGTTGAATTTTCGAGATACGAAATAGCCTTAATCCGTCCTCGGGATGTAAGCCATCTCACTGCCAAATTTCATCAAAATCGGTAAAGCAGTTTAGTCGTGAACAGGTAACAAATAGACAGACTGAGAGATACACTTTCGCATTTATAATATAAGTCGCGACTCCTATGTAAGATAAGGGGTTGTTTTGTCCCCCTAATAATCCCTCTTCCGTAGTATTTTTGCCCGCCAGATCGAATGTAATCAATTACAACTCTTCATATGTGACAGGGGGTAAAATATTAAATTTTTCTTATTTTTAGTTTTCTTTCACTATACAAAATCGTAAATATCTCGGCTCCTATGCAAGATAGAGGGTTGTTTTGCCCCCTAAAACCTACGCCCCCGTGGTATTTTTCCCGCCGGATCGAATAAAACCACTTACAACCCTTCATATGTATCGGGGGGTAAAATAATAATTACTAAAAAAAATTAAAAATTTTCCACCCCCTTGCAATTGCTTAGGGGTTGAATTTTTAAGATACGAAATAGCCTATGTCCGTCCTCGGGATGCAAGCTATCTCACTGCCAAATTTCATCAAAATCGGTAAAGCGGTTTAGCCGTGAAAAGGTATCAAACAGAAAACAGACAGACAAACACACTTTCGCATTTATAATATTAGTATGGATATCGTAAAATGTCCAAATTATATTACTTTACTTAATATTTTATTAACTAATTAAAATTTGAACAATAAAACTTAAATTTTTCGAAAAATTGTTCATTCGAAGAATTTTGATTCGAAAAATTGTGATTTGAAAAATTGTGTTTCGAAAAATTTACACCAAACCTAATAATTAATTTCGATATTTTACCTTTCATGGAAGTGAAATGTTTCTTCATATTTAAATTTTCAATCAATATAGGCATTTCAAAATATTGAATTGTTAATATGTGTCAAAAATCATTTAATTGTTCGACAAAATATTTTAAAGAGACATAATCATAGTAACCTAAATTAATAAAATAAAATATTGAAACCGTAAATTATAAAATTCCGTATTCCATGGCTAGGTACTATGTTTTTATATACCTAAATTATAACATACCTGGTTAAATTATTTCTATATCGTCCCCTCCAAGGCAAAGTATCGTAAGATACACTTTTTGCGAAATTGAGTTATCGATTCTAAAAATCTCATATATAAGCGACAAAATTCTCTTTTCCGCTAAAAAATCTGTTAAAACTTTTACTATCGTATTCCTCCAGACAATGTATTCTAAGCACCGATATCTGTTTTATGAAATATCGTAACCAACAATAATATAGTATCGTAACCAGTGACGTAGCTAGCCCTGAGTGGATCCTGACTGGCCTATATGGAAGGTACTTGCCGCAACGGAATAATATAGTGCTGTGACGGAGTGCTTTCTTATTTATTCATTAGAGCTGGGCTTTTATCAATTTTAATTTTATTAATTTTAAGATATTTTAGAAAAATCGTACCTGTTAAAACTTTATTGCACAAACTAAATATGGTTTCTCTATGAGGTTTTTTCAATATATTTGTTACCCTCAATAACTCAATTCGGTTGATATTGAAGTATGATGTAGAACAGTGCTTCCTAAACTTTTCCTACGACAGAACACTTCACAAATCCTGAAATTTTAATGGAACGTCTTGGTTATTTTGTAAGTAATATATAAAATAATGAAAAAAGTAAATTTAAATCAGTCAAGCATGTTTGAACTTCTCGCAGCATTTAAAAACATTGAATATTTGTTTTACGCTTAAACTGATAAGACATACGTTATATATCGTAGTACAGGTATTCCTCGACTTACAACCGAGATAGGTTCCTAGACATCGGTCGTAAATAGAATAAGTTGTAAGTTAACACGTACAATATGTACATATTTTTGCTTTTGACGTTTTCCTTGATGTGAAGCGAATCGCATTTTCTATACATCAAACAGTTGCGGGTTCCCAAAAATATCTACATAAATAATAATATATTACATTTTTGGGAAATTCCCGGAACTGTTTCTTTCATTTATGTAATATGTGCATGTAAGAAAGAGACAAAGACAATTATAAGTCGAGGATTACCTGTATATTTGTTTACGATGCGTTTTCAACTCTTGTCGTATGAAAATATATTGCATACTAAATACATATTATGACATTTGTTTCTGATATGACAACGACAAAAAATTAAAACAATTTTAAATATATATACGCTAGGAAACCATCTGTCAAAAACGACACGTCGCCACCTAGTGAGCGACGCTGGCAAAACTGGGTTTGTACTTTCAAAAATACTATAGTCGGGATAGCCGGGTGTGTCACTAGCAGTGTGCCTATGTTTCGATTTCGCTAAAAAAAATTTTATCAATGCACCTCTATCTGAAGAAGTATTTCACTAAGTTTTAATTAATTTTGAAAATTATTTTAGCTGTAATTAATTAAAATTTGAAAATCGAAAACATTTTTTTTTACTTAATGGCTTCATATAATTGGATAAAATTTTCAGGAAAACTTTAGGTTGATAAGGTAAAGTACCCAGTTATGGCACAACGCGAAAAACAGCGGCTATTGTGGAACACACGTATATTAATCAATTTTAATAATATTCATACTTCGTTTTGCGTACTAAAAAAATTTACCTAGTGTCATTAAACCTTTTAATTTTACTATAGTACTAAAAATCAAAGTATTATTTAAATATAAATAGTCGAAAAAAATTATTTTATTATAGCCTACATAAAAGTTGGTATTCACTGACATGTTTATCACAAATGTAGTGATTTGTACAGTTCACTGTTTTGATGTAATTCTTAATATTTCAAGTATTTTACGATATAAATAATAGTTCAAATTGTAGGTAAGTCTTTAATAAATGATATGATATAATTATTTCATAGATTTAAGTAAAGTCATTATTGATAAATACATGTTTCTTTATAGGAACGTTGAATGTCATGATTAACCAATATATGAAACAACCGAAATGCTTGTGCCTGGAGTGGGACTTTTTCAATCATCTGTTGGAACGTATTGTTTGCAACTAATTTGTGTCATTATCGTATTATTTCTGTATTTGAATTATTATTTTATCATCAAAGTGGTGTGATCAATCAATATTCATGCATTTTATTTAAGAATATAAGAAATAGGTGAGTGAAATAAAGTAAAAACCTAACCTCAAAATATTACCTGTCAATAATATTTATAATTTAATCCTATACTTATATTTGTTTTAGCAATGAAAACTAGAAAAATAAAGAGTATTAATCAAAATAAATAAATAAAAAAATAAAATTAGAAGGAAAAATAGTACATCTAAAACGATTTAGTGTCAGCTGTCACATTATTAAGAAAGGAAATGTTTTGAATTCTTCAAAGGCGAAAGAATTGATTGAAATAACAAATGTTCTAGTATAAACTGGACTAGATAGATTAAAATTACCATCTTAACCTCTCCGAGGTATGTACGATGAAAGATACAGAAACTTTACAATGCAAAATAATGAAAACGCATTTGATCAAATTATCACAGTGGTTACCAAAGAATCAATATATTAATATGAAGAAGGTGTTACAAAGACACTTAATGATCCCTTAATTGTATTCGATGGTAGGTACTGATTGTTTGAATTAATTAATTAATTAATGTTGAATATTTATCTATATTATTTATAATTCTAGATATAATTGATTTACAACATAATGAAATTACCATCGTAACAATTGCAAGAAGAGAAACGAATGATTAGCTGAAAAAAATAAAGAATTTGAAGAACAAATGAAACAATTAAAAAAATAAAACGGCCAAGTGCATGTTCGGTACGCACATGATGGGTTCCGTAGTCATTATGATTTGTAAAAAAGTTATTTCAAAATTTTTCATAAACTATTTTTGCTACAGTGTTTGTTATAATTAAAAGCTACATTCTGGATTTTTTTCAGATTTTTTGAATTGATAGTTTAGTTAGCTCTGACAACGACATTTAAAAGAAAATAATTCATGACTGGAGGGTTAAAATTAAAATATAACATACTTTATTGCATTTTAGGAGACCTATCTAAAGACACCCCACCTAACGGATTAAGTGAAATTTTTTTTAAATATACTTTTCAGTCTATGAGAAGGGGGTCCAAATAATTTTTTTTTTTTCAATAATCTTATCATTTCTGTTTTTGGGTTATCAGTCTTCGTTCGTATACCAAATTTCATTTTAATCGGTATAAAATTTATATAGACAGACAGATTGACAGAGCGAAACTATAAGGTTTCGTAGTTTTCTACGAAACCCTAAAAATTAAGCAAGAAACTTAATTTTTCATAAACTTTGTTACCTTATTTTTAATATTTTATATTTTTCATATAGGTACAGCCAATTCTGTTTTCAAACAAATTTTTTTTACATGATTTTGAAGAAGCACGGTCGATAACAATAAAAAACTTTTTTTTATGCGTACTGATTTGATTTTACATGATCCATTTATTCTAAATCACTGTAAAATTTATACAATTTATTATTTTCATACAATGAAGTTCTTTTTCTTGTTAAATTTTAAATTAATAGGCTGAACGTATCGTGAGAAAACAGAATTGGGTGTATTAAATTTGTATATTTAAATTTTATAACTTTATATTATTGATATTTATATTTTATTATGATTTATAACATTTAAAAAATTTAATAAAGTTCTGCTTAAGATTAATGTATGTTAATGATGTTTTCAAATTATTTTTCTTATTTCCTTTCATCATTAATATTATTTTAGGTGCATTTCCAATAAAAATAAAAATCTAATATTTTAAATCCAATTAATATTACTGATACACTGCTTGTCACAATTAGTGGGAGACTTTTTGAATGGAACAGTTTTGTTAAAAATTGTCATATTAATATGAAATTTCAGAAAAATCATTAATGTGGTGTTGTCTCAAAGTCCAAGAAATAACAACTTTGTACGTTAATCACTCCAACCCCAATTTATTACAATTAATTCGAAGGACACAGGTAAAGATCAAACTGTGAAATTTACAAACTGGGTAGTAAACCCTGTATACAAGGGTACTGTATATTAAAAATTTTAAATAAATTATAAGGGTAAGAATCAACCCTTAAATACTAAACCGTCTTCAATAGTAGAATAGAAGATTGAATTCAAGTGTAATTTTATAAAAAAAATCAATGAAAGCGGTTGATTTAATTATTTAAAATCAATAAAATTATAAAAATCAATGGAAAAATAACTTATAGAAGAAAAACTACTGTTCCATATTAGGTGAATGAATTATGGAACATAGGTGCCAATGCAAAAATCTTGTTTCATAATAGTGGACATTAGTTCATTCACTTTTTTTTTTATATCATGAAAAATATTATATTTATTTGAGTTTTGTAAGTATGACGTTATAGAGGAAACATAGGCCCATCAAATAATGTATTACAATGTTCCATTTAATAACTTATAGATTTTTTATATGAGCGCAAAAAAAAGGTGTGGAAAAATCGTTCCATAACTGGGTACTTTACCTTATATGGTCTAAAAACCATTTTTTAAAATTTTTTATAAACTTTTTTATGGCATTTTTTATTTTTTTATTTTCACATTTCTTATTTTATCCAATACGAAAATTACGAAGGTCGAACATAAAGTTATGTATGTTATATTAAAGCGAAATATTCCTATTGTGATTCATGGATATGCGTATCTAATGTAAATGTATATGGCGGATTACAAAAGTGCGGATATCTCCGAATAGTCCAACCAATGAAACAGAGAAAATGATCAAAATGGGAAATTTTCCGGAACAACGATGTTTAAGTTAATTCTTATAGATTTTGAGCCGCTAAACACGAAAAAAATAACTTCACCTCTAAAAATTGGATAAAAGGGTGAACATCAAGTTCCCCTCTCCCCGTTTTTTCGATTTATTTCACAATCTAAATCGACGATAGGGTTATATTATGATTGATATTTGTAACTGATACTTAAACGAATCAATTGAGATTAGTTAGATAAAATACAATCAAAAAATACCACTTTCACAGGGTGAAAAAGCCATAACATTGCTAATTTTCGGTCCTAAGCAGTAAAAATTGAATAACTTGGGGGGACATCATCGCGCAAACTCGTAATTTAGCTTAAATTCTTCCTAAAACTCCAAAAAATTGAGATCAACCATAATATAACCAAATATGAATAGCGTTACCAATGATATTAGCCAATATAAGGGTGAAGAAATACATATTTAAAAAAAATATGTTGCACTCAAAACTAAGTAAAAAATCAGGAATCAATATTTTTTTACCAAATTACACTTCTAGCTTCAATTTATACAGCGTCGATCGTAGGGTGTACAAGAAACAGAGTTTTTAAAATGCATATTAAAATGTAAGAAAACGTAATTCTGGTATATAACAAAGCGATGCACTTTTTGATTGGGTACAGAACAAATGCGGCTACTTTTATTTTTAGCCATTACTCGAGGGAATACAAATTCGTGTGAGTCACAAAAATATTCATTATATTGATTAGTCACAATAAATTATATAGAATTTTTAATAATAATTTTGACAGTTTGAATTTATCTACGTTTGACATAAACCCAAAAATGTTAATTTTCGCCATTGGGCGGCGCTAGTAGCGATGGTTTCCTAGCGTATATTACATAACATATACTTTTAGAGACTTTTAAATATATGGTACATGTATTTATTGTATTACATCATGTACTTACATGATTTGAACATTTTATGAATATTAAAAATAATTTCATTTTTGGTTTTTCTGCTCGTGTCTTTCAAAAATTCATCAATGTCTCTATATAAATACATTATTAGCTCTTGTAGATACTCGTACACCCTTTGTACAGTTAATTAATTAATTACAATCAAATATAGGTACTTGTAAATTGAATGAAGTTTTCGTAACAATTCGCAATAAATCAACATCTTGTTTTAATTTTGTAAATGTACATTTTAGGTTAGTATGAATACATTGGGTAAAGATGACAGATATACAGTTTCAAACAACAATTAAAATAATATCATTTAAAATTACAATGTTAATTTGAAATTATATAAATTCTTCTGATATTTATGATTACAAATAAATATAATAAAATACCTATACCTATGAAAGTAAAAATATTGATAATTCAATGACTTAAGATTTAAAAAATGTCATTATATACCTACTTAATTTTTATTTGTACCGGGAACACATATCTATCGCCGAATGTTGGTCGAATTGTGTCCGAATGCTGTAATTGTTTGTCTTCAATTTTTTTGTCAAATTTATTTATGAAAATTTAAATTATTTATTACATTAGAGTTGTGCATATTTTTTCGTTCGTTATGTTCTTTATATTTCTTTTTTGTTATATTTTATTGTTCACTTCAAAATTTTAAATGGCCACTGACATTTAAAATTTTTAAAAATAATCAATAAAATATAATGTATCCATAGTTACGACATTTGCAATTAATTTAGTAAATGCTTAAAGCGCATTATATGTAAACGTATTTTGTTTATTTTCTCCTCTTTAACATATCTTTTTCAAAAATCAGACACGGGTTCATGGTTGCCAATTAACCAAAGTATTTGAAAAAAATTAAAAAAATCTAATATCGGTTTTCGTTTTGATACTTTTTTACATCAAAACTTTTTTTTTCCTTTTTTTTTCATTTTTTTTAAGTCTGAAATTTGAACCTTACATTATATCACCCAAGGAATATAGAAAAAATTATAAAAAAATTCTAACTTTTTTTTTGAAAAATTGGGGGCCCCTTGTCACCCCATTTATGAACTTTTTCAAAAAAGGCCCACTAGTTGTTATTTTTTACCCCCAAGGAATATATATACCAAATTTCAAGGTTCTCCGATGAGTGGAAATGGTCAAAAAAATGATTATCAGTCAGTGAGGACACTTCGTTATATATAGTAGATAAACACTATGTAATATATGTATTATATCTAAAAAAATATTTATAAAACATTGATCAAATTTTTTCTGTGTAAAAATAAAATAAAATAATATAATTTTCTTCATGACAAATGGAACAAACTTTTCTTATCACATTCAATATAAATAGAAAACTGAAGTTGTGTCATATGATATTGTTTCTTTTAAAAATTGTTTCGTTTATAAATATATTATTTATTTATAATTTAAAAATGTGTAAAAACGAGGTCAACTAACTAATTCTAATTTAAAACAAAATACAAACATTTCAGTTTTATTAAATGAACAGAACATTTCCTACAAATTGATAAAGATACATAAATTCATTTTTGGTATCTATATTAGAACAAATAAATATAATAATATAATATTATAATATTGCGGTACTCTAATGGTATTTATATTTTAATTTAGGGATGGGATTTAAACGTTCTAAAAATAATCAACGCAACGCGGAATCCCTGAATTTTTCCGTGGACCCCACATAGAAAACGCTGTACTAAATAAAGAAAAATCCATTTCTTTGAATCCATTTTTTTTAAATGGTGTCTGTCTGTCTGTAGACGCTGTTACTCAAAAACGACAGAACACAGAAAGGTGATTTTTTTATATTTAGGATCAATTTTCGTCTCGGAAGAATTTTTTTCTGTTTTTTATCAGTAAAAAACCGTAGGGCATTTAATGTTTTGTTTGGTTGTGAGGGGGTAATCGAATAGTAATATTTATTTGTTCTTTTAACCCTTAATTTGTGATTTTCTTAATGCGCCTAATTAGGCGCATTAAGAAAATCACATTAGTATAGTCACATGGGATCACTACTGACTCCAAACAAATAAATGAAAATGGAGTGGAAAAATTAATAAAACGAGGTATCTATATATATAAAAATGAATGTTCGTTTGTGTGTGGCTTATAGACTCCGAAATTACTGAACCGATTTCAATGCGGTTTTCAGCAATAGTCAGATAATTTTTACGAGCAGTATCGTGGCTAATAATATTTTATGAAAATCTAAAATTTAACATCAAAAGATGAAAAGGAATCTTTTGCACAGCGTCTTTTGTTTCTATGATGTCAGAGCATAGAACTGTCATTTATAGAAAAACACAGTAGCTATGGAATATAAGACACTGAAAACAATTACTATATGCGAATGTCAATTTGAATGAAAAAAACACGCATTTTACAATATAAATGAAGAAATTAAGTGTAATATAAATAAGTGAATTGTTAAAAATCAAAATAAATAAAGTATAATATAAATAAGTGGCTTTTCACAAATCAAAACAATAAAAAATTATAGTGCAATATAAATAAGTGAATTTAAAAAATTCAAAATAAAGAACTTCCAAGAAAGGTAAGCTATTTATTTATTTTTGATTTTCATACAAATTCTAAGACAAGACCTGGTGTTTCCTGGGAGTTCGAAAATATAATTTTACGCGATTTTTTCAATAACTACTGAAAGGATTTTATTCCGGTTTTCACTAATGGATAGGTTAAGTTTTGGTGTATAATTTGTGGATATTTTGTGTAAATTTCATGAAGCCGGAAAAAACAATTCGTGGTGAACCGTGTATTGTTAGCATGTTGGGTGGGTATGTTGGGTGGGCATGTTGGGTGAGCATGTTGGGTGGGCATGTTGGGTGAGCATGTTGGGTGGGCATGTCGGGTGGGCATGATTACTTTATGTTTAATTAAATTAATATCCCCGGGTAACACCGGGCCAATGCGCTAGTATATTATAAAAAATAGATTAAATGCTTTATTATTATCATAATACCAAAACAAAAACATAAGTTTGACTTCAAACAATTAAAAACATAAAATAACTTTTAATCCCTCTAAAAACTACACATTTTTGGAATAGCAGAGATCATTTACAAAAAAAATGATTCAGATTCATCAGTAGATTCATCTATTCTGTATCCGATACAGTAAACCCTGAAGTGTTGTTGACAAACAAATTTACCACACTTATGGCATTTATTTGGCACTTTTTTGTCGTCCCTTCTAGGGCATTACCTTTCGTCAAAAATTGTTACGTAATTGGTCGCATGGGGTCACCACCCAAGAGAGCAGCGACACATGCGTACGCGTTGACTATCCGACGGTGACTGATTTGTGTACCCTGTGGGGAGGTAGGAAGCTAGAAAGAGCACTGTCGCGTTCCAAACACTTAAACACATTATTTTTTCAATTTGAAATTGTCTTGACCCCATGCGCCTAATTAAGGGTTAACGTGGCCTTCAAGGATATTTGAAGGTCAACATCGTTTTTTTAAATAGGAACCTGTACTTTTTATTTAGTAATCTTATTCTACGTGAAAACACGAATCTTTCATTAAATACTTTTTTTGAGCACCCTAAACTTTATAAGATATCTATAGAAAATAATTTCGAAATTTTGAACATTCAAGAACTTTTTACTTAGAAATTATCAACTTTAGAGAGAAAGTACAAAAAAACAAAAAAACTTACGAAATGTTAAAAAATTTTTTAGAATAATTCTCCACGTTTTATTAGACCAAAATAAACATTTTTTCTATATTCTACTTTTTCTCTAAAGTTAATGTTTCCTGAGAAAAAAATTCTTGAATATTCAAAATTTCGAAATTATTTTGTTAGATATCTTGTAAAGTTTATGGTGTTCAAAAAAAAGTTTTCAATGAAAGATTCGTTTTTTTTTACTTATAATAAGATTACTAAATAAAAATAATAGGTTCCTATTTAAAAAAATTGATGTCGACCTTCAAATATCCTTGAAGACCACGCTAAAATAACAAATAAATATAATTCGATTACCCCCTCACAACCAAACATTTTTTGGTTGAAATATTTTTTCAAATATACGATGGTCTGAGATAAATATCTGTAACACTTTAAATGTCCCAGCCTGTATATCGAATTATTAACAACGTAAAAGTGTTTACTTATTCTATTTTTCCTGAACTGCATATAAAAAATATTACAAAAATGATGTCTACAATTCCATTTTTATTTAATATGCATTGTGAATTCAAGTGGTGAATATTGTATGTCAAGTACAATTTTCTATTTTCGAATACTTATGAACGTTGGTTTTTGTAATCCACTTTCAAAAATATTCTGCTCACAGTTCATGCTTTATTCAATAAATTATATGTGTATTATTATTGTTCTACTTCAGTATGAAATGTAGATAAGTTAAATATACGAATGTTAAATATTATATGGGCTTTTTACGGTTTTTTATATATATAATTCTGCATGATATCTGAATTTCAGTTGCAACTTTTTGGTTGAATTTTTAGTGAGCATTATACCAAAGGTTTTTAATTGTGGATCACATGATTTGGGCCATTATTTAGGTCAGTTACCATTTTGAGGTGATGTGTGAATACAAATAAATAAACAACAGATTTCTACTGTGGATTTTTTGATATAGAATTACGTAGATCTTCCACGTCTTTCAAATATGGCATTCTTTAAAATTTAAAAGCTTACCTAACAATAGACGTAGTTCTACGTTATTAGTTGTGGAACTCCCTAGTTCTTTTTCTAATAAAAATAAACTGGGAGAGAATGTCCCATTATTTATAATTTAACCCATTAACGCCCAAGAGTGCGTCAACGCAACATTATGAAAACTATTTTTTTTAGTGATATAAAATTTTGTTTTCTTTTATTATTATATGAGTTTGTCAGAAGAAGAGACTTTATTTCATTCTGCCAAAATAGAATAGTTATATTATTTTTGTTATAATTATTATTCATATTTAAAAATACATAAAAAAGAGAATTTACGCACATGTTTACAATTTCAGTAAATTTAAATAACCTGTGATATTTATCAGTATTTGTTTACTCTTACTGTATCGTTAATGGGTCTATCTTACGAATAGACATATTAAAAAAATTGTTTATGTTTAGTAGACAATAAACAAACGAAATATCTAGTGTGCGTTGACGCACTCTTAGTCCAGGAACATTAGGTTTTCTCTGGGGAAAAATTCGCAATAAGCTGAATTTTTGTATATACCTTCATTTTGTCTTTATAAATAAGGTACCAAAAGTCCCCAACAATCCCATGCAAGCATACTTTTTTACAGCCCACAAAAGGTGCTAACAATTAGTTTTAAGTAAATATCTCTATATCTATTAGTTCTATGACTAAAATAGTTAGTATCAATTATAAAGTTTAGAAAATTACCTACAATAAAGATCTTACAACTTTTTTCATACAAGTAATCGTTCTCGCTTATTAAGAGGGTATTCTAGTCTAAAAATGTGAAAATATCAAACAATTTTTTTTGCATTTTATCAATAAACAGGGTTTCAAAAATATGTGTTCAAAACCCTATACCTCAATTCCAAAAATTGACGGAGTTACAGCGATTTGAAGATGATTCGTAGCTATGTATAAACATTGAACGCGTTTTTCTCGAAACTGAAAACTGAAAATGGCTGCCATAATATCACAAGATCTACTGAACCAATTGCCTTCAAATTTGCTGTATATATACCTTCAGTACACATGTTATTACCACCGTTAGCAGAATTGAGTCAGAAACATTTTTCTTTATTGTATAGATAGCGAAAGATAAAAAACATACAAAAAATATACTCTCTAGTAGATGAATTGACTAATGAAGAGTATAGTATAAATACGTGGAAAAAAATGGTGGTGGCCACTATTTAGCAATATGATATAGATATTATAACAGTAATTGCGTGGAAAATTCACAATATTGCAAATAATACAAAAATTTCCCAACTTGATTTTCCTTCCTATGTTGCTGATGCCCTAATAAAGCACGAGGGAGTAGCAGATGAGACACAAAAATCTGTGGCCAATTTCCACAAATCCTAATCTCGGCCGTCCTTCAATACATTTTTTATGAAAAGATGTGTAATATGAAAATATAGGCCATATTATCAGAGTACATGATACAAATGCACGAAAGAGATGTAAACATTCTACAAGTCTTGAGGCTTCCGTGGTGATCTTGATATGGATTTGACTTCTGGGTATAAGCCGTGTCGATTTGTTCATGTTATCGGCCAACGTTTCGTCACACATTGCAGTGTACATCTTTAGGGCTCTTCTCTACATTTAGAAGAGCCCTGAAGATGTACACTGCAATATGTGACGAAACGTTAATATGATCAATCGCCGCGGTTTACACCCAGAAGCCAAGATCCAGATGTAAATATTGTAAAAATCAAAGAATTTTTGTGTTATATTTTTAGATTCACTTATTTTTATATTTTTACTATACATAGTTATATTATACCTTATACGCCCAAGAGTGCGTCAACGCAACATTAAATATTGGGGAACTTGAACCCCCCTAAAAAATTTTTTTTTGTAAAATAAGCTTATTTTTTAAATAAATAAACATATTAACAAAACATTTCTTATAATTTTTGAAAACTTAACCCTTTGGGCATTAATGGGTTAATGTTATCACAATTATTTTATTGCTTGAAAAATTCGAAGCTTGTTTGCGTATGCGTTGAAAATGAACATAATCGTGTTTAAATGAATTTTATTTGTGAATAGTAATAAAGAATAACTTTTAGTTTATTAAAATTGTTATTTTTGAAAATATAAATTTTAATGAAAAAAATAGATATAGTAAAAAAAAACTTATGTAAAATACATATGTTACAGTGTCACGTTATCACAGAGCGATAGTTATGCATCAGTGATACTATTGAAAGATAAAAAATACCTATTATGTATATGTATATGTATATGTAGAATTTAAATATATATTTTCACATATCCACGGAGATTATTTTTACGTGCGATGCAATATGCGTTTTATAAAAAGAACTGCATATAAACATTATATATTACGGAATGTTCGATTTCTGTACATGATTGAAAGACCAAATTATATACATATTATTTGCTTTAATCACCAAATATGTCGCATTTACAGGGCTGGACTGACCCGACGGGATACCTACCAGAAATTTCCCGGTAGACCGTGTCCTGACAAGGTTACAAAAATTTAAAAGAATTAAGTATTAATATTAGAAAGAAATAAATTAACAGGAATCGAACAAAAAATAATAAATGCATATGTTGATTGTATTTTAATGGGTATTGACTTTTTAATTATTGATTATGAAAACTGGGTTTTCCGTTTTTAATAACTGATTTTCCAGTGGGTACCTACTAAATATACTCCCAGCTCTGCATATGTATAATAGTTTTTATGTATATTTGGTTGGTTTTATTTTATAATTATTTCCAACGCTTATTTGTTATTTAAACATGCACTTATTTATTTTACAATTTATATTTTAAAATCAAATGTATGTGTATTATTCGCATAGAGAATCTTCAAATGTCGAAAAATGGTTTTAAATTAAGGAGGAATGGGAGCACTTATCTATCTAGTAGATTAAAAGAAATGTCTATTGTATTTTATTTTTGCAGAGTAACAACTTCTACCCATTAAATTTTAAAATAATAAAACGTTGATTTAATGTATAATACTATATTAAAACATTTTTTAATTTTTTTTTTATGATAAAGTAGTTAATATTTAAAATTTGTAAATTATGTGGCAATAGCGCCTAATATTAGGGTAGAAGTTTTTATTCCATTCGATTGGCTATAAGCATAGTTGACGTTTCGAAACGTCAGAATTAAGTATATTAAATAGGTTAGAATTAGGGTTTGCAATCCCGCAAAGCGGGATCCCGCATTCCCGCGGAATCCCGCACGTTTTGGAGATCTGCGGATCCCGCAAAGCATAGCGTAAATAAGAATAAAAAAGGTAACAATTTTGAAAAAAAAAATTAAGGCTAAGATGACTGAATATGAAACTAGTAAAATTTTTACATATCTATTGTTCACAATTAGTTAAGTGGTTACATACCTCCAGAATTAAATAAAAACGTTCGAAAAATGTGACCGCGCAACCGATTAAAACATGCCAAGATTCGTGCGACTCAGGCGACGAAAGAAGCTTGAACAGTCCGCAGATTACAAAAAAAACATAAAAAAAACAAAATAAAAACATAAAAAATATAAAATACAAAAATTCAGAAGAATAATGATAGATTAAATGAAATTTAACCACAAAAATGTAATACACAAAATTCGTGTTTTCTCACAAACTACGAGTATATTTTTCTATCGATCTACACGATATTTTTTTAACAGTATTGTTTCTAAAATACAACCGTAAATAATGATATTTAGTGGTTTAGTTTTACGTGACATACAGTATATACCGGCGCGGTGTAAAAGGTGACCTACGTAAAAAACAAGGGCTAATTTATACGCAACCAAGGAGTTAAAAAAATTGAAATGGATAATCGAACAAAAAGACAAAAGTAGTCCTAACAGATTATACAACCTCTTATTTATAGGTGTATTTTATAGATTTTATATCGGTCTATACGGTACGTGTTACGTTTACGTATCATATGTTACCGCTATGGAACTATTTTTTATTAGTTGATTGTCATGTTAACTAGGGGTGTACCGGAACTGAAATTTTGAGTTTCGGCCGGAACCGGAATTACCGAAAATTTTTCAAAAAAATTCTGTATGAAATATTAACAAATAAAGAATATGATGATGATGATGATGAGATGCATATCTTGTCGGCTGGATTGCTCCTTTTCCAACAGCTCAGTGGTGTTTTTATCATTTCTGTGCAATTAGTTTTATTTTATTAATACAATTGTTTCACAAGGGATGTCTGACGGAGTAGGAGTTTTCTGATGGGCCAATCATCGCAGGATAATAGGTATAGGGGGCCTGGTACATGGGATTTGGGGTTTAGGGACACTTTGGTGTATAAATGAAAAGGTTTTTTTATTTTTACTTTTATAGTTTTAAATTGCAGTTTCTTGTGAATTCTATAATGTGTGAGTAGGCCGTTTTATTACTTATTAGTTCGCTGTACTCTTTTTGCCAGGTGATGTTTTTTTCCTGTAGGTTTTGTTTTAACTTTTCTCTCTCTTTGTTGTATATTGGACATTGAATTATCAGGTGCTCCGCATCGCAATTAAAGAATATAAATAAAAATGTTTTATACATAGGTTACCTTTTATATCAATACAATTAATTATTTTAAATAGTATAGGAATGAGGTACATTACAGTCTACAAAATTGTTGTTTCTAATACGTTCTTTTCGATTATAAATTATAAAAGGATAAAATCGAAGGTGGTAAATCAGATATTTATAAATAATTAAATATATCTAAAATGTTACCCATAAATGGGGAACAGCTATTATTTTTCCAAAAAAGATCAATAATTAAATATCTTTTTTAGGGTTCCGAAGAAACCCTATTAATCTCACTTTGTCGTCCGTCCGTCCTTTTCACTCAAAGCTAAATAGCTCGTAAACTATATAAGCTAGAAACATGAAATTATTACTGAACATGTAAAATGACACCCTCTAGTAAAATACATACAAATTTATGGAATAAATAATTTTTAAGGGGGGGCAATAAAATCTAAAGCTAGGTAAAAAAAATATTTTTTTATACCAATTAGCACTTTATCTTAAAAAATATATTTAAATTAACAACTTTTGTTACGAAAATTTAATTTTAAATTTTATTAAAAAAAAAAAATTATAATTTTAAATTTTCTTAACAAAAGTTGTTAATTTAAATATATTTTTTAAGATAAAGTACTAATTGATATATCATTCAATTAAAGTTTTGAATTTTTGATATATAGTGGACACCCGGTATATGTAGGTTGCTTTTTTGGCTCCGCACTTTTTTTGTGTAGCTGTGTAATTAATTACATACTTATCAAATACTGTCTTTAGGACTCTGATGATGATAGCATTGCTATTGAAACACGTGTAAGTCTAAACTCTTACAATTTTTATGGTTTGGGGATTTGTATTTGATAAGTCATAACCATAGTTTTGTCTGTTGTTTGTTATAACTACATACTTACTATATATGTTTTCATGCATATATCAAAATTATAAAATCTACAAAAAGTAAATAAACATCTTGCAACCTCTTTAATAAGAAAAAATTACTCAAGAATAAATTTATATAGTTTTTATTTTAACGAACAGCAAGTATGTAAATATAGTAGTCCTTTTATATTTGTGTTTGTAACAAAAAGTCCTGTGGCCACCACATAACACAGAAACAACAAAATATAATAACTGTCAGACTTTGTTCGTTCTGTTTTCACGGTCGCGTGCTTCGTGACACATTCACTCACGATTAAGCAGTGTTCATGAAACTTCCAGATTGACGTGTGTATAGATATTATATATTGAAAAACTTATGTGATATAACGCCTCCACGTGCATCTGTAAAATTTAATATTGGTTTTGATATATATATATATGCCTACTCACAGTTAACGAATTTTCGTCGAACAAATTTTATAAGTGAATTGGGATCGAAAAAAATCGACCGATTTTACGGATAGACAACATAGTTTTTGCATAACAAAAACTTTATGTGAATGTCCGCATGACCGGCTGCATTAAATACCAGGATAGAACCTTTATCTATATATGTATAATGTACATATATGTATTTTGTATTTCCTTAATACCAGCTATTTACATAATATTGATAATTCGTTTAGTGTATTCTTACGTAAACTTATTAGAGAAGAGAATGATTACATTTCGCTAATTACAGCGAATGTGCTTACGTACCTAAGTATTATGTATTAAACGCGCAAACATAACCTTTACCATAATCCTTCATTTGTAGACGGTGTAGGAGTTGTAATACTGAATGTATCCACAATCTACATATATTTAATTATCTCTTATATTTTTGTCTCGGATATACCTAGATACCTATTATTGATTGCATTTTTTCAACAAAAAATCAACTAGGATCTTTATATTATTATAAAGAAGGTTTTTTAATGTAAACTAAAATAATATTTTGGTAGTTTCTTTCATTTTTTTCTGTTTTTTCTTCTGTAATAAATGTAAATGACATTTTGAAACACATATAACAAATATATTCTGTCAGCTTATTGATTTAAAACATATAAAGAACTGGCACCAGTCTTAACCCCTTTAAGAGCAAGGTATACTGTTTTTTGGGATTTATGGGCTTCTTTTTGTAGGTCACATGAACTCATGTTACTAATAAAACATGTAGGTAGCTCTTTACCAAATCAATTTAATTATCAAAATCCGCTAATATTATTTGTTATTTTTAATTATAACCTTTTATTCTATTTATGTTTTCTCTCCAGTAATGGACAAAGTAAAACCAGGAACGGGCACCCAGTGATGGACACTTGCTAATGACTACAAAATGATAAGTACTACGACACAAAAGTTATAAAATAAAGAAGAATAAGAATCGTAAAATTTGAAACAATGTAATGCAGATGCTATGATAATATAATAATTAATAAATAGATTACGCTAATAATTAGTTAAATGTCGACCATTTTGATACTCATTGGCCGATTGCCATCAAATTTAGCTGTTTTACAGTTAAGTGTTTTTTTATGATTCAGTAATGGTAATTATCATATTCAACAAATATTTTTAATTTAATTACATTTAATTAAACAAAAATCCAACATTGGTATGATTCAAGACTGGTGCCAATACCTTATTTTTTACCATGAATTGTTTAATACTCTCTACGCAACTATACCAGTATAAACAAAGTTCATATCGTCTAAATTTCGACTTCATTTCGTAAACAATTATGTTAATTATGGTAATGTCATCTCGTCGTGAGTCCAAATAATAATAATAATTAAATAATACATTTTTTTTTGTTTTTTGTACTATCAACAGTTCGAACATTAGAGTTGTTCTCACATCTCTAATAGGCATGATGCCAGTAACAAAGTATCACTAAAATTATAATTTTAAATAATGAAATAGGTTAAAAAGATTCTAAAAATGTATTTATTTTTATATTAAAAGAGAGATTAATATAATTTTTGTTAAAATAAAAACACAAAATACAGCAATCCGCCATGTTAGATAGAACACCAATCAACTCCCCGTGAATCGAAGGGTCTCATAAGTGTCACCTGCCCTGATTACCCCAGGGCACATTCCCTTCCTATATGTCATCCACGTTGGGAGAAGTTTGTGTTCCCGGTTACTGGCTGCATCTAATTATAGTAAAGCCAAAAAAGAGAAAAAAAAACAAAAAAAAAACACCAGAGTAAATGACGACACGGCTAACAATAAGTAAACATCATTTTTGTTTAATTAATATCTGCACTGTTTATAAATTATTTTGTGGTTCTAAATTATCAATTTGCTCAGTTTTGTGTTACCAAAACTAAAACCGAGAAACGTTAGCGATGGAACAAGGATTTATTATTGTTGACAAGGAGTGTTTACATAGGCGTGACGTCAAAAATGCGCCATTACACCTGCGAGAGTTTTGGCGTCAAATTCAAAATTAGTTTTAAAAGGGTCAATTTTTGTGATTAAACATTTATTTTCTGCAGACATAAGCATTTTTTTGGAAATAAGAGACACGTAAGATCGTCATAAAATATTTTTTTAAATTAGGCATCATGCCTATTTTTTAAATGAAAATTGTCTCATTTGAACATTGATTAATTTTTTGAAGGATGACATGACAAGTATTTTTTTTGGAAATAGAAGACACTTGAATCATCATAGAATAGTTTTTTTTTAATTATGCATCATGCCTATTCTAATAGAAATCATATTTTTCGATTTTTTTTATTTTACATTAAGGATGTACAGTACAGTCTGAGTCAAAAATAATGTAAATCCAGATTCAATGAACGATCAAAATCACATTATAAATTATTCACTTCTAATGCTTATAAGAAAGTTAAATTGGTTTATTCACTACATAAACTATAAAATAAAATTTATTGTTATAAATGACATGAATTAAAATATTTTTAAATAACAATATTTAGAACATGTGTGGAACTGTGATCATACAAATGTAATGAAAATAATAATATTAGTACTTCATATGCTTACATATATGAAAAAATATGTAATAAAAACAAATAATTACATTTCAGTACGCCATTTTTTTCAATATTTTTCAGCAATAATTTTTTTTCTCACAATTTAGTTCTGTATATGTATAATTTTTTTTTATGAAACTTGTTAAATATGTAAGTGACGTGTGGTGAAATTTCAGATTTTGTTGTTTTATTGGACTTTAACCGTTAATACACGATTCTGCCAACTATTTCTCGTTGACATTAGATACCTGCCATACATCCTTAAGCTACGTTTTGATTTTGTATATTTTTAGTAGCATTAGCTTCTAAATGATTAATTTAATATGTATTATAACAAATTGAAGAAATCATTAGTGGAAGAAATCATTTAACAATAAATAAATAAAAACAGTCATTGATTTTTTTATACGACACATCTCAAACTAAGCAATCAAAAATAAATAAACACATTTTTATCGACGAGTGTTAAAAAAACAAATTCACTTTCAACCTTAAATTTTTGACCGGTCTTTTTATGTTGATTTCCTCACGTTTCTATCAAATTGCGTTCGCGCAAGAACAAATCCTAAACAAATATCTGTGAGAATTCTGGCCCTTGTCACTTCATCTCCCGATGAATCAGAAAACTTGTATATTCTATTTGTATTTCGTTTTATTTTATCTGAAATGTTTCTTTCCTTTTCTCTATCATGAAGTGCAAAATGCTCTAGAGCAAAAGCTAAGCTAATGCTGCGAGTTGTCAAATCGTTATGAATTTGCTCGGGATTTTACTATGTATTTTATAAGGTTCATATGTCCCCACTGCTTTTAGATCACTGATTTCTATTTAATACCCCGCAGATGACGTAAGGCTAGCTTTTGCTCGAGATCAAATTCTTAACAATACCGGAAATTAGTGTTTAAATTTTATATTATTATTATTATTTATTGAAATTTTCAAATTAATTTTTTTAATCTTTTTTAACAATTTTTTTAAATTCCATCCTTTGTATTTTTAGTTAAATGTATTTTAGTTTCTGGATGAACCTAGAAGCATTGACATTTCACTAATTCTTTATTAGTATGTTACGAGTATAAACTAGGCGCCCAAAATTAACACGTTCAAACTGACATGTCGTCGTAAAGCATACTTTGTATTCAAGTCAAGTGGATGCATATGCAACAAGAAAAATTTCCACCATAAAATAAATGGAAGAATGGAGAAACGTATGAACTTCATTTATTAAATCACCATCCGTATTCTTACTTCTAAAGAGCGCTTTAATAACTACAAAAATGCGTATTAACTTTAAACGAGAGCGATTCAAGTAATAAAATAGAATTCTAGGAAAAATAATGTGCACAATATTTCTTATTTCTTTAGCACATATGGCCATGATTTATAAAATTATATACGTGCAAAGAAATGATGTATATTATACTCGTTTTCGAAGGCATTTATATGTTGATAGAATATCTTATTTTATTTATTTGCAATAAAATAAAACAGAAAGTTTTTTAAAAAAAACAAGCTTTTATTAAAAATGCACTAAAAAGTAAAAAATAACTTTTCAGGTTTGTATGACTAAGACCATTAAAAGCACGGAGCGCTCATGTAATGTATAGCTTTTAATGAATTTAAAAAATGTGCAAATTTTCTACCCTTATACCTTTTATCAATTCATATTTTATTTCTCATTTTACACAAGATATTTTGTTCATAAATTTGCCTTTATAGCGGCCGCACTTTTATTGGTCTTACAAACCTGAAAATTTATTTTTTACTTTTCAGTGTATTTTTTATATAATTAAAGCTTGTTTTTAAAAAGATTTTTCCATTAATTTTTATTTTCAAATATTTAGTAACTGACTGATTATTAACTAACTAACCAGCATACTAACAGGTAAAGCTGTCAATACAATTTATCGTATTCTACACGATTAACCCTTTCATTTGATAACGATATCAAGGTGGTTGAAAAGAAAAAAGTAATCCGCCATCTTGGGGCGTCCGCCATATTAAGTTTAGAATGACGTCACAAGCTTATCGTATTCTACTCATCAAACACTTTCATTTGATTTCCATGTCAAGGTGGTAGTAAAAAGATAATCCGCCATCCTGGGGTGTCCGCCATATTGGATTTAGAACAATATTAGATATACTATATTGTATTGTCACCGGACTTAAACACGTGTACTACACTTCAAAGCTCTAGCTTAATTAGAAGTTAAATAAAACTTGTAATTGACTTTTGACATTTTTTTCAAAAATAGAAGAAGAGTTTGAAATTATTGTTTGGTTAAAGCTGACATTGTCAGCAGTGGCGGATTTACCAGCAGGCTGAGTAGGTTGGAGTCTAGGGCGGCAGATTTTAAAGGCGGCAAATTTGGGGCCAAATTTTTTTTTTATATCTTACAGAAATTAAAATGATTCATATTTATATACCTAAATTAGCTGGGCCCGCGCGGCTTCGCTCGCGTGGACTACGGAATTATTGTTTAGGATTTAAAAAATATATAGTTGAATTAAGTACAAACACGATTAGTTATTTTTCTAATAAAAACCAAACAACACTTAAATTACTTACCTAACAAAAGCGAATCAGAAAAAAAAGTTATTGTAAAACTTTTATAACTTAATTAATTGAATTTCATCGTCATCATCAGCCGGATTGTTACCAGATAATTGAATATATTGTTTTTAAGCTGTAAGTAAGCGCAATAAAAATTATTTAATTACGTTTACTGAATGTATATTAGTGTGTAAGTACACGGTAAAAAATTTTTACATACAAACACTTGGCAACTTTTGGACCAAGTGTTTGTATGCAAGTATACATGCAAAGCATTGTAATATATTTTTACAAACTAAGTATGTAATAATCTGTTACATATAATGTATGTAAACGGTTTTACATACAATGAATGTAAAATAAATTACAAATTTATTACAAGATGTGTACGTAAATGTACATATTTATTATGTAACTGGGATACTTTCTTTACATAAAAAGTATGTAAACATACATAGAAAAGACGGAATGGGGGACACTCGGATACAACATACTTTTTATGTAAAATTACAAGATGTGTATGTAAACATACATATAAAGTACGTGAATGGTGCACTCGGATTACGTATTTTTTATGTAAAATTACATAATTTATATGAATATTTTTACAGTTATTGTGTGTAAAATTCAGTAAAATTTCTGTATTTGTATAAAAATTTTAATTTTATAAAATTGTTCATATTGTATAAAACTATTTTCTTATGATATATACTTGACACTTGATAATATAAAATATGTATGAATTAATATTATCAAGTATATATATCATAAGAACATAGTTTTTTTACAATACAAACAATTTTACAAAATTTAATTTATTATACAAATACAAATTTTTTTCTGAATTTTACACACAATAACAATGATTTATATTTTTAAGTAAATAAAAAAGAATTATTTTTGATTAAAAATTTTATTCCATAAACAGTTAAAATAATAACCTCATATAAGTATGATTTATAAACAAAAATAATAATAATAAATTTAAAAAATTAACAAGTAGAATTTGAATTTAGAATATGATTATTTAATATTAATTAATTTACAAGAAAAAAAAATTAGGTCAAAAACAATATAAATAACAATGAATAAGTATGATTTATAAAACAAAAAGAATAATAATACATTTAAAAAGTTAGCAAGTAGAATTTGAATGTAGAATATTTAAGTTTAATTTTTTTATTTTCTTGTAAATTACTTAATTCAAAAACAATATAAATAACATTGAATAAGTATGATTTATAAACAAAAAGAATAATAATAAATTTAAAAAATTAACAAGTAGAATTTGAATTTAGAATATTATTATTTAATATTAATTAATTTACAAGAAAATAATAAAAAAATTAAGTCAAAAACAATATAAATAACATTGAATAAGTATGATTTATAAACAAAAATAATAATAATAAATTTATTAAATTAACAAGTTGAATTTGAATTTAGAACATTTAATATTAATTTTTTATTATTTTCTTGTCAATTACTTAATTCAAAAACAATATAAATAACATTGAATAAGTATGATTTATAAACAAAAATAATAATAATAATAAATTTAAAAATTTAACAAGTAGAATTTGAATTTAGAATATTGTTTTATATTAATTAATTTACAAGAAAATAATAAAAAAATTAAGTAAAAAACAATATAAATAACATTGAATAAGTATGATTTATAAACAAAAATAATAATAATTTTAAAAAATTAACAACTAGAATTTGAATTTAGAACATTTAATATTAATTATTTATTATTTTCTTCTAAATTAGTTAAGTCAAAAACAATATAAATAACATTTAATAAGTATGATTTATAAACAAAAATAATAATAATAAATTTCAAAAGTTAACACAAGTAGAATTTAAATATTTATTATTATTTTCTACTAAATTAATTAATTCAAAAACAATATAAATAATACTGAATGAGTATCTATAATTTTTAAACAAACAAACAATTAATTAAATTACCTAGTAGATCTTGAATCAGAATAGGTACAGTACCAATGTAAAATATCTTATATTTATTTTTCATTTAATTATTAAAAAATATATCCTATTAATTAGGTGGGAACGCCAATGTGATCTATAAAAAAATATTTTATTGTAATATACATATGTATATGCATTGAAAAATATCTTCAAAAATTTTCAAATCAAAATATTAAAAATTGACAAAGATACAGTAGGTATGTAAAAAATCCTAATTTTTGAAAAATTAAATACGTAATTCAAGAAAACAGACCTTTTCTCAGGCATTTGTAGTGGTGTTCCCTCTTAATACAAAAATATAAATATAAATTTTAAATAAAATGATTTTAATTATTTTTATTTAACTTATTAATTAAACTAAGAACTTTCATTAAAATTGAATTGGTTTTACTTCTGGATGTTTTTAATGTTTTGGTTCCTTTTTCGGGATTTATTTTAAAAATACATCGTTGAATTAATTCTAATGTACACTCACAATCTTTAGGATATTTTAAATTGAATATAAAAAAAACTTACAAAATGCATACATATTAAGTCAATAATATTGGTGGCTTCGTATATTATTTCTTTTTCACATGTAATAAAATATAACATTGGTTCCGTAAATGTATCACCTAAAATAAAAAATATTTTAAGAATTTAAAAGTATAAAATTAAAATGTCTTAATAAACTAAATTAACATTAAATTATGTACCTAGAACAGCCATTACTGGTGTACAAATTTCTATTTGATTCACCACGGTGTCTCTAGATGACCCATTCTGTAAACAAAAAGTTAAATAAATATCAAAATAGTATGGTAAGTAACTAAAAAATTTCCTCAAAGAAACGGACTAATGAACTAAACATAACATAGGTACTTACTATTAAATGTTGAAGTTAAGATACAAATAATGATTCTGCAGACATAGAGATTAGTATTTAACCAAAAATACATTCAATTTAGAAGATTCTGTAAAATAAAGCCTATTTCAATATACATACATATTTATCAATACACCTTAATTAAATAAATTAAACTTTAATTTTAGGAGTCGATGATAATAATTTAATCATAGATAAATGATTTAAATGAAATTAAATATCCAAATATTAATTAAATATATTGTTGAATACAAAATTCTGCAGGTTAATTTTATTAGTTAAAACATTGGCAATAACAAAAATAAACTAACGAATCAAATATCTTATCGAAAATACATCAAAATTAAGAATATACAGATTATATGGTGAAGAAAATAAAATCACTTACCTTAATTTCTTTATAAATAAATTTACTATTCTATAGATTCAAATGCACTATATGGACCACAGATATGGACGTATTAACACTGCAACTAGCTGTAACAGACTAAAATTTAAACTAAAACATTTTTATTTGTTACAAAAACCCGCCTCTTACCCCGTTCTCCCCAGCGCTCATCGTTTGTATGCTTTAGCCGACAAAATATATCTATTAAATATATGTATTGGTGAATGAAAGAGAAAAAAGAATATAAGGGAATAATACTTACTGTAAATGTGTTCATAAGACAAGAAACAACCACACTTCTTTTATTTATGATGTTATTATATATATGAATTTTGCAACCGTGGGAAACGATTTGCTAAATCGTTTTAACATACCGCGATACCACATAACTAACATTTTTAATTCAAGTATACATATTTTTCAAAAATCCTAAACAATAATTTCGTAGTCCACGCGAGCGAAGCCACAGGCATAGCTAGGTTTATTATAAATTTATAAATAATATTATTTATATACGAAGAATAAAACCAATTATATGTAGCAAATAAACCAACCTTATATACATAATTAAATACATAATTTATATGTACATATAAGTAAATAGCATTACATAATGTATATGTAATTGTACAAAAAATATGTATTATTACAAATATTATATGTAAAATGTAATATACACAATTTATATGTATAAATAAATAACATTGCATATAAACTATGTAAATTTATACAGAAAATGTATGTTTTACAAATATTCCGTATAAAATATGTATTTTTCAATAAAAACTATGTAATTGTACAAAAAATATGTATTATTACAAATATTATATGTAAAATGTAATATTACATAATTTTTCTTGTGAGATTACATAATTTCTGTAACTTTCATATATTATGTATGTAATTTTACAGTTTACATTTAAAGTATGGTAGTTTTTTACAAGAGAAAGTATGTAATATTACCGAAATTTTTTACCGTGTAGTATTAACGCATACCTTACCCCGCCTTATTAGTATTAGTAGTACTAGTACATGATTGAGCTTTTATTAGCTCTGAAATATACCCAAAAACTATTTCTTGTGCAATCTTAACTAAATCGTTGGGTTGTAAAAATAATCTAGAAACTGACACATCGATCTCCTAGTTCACAATCATACTAATTACGGGAAAAAGTTGGTGTAATTAGGACGATAGTGCACAAATCATAAAGTTACAATTTCATTGACAAAAAAATTGTAATTAATATGATTGTGAACTAGGGTATCGAATTGTAGAGGTCGGTACGGGCGGCAAAATTTGAATAGCCTACTGGCGGAAAATGTGTAAATCCGCCACTGATTGTCAGTAAGATTTAACAAGAATTTGCATATAAATACATTACTGTTGTTTTTTTCTAGTCCAACACTGATCCACTCCTTCTTACATTTCCATAGGAGACCTTGATCTATACAGTGATGTGACAAAGGAACCCTGTATGGAACATCATCCCAGTAGGTTATGTTAGACATTACGTTACGGATTATGCATATTCTTGCTGCATTGTAAACATTTGAATTGTGAAGCTTCGCTGTACATATATTCATGTAAAGTATCCATCTTGCATATATGACAATTGCATATACATATACATATGTGTTTGGCTCACATATCAAGTTACAGTAACTTTAGCAAAGCAAATTATGTAACACTAAAATTCTGTTTATGGCTTGAGTTGTTGTTGTCACATGCAAATGGCAAAGAAGAGATGAGGTTTTGTTGGATGTTAGTTTTTGATGTCGATTTTTACAAATTGTTAGATTTGATTTAAAATTCTTTCGAGGATGTTATTATTAAGAGATTGTCATGACCAATTGCTTTATCTTCCTTTTACGTGTAACTGAGATAAATAAATCGCCCTATTCCTCTTTCTTACAAACGCCATTAAATTGAAATTGTATTTTTATTAAATACTATTAGGTATTTCCCGCAGATTTTATAATTATAAGAAAATATCAATTGTATTTTTTCTTAATACGTACCCGACCTAATTATTCAATATAAACTGTTTGTTTACTCAGAATTTGAAATTTAGTTGTTTTTTTCAAGTGATACACTACATTCAAATATTTCCTTCAAACTATTTATGGAATTCAGATTCATGCGGTTAAATTGTATCCATTTTGCTTCAGAACTTTGCAACATGAGTGTTAAATCGAACTATGTATTTCTCTTGTTACGACTTTCCCAAATGACTGACGCTAAAACATAACTTTAAATTACGTGAAACACTAATAGCAAAATTATAACAGTTTGTAGAAAGCACGTTTAAGGGTAATATTTATCACGTTTCACCGATTTTCGTGATGAATGAAATTATATCGGTAATAGGGTACCTAAGAAATATAAGTTTGGGATGATTTTTAATTCATTATTCGTTACTACACTTATAATTAACATTGTGTTAAATTTGTAGGTACACTAGAAAAATACATAATTTATTTAATAATATAAAATAAAAAATAAAAAAAATAACGTCAGTATTTAGCGTTATGAAGTTGCCACATGTTTCGGAAAATATGGAAATATAATTTTTTTCCAATTAAAACGCAATTGAAATAATGCATACTGGATTTTACTTGTCATTCCTTTAGAAAAGTTCATTAACCCTTTGTCTCCCAGATAATTTTTTACTGTAGGCCTATTTAGATTTTTTTGGCATTTTGAAGGTTAGGAGGTAACTAAGAGGTACTTGGGAGTACTTTTTGGAGATAAAGGGTTAATGTGTGAACAAAATATTAGCTTCTTTCTAAATGGGGATGAAAATAAAATAATAAATAAATTTTTGATTACACAAGTTTTGAGGCTTCCGCTGTGATTTTGATATGAATCTTGGCTTCTGGGTACAAGCCACGTCAGTTTGGTCGTTCTATCGGCCAACGTTTCGGATTTATTGAAAGTGTAGAGCCCTGAAGATGTGTCACGAAACATTGACCGATATAACGATAAAACTGATGCGGCTTATACACAGAAGCCAAGAACCAAATATTTTGATTCCTTATTTATGAAATCACTCACGTTATTCCAGTCATATATATTTGTATGAACACATAATTAAAAATTCTATAAAGTCTGATATAAAATTCGAACTCCCATTGCAATAAGTTATTCGAAATACACACTAAATATTGTATTTTGTGACAACACAATGGACAAACTCAGCAATTCTATTTTAACTAAAATAAATAGTGCTCGTCTTTTTGTTTTATGTACATTGTGTTCTGTATTGAGTACATCTGGGAAAACCGAAAACAAATTGCTTTTCATAGGATTCCTTGATTTTAATCAAACTCGAGAATTGTATATAACATATAGTGTGTCCCTGGTTCGACGTAGGAACAGGTGTAAAAGAAAAAAAATTAGTTAAGTTTTGACATTTGGGAATTCCGACCTGCTTCAATAAATATTGTTAAATTCTATATTGTTATCATTATTTTGATTTACCTAATAAAATCAAGTTTATAGAAATTAGTTATTTGATAAAGGTTATAAAAAAAATATGATATGTTTGAATCATCTTATTGATAATTTTTAAATTAATCTGAATTGGTACTATACTTTGCTGTACGTATATATTTTTTTTTGTAAAAACTATCGAAGCCAAGTTTATTTTTTTTAAATAAAAATGATGGCAATAATTAAAAACAACATCTGCCAACTAAATGCACAGTGCTTTCTCGTACTAAATTCATCAAAGGTAGTTAATTATTGAACAATTTACAAAAAAAACGGATAAAGTTTTCAGATGAACAGTCTACCATTGGTTAACCATTTAATTTTTATAGAATTTTATTAAAAAATATTAATTCGACATTTTTCTTTACGTGTCTGGTTATTTTTTCATATATTTTTAATTTTTCAATCTAAATCTAAAATCTTCTGCTATGCAAACATTAAAATGACGTTTAATATGTCAAAGTAAATAGCGGTTGTAAAAAACAAATGACGGTTTCGTAAATCAAATTGGTAATTCTCTGTAATTGAATGCTTTATAAAAAAAATCTATAAAATTTTCACGTAGCATGTCTTTCTTGAGATATCTTCAAAAAATAAATATTTTGGGGTTTCGCCCCTCTCTTTTACACACGATTTTAATAATTTTGAAATGAGACCGTCCTTAAGCCAGACCCAACTTACCAACGAAGTTTCATTAATATCGGTTTAGTGGTTCAGGAGTTATGCGTGTGACAAGGATTCAGGGGACAGACAGATACACAGATAGGCAGGTACGGAACGAAAAGTGTTTGTCTTGACCTGAAACGGAAAAATATATTTATAATATATTTTGTATCTTTGATATGGTGAGGAAGCAATATATTTTAATGAAGCAGGGCTGAAAAATGTACAAAATTCAACTCGAAATTTTATGTCTTTTACACATATTCATGCGTCAATTCGGGATACACTGTAGTATATATTATATATATTTTTTTAAGATTTTCAACTGGTTTTAAGATCATTTGTTATTTTCTTTTAATAAGCTTTACCTTTATATAACAACAAAATGATTAGATTAGGTAACACTTTATTTTGTAACAAACTTTTTCTCCTTAACGTAATCTTGCTAATGATTTAATTTTCATATTACTGCTCGGTTCCTATTGCAATTTTGTATATATACCACAATAAATGCTAGAATCTGTTATTTCATTTCATTAACAATTTAACGTGTATATTATTTCAAAACCTATATAGGTATGTATGTATATATATTAAAATCATCTTAGAAACCTAATAATTTAAACAAGTAAACTCTCTATCAACCAACTTGAAATTAAATTACACCAAGTATTCTCATTGCCAATGTCACCATTTAACAATATCTTTAACTGTGCAGTACTATTATTATATTTCAATAAACTACAATGCTTTCAACGATAAACTTATAAACATATATCAATAAGTGCTAATGTTCCATTAGACTTACTAAATCATAATTGAATTAAAAGCTAAAGTAATTGTATACAAGAATATGCTTTCACGCGTTAATTATATACTCGAGACGTTCGTATAACGATGCGCGTTACAATGACGGCATCGATTGTGCAAGGTTAATTAATAAATGAGCGCAAACTATCTATGCTGATTAATTTGTGCAATATTTGATACTGGGATTATATTGTGTTCTTAAAATAAATTACCACCACTTCACAGTAATTTTTAACACAAGACAGCGTTAATCCAAATAAATAAAATCAATTATTTACAATCAAAACCCGGATATATCAAGTAACTCTCCAAAAAAACTACAAAAGCTGAAAAAGACGCACATTTTTAAAGAACATTACGTGTCGATTACAAAGAAAAGAAAGTAAATAGCGTCAACATAATGAAATAATGGGTTCATAGAATGAATAGCGAAAATTCATTCTTCCTATTACTAGATAAGAAACTGCTAAAGGCGTTTCAAAGTATAATACATGGGCGAATCCGCCAAATACTGGAACAGTTTTGACCTCACCCTCCCGGGTTGTATTCTTAGTTGTTATATTGTAGTTCATATTGAAGTTACCAAATTTTATTTCTTTACGGAGATATACGGTATAACAAATAGTAGACTTAAATACTGTAACAGGTCACTATGTGAGTTACAGTATGTATTAAAAAAATAATAATAAGTTAAGAACCACTGATTGAAATTTGTTTCGGAACTGCTGTTTGATAGGATATTTTAATTGTTGAAAGATTGTTCTAAAGGTGAGTGAGGGGACAGGGGAAGATTTAAGTGAGACTGTGGGAATGAGGGCAGAGGCAGAAGGAGTTTGGTTGCCGAACTAGGCAGTGTTGGAAAAAAAAGATATAGAAAGATAAAAATTTAACAATTAGAAGTTTAAAAATAAACAAGTTAGTATAAAGATATAGTAGTGTTTTAAAAGGAAGAAAGGTATTAAAAGAATATAAATAATATGAGTTTTTAGTCAAGTATAAAATAAAGTGGTTTAAAAGGAAGAAAGGTGTTTAACATATAAATAATAGTTATGAGTTTTTAGTCAAGTATAAAATAAAGTGGTTTAAAAGGAAGAAAGGTGTTTAAAATATAAATAATATGAGTTATTAGTCAAGTATAAAATTAAAGTGGAAGGAAGAAAAGTGGTTTCAGTATAAAGATAAGTTTAGTTTTAAGAGTTTAAAAAAAAATTTTATGTTCATTATTATTATTTTGGTATTGGGTTTTTAGTAGGGTAATTAGGATTTAGTATTGAAGTTTTTTTTTTTTGTATTAAAATTTAAGATTTGGAAGAAAATAAATTCAGTTTAAACAGATCTCTCATTGTTATTTAAAAAAAAATCCCACACACATTTTTTTTATAGTAATTTTTTTTATATATAATTTTATTTGTAAGGTGCTGTCGGCCATCATACCTCTTTGAGTTAAGACTGGACCATTACAGATTGGGGGCTCAACGAACCGGGATAAATAATAATAGAGATTTCTGAACTGAATTTGTTGAGTAAGAGAGAGGTTATATTGAGTATTTTGTTGTGTGTGAATGGAATGATGGCGGAAGGAAAAAATAAAATAGAAATGACAGAAAGCTCTGACTATGAGTCAGGTTTTGGAACATCAACACCGTTAAAAAGTAATATTGAAATGAAGGATTTGAAGGGGGCCATTTTGCAATTAGTAAAGGAAGTGGGGAATATGAGGAAAGAAATGAATAACAGTAAATTGGAAAATGATGAAGTAAGAAAGGAAGTAAACGGGTTAAACAGTAAACTGGAATGGATGTTTCGACGGGATGAGAGAAGGGAAAAAGAGGAAATAGAAAATGAGAATAAATCGGAAATAAATAGTATTGAAGGAGAAAAAGAAATAGTAGTAGAGAAAAATGAAGTAGGAGGTGAGTTGGAAGAAATAAAAAAGGAGTTGGCGATTATAAGAGGAATAAATGAGATAAAGGAATTAAAAGAAAGAAATAGGAGAGTGGAATTTACAGGGTTAAAGAGAGGTGAGCATCCAATAGAGTTTATAAGGAGATTAGAGAAGCATGTAGAATTAAATTGCAAATATATGGATGAAAATGAAAAACTAGATGTGGCAGAACGAAGTTTATGGGGGGGGCATCTGGATTTTTACAAAGCCAGCGAAAAAGATATACAACACTTCGGGGATTTCAAAATATGGTTTAGGAAATGCTTCTGGTCAAGAAATAAACAACAGGATTTTTTACAAAGACTATATAATACTAAGAATTTCAGATATTCCCGGTTTAGCCGACGGGAATATTTTATTAAAATGTATAATGAGGCTGGGTACCTCGAACCACCCATGAATAAGGAAGAGGTTATTGGGCTAATCTGCAAACATTTTGAACCAGTCATATGGCCGCTCTTGAGAGGAGTAGGAAAGGAAGAAATCACAGAAATTTACGATATTTTAGATGAATCAGAAATTATTTACCCCAGGAATGTAGGGCAGGAGAATAGATATAATAGCAATAGAGAAGAAAATAAGGAAAGAAATTACGATAGAAATATGGAACAGAGGGGAGAAGAGAGAAATGGGAATACAAGGAGTGAAAGGCAGAATATGTCGGAAAACTAGGAGGCGCATATTACCGACAGCCCGGAGTGATGTGCGTGGAGAGAAACGGGTTAACTAAAAGAGAAGATGAGGATTTGAAGAAGGAAAATTTAAAGGTGAAAATAAATGATAATGGAGTTGTTATGTTAAAAGAATCTATAATAGAAGAAAACGAGGAGAGTACAGGTTTAGATAGTTTGTTAAAAGAAGAAGATCTATTATATGAAAAGAAGAATGATCATAATGACGAAGTTTTAGAAAATAAGAGAGCGGAGGGTTTGAAGAGAATATTGTTGATATGTGAGAATTATGCAAAGGAAAAAGAAAAAAAAAGGGAGTCAGTAGAAAATCAATTTATTAAAAATGAGAAAAATTTTGAAGTTACCGGAAAAAATAAATTAAATACAGAAAAATATGATACGCGAATGGAAAGAAAAAGGTTAAGGGAAACGGGAGAAGAAGCGATTGAGGGAACTGTAGGATTAGAAAATTTATTCAGAGAAAAAGAAGTAACAAAAGAATCAGTAAAGGTACAAAACGAGGGCGTCTTAGGAAAATACTTATTAAATAAAGAAATAATCACAGAATCAGTAAAGGTAGAAGACGAGTGCGTCATAAGGAAAGATTTAATGTTAGTCGAAAAATTAAAAGTCATAGAAGAGAATCAGAATAAGGAAAATACTGAAGAAATCAAGGAAGTTAAAGATTCAGAAGGCGAAGAATTAAATTTAGACATATTATTTTTATTAGATGAGAAATACTGTGAGAAAAAGGAAGAAAATAGTGAAAATGACTGGAAGAAGAATATTGATGAAGATAGAGAAACAATCTCAGAGATAATTGATGAAGTAAAATTAAATATCAGAAGTATAAATGAAATAGATGTAAAAGAAATAGTCGATAGGAATTACAAAAGTAAACTAGAGTTTCAGAATATGTGGAGAAAAAACTTGAATATTGACAAAGAAATGAACCGAATGCTGCGACGAAGGACGAGAAAGTTTAAGATGATGAAATTTAGAGGGAAAGATAGAAAAAAGAAAGATATTTTGATAATGGACAGAAAATTATTAATAAAGACGAATGAAATATTAAATAAGTTTAAGTTAGAGAAAAAGAAAAATGTACGTTTTCGGATAGAGAAACTGAAAAGAGGAAGTAATGAGAATAAAAGTTTTAAGCATGTAAAGAAAAAATTTAAGTCAGAAATATTTTTTAAGGAATTATTTACTGCCAACATGAAACCTTATTATAAAGAGGTGTATGATTGAGAAAATGAGTAGAGTTAGTTATAATAATATGTTAGTATTAAGTTGAAATATGTTAGTATTAAGTTGAAATATGTTAGTATTAAGTTGAAAAATGTTAGTATTAAGTTGAAAAATGTTATTAGTTGTAAGATGTAGTTTTGGTATTAAGATTAGTATGTAAGAATGAAAAAAAAATTTTTTTTTTGTTATACAAATTTTTTTTTATTTTAAGGGAGGGCATCTGTAACAGGTCACTATGTGAGTTACAGTATGTATTAAAAAAATAATAATAAGTTAAGAACCACTGATTGAAATTTGTTTCGGAACTGCTGTTTGATAGGATATTTTAATTGTTGAAAGATTGTTCTAAAGGTGAGTGAGGGGACAGGGGAAGATTTAAGTGAGACTGTGGGAATGAGGGCAGAGGCAGAAGGAGTTTGGTTGCCGAACTAGGCAGTGTTGGAAAAAAAAGATATAGAAAGATAAAAATTTAACAATTAGAAGTTTAAAAAAAAACAAGTTAGTATAAAGATATAGTAGTGTTTTAAAAGGAAGAAAGGTATTAAAAGAATATAAATAATATGAGTTTTTAGTCAAGTATAAAATAAAGTGGTTTAAAAGGAAGAAAGGTGTTTAACATATAAATAATAGTTATGAGTTTTTAGTCAAGTATAAAATAAAGTGGTTTAAAAGGAAGAAAGGTGTTTAAAATATAAATAATATGAGTTATTAGTCAAGTATAAAATTAAAGTGGAAGGAAGAAAAGTGGTTTCAGTATAAAGATAAGTTTAGTTTTAAGAGTTTAAAAAAAAATTTTATGTTCATTATTATTATTTTGGTATTGGGTTTTTAGTAGGGTAATTAGGATTTAGTATTGAAGTTTTTTTTTTTTGTATTAAAATTTAAGATTTGGAAGAAAATAAATTCAGTTTAAGCAGATCTCTCATTGTTATTTAAAAAAAAATCCCACACACATTTTTTTTATAGTAATTTTTTTTATATATAATTTTATTTGTAAGGTGCTGTCGGCCATCATACCTCTTTGAGTTAAGACTGGACCATTACAATACCTACTCAAAATTCTGAAAAATTATCAATCGAATATTTAATTACAGAAAAATAATGAAAATTAACATTGAAAAAGGATAGTGAATTTTTCTACAGGAGCGACATAAATTTCTTTTAATTTAGTAGGTATTATTTCGGAGAAAATAATTCATTAGGCTCCGTTGAATATAAAATATCATTTGTATAGATCTCATATAATAATATGTACTACCCAACTGTACGATAGAAATTTTCCGATAAACATGTAGCGACAACTCCTTAGGATGCGTCCAATAATTATGATTTTCGAAATGTTCTTCCCCCTTGTAACTAGCCCCCTCTCCCCTTTTCTTTTCCTGACCTTAGTTTTTTTAAATATAATTATGTATAATAAAGTATTTAAAATAAATATAGTTAGAAAAAAGCCTTACAAGTAATAAGTAACGCTTTTGAACCCCCTTCCACTGCGTTGGGATTCGTGAAATTTGACGAATTTACCCCCCCCCTCATTCTTCCAAAGCATAATGTAATTAGTAGACGCTCCCTTACGGGTTGTAAAAACAAAATTTCAAAACAAAAACTTTTCATTTACACTGTTTTGAATACAATTGTGATAATTATCATTTAAATTATGTGCTTTATATATTTACCTATAACTTGACTTTAAAAGTAATCACGACCGAACAGAAAAAATTATTTAGGTCATTAACTGTTCTATGAATCCCTAGCTGGATTTTATTTTATTCGGTGTAGAAGATCTTCTTTGTGGTTGTCGAAAAACATGAATAATTTTACTTTAATTTTTGTATTATACTTAGAATTTTGAGTGCTTATAACTCAAACATTTTTCGAGATTTCGACATTGAGTGTAACTGCATTTTGAAATTCAATTAAAGACATATTAAACACAGCTGTTGAATGGAACTCTACATTTTAGGCGTGGTTTCCAAACTCGACGTCGCTAAATGATTTTTAGCGGGCTCTATTTCAATAACTATTTATGATACGTAATTTTTAAAAACACCATTTTGTTCGAAATTTTACTAACTTTAAGATTTATAAAACCTATTTTATTCTGAAACGGATAGCCCCAGTGTTATTCCCAAATAACTGATTTTGGACACCTTTTTATGCCCCTAGAAAGTTATGTACCCCCCTTCGAAGGGGGGGAAAAGTTATAGCCATCAAAATCTACCAATTTCTTGAAAAAAATAAAATGTACTCCGTCATTTTTTTTAACGCCACCCCTATACGAAATTGTCTGACGACTGGACTAATATTGTAATATCAGTTTTGAGCAAAACTTGCTCAATCATATTATAATTGAACGAGTTTTACTCAAAACTGACATTACAATATGAAAGAATGACAAATTTTTTTTCATAATCCACTGCATCTCGATTATTTTTACTTTCTTATACCATTTATACGAAATATACATATAGTATAAGTAAAGTATTGCTAAGCCGGGTTTTCCGAAATCCGGATTTTGATGGAATTATCATTATTTTGACCTTCTCTGAATCCATTTTCGTTATGATTGTCTGTCTGTCTGCAAGTCTGTCGATCGGTCTGTAAGCACTGTAACTCAAATACGACTAATCGGATGAAATTTTATATTTAAGATTAATTTTTGTCTGGGAAGAAAACGTCATATTTTTGAAAACGATCTTTCAACCGAATACGGATGTTTACCTATGTACGTCAATTTTTGAATTTTTCTAATAACATTGAAACAGCGAGAGTTAGAGAAAAATGGTCATGTTAAAAATTGTAGGTAATGTTATTATCTATAATTATATATTTTTTTCGAAAAAATGAATACAACATAAATTATAATTTATGTTGTATTCATTTTTTCGAAAAAAATTTTTTTTTAATTTTAATTCAAATGGTTCATAACAGAGAAAAAATATCTGCCATGAGTGTCATGGGACTTTCTTATACGTATTACAAAGATTGAATAGTGTGCGTATTTGCCATAGGTACCATGGGACTTTCTTATACGTAATACTGAGAGTAAACAGTGTGGCTGATTGTGTCTAAATAATTATTTAAAAAAATAATTCTGACTAAATCATAAATGTTGGAAAAAATTTATGGGGAATTAATTATAGATAATAATATACTTAATCTAAAATATTTTTTTTTTTTCAAAAAAAGTTCGAATATCCAAAAATTGACAAGAGTAAACATTCGATTTCGGTAAAAACATTAAAAAAAATGTATTTGTCCCATTCATTTTATTTTATCTTTTATTAGTTTGTCAGAAATGTATTTTAATAAATTTAGACTCACGTACACTGTTCATTGTCAGGATTACGTATAAGAAAGTCCCGTGGCTCTCATGGCAGATATTTTAAAATGGAAAGGACGAATTTTGAAACTCACCTCTGCGTGCGAAACTTGATGCTTACTGTTTTGTTATACTCGTAGTTCCAAAATTGTTTGCATCAAGTGAAGCTGAAATTTTACCTACAAGCAGATTACAGGATCTGCGTTGCTCAAGTTATCGGAATGCGATAATGGAAATAGATCAAAATTAAACTGTGAGAATGATTACAATGCAAATGGCGTTCTGTTTAACAATAAGTTATAGTTGAATGCAACTGTATGTTATACGTATATAATAATTTCGATAATTGCCATGATCACAATATTTCATTGTAGGTACATTTTTTCGATAAATCAACTTATCATTAGTATGTACCTACTATTTTTCTAGTGCAAAATGTTGATTACGTTTTAGTGTTTCGTATACCAAAGTCGGAAAAAGGAACACATATAGAATCAATTCTGTCCTGTCTATCTGTCAGTCACAGCCTTCTAACTACTGAACTTGAGATTTGGTATTTATATATAATGGTAGATCAATAATAGACCTGAGTTATAAAAATAAAATTTTAATTATCTGATCCTTTTTGAGTGGCCAAATGGGTTACCAAATTTTTTTTTCATTGGTGAGTGGAGTATCAAATGAGAGCTGACAGTTCAAGAAATTTAAATACATAAACGTTTTGTTATTATTAAAATATTCGTTTAACAAACAAAAAAAATCATAAAATATTTTGCCTCCTGCCCAAATATCCGAAAGGAATAATGAGAATATCTGAAAAAATGATTATATGTATTGAGGGTCGACTCGCACATGACAAATCTGTTTTGAAGTTATACTTCTTTTAGGTGCGTCCAGGGTGAAATTTTAGTAATGTAACGAAATGCGTACATAATATATTCACTTGTGTAGCTAATACAGATTTCTGTTATGATAATCGGTAAAACAGGTTTTTTTAAGTTTAATTTACACCATTAAAAATTGCTTGTTGACTTTTTTGTAAAAAAGAACCTTTATTTGTTAAATAATATTAAATAAAATAATCAAGGCTTACATTAGATCATTTTAATTAGTACCTACTATAGGATAAATAAATATATTCAGATAAGTGTATAGAATAAGAACACCATATCGTACGAATTTAGGAGTTACATATCCATGTTTCCATGTGAATATGTAAAGTCAATACTGGCTAAACTCATTTATAGATGTAAATAATATTATAAATGTTTACAGGCAAAATTTACGGAGTGTGCAGAGTCGATACTGCCCGGGCAATGTCAGCATTGCACATCGCTGTTGGGCAAAATCCGCGGGAATTATAAATTAACGAAGTTGAACCGGGTTTAAGCGGGCATTGTCGACAATGCTAAATCGTCGTGGGCAGAACTGTGTAAACAGTTATTAGTGTTATAGTCTTCCTATAATGCATGATAATCTCGTATATATTAATTTTATAATGTATCCAATGTAGAGAGCCAAAGATTATAAAAACTTACAAGATACCCGCGATTAATGAAAAAGTTAGAATTTGTTCGGTTATGATTTATATTGATTAGGCCTGGCGACAAGGGGGGGGGGGGGTAGGGGTACAGTTATACCGGGCCTCGGACTTTGGAGATATAGATAATGATAAATAAAATCAGGAATAATTTAGTCACAACGACGCTAATTAAAATAACAAAAAACGACGAAAGTAACGGGCCCCAACATTTATATCGCCGGGTATAACTTCAAAAGTCAGGATAGACAAGCAGCAAATTTTTAAAATAGTTACATTTATATAGGAAGTACCATAAGTGCGTTACAAATCAAAGTTATATTTTTTTTAAATACAATGTATATTTTTTTAATTGATAATCTAAAAGCATTTATTTTTTAGATATTTTTATATAAGCATGTATGGGATTATACTGAGTGGTTTAGAAATTATGACCATTTTTGTATGAAAATTAGAATATTTTCAATACCTTGTAATTAGAAAATTACAACAAAAAATTTTTGTTCTCTGCAAAAAATAGTTTTAGTATATGTTCTATTATTGCGATATTACATCTTTTCATTTACAAAATTGTATTCTTTGTACAGGCTGTACCAAAACTCTGAACCCAATTTTTTTCAAAAAATTCTAAACACATTTTATAAATATGTCTTATACCTAAATCCAACCGTTAAAAAGTTATTTGAAGATTTACTTTAATTTGAATTAACACTGCTGGTGGACATTTTGAATTGAACTAAGAAAATAATTTTTTGTATCATTTTGTTTATTAATTTCTATATTTTTATGTTGTTAAAGTTTGTAAGTTCTAGTGAATTGTTTTATGGATTATAATAAAGTTTTTATAAAACATGTTAAGATTTTTAAAATCTTCAAATAACTCTTTAAAGGCTGAATTTAGGTATAGTTTATAAAATGTGTATAGAATTGAATAGGAAATTCGAAAATGTGAAAATATATAGAAAGTTTATTTGAATATTTTGAAAAAAATGGGTTTTGATACAGTCTGTACAAATAATACAATTTTATAAATGTTTGATGTAGTATCGCAATTATAGAGCATATACCAAAACTATTTTTGGCAGAGAAAAAAAAATTTTTGTTGTAATTTTCAAATTACAAAGTGTCTAAAATATTCAAATTTTCATACAAAAATGGTCATAATTTCTAAACCACTCATTGTCAGTACAATCCCATACATGCGTATATCAAAATATCTAAAAAATAAATGCTTTTAGATTATGAATTAAAAAAATATACTTTGTATTTAAAAAAATATAACTTTGATTTGTGACGAACTTATGGTACTTCCTATATAAATGTAACTATTTTAAAAATTTACTGCTTGTCTATCCTGACTTTTGTATTTAAACTTTTCTTCTATTTGTTATAATAAATGAAATATTGAACATTGACACAGTCTTGAGACATCCTGTATATGACAAATACATAACATATAAAGATTTTAATTATCATTTTGTATTATCTTTGATGAATTTGAATTTTGTAGATACATCATACATCAAACTTTAAAAAATATAAGTTGCATATTTACGTTATAGGCTAATGTAATTAATTTTCGTTGATTCATTGTAATGAATATAGTTTAAAACTTGTACCAAGTAATTTTATTTGATAATTAATATCAGTTAATTAACATCATAATACAGCTCTGCTCACGACGATTTAGCATTGTCGACAATGCCCGCTTAAAACTGGGCCAAGTTCGTTAATTTACCATCCCTGCGGACTTTGCCCAGCAGCTATGTGCAGAGTCGACTTTGCCTGTAACATAAACACATAACTGGATGCATATGTATATAAATAATAATAACATGAAAGAAAACTCAAATTGTTTTATGAATAACTGTAAATCGAGTTTAAAAAAAAATATTCAATTTACATATTAAAAAAAGTTATTAGTTTTTATGGTAGTTGCTCAATTCATTGCAAAAATAGATCTAACAGATATAAAAGTTTTAATGAAAGACTAACGTCAAAGTTATTAATTTAAAATACAAATATAAATATGATTTTGTCCATCAAAATATTTTGATGTTATCCAACGTCAGTTAATTAAAAAATGAAATTACCACTTCGGCTTTTCAATAATTTATCATTCAAAAATATAAGAATTGTTCAGAAACCAAAACGATTAAGTGTAGTTGGCAGATTAATGAATAAATAGTTGTTTTATACATTTTGAGGAGTAGTCGAACAAAAAGTGACATTTTTATCGTTCTATTTTATTAGAAATCAATAAAATTTGGATAAAACAGAGGGCATATTTAAAAAAATTATTTTGTTATCTTTATACATAAAAATGTTTGTGCATATGTAAGGTCACCACTTCTATACCACTGGATGTATCGAAGCCATATTCACACCTTTTCACGCAACATTGTTCAGATATTTAAAAAAAATAACAATTATGGTAGATATATCACATCTTCCCCTCCCTTGATGATTTTTATTAGGAGTGTATCGGAATTCGCGATTTTATTCCGGTTTCGGTTCCGGTTCCGGTTCCGGCCGGAACTGGTAAATTCCAGCCTGATTTTGCCGGAATTTTGAAATTTTCTTATTACTCTCTACTTAGGAAATTCATAAATAATATACGTTATTTTTGTTTAAAAAATTAAACATAAATATAATAATTATGATATAATAACATTTTATTAACAAAAGTATTAATGGAAACAAGCATTTCATAACACAAATAAATGCAGTTTGTATACCTTTTGTTCGGCATAAATATGGTTGTAATTTTAATAGCTTCGTAAGATCGATTGTTTTAAATTGTGTGCATATCATACGTTCTTTACGATCGAATGAAATTACAGTACTAGTGGTAACTGGAATATTCAATTTTAACTGGAACCGGAATCGCCGGAATTCACAAAAAAAATCTGGCCGAAACCGGATTTTTTTTTTTTTAATTCTTAAAATACTTGATATTCTAAAAGTTAATGGTGTAAGTTATATTAAAAAAAAAGTTTAAGTCTGTAGAATCGCGCCAAGCTGAGATATTAAAATAAATAAGCAATTTTTTTTATAATAATATTTATATTATTTATATTATCTATATTATATAATAAAATGTCATTATATTACGAACATTGAACTTTCAAGTATAAATCAAAGATTTTTGAAAATTTCGGATTGTTATGGTGTAAAAATAAGACTTGTTCTGCATTTTTTAATAATACCAACTGTAGCCCTAGATCGTTTTTTTTTCAAAAACATTTCCCGTATCCGTGAATAACCTCTCCAAATAGACTGATAGGTACTAGACGCATACTAAACTAACAGTATTGTTTATGATAATGCATCATAATTGTTACTATAGAGTCATTCCATTTATAATCATCAAATTTATTAAAATATAGAAGTTGCACCATTTTTAATTTTGATGAAAGTTTAATCAGTTGTTATTATACTTATTAGATAGCAGAAACTGTACTTAGAAAAATTTTAATGGCCATAGTTCGGGGGTGGTGACCGTTTTACTCTCTTAAGATATGAAGATTTCGTCGATTTTCAACGTTTTTTCAACTCGCTATAGCACGCGTTCTAATAAAACAATTAAAACGAGCTTAATGTCATTTGAAAGACTAAAGAATCTAGTTTCAATTGATCTAGCACAATTTAAAGTTTAAATTTTTTTTTTTGTAGATAGAGGCTTTTCAAATTTATTAATAAAATTGTCATTTTTTCTATTTTTCGAAATTTATTGTGGCTCTAAGGTTAAACTGAGAAAGCTATAATTATGTGTAAGTTATGTTCATTTATAGTACTCAGTACCCACAAAAAATCAGCTTGATTGATGCACATCTTTTATTAATAAAATTTAGTTAAATATCGCAAAAATCACGAAAACACCAAAATCAGCTGTTTTCGACGCAAAAAAAAGTTATGTGGGGGACGAGATAAAATTCTGAATTTTTTTTTACAAATGCTCTAAATAGTTATCTTTGAAGGCCTTATAGATTCGTTTTGTTATTTTCATTTTTATAGCAATCAGAATTTTTTTTTTAATTTAAAAAAATACGAAAACTTCAAAAACGGTTATTTTTAAACATAATACAAAAATATGTTGGGCACGAGATAGAATTCTGAATTTTTTTTTACAAATGCTCTAAATAGTTATCTTTGAAGGCCTTAATGATTCGTTTTGTTATTTTCATTTTTATAGCAACCAGAATTTTTTTTTAAATTTAAAAAAAATACGAAAACTTCAAAAATGGCTATTTTTTAAACAATTCAAAAATATGTTGGGCACGAGATAGAATTTTGAATTTTTTTTTATAATTGCTTTAAGTAATTAACTTTAAAGGCCAGTTGGCTTTTTCTTGTTATTTTCATTTTTCTAGTCACCAGACTTTTTTTAAATCCTTAAAAGTGTAAAAACTCTAAAATCATGTATTTTCGAAAATAAACAAAAAAAAATTATGTGGAGCAAAAAATAAAATCTAGTTGTTTTTAACAGATACCTTAACTAATTTTTTTAACGGTCAATTGGTTTTTGAAGTTATATTTATTTTATAAATTTATTAATAATAATTTATTTAAATTTAAAAAAAAATTCTGGTTGCTATAAAAATGAAAATAACAAAACGAATCTATAAAGCCTTCAAAGATAACTATTTATAGCATTTGTAAAAAAAAATTCAGAACTCTATCTCGTGCCCAACATATTTTGTATTGTTTAGAAAATAGCTGTTTTTGAAGTTTTCGTATTTTTTAAATTTAAATAAAAAATTCTGGTTGCTATAAAAATGAAAATAACCAAACGAATCTATAAGGCCTTCAAAGATAACTATTTAGAGCATTTGTAAAAAAAAATTCAGAATTCTATCTCGTGCCCAACATATTTTTGTATTATGTTTAAAAATAACCGTTTTTGAAGTTTCGTATTTTTTAAAATTTAAAAAAAAATTCTGGTTGCTATAAAAATGAAAATAACAAAACGAATCATTAAGGCCTTAAAAGGTAACTATTTAGAGCATTTGTAAAAAAAAATTCAGAATTCTATCTCGTGCCCAACATATTTTGTATTGTTTAGAAAATAGCTGTTTTTGAAGTTTTCGTATTTTTTAAATTTAAATAAAAAATTCTGGTTGCTATAAAAATGAAAATAACAAAACGAATCATTAAGGCCTTCAAAGATAACTATTTAGAGCATTTGTAAAAAAAAATTCAGAATTCTATCTCGTGCCCAACATATTTTTGTATTATGTTTAAAAATAACCGTTTTTGAAGTTTTCGTATTTTTTTAAATTTAAAAAAAAATTCTGGTTGCTATAAAAATGAAAATAACAAAACGAATCATTAAGGCCTTCAAAGGTAACTATTTAGAGCATTTGTAAAAAAAAATTCAGAATTCTATCTCGTGCCCAACATATTTTTGTATTATGTTTAAAAATAACCGTTTTTGAAGTTTTCGTATTTTTTTAAATTAAAAAAAATTTCTGATTGCTATAAAAATGAAAATAACAAAATGAATCTATAAGACCTTCAAAGATAACTATTTAGAGCATTTGTAAAAAAAAATTCAGAGTTCTATCTCGTGCCCAACATATTTTTGTATTATGTTTAAAAATAACCGTTTTTGAAGTTTTCGTATTTTTTAAAATTTAAAAAAAAATTCTGGTTGCTATAAAAATGAAAATAACAAAACGAATCATTAAGGCCTTCAAAGGTAACTATTTAGAGCATTTGTAAAAAAAAATTCAGAATTCTATCTCGTGCCCAACATATTTTTGTATTATGTTTAAAAATAACCGTTTTTGAACTTTTCGTATTTTTTTAAATTAAAAAAAATTTCTGATTGCTATAAAAATGAAAATAACAAAATGAATCTATAAGACCTTCAAAGATAACTATTTAGAGCATTTGTAAAAAAAAATTCAGAATTCTATCTCGTGCCCAACATATTTTTGTATTATGTTTAAAAATAACCGTTTTTGAAGTTTTCGTATTTTTTAAAATTTAAAAAAAAATTCTGGTTGCTATAAAAATGAAAATAACAAAACGAATCATTAAGGCCTTCAAAGATAACTTTTTAGAGCATTTGTAAAAAAAAATTCAGAATTCTATCTCGTGCCCAACATATTTTTGTATTATGTTTAAAAATAACCGTTTTTGAAGTTTTCGTATTTTTTAAAATTTAAAAAAAAATTCTGGTTGCTATAAAAATGAAAATAACAAAACGAATCATTAAGGCCTTCAAAGATAACTTTTTAGAGCATTTGTAAAAAAAAATTCAGAATTCTATCTCGTGCCCAACATATTTTTGTATTATGTTTAAAAATAACCGTTTTTGAAGTTTTCATATTTTTTTAAATTAAAAAAAAAATTCTGGTTGCTATAAAAATGAAAATAACAAAACGAATCTATAAGGCCTTCAAAGATAACTATTTAGAGCATTTGTAAAAAAAAATTCAGAATTTTATCTCGTCCCCCACATAACTTTTTTTTGCGTCGAAAACAGCTGATTTTGGTGTTTTCGTGATTTTTGCGATATTTAACTAAATTTTTTTAATAAAAGATGTGCATCAATCAAGCTGATTTTTTGTGGGTACTGAGTACTATAAACGAACATAACTTACACATAATTATAGCTTTCTCAGTTTAACCTTAGAGCCACAATAAATTTCGAAAAATAGAAAAAATGACAATTTTATTAATAAATTTGAAAAGCCTCTATCTACAAAAAAAAATATTTAAACTTTAAATTGTGCTAGATCAATTGAAACTAGATTCTTTAGTCTTTCAAATGACATTAAGCTCGTTTTAATTGTTTTATTAGAACGCGTGCTATAGCGAGTTGAAAAAACGTTGAAAATCGACGAAATCTTCATATCTTAAGAGAGTAAAACGGTCACCACCCCCGAACTATGGCCATTAAAATTTTTCTAAGTACAGTTTCTGCTATCTAATAAGTATAATAACAACTGATAAAACTTTCATCAAAATTAAAAATGGTGCAACTTCAGCACCTTGATGATTTTATATGGAATGACCCTATAGTAGTAAATTGGTGCATTAATTAAGAATAATAGGCATTCTTTTATCTATACTTATACTATCTTCTCTAATTGCTGTTTGTGATTTATCTCATTTATAATTTGATATACATACAATTTAAAACAATCGATCATACGAAGCTGTTAAAATCACAGGATATGTAAAAAATACTATTTTTTATAATACAATTTAAGCTAGACACCAAATCTACCAATCTAATTTTTAAGAAACAGCATACCTATAAAATAATGTTATATTAATTTAAGATAACACAGGTTTACAAAAAAAAAAGTTTATGAATATTTGACGAAACCATTGTATTCTTATGTATTTTGACGTCCTGAATCCGAATCTGAGGTCCGTTGACCTTGGTTAGCTCAGTTTCAAGATCATTTTAAGGTCAAATTTTTAATAATAGCTAAATGATTTTGGTAAAAGGTGATATATAGGTTTTTCTGGTCGCTGATTCTAAATTTGACATCCATTGACCTCTACGAGGTCAGGTTCAAGGTCATTTCAGGGTCAAAGTAGTAAAAATCGCTCGAAAATTTTGAAAAAACAGTACATATAGATTTTTGGTGTCGCTGAATTAAAATTTAAGATCCGTAGACCCCTACAATGTCAGTTTCATGGTTATTACAAGGTCAAATTTTTATTTTTAAAAATCGCTAAATGATTCTGGTAAAAGGTGATATATAGGGTTTTCTGGTCGCTGATTCCGAATTTGACGTCCGTTGACCTCTATGAGGTCAGGTTCAAGGTCATTTGAAGGTCAAAGTGGGAAATATCGCTCGAAAATTCTGACAAAAAGTACATGTAGGTTTTTGGGGTCGCTGTATTAAAATTTGAAATCCGTAGACCCCTACAATGTCAGTTTCAAGGTTATTTCAAGGTCAAATTTTTAAAAATCGCTAAATGAATCTGGTAAAAGGTGATATATAGGATTCTCTGGTCGCTGATTCTGATTTTGACGTCCGTTGACCTCGACAAGGTCAGGTTCAAACCTATATGTACTGTTTCGAGCGATTTTTTCCACTTTTCCTTGAAATGACCTTGAATCTGACCTCGTCTAGGTCAACGTACATCAAATCCAGAATCAGCGACCAGAAAAACCTATATATCACCTTTTATCAGGTTCATTTAGCGATTTAAAAAAATAAAATTTGGATCTTAAAATGACCTTGAAACTGACATTGTAGGGGTCTACGGACCTCAAATTTTAATTCAGCGACCCCAAAAATCTATATGTACTATTTTGTCAGAATTTTCGAGCGAGTTTTCCCACTTTGACCTTGAAATGACCTTGACCCTGACCTCGTAGAGGTCAACTGATGTCAAATTCGGAATCAGCGACCAGAAAAACCAAATATCACCATTTACCAGAATCATTTAGCAATTTTTTAAAATTTGACCTTAAAATGACTGACACTGAGCTAATCTAGGTCAACGGACCTCAGATTCGGATTCAGGACGTCAAAATACATAAGAATACAATGGTCTCGTCAAATATTCATCAACTTTTTTTTTGTAGACTTGTGTAATCTATGATATGTATAAAGCATACATGTATTATTTTAATTATTGAATTATTATTATTAATAAAAGTAGAATTTAAAAAAAAATCCGGTTCCGGTCGATTTATTTTGTGAATTCTGGTAATTCCGGTTTCAGTCAGAATTGTAAATTTCAGTTCCGCTACACCTAATTTTTATAAAGTACCATCTACTAGATAGTTCGTTCAACCACCATATTTTATTCATTTACAAAACATAGAAAAACACTATAGTTTAAAAGTGTGTAAATGAATGTACGTACTGCAAGCGAATTTCCAGTGCTCATACCAATAGAATAACATTGCATAAATCGTAAACATTTATACATCAGTTCATTTATCAAACCACAAAACAAACGAATTACTCTTTAATTGTCTACTGACGTATACAGGTAGAAATAATTTTGTTTGCTCAATGTAGAGTCTCTACAAAACAGTATATAGATATTGCAGCGCTTCTTAAAATAGGAGTACTTTTTCATTAGTTCATATTCTGAATTAAAAAAAAATATCAGAAAAAAAAAATTTTACTTCAAAAAAATAATACATCGATTCAGGGATCATCAAAATAAATAATACCTTGAAATCACGAATTAGATTGTTTTTATTACAAGCTTTAATTTAACATCACTTGTTAGTATGTTAAGGTCAAATATGGCAATCGAAATTTCGACTAGTTCTAATTAAGCTAGAGCTTTGAAATTTTGTACACATTTATGATATAAGTCCGGTGACAATGCAATATAGTTCTTCTTCTTCTTCTTCACAATCACCTTGACATGGGTATCAAAAGGGTTTGACGAGTAGAATAATAAGCTACGTAACATCATTCTAAATCCAATGTGGTGGACGCCTCAAAATGGCAGATTACTTTTTTGTTCACAATCCCCTTGATATGGATATCAAATAAAAGAGTTTGACGAGCTTTACCTGTTAGTATGCTAGTTAGTTAGTTAGTTAGTCATTCAGAAACAAAAAAATTGAAAATAAAAATTAATAAAATATATTTTTAAAACAAGCTTTTACTAAAAATGCACTGAAAAGTAAAAAAAATAATTTTCTGCTATAACAAAATTTTCAAGTTTGTATGACTAACATAGGACCAATAAAAACGCGGGGCTTATAAAGGCAAATGTATGGAAAAATATCTTGTGTAAAATAAGAAATGAAGAATGAATTGATGAATGATACATAAGTAGAAAATTTGTGCATTTTTAAAATTCATTAAAAGCTATATATTTACCTTCATGAGCGCCCCGCACTTTTATTGGTCTAATCAAACCTGAAAATTATTTTTTTTAATTTTCAGTGCATTTTTAATAAAAGCATGTTTTAAAAAAATATTTTTTATTTATTTTATTTTATTCGTTATTTACTTATACAGTGCGCAGTGATATCCAACCCGCAATAAGTAAGATATTATTTTTATCGGCTTGTCTCTGCATGATCTGTCTCTGAATGAAATAGTATATTATTTTTCATACAAATTTTACAATTTAATGTTAAAATAATTATAGGTATGTATTTTACTAACAATTTTAATGCTGATTATATAATTGTATAAATTATGTAAATCAGTTGAAAAAAGATTGAAAACTGCTGGTGTCCACACTTTAAATATTACCGAAACAACCTGGAGAGGCTCTTTATATGCGACGATTTTGTTTTCATACTTGTCGTACAAGCCAATACATTGGCGATATTAGCATTGCAAATTTATTCATAAAATCACGTAAATCAATTGCTGGAACAAATTGTTTTTGCGTTTTTTCGTTATATTTACTGTGAGCGTTTGTTTTTTTTAGGGAAGAGAAGCGTTTTTAAATTCATGTTTTAATTGTCTACAATCTACAATATGATTATATTTAACTTGTTTGAATCTTCATTTTTATTTTTATTTTAGTAATTGCTCTGACTTCTTTAAAATACTCATATAGGATCATTCTTAGTCAACTCTATCAGAGAAAAACGCTACTTTTACGGATTTTCATAATATTCACATATCGTCCCCTACAAGGCAAAGTATCGTAAGCGCCATTTTTTGCGAAATTGAGTTTTTTTGGTTATGATAATCCGCTTGATACTGCCCATCGGAAACTAACCAACCTAAACAATGGCAGTTAACTTGTATATTATTAATATAAAGCGGATATACAGGGTATCAAAAATGTTCCGGGACGGTCGAATATTTCGAATGGTACATATACAGCATAGAAAAACAAAAAAATACGTGTTCAATATTTTTGAAAAATTTATTCAACTACACCAAACTACCCACAGGAGGTGGGGACAACTTTGATATCTTAAATGGAAACCTCCATTTTTTATTTGCAGATTCGGATTTTGCGTCAAAAAATACATAACTTTTGTTTGAAACATTTTTTTGTATTCACGCAGCATTATTGCCAATTGACTGCAACTTGAAAAGTCTTTGAGGCAGTCTTATACTGATAATTTTCATTTTATTACTTTCAGAAATATTATTTATCATAACTTATTTTCCGGTCACGATTTGTTTACTATCTCAATCTTACTGAAAGATCATAGCATATGTTAAAAATAAAGTTATGGTAAATAATACTATTCGTATAGTTATAAAATTTATTTTGTATATTTGCGGCTAGAATGCATAATACCGTGTTTCGTCTATTATCCGTAACATCAATACATATTATCGATTTACAATGTCAACCAATGAGCTATGATTTATACCAGGGCTGTATGGGGCCAGTGGGCTCTTTAATGTTTATCTAGTATTTTTTGTTCGTTAAGTTTTTCCTAGGTTTGGCACTTAAATAAGATTATATGACAAAATACATTGAAATTACCTCTGTGAGTTTGTCATAGAATTACCCGTTTACGAGAAATACGACAGTCAAGATACTACAGAATTTTACTTAATACGGACGTTTAAATTACAAGAAATAAGCTTATATTCTTATTCTATGACTAAAAATAAGAAAAATTACATATAAATACATCTCCAAAAATGCATCCTTATCAACAAATGGTAAACAGTAATATAATTTTGTGATTTATTTTACAATACAATTAATTTTTTATAAGTATATTTTTTTCTCATTATATATTTTAAACATTTATTTTAGAACAATGTACGTACATGCATTGACGTTTGTATAAAATATGTAAAATAATATAATGACGCATATTTATAATACAATCTTTAATTATTCCTAATTGATTTTTGAATAAACGGTATCAGAATAAAGATAAAGCGATAATAAAAAAAGTAAGTGAGTTAAATAAAGATAAAAAACTGTTACTTCCCATAATAACTACGGCAGCAACATCGCTACTTGAAAAAGATAAAAATGATATTACCGATATGCCAGATATATGATACAGTAGCGGAGAAAAAAAAGTTTAGTTTTGTTTCATACAAATTTTTCTAAACAGAAACAACCCGGGAAAAAAATTTCAGATCTGAAGTGATCTCGGTTGATCTTCATTTTGGAACAAATCAGATCTTTTTAGATCTTTGTAGATCGTTGTAGGTCTTTGCAGATAGTTGTAGGTCTCTGTAGATCTTTGTAGATCGTGATCTTTGCAGATCGTTATAGATCGTTGTAGGTCTTTGCAGATAGTTGTAGATATTTGCAGATCATTATAGATCATTGCAGATCGTGATCTTAATAGATCGTTGTAGATATTTGCAGATAGTTGTAGGTCGTTGCAGATCTTTGTAGATCGCTATTGATCTTTGTAGATCGTTGTAGATCTTTGCAGATCGTTGTAAATCTTTACAGATCGTTGTTGATCTTTGCAGATCATCGTAGATCGTGAGATTGAAACGTATTGTTTGTATTTTAATCAATTTAAAAAAAATATGTGTATTTGTTATTTTAACAATACGGGCCTTAAATATCACTTAATGTGTGTCTGGACTTTTTTTTCATTTTATTAAATTTAATAATAATATCTTATGTTTCTATGCTGTATTAACAGTAAATATTGAATTTTTCTCTGTTTCGCTACTTATGGTATTCATTATAGAAAATCGTAAATATCTCGACTCCTGTGCTAGAAAGAGGGTTGTTTTGCCCCCCACACCCCTAGTATCCCGAAGTATTTTTCCCGCTGGATCGAATGAGACCAATTACAACCCTTCATCTGTGACAGAGGGTGAGTTGTGAATTTATTTATTAATTTAATACACGGGCCTCAAATATCACTCAATACGTTTCTGTACAATTTTTTTTAAATTGATTACAATACATATTTATGGTGGTTCTCTTCTCCAGGATTGCTCTTCGAACCCAGTTACTGCGGGAAGTCAAGCTGTGTGTGTGTACAAAAACATAATCAAATCTCCCCGATCTACGCAGATCTGTGTTGATCTGTTTTGATCTGTGTTGATCTACGCAGATCTGTGTTGATCTGTTTTGATCTGTGTTGATCTACGCAGATCAACACAGATCTGTGTTGATCTGCGTTGATATGTTCCAAAATGGAGATCAAAACAGATCTGTAAAAATGCAGATCTGATTTGATCACTTTAGATCTGAAATTTTTTCCCGGGAAGTCACCAAGCGGTAAAAGTTATACCATCCCGGGAAAAAATTTCAGATCTGAAGTGATTTCGGTTGATCTTCATTTTGGAACAAATCAGATCTTTTTAGATCTTTGTAGATCGTTGTAGGTCTTTGCAGATAGTTGTAGGTCTCTGTAGATCTTTGTAGATCGTGATCTTTGCAGATCGTTGTAGGTCTTTGCAGATAGTTGTAGATATTTGCAGATCGTTATAGATCTTTGCAGATCGTGATCTTAATAGATCGTTGTAGATCTTTGCAGATAGTTGTAGGTCGTTGCAGATCTTTGTAGATCGCTATTGATCATTGTAGATCGTTGCAAATCTTTGCAGATCGTGATCTTTATAGATCGTTGTAGATCTTTGCAGATCGTTGTAAATCTTTACAGATCGTTGTTGATCTTTGTAGATCGTTGTACATCTTTGCAGATCGTCGTAGATCGTGAGATTGAAACGTATTGTTTGTATTTTAATCAATTTAAAAAAAATATGTGTATTTGTTATTTTAACAATACGGGCCTTAAATATCACTTAATGTGTGTCTGGACTTTTTTTTCATTTTATTAAATTTAATAATAATATCTTATGTTTCTATGCTGTATTAACAGTAAATATTGAATTTTTCTCTGTTTCGCTACTTATGGTATTCATTATAGAAAATCGTAAATATCTCGACTCCTGTGCTAGAAAGAGGGTTGTTTTGCCCCCCACACCCCTAGTATCCCGAAGTATTTTTCCCGCTGGATCGAATGAGACCAATTACAACCCTTCATCTGTGACAGAGGGTGAGTTGTGAATTTATTTATTAATTTAATACACGGGCCTCAAATATCATTCAATACGTTTCTGTACAATTTTTTTTTAATTGAATAAATTATAAACAAGGTTTCTATATAGTAAATGTGTATTTGTTATTTAAGGTAGACAAAAGTTTATTTATGAATAAGTACATATATTATTATGTATCTATATTATGTGAATATCGCAACATAGCTCTCGTCAACACAGTATTTTCACTTTCATTCGTATATATAAGCCAAGTCGAATCAGTTAGTAATAAGGTAATACAATACATATATGGTGGTTCTCTTCTCCAGGATTGCTCTTCGAACCCAGTTACTGCGGGAAGTCAAGCTGTGTGTGTGTGTGTACAAAAATAGAATCAAATCCCCGATCTACGCAGATCTGTGTTGTTCTTCATTTTGGAACATATCAACGCAGATCAACACAGATCTGTGTTGATATGTTCCAAAATGAAGATCAAAACAGATCTGTAAAAATGCAGATCTGATTTGATCACTTTAGATCTGAAATTTTTTCCCGGGTACACACTTTTTTTGTTGTTGTTACCGATTTTTTTAATTTTTACAAATGTTTTAGTACTAGTTAAAAGAAGATTTTTAACGGTACTTAAAAATCGAAAAAAAAATTTCCCCCAAAAATATCGACTTTTGAAAATTTGACTTTTTTTTAAAAAACGAAATATCTCAAAATCTATCAAAGATAGCGTAAAAATACAAGGGATCAATTTTGTAGGAAAATGTTTATAATTTATTTAAAAAAATATTTTGCTGCACAAAACTTTTGTTTAAATATATTTTTTTTATTTATAAAATTGAACTGAAAATTTGGGACACATGTCAACTCTGAATTTTAAAAATAAAAATATATTATTATGTTGTAGCTTAATCATTCCTGAGTATGTAGTACTTTGAAAATTTATGAACATATAAAAACTTTATGAAATATTATTTTTTTAAGTAACGACGCGCGAGTCTTAGCGCGCTTGCTTGGACGTATCACTGCAGTAAATGTTGAACGCTCAGACACAGTCGCACAGTGATACATCCAAGCAAGCGCGCTAAGATTCGCGCGTCGTTACCTAAAAAAATTAATATTTCATAAAGTTTTCATATGTTCATACATTTTTAAAGTACTACATACTCAGGAATGATTAAGCTACAACATATATTTTTATTTTTATAATTCAGAATTTACATGTGCCCCAAATTTTCAGTTAAATTTTATAAATAAAAAAAATATATTTAAACAAAAGTTTTGTGCAGCAAAATATTTTTTTAAATAAATTATATACATTTTCCTATAAAATTGATCCCTTGTAGTTTTACGCTATTTTTGATAGTTTTTGAGATATTTCGTTTTTAAAAAAAGTCAAATTTTCAAAAGTCGATAAAACATTTGTAAAAATTAAAAAAATCGGTAACAACAAAAAAAGTGTGCAGTTATTTATGGAATGACCGACATAATGTTATATATATAAAAGCTTTAAAGCCTCTATGGTAATCTTGATATGACTCTTGAGTTCTGGGTATAAGTATAAGCTAGGTTGATTTGGTTGATTTATCTTCAGGGTTCTTAAAAAAGAGTACTGAAGATGTCCACTGTCTTGTCCAACAAAACGTTGACCGATATAACGACCAAATGGACGCAGCTTATACCAGAAGCTAAGATTCACACCATATACTTATATTGTATTTATGTATAAAATAATAGAAATAAAATACTGTGGCTTAGATATGACGTTTTTTTATACATAACTAGCTGATACTCGCGACTTCGCTCGCGTGGATTTTGAAACTAATTACAAACATGCATACGTGACATGGGGTAAAATATTTAATTTGTTTTTTATTAACCATACAAAATCGTAAATATCTCAGCTATTTTCCCCCTAAAACCCCCTCCCCGTAATATTTTTCCCGCCGGATCGAACAAAACTGATAACCTCCATAAATGACAGGGGGCGAAATATATATATTTTATTTTGTTTAACTTTTATTCATTATACAAAATCGTAAATATCTCGGCTCCTATGGGAGATAGGGGGTTGTTTTCCCCCCTAAAAACCCCTCCCCTGAAGTATTTTTCCCGCCGGATTGAATGAAACTAATTACAACCCTCCATACGTGACAGGGAATGAAATATTAAATAATTATTTATTTTTATTCATTACTCATTACCTACACAAAATCGTAAATATCTCGGAACTTAGTTAAAAATTACAGAAACACAACCCCACATCGATCCACGCCATTAGAGGTTGAATGCCGAAATGTTTATTTTTATTGAAGACTCGAATTCACCTTTATAACTTAAGCAGCTATGCAGATAAACATACCAAAAACCCACCCTCGTCCCCCTCTTACGCTATTAGAGGTTGAATGTCGAAATTTTAATTTTTATTGAATATTATCTTGTCCAAATTTACCTTAATATCATAAACAGTTGCGTAGATAATAGATAAATATATCAAAATTTAAAAAAGTTAACACCTCCCCCACACCCATCTCTTAGGGGTTGAATTTTCGAAAATGTTATTTGTCTTGTAGATTATTTGTGCAATGTTTCAGTTGAGTGAATACAAAAAAAAAAATTTCATACAAATTTTTCCACCCTCTTGCAACCTTTTAAGGGTTGAATTTTGGAAAATGCTGAAATGCGTGTTTCATTGTTTGTATTGTAAGGTATTTAGTTTCAAGTAAATCCAATCAAAAAATATTTTTCCTATACATATTTATCCACCCCCCTTGCATCCCCTTAAGGGTTAAATTTTGGGAAATACTGAAATACGTGTTTCATTGTTTATATTGAAGAGTATTTATTTTAAGTTTCAAGTATATCCGATCAAAAAATATTTTTCCTATACAAACTTATCCACTTCCTTGCACCGCCTTAAAGGTTTAATTTCGGACAATGCTGAAATACGTGTTTCATTGTTTATATTGAAGAGCATTTATTTTATGTTTCAAGTAAATCCGACAAAAAAATATTTTTTCCGTACAAACTTTTACACCCTCTTTTACCCCCTTAGGGGTTGATTATCAAAAAATCCTTTCTTAGTGGGTGGTTACGTCGTAAAAGGAAGACACCCTTAAAATTTCACGTTTCTAGGACCGGGGCTTTCGGCTGGGCGATGATGAATTAGTCAGTCAGGATAAATATGTTATATGTTGTATATATATTAGGGTGGTCCTTATATGTGGTTAGGATGAATTTTGACCGGACCGCCCCCCAAATCAGTTCCAAATAATTAAAAAAGAATGTGGAAAAAGTTACAGCCTTCGATCTTATAAAATGGCCATTACCAGAGGGGGGTGATTTTCCCATTTAAAATACATGTGTTTTTTCGATTTTTCAAAGATCTGCGTACTAGAGTGTCTTAAACTCTTTCTAAAAATTTAGAATACTCATGAAAGCATCTCTGGTAATCATATTCCATATCTTGATGGATAAAGTAAACTTCTGATTTAATTTTAACAGCTATATGGGTCATTGGGTCATTTCATTAAGAGAAAATAAAAATAATTTTTTTTTTATAATTTCTGCATTATTTTGTCAGAAAAACGTTTGAAAATGAAGATATTGATCTTGCAATAAAAAATTTTGATTCTAAAATTAAAATTGAAAAAAAAAATTGCTCGCGCCAGTTAGAAATTTATATCAAATTATCGTTTTTGATTTTAGAATCAATTTTTTATTTATTTCAAGATCAATGTTTTTATTGTTAAATGTTTTTCTGACAAAATTATCCAGAAATTATACAAAAAATTTTTTTTGTTTTTAATTTTCTTGATGGAATGATCGAATGACCCAAATAGCAGACAATGTTGAATCAGAAATTTACTTTATCCATCAAGATATGAAATATGAGTACCAGGGATGCTTTCATGAGTATTCTAGATTTTTAGAAAGAGTTTAAGACACTCTAGTACGCAGGTCTTTGAAAAATCGGAAAAACAGGTGTATTTTAAATGGGAAAATCACCCCCCTCTGGTAATGACCATTTTATAAGATAGAGAGCTGAAACTTTTTCCACATACTTTTTGAATTATTTGGAGCTGATTTGGGGGGGGGCGGCCCGGTCAAAATTCGTTCTAACCCCATATAAGGATCACCCTAATGTATATAGATTACCTAAACAGAAATATATACTATGAAAGTGGTTGCTTAGTCACTTAAACTAAAACTATAGGTACAACTTTACCACAATGTCACTCGTCACGTATTTCGACAAGAAGTCCTAACCAGGAGTCTAATAGTTTCACATCTATACTGTTTACAAGAACATTAATTTTATAATGACGAACTTGACTTGGAGACCCTTAAAACATGTAATTCTATTGGAATCTCAAGTTTTTCGTGATTGCTATACTTAAGTATGTAATGTATACTGGATTAAAATAATAGATATCACAACCTTGTTATAATATAAATTTAAACCACGAGTTGCCACTGACACCACTTTTATGTAAGAGATAACAGCAGTTATGTAAACAAACATATTATAATTATAATTTTATAATAAGATATAATCTGGATTAGTTCGGGTGTTTTTCACAAGTAGACAGATTTAATTATCCAGAGAGCTTGATTAATTTTTATTAAAACAGTAACGGTTACCTTATAATGGATAATAATTTCATTATTTTTAAACTGTTGCAAAATTTAATTTTTATTCTTTAATTTGATTGGTTATTTCGTTAAATGGTATCTTTTTACATTTATAAAATAACGAAATAAACTTTATTGAATGAGCTGATAGGTACTAAAACTTTTTGTTTCTTAGTTATTTTAAAAATAATAGCTTAATAAGTTGTACTTTTAATGTTTTGATAGTTTATATAGAAGTTTATTAATAAATTGAAAACAGCATGTTTTCAGAAAAATGTATGACATATATTGTTCAGTTTTATTTTGATTGTACCTAACGCAAATAAAATGCATTATTATTATTATCACTAAAATCCTTATTGGTTAAATATTATACGAAATTTGATGATGATGATAAAGATGCAATTCTTGTCGGCTGAATTGCTCCTTTTCCAACAGCTCAGTAGAAAATTTGAAATCGATCTTTGATATTAGATTATATACATAAGCGTAAATAATGAACTGGGTTATTACATAATATAGGTACCTGTATAATACGTTTATCGGTATGAACATAGGCGGAGGTTTGTTAAATATTTAAAAAGGTTTATTATAAGTTTAAAATACTAGTTTAATACCGACAATCTCGGCTAGCGATAATGTAAACTCATCTTGTATCGGGCTAATAAAATTTTGTTTTATTTACTTTATTGCATAATCTCAAGAGTTGTCCATTCGAGCTTGTGTGAATACCTAAATTATCGTTTTACTTAAAACGTTGTAATTACTAAATGAATTATTAAAATAATTTGTATTTTTAATCAGGAATGTGGAGTCGGAGTTTTGTTATTTTGAATTTATAATATAAAACAATTAATTTATTTAATGCATAGTTTTAGCTAATGCCAAAACAAAACACAAGAATAGATTTCCAAAATTAAACCCAAAATGATTTTTTAAATAATGTCTAAAAACGTAGTTTTTTTCCAAAAATATATTTTTTAAATAAATAAATATAAGTCGGAATTGGAGTCGAAATCGGAGAAGAGTTGAAGTCAGTAAAAAAATATTTTTGTACTCGTACATTTTAGAACCGACTCCATAGCCCAGTTTTTCATAATATTTTACATATACGGACCAAAAGTACGCAATATATATTAACATTATATTTTAATGCATATAGGTATGTACTAGTGATGTAACGAATGTATGATTTTAAACATTTGCGAATGCGAATGCGAATATTAGCGGCCGACATTCGCAAATGCGAATGCGAATGCGAATATTGACTTTTTTTTAATAGTTTTATGCCCGGTATTATAAAGAAATTGCATGGTAGCAAATTTGCTTCCAGCTAACGCTATCTACTGGGTATTAAATGTAAATGACAACCACTCACAAGATGTAGCCAATGAAATCGTACATATAATGACTTTAAAGCATGCGTATTAAGTAGAAATCAGCGACTTAAAATAATGCTGATAATTTAAAAAACTTAATTATTATTTGAATATTTGTTTAAGATAAATAATAAATACATATATCTCAAGACAGATACTTAATTTTTGGGTTTTTAAAATAGAATATTATAAAAACTATTTATTGCTATGAAAATTTATATTAATTAAGAAACTGCCAACAATTGTCTGCTTAATACAGGAAAGAGTACTATTTTAGAAGAAATTAACGGTATGGAGAACCATACATGATAATATTTTTTTTTATATTTAAAATTATTTTTATTATAACTTTTATTTTTCTTATTTTTTCGCTTTTAGGGGGGGGGGGGGCATGTAAAAATAAATGTTGACTGTTTTTAAGTTCTAAAAAATAATTATTTAATATAATAAATAGATAAAAAAAAAAATTTATTTATTACAAAAAGAAGTAATATTCGCAAAAATATTCGCACTTTTTCTTGCGAATGCGAATGCGAATGTTAAAAAATGTGCGAATATTCGCGAATGCGAATGCGATGCGAATGCGATTATTCGTTACATCACTAGTATGTACAGTTAAATTTCGTCATAATATTTTTGAGCGTTATAAACAGGATAATAATAAATTAGAAATAAATATTTTTCATAAAAATATGTTTAAATATAGAATCATAATTTTTACCTTACTCAATACAAAAGGTGTTAACAAACTTTTGGCCGTTATAAACGGGATCTGTGAGCGTTAAAAACGGGAATGTTTGTATATTAATTAATGTGTCGGAGTCGGGACCATAGCAAAAGTGCGCAATACACGGAATAGCAGTATAAACGGGAGCGTTATATCGAAGATATATGAATGTATGTACAGTTTAAGAACACTGTTTTTTTAATAAAACATCCCATATTATTATATTCTATCCGCCTATGTATGAATATACAGGATGTTTTATAATTGAATGGTTTTAAGACAAAAAGTTCAAATAAACATAGGTCCGTTTTCGCTTTATTTTTGATATACAGGTGATCAAGATTTTTTTGAGAAATATTTTTTTTAATAACTCCGAAACTACATTAGATAATTTTATAAAACTTGTTGGGTATAAAACGAATTTTTAGTTTCAACCCTCGCGGTCCAATTAATTAATAACGGTCCTATGTTTATATAAACTTTTTGTCTTTAAATCATACACAAATTAACCCCCTTCAATATTGATATTCAGTTATGAAACGTACAATTTCAGAACAATGTTTTTTAATAAAACATCCCGTATGATCAATATATAGGTTTAAATTAGTGAATGTGGTAGGAATAAACACATTCATGCATTTTGGAAATATTAAATAATTAGTTTATCACCGGTATCAATTTAGCAAAGCCCCAATGAACCCACGATTATGTTGCCCAAATTTAGTAAAGGATTAAGTGGTGTTATAATATTTAGATGGAAATTATTATCCCTGATTATGTTTACATTTCAAATTATTTGTGTCGTTGCAGTATATTTTATTAATTTTATTAAGTAATTCGTTTATGTAAATATATATATTTTAATCAAGTATATTATCAGTAGCGTAGTTGTAATTAATATTTAAAAGAAAGTATATCATTAGTTGCAAAAAGTCTTTTGTCGATTTAATACAAAATAAATTGTTTTCAGATTAAGTTATAAGTATAATTTATAAATAATTCTATTTATAATTTTTGTAATGATAATTTTTTCAGGTTTGTGGTTAAGAGATAATTTTTTAAAACTAGAGCAGTGGTTTTCAATCTGTGTTGAACCCCTGGGTTCCGCGAGTCATAATAAAAATTCAAAAAATAAATTATAAAGCACTCACACTAGTTGTGTGTGTATATTATCTAAAAAAATATAAAGACAAATTTAGTTATATTTGAAAATTAATGCATTCCAAGAAGTTACTAGTGTGCGTAAAAAAGATATGTGTGTGAGTTTTTCTGCCTATATAGCTAATCCCAATAACATATCTACGGGTTCGCCGAAAAAAACTTATAGTTCTAAGGGTTCTGTGAGTCCACAAAGTTTGAAAACCACTGAACTAGAGGATAGATGGATTTTTCGAAAGTTCGTGTTAAATTAGTTATTTAAAAAATTACTTTGGAACATAGCCTTTGAAATCTTATAGAAAAAGAGTATATAAAGTTATTTTTTAAACTCTTTTAATTAGTTATCAAACTACCACTCACTGTAAAAATGATTAATTTAACAACTGCATTTATAAATTCATAACTTTTTTTAAGATTAAATGCACCGAACTTATTTTTTGTTTTAATAATAATATTAGTTTTTATAATGTCTTATTTAATTATGCTACATCTTTTAATTGCAATATCCATTTCTTAGTTTGAAATAAAAATGGAATTAATTATACAAGTGGAAATGGGAGTCTTTTTGTAATGTTTTACGGTGGTAATAATGAAACACATAAGGTAAAGGCACCAGTGGTGGCCACTATAAGAGCAAGTTTTCAGTTTTTTTGGATTAATGAGCTTGTTTTTTGTGATTTTCATGAACTCATGTTACTAATAAAACAAGTAACTCTTTATTTAATCAATTTCATTACCAAAATCCGCAAATATAGTTTTTTTCTTTAAATTACAGCCTTTTATTTTGATCATGTTTTTTCTCCAGTAGTGGCAGAGGTAAAACCAGTTATGGCAACCCAGTGATGGCAACCCAGTGATGGCAAAATGATATTTCTAGTACTTTGTTATAATTTTTTTTTTTAAACTAAAGGTAAATATCATGAAATGTCATACAATAAATAAATAAGTAAATAGATTACATTTTTAATTAGTAATTATTAATATAAGTAAAATTTATAGTTAATATTTAATAATAAATCATAAGTAATTAAATACTAAGCAATGGAACTTTTGATATCGATGTAATTAAACCGATAATGTTATTTAATATTTAAGCCAGGCACGTATTAAGAAGAATTTACAATTAGTATTTTCTCATAAAATTTGTTTAAAAATGAAAATGTTAACCAATGGAAGTTGTTATATCTATGTAACTAAACTTATAATGTATATTGAATATTTAAGCCAGGCACGTATTAAATAGAATTTAAAATTAATTTTTCCAATAAAAACTGTATAAAACGAAACCATTTAGTAAGAAGTTATGGAATTAATGTAGTTAATACGAAAATGTATATATGAATATTTTAGTCAGGTACGTATTAAGAAGAATTCATAATTAATATTTTCCAATAAAAACTATAAAAAATGAAACAATTAAGCAATGACAGTTATGACATTGATGTAGTTAAACGGAAAATGTATATATGAATATTTTAGTCAGCTACGTATTAAGAAAAATTTATAATTAGAAAATTTTCTGATAAAAATTCTATAAAAATGAAAATATTAAGTAATGGTAGTTATGACTTTGATGTAACTAAACCAATAATGCATATTGTATATTTATAAGAAAAATTTATAATGAATATTTTTTCGTAAAAATTATATAAACATGAACATGTTTACCATCCGCAGTTGTTATATTGTGATTTTTGAGTCAGGGGCGTATTAAGAAAAATATACAATGAATATTATCTAGTATAATTTGTGCAGATGCTTTAGTAAAACACATGTGTGATAGTTACACAATTAAATTTATTTTTTTAATTAACAAATTATAAATCACAAATAAAAAGGCAAATATTTAACTAACAATTAATTATAAAAATTTATAAATTATAAGTTTATAGTAAGCAAGTTAATTAATAGTCGTCTTTATGTTAACCACACTTTCTTCTGATGATGAATTCATATCACATATGTTATGCCAGTATCTTATAATGAATAAAAAGCAAAAAATATAAAAAAATTATATTTCAATATCTATATTAAAATAATATTATTTCTACTGTTAATAAGTATAAAAAATTATACAACGCGAGCGAAGCGGGTACGTCCAACATAACTATCATTAATTTTTCTTTTTTTGTATTTTTTACGATAAAATCATTTGTAAATTTTCGTTAATACAGGCCTGCCTAAACTGCACAGTTCTATATTTTATTTAAATTATATCAACATAACTGTCTAAGTTTTTCATTAAATTTTTGTATTTTTTAAATATAAAATATTATAAATTTTCGTTAATACGGGCCTGCTCTAAATTTTCAATTTTATAATTTATTCAAATACTGTCAATATAACTATTTTTTTACCTTATAACTATAGAATATAGATTTTTAGAAAATATTATTTAAATTACTTCCTTAATACGGATCTGCCTTAATTATTCAATATTTTTTTGTACATTAAACAATTCAAACAAACATAACAATTACCTTAAATTTGACTTTATGTTTTTATATATTTTTGCATAAAATAATATCAATCGTAAATTTTCCTTAATACTTACCTGGCCTAATTTGAATATGTTAATTGCAAATTTATCTTTAGAATTATAATTCACTATATATTAATAATTTCAACCCGCCTGCTTAACATTTTTCACACCTAGTAATGAAAACTACATTTGAAAACATCGCTGCCACTACTGGCTATTAGTGAAAAATGAATACCCAGTAATGGTTATTGAACACAAAACCCCTCCTAGAACAATAAAATTAAATTTAGTGGTGACCTTATCTTTAAGATATGTTCAAGAATGAAACATATTAATTTCACTTCAAAAAAAAATTTTAAGCAGCATAAAAATCACTAATAATCAAACTCGCTCCACTAATCATTTACATAAGAAAATACACACTACGTAAATTTCGACTGATCCGCGATGTTTAAATGTCCACCATTTTGACACCTATTGGCCGATTGTCATCAAATCACGCTGTAAGACAGTTAAATATATATAGATTAATATTCAGAAATGATTATAATCAAATATTATCACATATTTCAAATTCAGGACATTTAATTAAACATTTGCCATTACAGGGGTGCTTGCCAAGACCGGTGCCGTTACCTTATTACTTTACGAACATTTTATTCTTAACATACATATAATAATAATAATATACAAATACATGTTGGACGCAGCTTAGACAAGTTCCGAATGCTTGCATTTACAAAACAAAAACTCTTTTATCTTTAACATTTATATTAATTACTTATATGGGTAGTTCTACACACGGAGGAAGAAAATGGAGTTAATTCCGGCACGAAATTTTTTTCAAGCATAAGTAGTCCAGTGAATGAAGCAATTTGATGGGAAATTTTCCGGAACAGCAATTTTATGGTTGATTCTTATAGATTTTGAGCCGCTGAACACGAAAAAATAACGCGCCCGCGTGAGGAGTGGGGCTTCATCTCTAAAAATGGGGTAAAAGGGTGAACATCAAGTTTTTTTACCATTTTTTTGATTTATTTCAAAAACTAAATTGACGATGAGGTTATATTATGGTTGATATTTGTAGCTGATACTCAAATGAATCAATTAAAACCAGTTAGATAAAATTTAACCAAAAAACACCCCTTCCAGAGGGTGAAAATGCCGAAAAATTGTTAATTTTCGGTCCTAATCAGTAAAAATTGAATAACTCTGGGGCACATCATCGCACAGACTCGTATATTGGCTCAAATTCTTCCTAAAGCTCCAAAGAATTGAGATCAACCATAATATAGCCAAATATGAATAGATTTACTAATGATATTAGACAATATTTAAGGGTGTGTCACAAAATATTTGTAAAAATTTGTGTTGCACTAAAAACCAAGTAAAAAAATCAGGAATCAATATTTTTTTACAAAATTACACTTGTAACTTCTATTTATACCTACGATCAAGGCTGCATAAGAAAAAAAGTTTTTCATGCACATAAATGCATTTAAAATGCATATCAAAATGCATCAAACCGCATTTTGTCGTAAAAAATTAAAAAGTAATAAATAGCTATAGTACGACTTGTACGTAAAATAGCGATACACTCTTTGATTGGAATATGCCACATTCAATGGTCCTAGATAGAGTCAAAAGGGAAATTTTTAGATAGGTAGCTACATGAAAATCTATGCAGGACACAAAATGCTGGCTGTCAAAGATGGCCCCCACGGGTGTTATCAAAGTGGCTGTATCTCAGATCCTAGTTATCCGATTTCAATTTTCTTTTGTTTATTGTAAAGTTCTTATTAATAAGATTTTTTTTGATACTATTTATTTTTCCCTTAGTGTTGCGGGTTGCCCACAATTTTCAAAAATAATTTAATCAGCAAAAAAGTTCGAAAAAAGTGAAATTTTTAGATTTTCGAAAGTTGTGGGGAACTCTCGATGTTTAGAGAACAATAAATATTATCCAAAAAATTCTTCTCAATAAGAACTTTATAATAAACAAAAAAAAATTGAAATCGGGTAATTAGGAGCTAAGATACAGCCAATTTGATAACACCAGTGGGGGCCACCTTTTAAATGCATTTATGTGCATGAAAAACTTTTTTTCTTATGCAGTCTTGATCGTAGGTATAAATAGAAGCTACAAGTGCAATTTTGTAAAAAAATAATGATTCCTGATTTTTTTACTTGGTTTTTAGTGCAACACAAATTTTTACAAATATTTTGTGACACACCCTTAAATATTGGCTAATATCATTAGTAAATCTATTCATATTTGGCTATATTATGGTTGATCTCAATTCTTTGGAGCTTTAGGAAGAATTTGAGCCAATATACGAGTCTGTGCGATGATGTGCCCCAGAGTTATTCAATTTTTACTGATTAGAACCGAAAATTAACAATTTTACGGCATTTTCACCCTCTGGAAGGGGTGTTTTTTTGTTAAATTTTATCTAACTGGTTTTAATTGATTCATTTGAGTATCAGCTACAAATATCAACCATAATATAACCCCATCGTAGATTTAGTTTTTGAAATAAATCGAAAAAACGGTAAAAAAACTTGATGTTCACCCTTTTACCCCATTTTTAGAGGTGAAGCCTCACTCCTTACGCGGGCGCGTTATTTTTTCGTGTTCAGCGGCTCAAAATCTATAAGAATCAACCATAAAATTGCTGTTCCGGAAAATTTCCCATTTTGACCATTTTTTCTGCTTCATTGGCTGGACTAAAGCTTTGGCAAGTAGTTTTATTTCAAGTTGATGACATTTTTCACACTATCTGAAAGTGGCCAGTCAAAAAATTAAAAATTAAAAATTTTATGGCCATTAAAAAGAGATATTAGTAGAGGGAAATTAGCATTTTGAAGTGATGCATTCGGGAAGTTGGATTTTTTTGGATTTTCTCTTTATATGTTCGAAGATGAGTTGAAAATCGAAAATTTGGAAAAATCGACCATGTGCGTCCCGAGAAAATTGCATAATTGTGCATTTTTGATACATTTCAAATGTGTCGCTACACTGTTTTTGAAATATCTCCGGTTCTATAGGTCGTAGGAAAATTAAAAAAATATTAAAATACGTATAAGTTAATAGACTATAGAACTGCATAGGTAGCGTTACTTTTCAAACGCATCATAACCTCAAAAATAAAAAAATCATCGAAAAACTTTTTTATCACTAATAATGCAATAATTAACGTAAAAATGAAAGGATATTTACGAAAATAAGAGGAAATATGTATTTTTATCTTATAAATACATAATAAAATTTTCAAAAATAAAATTTGATTTTTACACCCACAATCGATCATTATTGAAAAAAATGGAAAAGCTCGCCATTTAATGATAAAACGGCGTAGGGTAATTTTTTTTTTTTTAATTGTAGACATTTTTATGTACTTTAATAAAAAAATGTTACATTTGGCCACTACTGCGAATAAAATTTAAAAAAAATGCAATTCCTGTAGAATTACACTCACATAATAAAAAAAGTCATTTTCAATAACATAAAAGTATTTTGTAGTCATTTAAAACAACAATTCGTTGATATTAAAACAATCTATTCACAATATTAATTATTGAGTAGGGAGAAAATATTTTTATTTGTTTATAACAAATTAAATTTGTTATAAACAATACAAATTGTTAAAGGACATAGGTAGTCATTTAAAACAACAATTCGTTGATATTAAAACAATCTATTCACAATATTAATTATTGAGTAGGTAGAAAATATTTTTATTTGTTTATAACAAATAAAAATTTTTATAAATAATAAAAATTGTTAAAAAACAAGCGAAGTCCGTATTCTAATGATATTAACCTAATTTTTTTTACATTATTTAAGTCCAATCCCGTTTTTAGAGCTGCCAGGAGACTGAGACCAGGAGACTGAGAATTCTTTACATATTCTTTAAAAATCGGCAAAATAACGTTTTATATAAAAAAAACAAGTCCTCTATCACAAGAAAACATAATATGTACAGCTCATACAACTAAAAAATTACTTATATCCACAGTATTTTTCACGACTGACCAGGAGAGAAATTGACTGGACAAAGTACGATCTTGCTTACAACGTTAAATGAATTAATTGATACAACCTCAAATTAAGTTAAAACATGTACAGTATTTTATTTATTATATTTCAATTAATTACTATGACAAACGATGATTTGATCGGAATATAAATTCTATATATTTTTTAAGTGTTTTGGTTCGACAGGAGAATGATGAAATATTCGATAGAATATATTCAATAGAATATTTCTTAAAGAAAATATAAAAAAATTCAAAAATTATTTACACAATAAAAAAGAACCAATATTACAGATTACTACTGCAGTGTAATTTTTTTTTTATATATTCAGAAACAATACTTATTTAGTCTGCTAACTTTCACTTCTGAGTAGTGACATGCCAGGAGACTGAGAATTTCACATTTTAAGTGTTATTTATTATAAAAAATATATTTCAAAACGGGGTTATTTTAATTGGCATGCTAGGCGCAGTAATAGTTTACAGTTTTCATCAAGAAAAAATATATTTTACAAAATATTAATATACGAAATAAGTCGGGCCATCCAAAATTCCATCGTTTGTAGAACTACTCATATACATTAGATTATGTATTTATCTTAGACTTTATATTTTCTATATACATATAATAACATGTCCTGACTGATTCATCATCGCCCAGCCGAAACCCCTGGTCCTAGAAACGTGAAATTTTAAGGGTATCTTCCTTTTATGACGTAAACACCCACTAAGAAAGGATTGTTTGATAATCAACCCCTAAGGGGTTAAAAGAAGGTGTCAAAGTTTGTATGAAAAAAATATTTTTTTGTCGGATTTACTTGAAACTTAAAATAAATACTCTTCAATACAAGCAATGAAACATGTATTTCAGCATTTCCCAAAATTAAACCCTTAAGTGGGTGTTAGGGGGTGGATATGTTTGTATAGGAAAAATATTTTTTGATCGGATTTAATTGAAACTTAAAATAAATACTCTTCAATACAAATAATGAAACACGTATTTCAGCATTTCCCAAAATTCATCCCTTAACCCCTTAAGGGTGAAAAAGTGTGTTGATATTTTTTTTTTTTGTATTCACTCGAATGAAACTTTGCACAAATAATCTAAAGACAAATAACATTTTCGAAAATTCAACCCCTAAGAGATGGGTGTGGAGGAGGTGTTAACTTTTTTAAATTTTGATATATTTATCTATTTATCTACGCAACTGTTTATGATATTAAGGTAAATTTTGACAAGATAATATTCAATTAAAATTAAAATTTCGACATTCAACCTCTAATAGCGTAAGAGGGGGACGAGGGTGGGTTTTTGGTATGTTTATCTGCATAGCTGCTTAAGTTATAAAGGTGAATTCCGGCAAAACAGTCTTCAATAAAAATAAAAATTTCGACATTCAACTCCTAATGGAAGCGGTCGACAAGGGGTGGGTTTCTGCAATTTTTAACTAACAATAAGTTCCGAGATATTTACGAATTTGTATAGGTAATGAATAAAAATAAATAATTATTTAATATTTCATCCTCTGTCCGGCGGGAAAATATTACGAAGGAGGGGGTGTTAGGGGGGAAAGCAACCCCCTATATTGCATTGGAGCCAAGATATTATACATTTTTTGACCGGATTTATTTGAAACTTAAAATAAATACTCTTCAATACAAACAATCAATAAAAACAAATAAATAAAATTTAAATATTTCACCCCATGTCACGTATGGAGGGTTGTATTTAGTTTCGAAATCAACGCGAGCGAAGCCGCAGGTAGCAGCTAGTATACAATATACATATTTATACACATCACAATTTTAATCAACTTTCATTTCAATTTTCAGTGGTTTTAAAAATATATTAGAAAAAAGCATTGTATAATTTATAGAAAATAATAAAATGTATTAAAAGGTTTGTATTAGCCATTAGACTATAACATTAAATACATATAACGAACTGTTATTGATGTATTGGTAATATCTGCCATAAAACTAACTTATGCATAAATTTAAAATAAGTCAATATCGGTTTGTTTTCCTTTTAAACATTTAAAATTAATATAATTTTTATAATAGTTAAAAAATAAATTTTAATTCATTGGTGTAAGTAACGAATTAATATCAATAGATTATAGGTACTATTATAATTTTATCCCGGATGTTTTATTAAATTTTAATTTTAAATACAATAAGTAAAGATAAATATACAGTAAACCTCCTAGATAAAAAAGATGAAAACAAAACTAATTTAAAATTTATCAGTTTGCAATTGTTATGAATTTGCAAACCGGATTGTTATAGAAACTTCAAAAACAATCAAAACATTTTGAGTACTGCGCTTCTTATTTAGAACAAAGAAAATAACAAACTATTTATTTATCATTCTGATACATGAACACTAATGAACAGTTCTCGGTCAAGCGTTAGTACTATAGTTGAATTACTGTTCGCTTTAAAGCGTTGTATTCACGGTGAATTGATAATTTTCGAATTTGTCTGTTTGTCTGTTGAGTAAATTATTCACGAACACTGAACTGAAAACTATTTTTAATATAATATGGTTGGTTGAATATAAAGTTTTTACCACAATGATTGAAGATGAATCTAGAAGAAGTAAATAGGGGTATATTTACCCACCCATCCCTACAATATACGAAAATTAACTGTAATTATTGAAATAACTACCTTCTTTGTAAGAAGATAAGTTAGAAAATGTACAACATAAATATATATTAAACTAGCTGTTATCCGCGACTTCGTCCGCGTGGAATTTGTATTTTTTTTAATCTAATCAATTTTTCGGGATAAAAAGTAGCCTATTTCCTTCTTCAGGATACAAGCTATCTCCCTGCCAAATTTCATTAAGATCGGTTCAGCGCTTTAACCGTGAAAAGGTAACAAACAGATAGACAGACAGAGTTACTTTCGCATTTATAATAGGTATTAGTATGGATTGTTTAATTAATAGAGAAATTATAGATAATTCAAGACTTTTTACATTGTATAGATCTTGGATTCTGGGTGTACACATAGAAGTCAAGATCCATATCAAGATCACCACGGAACCCTCAAGAATTTTTACATTATTATAAATAACCCCAGCCCAATCAACTTAAATGTATCCATACATGTTGTTTTATATCTAGATAATAATATTATGATAGAAATAACAGTTTGGTGATGGCCAGTAATTTTTTTTGCCGATTTAAATTATTTCCACTAAAAAAAATCCTTAAATACCCGCGGCTTCGCTCGCGTGGATTTCGAAACTAATTACAACCCTCCATACGTGACATGGGCTGAAATATTTAATTTTTCCTTTATTTGTTTTTTATTGATTATACAAAATCGTAAATATATCGGCTCCTATGCAAGATAGTTATAACCTACAGTATAAAAACATCGAAAAAAGTATCTGTGCCTAGTTTCATTCGAGTGAATACAAAAAAAATGTTTTTCTCATACAAACTTTTTCACCCACTTGCAACCCCCTTTAAGTGTTTAATTTTGGAAAATGCTAAAATACGTGTTTCATTGTTTGTATTGAAGAGTATTTATTTTATGTTTCAAGTAAATCTGACCAAAAAATATTTTTCCTATACAAACTTATCCACCCCCTTGGAACCCCTTAAGGATTTAATTTTGGAAAATCTTGAAATACGTGTTTGATTGTTTGTATTGAAGAGTATTTATTTTAAATTTCAAGTAAATCCGACCAAAAAATATTTTTCCCATACAAACTTTTACACCCTCTTACCCCATTTAAGGGTTTAATTTTGGAAAAAGCTGAAACACGTGTTTCATTGTTTGTATTGAAGAGTATATATTTTAAGTTTCAAGTAAATCTGACCAAAAAATATTTTTCCTATACAAACTTATCCACCCTCTTGCACCCCCTTAAGGAGTTAATTTTGGAAAAGCTTGAAATACGTGTTTCATTGTTTGTATTGAAGAGTATTTATTTAAGTTTCAAGTAAATCTGACCAAAAAATATTTTCCCCATACATACTTTTACACCTTCTTTACCCCCTTAAGGGTTGATTATCGAAAAATCCTTTCTTAGTGGGTGGTTACGTCATAAAAGGAAGAGACCCTTAAAATTTCACGTTTCTAGGACCAAAAAATATTTTTTTCATACGAACTTTTACACCCTTTTTTACCCCCTTAGGAGTTGATTATCAAAAAATCCTTTCTTAGTGGGTGGTTACGTCATAAAAGGAAGATACCCTTAAAATTTCACGTTTCTAGGACCAGGGGTTTCGGCTGGGCGATGATGAATCAGTCAGGACATGTTATTATATGTATATAGATAATTTAAAATACTTTTATGTTAATTTTTATGACATTTATAATGACTACTGTTAAAAAATGAAATGCAAAACATATAATACTAAACATTGTATTGCTTTAGTTTATAACGAGTACACGTGTTATTCAGTTTGGCTAGTATTTACATTCACTTTGTTAAATGACGCTCATGTAGGTTGCTTGAACAAATAGATAGAATAGACCAAATATTAGATGACTGTTGAACATCCGATTTTCCACTTCTGAAGTAAATTACAACTTTTTGTTCCGATTGCCTTTAGGCCATTTATATATGTTCTTTCGATTTTCAACTCAGCAACGTAATTTACAAAAAATGTAATAGGATATATATGTACAATACCTTGTAGTGATAAATTTAAAAAAAAATAATCAAAAATGGAGTTTTATTAGTATATTTTTACAAATTAAGATAAATAATAATTATTTTACATAATATATATAAATGTAAATTAAGTATTTGTATAATTTTTTTATAGTTTAAAGTTCAAGTCAGCAATAAAACTGTATGAACATGTATTTTGTGATCATCATAATCAACAATATTTTATAACCTAATAAGCTGCATTGGTTTTGAGTTTTTTTTTCAAATATCCTATATAATTTTCCTATATAATACACATTGAAATTACATGAATATTTCTTACATTGACGATATTTTTATTACAGGTGCATCATTCACGTAAAATGAAGATGGAGAAGAAAAGAAAAGTTTTTACAATAGGTATAAAACTCGATAAAATATAGTGGTTTATCGATTAGTAGAGAAAACATTCTTAAACCTGTAAAAATGCTGAAAACGAAACGAATAAATTTGAAAAAGTTTGTTAAAGACATCTATAAAAGAAAATATAGTATCGTAATTTCATACAGAATAAGTAAAAAAATGACATTTCAGTTCGACAAATATCATTTTTATTAAGACTGTTAACTTTCTTTATCTTCCAATGAATATTTTACATATTCAATATAAAAACCACCCCAAAGCAATAAAGTTCAAAACAAAACAAAGATAAAAAGACACGGCTTAAAAATGGATTTATCACAATTCAACATGTCGTTTACGAACGTGTCGAGTGTATCGGATGGGTTAAATGTTACCTGCGAGCAAATGCAGGAGATTTCGACTTGCAGCAACCAGACATTCGGTTACGAATGTTCCAGTTACACATCGAGTGAGTTCAACATGAGCATCTACACGTGCTCCATTTTGAACCAGTCGTTCTTCAAGTGTATGTCCTGCGAGGAAATGGATTGCGGGTTCGATCTAATAGTGAATATAATAAATGTTACCCTTGGAGAGTTTTGGATAAAGTTACCTCGGTTAGAATGTTTTGGAAAAGCGTTGGCTTGTGATTTTTCCGATGTGACTATGACATGCTCCTACTATTCCAAACAGGTTGTTGAATTGGGAGACGGTGGTGTTGTGCGCGCTCAATACGATTGGAGTTTTTTGTTTGTGTTGGTGTTTATTTTAGCCGGTGGGCTCGGTAATATCTTAGTTTGTTTAGCTGTTTGTTTGGATAGGAGACTGCAGAATGTGACGAATTATTTTTTACTATCACTCGCGATTGCAGATCTGTTAGTTAGCTTGTTCGTGATGCCGCTTGGAGCGATTCCGGGATTTTTAGGTAAGTGTTAATATTAATTTATATTTATCTAATTTTTATCAATTTTAAAAAGATTTAAAGAAATAATTCTATAGGTATTCGAAAGTAATAAATAATATGAGGAGGTGAATTCCAAAACTCATTCGTTCCATTTTAAAAAATAATCGAGATGCAGTGGATTTTGAAAGAAATTTGGCATTCTTTCATATTGTAATGTCAGTTTTGAGTAAAACTTGCTCAATTATAATATGATTGAGCGAGTTTTGTTCAAAACTGACATAACAATATGAAAGAATGCCAAAAATGCTTTCAAAATTCACTGCATCTCGATTATTTTTTAAAATGGTACGAACGAGTTTTGAAACTCACCTCCTAATGTATACTATCAATCATCCCATATACAAATGACGCAGGTCAATAACAACATGACTGATGCTACAAGCACAGCAATTATTCTTGCCTTTGAAACAGAGCAGTCTTTGAAAATAATAATACCTATTAATTGTACAATAAATTGGAATATATTGCTAGACATAATTACATGGGTTCATGATTGACGAAGAATTAACAAACAAACTTCTAAGCATACCAATTCACAATCAAACTGCTTACGCAATTAACATATATGTATTTACAAAGTTAGTTTAAGTATATAGTATAGAGGTATATGCATATACATTATACATATATGTTATGTATATTTATTTATAAGATCTATTTGCACATAAATACATAAACATACATCTGTTAAATAAAAGTAAACAACCCGGCACTTTATTTCCTATAAAATGATTAGAATTCAATTGTCTTTTCTTTTACAATCGTTACAAAACATAACTTGTTTATAAATACGATTGGATTTTCTACGAAATAACCAACACTAAAATGCTTGATTTCTTCTTCTAATAATAATAATAATAATAATAATAATATTTTATTGTTGTTTAGTCATACAACGATGGATGCAATAAGCCGAAAAGATAATATTAACAGTAAATACAAATAATTCGGGCAAGACATACACGAGTGTATGCCATAAAGGGTTCCGAAGTACGTACTACGTGGAATGTTTGGAACTAATTACAGGTGCATTTTGAAGTTAGAAAAAAATATAAAAAAGTGTCAAGTTTTACTAATTGAGATCTATATTTTGACACCCCATTTGCCTAGATATCAAAATAAAAAATTCTATAACGCCCCTCTCTATAATTACAAAATTTAAAATTAAATTGTTGACTTTAGTATTTGTCGTTACTAGTCCCACCAAAGTCTCGTTACCAAATTTTTTTCAGATTTTTTGAACCAGTAGTTACAAAGTGGTGAGGACAATGTAAACAATGCTTTTAGCCCCCTACAGGCGCCATTTTTGAGTTAGAACAAAATAAAAAAGATGGTCATGTTCTACTAATAAAGATGTACATTTTGACATCCTACATGCCTAGATATGAAAATAAAAATTTAAAATTCTATTACACCCCTCCCTATTATTCCAAAATTTAAAATTTAATTGTTGACTTTAGTATTTGTCGTTGGTAGTCCCACCAAAACCTCGTTACCAATTTTTTTTCAGATTTTTTGAGCCGGTAGTTACAGAGTTAGAGGGGGGGGGGGGGGGCAAAATAAAATACTGCTTTGAGCCCCCTACAGGCGCCATTTTAAAGGTAGAAAAAAAATATATGGTCAAATTCTACTAATTGAGATGTACATTTTGACATGCCATACGTCTTGGTATAGAATTTTTGTAAGTTTTTGGATTTGCATTAAAGCCCCCTACAGGCACCATTTTTGATTTAAAAAAAAATAGAAAAAGGGTCAAATGCATTGGTATAAAAAAAATATTTGTTTTACCTAGCTTTAGCTCCTTATTGCCCCCCCTGAAAAATTATTTATTCAATAAATTTGTATTTATTTTACTAGAGGGTGTCATTTTACACGTTCAGTAAAAATTTCAAGTTTCTAGCTTATATAACTATAATACATATAAACTATATAGTATTTAGCTTTGAGTGAAAAGGACGGACGACAAAGTGAGATTAATAGGGTTTCTTCGGAACCCTAAAAAAGAAAAATAAAATTATAACAGAACCAAACAGAGTTTCAGTTCATAAAAAAATTCTTCAACTTTATAGTGACAATATTTCAGCAAGTAATTTTTTATTCTATTTTAAATTTTTTGATTGGTAGAATTCTTATACTTTCGGGAATTTTATTAAAAAATCTTATTGTTGAGTTGAACACAGCCTTATTGATTGTTTCTTATTTCACTTGATTCACATTATAAAAAAATGTATTATGTGTATCGTATTGTTGTTATCTGATATTCTCCTCAAATAAATATTGATGCTTCATAACAAATAATCCTGATTCATAAATAAATAGGTCCGCCAATGTATGTATATACTTTTTTCTATCTATGTTACCAGATAGACAGCTTGGTATACATCTGTTGAATAGAAAATGCTGGGTTCTGATTGGTTCATTTGGAGATTTACATGGCTGGAAATATTAACAGAATATGATAAAACCAGGGCTAATATAAAAACTATAAAAAGTGGGTACCTACTATCTATAATACATTAAACAGATCATATTTTCTTGATACAGGCGAACATTTAGTTCTACACGAAATACACATTCGTCAATCGAAAATATAGATTAAACATTCAAAAGCGCAATTAGCATTCTGTTTAAATCGGATGTTATTCATTTGTTATTCATGCAGATTTTATTCAATAATAAATAATACAATGTTATCAACGATTAATTTGGTAGTATAATAATTATTCAAAACAGTGCAAATTCGATTATAATATTCATATGAATAGACACACTCAATAAATATAGTTTACTAGCGGACACGTCTCGGCTTCACACGGTAGTTTATATTTCCCCCCAGTTGTAATTATTGTTTTAGCTGATCCGGTAAACGTTGTTCTGTCCAAAAACAATTTGTTCAAAAATCAGATCGTAAACACACATTTTCGTAAATATCTCGACACCAGCACCACCTACCGGGTCCATTTTTTGTAAAAATATTTATTTCCATGTAACTAACATATATTCTGAATAAGAGCCAAATCGGACAATAAATATACATTCTCGACCCCAGAGCCACCCACCGGGTCCAAAAAAAGATAAACCTAACGGAGCACCAAAATAACATATCGCGTAAATATGGCTTGATACGTTTAATGGTTTAGGTCTGATGATATCACACACAAAAACCAACGTTTTGATGTATTTTTTATATGGAAAAATACAATTTTTAGAAATATCTAGACCCCAGCGCCACCTTTCGAATCCAAAAAAACTTATCGGAGCAACAAACGAATATATGGTGTGAATATGGCTTCGATACGTCCAGTGGTTTAGGCCTGATGAGAACACATACATATGTACGCACCAACGTTTTTATATATTAAGACGCCGAAACTGAAATAAGTGAATGATTGATAAAACCGATCAAGACACACGGGTGTATGCTATAAGGATTTCGATGGACTGTTGGAAGTCCCATGTAACCGGTGTTTTTGAGTTGGTCAAATTCTAATGATTAAAATTTACATTTTGACACTTCACGTGTCTAGGTATGAAATAAAATAAAAACTCTATGATGTTCCTCCCAATTTCTCCAAAATTTGAAATGATATGATTGACTTTAGTATTTGTCGTTAGTAGTACTATCAAAGTCCTGTTACCAATTTTTAAACATTTTTTGAGCTAGCAATTACTGATTCAGAGGGGATGGGACAAATTTAATTTCTGCTCGCAGGAGTCATTTTTGAGTAAGAAAAAAATAACATCAAATTCTGTTATTTGATATTAACATTATGACACACCATTTCCCTTGGTATAAATTTTGAAAAAATAATTATTAGTTGATTCTTAAGTTGGAAAAAAATATAAAGACATTCAAATTACACTGGTTTGGTTATACATTTCGACATGTCAGATGCCTTGGTATAATTTTTCTGCCTAGTGTTAGGGCTTTCCCTTAAAAATGTTTTTCCAAATTTTATTAACATCTTTGTGTAGAGGGCATAATTGTACATTGTACATGTGTAGTAAAAATTTTAGTCCCTAGTTTACATATAGTTTACAAGATATTTTGCTTTAACTGAAAACTATGGACGGGCAACAATTTTAAAGTGAGATTAATACATAGGTATTTTTGGAACCCTAATAATGAAAAAAATATTGTATAGGTGTACTCGTATTATCAATATAGTAAAAGCAAGTATCGTTTTAAAAATTAGTTTAAAAATATATGATTATCTTGTCTCTTCAGCTAAAAAAGGGACATTTTTCTCCGAAACATGTTTTGGTTACCAAATATTTAATTAAATTTTAATATAATGGAAGAAAATTATACAGAAAAGATAAATCTTTACATATAAGATTTAATTAATGCATAATTTTATATTTAACAATTACTACATATCTACCACATATAATTTCTGTTGGTATAACAAAGTTTTTTATTAATGAAATAAACGTTGCAATGTAAATAATTGAGTTTTATTCATACAATTTCCATTAAATTCATATAACTTCAATCTGATAAAATATAAACGTTTGTTAAAATTAACAAGAAAACGTTAATTTTTTCCGGAAACAACTTTTATTATCTCATTTCATTTCAGTTCAGACCTTGTTGCATATTAATTTTTAGGTTTCCATAGAAAACTAGGAAACCTTATAGTTTGGTATACGGACCAATTTTCAATTTTTTTGACCCCCTTTCTATAGACTGAAACGTATATTAAAAAAATCACTTAATCCATTAAGTAGGATGTCTATAGATAGGTCTACTAAAATGCAATAAAAATGTTATATGACCTTTGATTTCAACTCTTCAGTCACGATATATTTGCGTTCAAAGTTGATATCAGAGCGTCCCCCCCTCTATTTTCTAAACTATCAATATAAAAAATTCAAGAATGTAGTTTTTAATTAGTACTTTCACTAAAAATTATAACGAACCTTGTCAATTTTTTTTATTATTTGGGCCCCCTTCCCATAGATTGAAAAGTGAACTCACATTTTTTTTCCACCTACCCTATTGAGTGAGGTGTCATTAGATAGGTCTCTTAAAATGCAACAAAATTTGTTAAATTACCTTTTGATTTAACCCTTCAGTCACGATATATTTGCATTGAAATGTCGTTATCAGAGCGTCCCCTCCTCCCCAAATGTCTAAACTATCTATTCAAAAAATCTGAAAAAAATTCAGAATTGAGCTTTGAATTAGTACTTTCACTGAAACGTAAATCGAACACTGTCAAAATTATTTTGGACCCCCTCCCATAGACTGAAAATTGTACTCAATTTTTTTTTCACTTACCCCATTGAGTGGGGTATCTTTAGATAGGTCTCCTAAAATGCAATGAAAAATGTGATGTGACCTTTGATTTCAACCCTTCAACACGATACATTTGCGTTCAAAGTCGATATCAGAGTGTCCTCCCTCTATTTTCTAATAGTCCAAGTAAATTAGATATTTTAGAAGAACAAATTCATAAAGTTTTGATACTTTGTCCACGAACTCTTAGTAGGGTTTGAAATAAGAGCCCGAAAAGTACCCACCTAAATCGTAGATGGAACATCCCCTTTCACGTAAAAAACTACCCCCGGAATGAAATTTATTCCAGTTTATCCCATTTTTCATCCGAACCGCTGTTCGGAGAAAATTTTTTTACAGGAATTAAAGATTTTACATAAAATTCTACGTAAAAAATGTTATGTTTACTATTCGGTTAATTCCCAGCCTACTCTCGCAATCGTTGCTCAAAGAGAAGGGTAGTTTTGTGAACGCAGCGAAAAATCGGCGTAACAATAGTTTTCAACATACATATTTCCAAAACGGCTGATTTTTCGTAAAAAATGATTATGATAAAAATTATAGAACTTAATCTTCTCTATGAGATCCATGCACCACGAATTTTTTCAAACGTTGTTCATTGATTTTTTTGCTCTTTTTCACAAATGTACATTCCATATTTTGTTGAGCTCTTGTCCATACAACCCATTGATTACAGCTTTTAACAAACTTTAATTTAGTAGTTTACCCTCGTAAGTCTATTCCACTAAGTTTTGTATATTTTTATTAATTTTATGTTGGCTTCTTGGATTAATTCCTCTTCGGGTGACGAATTTAGACAACCTTATCTATGGTAGTTGAAATACATGGTCAAACAGCGCAAACCAATTTTAATACAGCCGGATCGTTTCCAGCAACCCACTTGACAGTTCTGGTTAAATTTTTTAAAGATGTAAGGTAGACATTGTGCCTCTGTAGTGAAAATAAATGATAAAATGTTATTCGTTTTCATTTTAACCCTATTTTGTAGCGCCTATGATAACTGTCTGTCAAGATTTAGTTTGGTAAATTACCCAATAGGAATGTTATTGATAAACTCCATATATCGATGAGATAAAATTATGGCATGTTTCTATTGGACAACCAACTTATGAAACGAACTAATTTTTTGTGGATTTAAATATATTTCCTTTCGTGAACCATTCTACAATATTTTTCTTCCGAACCGTCATTCGAAGAAAAAAATATAGTAAGAATTAAAGGTTCTATATAAAATTCTGCGTAAAAAATGTCATATGTTCTATTCGGCTAATCCCCAGCCTACTCTCGCAATTGTAGCTCAAAGTGAAGGGTAGTTTTGAAAACGTAGCGAAAAATCTGCATAACATGATTTTTCACCGTAAATATATTCGTAACGGTGAACTTAACGTAAAAAATTATTATTATGAAAATTATAGAACTGAATCTCTTCTATGAGATTTATGTACTACGATTTTTATTTCAAACGTTTTTCATTGATTTTTTGGCCTTTTTTCACAAATGTACATTGTACACTCCATTTTTTTTTTACAAAATATAATACAATTTAAACAAACGATGCGTCCTTTTGAGATATTTTGAAAAAATACCGATTTTGAGGTACTATCTCCTTACCTTCTACACGATTTTGATGATTTTTATATGGGGTCATCTACTAGTCAGAACCAACAAAAAAAGTTTCATTAAAATCGGTCCAGTGGTTCATGAGTTAAGCGTGCGACAAAAATTCAGGGGACAGGCACACATACACATACGCACACACATAGACAACATATCTACTATATATAACGAAGTGCCCTGACTGACTCACAATCATTTTTTTGACCATTTCCACTCATCGGAGAAACTTGAAATTTGGTATATATATTCCTTGGGGGTAAAAAATAACAACTAGTGGGCCTTTTTTGAAAAAGTTTATAAATGGGGTAACAAGGGGCCCCCAAATTTTCAAAAAAAAAGTTAGAATTTTTTTATTATTTTTTTTATATTCCTTGGGCGATATAATGTAAGGTTCAAATTTCAGATTTAAAAAAAATGAAAAAAAAAGGAAAAAAAAAGTTTTGATGTAAAAAAGTATCAAAACGAAAACCGATATTAGATTTTTTTAATTTTTTTCAAATACTTTGGTTAATTGACAACCATGAACCCGTGTCTGATTTTTGAAAAAGATATGTTAAAGAGGAGAAAATAAACAAAATACGTTTACATATAATGCGCTTTAAGCATTTACTAAATTAATTGCAAATGTCGTAACTATGGATACATTGTATTTTATTGATTATTTTAAAAAAATTTAAATGTCAGTGGCCATTTAAAATTTTGAAGTGAACAATAAAATATAACAAAAAAGAAATATAAAGAACATAACGAATGAAAAAATATGCAGAACTCTAATGTAATATATAATTAAAATTTTCATAAATAAATTTGACAAAAAAATTGAAGACAAACAATTACAGCATTCGAATGACTAACATTCGGCATAACATAGGTAATACATTAAAATTTAAAACTTAAAGTTATTGATATATCAATATTTTTACCTACATAGGTATTTTAAATATCAGAAGTATTTATTTAATTAACAATTAACATTGACGTAATTTTAAATGATATTTTTTTAATTGTTAGCATTTGTACATCTGTTAAGTATCCACATTTACTTATCTATGTATGCAAGCATCTGTGCATCTGTACCAATCTGTATATCATACATCTAAAATGTCAATGTGTATCTACTGTGCTCTAACTTTTAAATAGTTGAACTGATTTCAAATGATTTATTGCGAAATGTTCGAAATTATTTTTAATATTCATAAAATGTTATTTCAAATCATGTAAGTATATACAATATATTTAAAAGTCAGCATTATTCCATTATCATAAAAAAGTAATTATCATCTGTAGGCTTTCATGGCTGTTCATATATGAACTTTGGTTTCCGAACTGATGTCAACGTTTAAATGTTTTTTTGTTGCCGTTGTCCATATGAACATATGTATGGCTTGATGTTTCGACTTCCATGTCGGAGTATTTTTCATATAAGACTAAAGGTATGTGTAATACAGGGTGACAGATTAAGAGTAACCCATTCTTAATTAATAATATCGAAATAAGTAATCACTTAGGGTGCGTTCCAGATGGCACTTGTAACGTTACGATCGTTGATTACATCGTTCCGTTTGGCGTTTGAAACGATCATGACGTGTCAAATATTCTGAATGATGCAATTGTAAGAACCAATGAGTGTCAGTAAAAGCCAGAAATTAAACCGGATATATCTGATACAATTCCTTATACGTATATACCAAAGTTGTAAACAACGGAGTTAGCGGACATCTGTCAGGAGAGTAAGTCCCTCCTTTTTTATAATTTAATTAAATATCCTTAAGATTCTTTGTTTACCGGGGTTCATATTTTTCATCGTTGAAATGATTTGCATTATTTTGTGATTGTTGCAGAAATCAAAATTTGCATTTTACAATAATTTCTACAATCAAAATTATTTCTATGCCGGATAGTTAAAATATTAAAAAAAAAACTATTATAATAATGTTTTTTAACTGTGATATTTTTCTTTGTTCTGTATTATTTTTAGTTTTTAACGAGTTAAAATTAAAAAAATTACCAAAAAAAACATTTATTTTATCAGTTAATACGATAAGGAGTTAAAACTAACAGGGAATTGCTTAAGAGGTCCACGTGCGTTACTTTCCTTCAATAACAATTTCACCGAAGAACCTCATTATGTTCTGATGAAGGAAGTATTCAGTCAAACATTTGGTGTTCCTAACCACCACCCGAAGAACCAGCCGTTCTTCAATAATGTTTACACATTCAGTGTTTTGGATAATCGTATATGGTTCAGGAACTTCCAGATACTGTCAGAAGACGGCGCTTTGGCTGAAATAGGGTCCAGATTCATCCCTGGAACGCACCCTTAGTGGGCCTAATTTTAACTATCAAATCTTTTGTGAACCTTAAAGTTTTTGTAAAAATGGTGTTATGGCCGATTGATGGTTTTCGACAGACGAGTAACACAAATTCTGTTTATTCCTCTCGCCAAGAAATTGGAAATGCGCTTCGTTGCTCATAATTATGATGTTAACAAAATTATTCCCTCTATCTAAAATCCAACGACTGAAATCCAAACATGTGTTTAAGTCATTTGGAAAAAGTTTTTGAGCGTTTTGCCATTTGTATGGATGAAAGTGTAAATCTTTCTTCAAAATTAGATTTGATTGATTAAAATTTGCTTCAATCCTGTTTGTTTTTCTTCTCCGATTCGCTTCCAATTGTCTTGCGATTTGAAGCCACGGGAACATTTAATTGTTGTCGGAACCACCACTGAGTCTGAATAATTTAATTGGTTAAGGTTAACAAAAGATTTTACAGTTAAAATTAGGTTCACTAAGTGATTACTGTTTTCGATATCATTAATTAAAAATGGGTCACTCTTAATTTGTCACTCTTTATATTAATTTGAAACATTTTTAATTCTATAGTTATGGCGTAAAAGTTATAAAACATTTTTTTACCGTTGTCGTATCAAAAACAAATGTGATATAAGAATGTAATATATTTTTATACGACAAGAGTTTAAAACATATCAAACAAAAACACTACGCCAATCGTTCATACTTAGGATACACCAACATGTCAAGGCGAAATTCAACATTAAATTAAAAATTTAATTATTTGTTGATCTGGAAATTATTATATTCCAATATTAGAAGTAAATTTTTTAATGAGAGTTTCGAGTTATATAGGTTATAGTTAGGTGACATCGATAGAGAAACCATAGATGTGAACGGATTTTGATTTATCGAGATTCGACTTATAATAATGTGTGTATTTTTTTAAAATTAAATAATTTGGTGTGAATTTTGTTTTAAATTAAAATTTTGACAATAATTAACTTGGAAATTACTGTATTCCAATATAGATATAATTGAACAGAAAAAAAATTAAATAATTTTTACTTTAGAGATTAAATTTATAAACCCGAGTAACACCGGGTCCAAAGCGTTAGTTATGTAAGGATTCCTTCATATTCATAAAGATACAAAATAAGTACATATCATGCTGCGGGGACATATCTTATAGAAAATCGGAAGGCTCTGTAACGCGGAGACTTTGTATGAACTTGATTTCTGGGCTGTTATCCATGATATTGTATTAAAAAACTTGAAAATTAATTGATTCCAATATAGAAATACTTTAATTGAAAAAAATTATTACAGAATCTTTACATTACAGATTAAATGTATATACTCGAGTAACACCGGGTCCAGCGCGCTAGTTTTACTATATTTTGATGATAATTTTTACTAAAAAATCTTCTCTATGTAAAATAATAGAATGCGCGTTTGTGAAAAATGGGCAAAAAAATCAATGAAAAACGTTTGAAAAAAATTCGTGGTGCATGGATCTCATAGAGAAGATTAAGTTCTATAATTTTTATCATAATCATTTGTTACGTAAAATCAGCCGTTTTGGAAATATGTATGTTGAAAACTATTGTTACGCCGATTTTTCGCTGCGTTCCCAAAACTACCCTTCACTTTGACCAACGATTGCGAGAGTAGGCTGGGAATTAACCAAATAGTGGACATGACATTTTTTACGTAGAATTTTATGTAGAACCTTTAATTCCTGTAATATTTTTTCTCCGAACAGTGGTTCGGATGAAAAATGGGAAAAACTGGAATAAATTTCATTCCGGGGGTAGTTTTTTACGTGAAAGGGGATGTTCCATCTACGATTTAGGTGGGAACTTTTCGGGCTCTTATTTCAAACCCTACTAAGAGTTCGTGGACAAAGTATCAATCAAAGTATCATGTGCATATCAAATGCAAGTTAAATATGATATTAATAAAGCATAACTTTCGGTTGAATTTTTTGTAATAAAAAAATTAATGTTAAGAATACGTAATGTAAAATAATAATAATTATATTTTTTTAATTGATAAATGGTAATAAATAAATAAGTTTTTTTATATCATTTAACATATTTGTTGCGACAACGTCATAACTCAAAAATTGTGATTTTACAGGAGACACGTTTAAAGTTTTGAATTGGTATAACTTTATATGATAATTTTCAAATAAATGTGTGCTCTCTCGTAGATACTTAAAGAAGCTCAGATATGTTTTTTTTTGTTTCGATAAAAAATACAGCTAGTTTTATATATAATAACCATGACCCCGACTAATTTGAGCGAATAATACATAGCAAATAAGCCATTTAATTTTAATATTCTAAACATATCTAGTATCAGATAATTTATTCATAAGATACAATTTAGCATGCCTGATAAACAAATACGGCAGTTGAGAGCGAAAAGGATCAAATAAAATAAATTAACTCGAACGAGTAGTATTGTTCGTAGAGCTATCTATTCGCTAACGTGTTGAACGGCATTGACGCTACTAATAAAGCGACCTGAGGTATCTATAGACAGGCCTGGACAACGACGAATCTTCTAGATGTTTAATCCTCCGTTAACTTTCTAAATTAGAGTTTGTGCAATTCAGCAGTAATTTTACTGTGATATGAACGTATCATACCTGTGTAGGGGAAAGTAGGGTAGATTCGTACAGTTTTTACTTTTAAATAAATAAACGAGAAACTAACTGATTCATCAAATTGCTTATTGTGGTACTAAATAACCAGTATACGTAGTTACAAAACTAGAGTATATAAATGGTGGCACGATGTAACAAATTCAAGTAATAAGGACTTTTTGAAAAATATGGAAATCGTACAAATTGTTCTATAGTCTGGGCACATATATACACAGTGGGGAACCTCCGTACATGAGAAAAATAAAGGCAAAAATTATTGAAAATATTTATTTATTATCAAACGTAATTACATTTATTGGAACCACTGACAAATAACAATAAAATTTTTGTTATAATGGAGATTTATAATTAAATTAACGTTATAATAATTAAATATTAAATTAGTATTAAATCTTTGTTCAAAATAAAATAACTGCTTCTTTATTCCGTCATTCTGAGATCAATTTCAATCTTAAAATGAAAAACAATACTTAAGTAATATTTAAAGTATTACTGTAGGATGAAGACAACAATTTCTTCATTTGAACAAATTTTTCTAAGAAAATATGTTTTCTTGGTTTGAATAATCTTTTCTATCCATGCATGGGGTACAATCGTACAGTACGAATGTGCCCCATACCTATATGTACGAATGTACCCCACAGCGTGCGAACCAACATTTTATTTTTTTATTTTAAATCTATAAAAAACTCGCAAATACTGCTAAAATAAAGAATAATCTAATTGTATGTCATGCTTATTAACGGTAATAAATTATTTACATATTTCATCGAAAATTACGAATGATAGGAGATTTCAAAGTTACGTGAAAATTTTACTTACGTAAAGCAAAAACACAATACGTCGTATTGCACCGCCGTCTTAATTCATGGGCGAGTGGACGCATGCGTACAACTCACGCACAAAAAGATGAAATCGTAAACGTGTAAGATAGTCTACATTTAGCTACTGTATGTATCAACCCCACTTTCCCCTACCTGTTATTTTAATGTATTTGGTCTAGAATGAAACCAAGTCAAAATCTTTCTACATGGAATTTGTCATTAAAACATATTCCTCCCTCTAAATCTGAACTTATCTTTAACAAAATACTTTTATAACTATATATAGTTCTATATGTCCTGGAAGTTGCACCAGCCAAATCAGCCCAATCAAATAAAAGTACTTGGGGTTTTTCTTACTTTTTTTTACTGATTTATTACCACTAAAGATATTTTATTACCAATTCCGGTATCGAGTTACGGCCGTGTGATCTAGATTCGTCCGTAAGCTACACCAGCCATAGTGTTTCATGTGTTCATTTTATGCGTTCAGAATGAAACCTATGTCATTTTTTATTACTTTTTTTTACTCTCGAACGAAACCAAGAAAACAAAAAAAAAAATTTTTTCAACCCTTAAACCAAAATATTAACTTTTAAGACAAAAATTAGAAAGCGTTAAATAATAACTATATAATAAATTAAATATATCAACTATCTAGAACAGTGGTTCCCAAACTTCTTTGGTCGCTGAACTCCTACAGGTTTTTTCATAATTTGAAGGGCACTTATCCTAAAAATAATTTTTTTACCGATTTTACTCATTTCAAATAAAAATAAAAATCTTTAAAAATTATAAAACAATTTATTACCCCAGCCCAATCAACTTAAATGTATCCATACATGTTGTTTTATATCTAGATAATAATATTATGATAGAAATAACAGTTTGGTGATGGCCAGTAATTTTTTTTGCCGATTTAAATTATTTCCACTAAAAAAAATCCTTAAAACGTCCAACACAATTTATTACCCCCATCCCAATCAACTAAAATGTATCCATACATGTTGTTTTATATCTAGATTATAATATTATAATAGAAATAACAGTTTGCTAATGGCCAGTAATTTTTTTTTACCGATTTCATTTATTTCAGATAAAAAAAATCCTTAAAACGTCCAAATTATTAATTACTCACAGCCCAATCAACTAAAATGTATCCATGTATGTTGTTTTATACCTAGATATAATAACAGAAATAACAGTTTAGCGATGGCCAATAATTTTTTTTTACCGATTTTAAATTATTTCAACTAAAAAAAATCCTTAAAACGTCCAATACAATTTATTACCCCCAGCCCAATCAACTAAAATGTATCCATGCATGTTGTTTTATATCTAGATAATAATATTATAATAGAAATAACAGTTTGGTGATGGCCAGTAATTTTTTTTACCGATTTCAATTATTTCAAATAAAAAAAATTCTTAAAACGTCCTAATTATTTATTACTCCCAGCCCAATCAACTGAAATGTATCCATACATGTTGTTTTATACCTAGATAATATTATTATAATGGAAATAACAGTTTGGTGATGGCCAATAATTTTTTTTTACCGATTTAAATTATTTCAACTAAAAAAAATCCTTAAAACGTCCAACACAATTTATTACCCCCAGCCCAATCAACTAAAATGTATCCATACATGTTGTTTTATATCTAGATAATAATATTATAATAGAAATAACAGTTTGGTGATGACCAGTAATTTTTTTTACCGATTTAAATTATTTCAACTAAAAAAAATCCTTAAAACGTCCAAATTATTTATTACCCCCAGCCCAATCAACTAAAATGTATCCATTCATGTTGTTTTATACCTAGATAATAACACTATAATAGAAATAACCGTTTAGCGGTTGCCAATAATTTTTTTTACCGATTTTACTCCTTTCAAATAAAAATAAAAATCTTTAAAAATTCTAAAACAATTTATTACCCCAGCCCAATCAACTTAAATGTATCCATACATGTTGTTTTTTATCTAGATAATAATATTATAATAGAAATAACAGTTTGGTGATGGCCAATAATTTTTTTTTACCGATTTCAATTATTTCAAATAAAAATAATCCTTAAAACGTCCAAAACAATTTATTACCCAAGCCCGATCATCTAAAATGTTTCCATACATGTTGTTTTATACCTAGATAATAATATTATAATAGAAAAAACAGTACGGTGATGACCAATAATTATTTTTTCTACAACCGCGTAAAAAAGTAGGCTTTTTCATCGACATTTCAGTGTGTAAAGTAGTACTTTTGCGCTCGCCGTGCGTAAAAAGTTTTTTCACGCACGGCGAGCGCAAAAGTGTTACCATAGTAACACATACATTTTTATATTTTTTTACGATTAATGAACTTTATAAATTTTAATACTATTGTATTATAGTATTAATTAAACAAATTACTAAAATTTAAGCACTATATTAATTATTATAATGAAAAAAAATATTAATAAAATTAAATCAATTATAAACAATACCTTAAGGTTTTTTTCTTGGTACAATTCATGGCATTATGTATAATTTTCATACATCAATTTAGATTTTGCAGATAGTAAATTTAAAATTTCAGAACTTGCAGCTTCTGATATCTCTGGCGGTGCACACTTATGTTCTTTCTTAGTATCACCACTTATCCATTTTATATTATAGAATAACATGAAACACATTTGAATGAAAATAGAACTGTCAAAAATTTTGACCAAAGCTTACTAGAGTTGAATTTTAATATTCATATAGCAAAATACAAAGTATATAAATTAATTATTATATTATATTATTGTTAATATTATATAATAAATAGGGTTGTAGAAAAAATATTGTGTGCACCTCGGGTGTAAAATGTGTTTTTCGCACTCGAGTGCTGGCGCCTCGACTAACAAACGTTCACACTCGTGCGAAAAACTATCATTTTACACCTTAGATACACAAATAACTATTTTAACCATTTTCAATAATTTCAAATCAAAAAAAAAATCCTTAAAACGTCCAATACAATTTATTACTCCCAGCCCAATCGACTGAAATGTGTTCAGAAATGATTTACTATGTCCTCCTAATATGATTATAAAATAACTTACAGTATAGCGGTGGCCAATAATTTTTTTTTACCGATTTCAATTATTTCAAATAAAAAAAATCCTTAAAACGTCCAAACCAATTTATTACCCCCTGCCAAATTAACTGAAATGTGCTCAGAAATGATTTACTATGTCCTCCTAATATTATTATAAAAGAACTTAGTTTTTATTTTTATTTTACAGCTTAGCGATGGCCAATATTTTATTTACCGATTTAAATTATTTCAACTAAGGATTTTATTTACTGGCCATCTCCAAACTGTTATTTCTATTATAATATTATTATCTAGATATAAAACAACATGTATGGATACATTTTAGTTGACTGGGCTGGGGGTAATAAATTGTGTTGGACGTTTTAAGGATTTTTTTCAGTTGAAATAAATTAAAATCGGTAAAAAAAATTATTGGCCATCGCTAAACTGTTATTTCTCTTATTATATTATTATCTAGGTATAAAACAACATGTATGGATACATTTTAGTTGATTGGGCTGGGGGTAATAAATAATTTGGACGTTTTAAGGATTTTTTTTACTTGAAATAATTGAAATCGGTAAAAAAATTTACTGGCCATCACCAAACTGTTATTTCTATTGTAATATTATTATCTAGATATAAAACATGTATGGATACATTTTGGTTGATTGGGCTGGGGGTAATAAATTGTATTGGACGTTTTAAGGATTTTTTTAGTTGAAATAATTTAAAATCGGTAAAAAAAAAATTTTGGCCATCGCTAAACTGTTATTTCTGTTATTATATTATTATCTAGGTATAAAACAACATACATGGATACATTTTAGTTGATTGGGCTGGGAGTAATAAATAATTTGGACGTTTTAAGATTTTTTCTTATCTGAAATAATTGAAATCGGTAAAAAAAAATTACTGGTCATCAGCAAACTTTTATTTCTATTATAATATTATAATCTAGATATAAAACAACATGTATGGATACATTTTAGTTGATTGGGCTGGGGTTATAAATTGTTTTGGACGTTTTAAGTATTTTTTTTTATTTGAAATAATTGAAATCGGTAAAAAAAATTATTTTTAGGATAAGTGTCCTTCAAATTATGAAAAAACCTGTAGGAGTTCAGCAACAAAAGAAGTTTGGGAACTACTGTTCTAGATAGTTGATATATTTAATTTATTATATAGTTATTATTTAACGCTTTCTAATGATTTTTGTCTTAAAAGTTAATATTTTGGTTTAAGGGTTGAAAAATTTTTTTTTTTTGTTTTCTTGGTTTCGTTCGAGAGTAAAAAAAAAGTAATAAAAAATGACATAGGTTTCATTCTGAACGCATAAAATGAACACATGAAACACTATGGCTGGTGTAGCTTACGGACGAATCTAGATCACACGGCTGTAACTCGATACCGGAAATGGTAATAAAATATCTTTAGTGGTAATAAATTAATTAAAAAAAAGTAAGAAAAACCCCAAGTACTTTTATTTGATTGGGCTGATTTGGCTGGTGCAACTTCCAGGACATTAGTTCTATACGAGTACTATAATATATAACCTTAACCACAACACATGTTTCGAATACATAAGTAATTCATAAAATAGAGGACTCTTTGAGGTTTTTATAATATATTTAACTCTGAACCCAGCTTGTTTAAATTGAATCAGCGCAAGCGTACCAGATTTATTCCATTTTTGTGCTGTATAAATGTACCTTAATTCGGCGCTGTTGGTCGACTGTAATTGTCGATGCAGCACAACCTGCTCGATTCCCGAAGTGCTCCAGATTCAATTATTGACTTAAACGGTTACACAGTCTGAATAACTAAGAATTTGTTTGTATTGTTAAATACGCTACTATTTATATATGTACATTCGCCACGTGTATCAACTGCGTCTAATCTCTTTGCGTATAGATTGAAGTGAAATAAGAAATGTAAGGAGTTAGATGAGGATTTAAAGGCGCACATAAAATTAAGAGGACCTATCTTTTACTTATTTTTTACTCATGAGCTTAAACAATATACTACTTTTTTGGACACTTTTTCAACTTTCACTATGTTGCTTAAGACGGACGCCTATGGCACAAAATCACGGAGGTGGCGATTTGCTATGGCAGCTCATAAAATGATAAAAACGTTTTTTATTGTTTAAAATAAATACATCAAATTCATCGTATTGTTCAGTTTTAATTTCACCTAAATTAATTTACTTCGAAATTCAATATTTTAACACATTAAAATTAAAAATAAGTAGCAAAAGTCATCAAGGGAACGTGTCCGTAAATACGTAATACGAAAACAAAAGCAACCCGTACGTATAGAAAATTTTTTTTTTTACGCTTTTTACGTTCTTTTAAGCTTTATTCATTGTTCTACAAAACTATATTTTCAACTGGCATTAATAATATAATTAATTCCAAATCCAAAATTAGTTAAAAGTTTGTCCGCCAATAAACGCATCATATCAGTGAACGGAACAATAATTTAACGAAAACGTTCCTATGAACAATTTTAGGTGCTGTTAGCAAGCAATCGTGTTAGATAATTCAGTATTAATGACTGTCAATCATTTTTCTCCGGAAAAATTATTACGATTAAAGTGGTAAGTACCTTTTGATTCAGTATTTAAATACCGTACCTCAATACAGCATCATAAAGGGAACGCATTTAATTGTTTTAAAATGATTAATGATATCGAAGTACATTTCTCTAAAACTATTGTAATCCGCTGTTCATTGACCATGAAAAGGTGTATCCAAAATGGCGGATGCTTATACCACCGCGCGTTTATTTAAAAAAGTCATCAAGGGAACCGTCATTCGGGGAACGTTCTTCGATATTAAACGCGTTCCCTTAATGATTGTGACGTCTTCAGAATAATGTCTGTAATTGATATTTATAATTTAATAAGTAATTAAGGCTTATTTGATATACACATTTAAATAAATTTGAAATATCTATTTGTAATTTCGATATTATTTTAAGCTCATTTGTCAATATTTCTGTTTTTCTGGCCTAATCATTGAAATAACGGTTAGACAGATTTTAGTAGAACTTTTATTGGAAGGCAGAGTATTTTAGGAATGGTGATTTAGATACACATACATTATTGTGACATATTCGATATTAAGGAAACATAGTAGTCATTCAGTGAACGTTACGTCACCACCAAAAAGTAGATAAACCAAAACAATTAACTGGCTTTCTTATTCTTACCAAAAAAGTTTAAAAAGTTGATAAACATTAATATTTCTTTGAATCTAAAGGTAATTCAATACAGATATCCAAAAATATTTTGCCTGAGAATGACATTAAAGTTTAAAATATATAATTTTACCTTATACATTACTAGTTTTTGTTGTAATACTTTAATAAACTAAAAAAATTACATGTTTTTAATTTTTTATGATTTAACACATGCCTAAATATTGTATTAATTTTTTTTAAATGTTCCCTTAATGATGTTTCTCTTTTATTACTCTTATTTCAACAATTTATATTTCTTAGCTTGCTCCTTTTAAATAATGTTTAATCACTAGTGTTGCAATGATCTTAGCGATTTTTTAAAGTTATAACATGAAATTATTTTCATCAAAAACTCAAACTTGAAATTCGCCACCTCCGTGATTTTGTGCCCTATGCGGAAATTCGTCAGTTAAATTGATGTACTGGTTGAAGATTTTAATCCGTTTGTAATATTTATAAAATATAAAATATTTGCATATCTTTTAAATGATTGTATGCTGATCAAATTTCAAATAATAAAAAAGACTGGCAAATGCGAGTCGAACTTGCGCGCCGAGGGTTCCGTACCATTGTATAAAACTTAATTATTGACAACAGTTAATTACGTAGACAATAGACCCGATTCACATGACGTCTTTGTGTGTAGCTGTCTTTACATAGGTGCTGTATGAAAGAAACTGCAAAATTAAGTTTGCCACGCAACGATTCCACATAGAATTAGAAATAAATAATTTTCAGATTTTGTTGTGTTTATTAATGACTTTCAAAAACATTTACGTTATCACATTTTACAGTGGGATGAAATTCAAAAATCTTGGTCAAAAATATATTTACATCAACATCATACAATAGTTTCGCATATAATGGGATTTATCATTTAATGTCTATCTATTTATCACCATACAGAATGACCCATTTTAAGTCTCTCCTCCTTTAACTTTTTATGCTGAACGTTTTGGGGGGGACATCGATATACTATGGTTAATTTTTCTTTATGTGGCGTATTTTTAATGCAGATTTTATACTATACAGGGTGATTCGGCACAGTGCCAAACTTGAACAGTAAATTAAGAAAAATATTTTAAGCAAAAAACATTATATGAACATGTGTCCAGAAATTTTTTGTGAGGGGGTATAGCCCTCCAATTTTTAAAGTATTTTCCCCGAAAAGAAGCATTTTGACGTCTTTTAAACCCTCTAGAAAGAGTCAGTTTTGGTTAAATTCAGTTTATGTGGTCCCAATCGATTCGTCTGTGTGTCCCTAACAATCCCATCATCGATTTAGATTTTGAGATAAATTGAAAAAAAGGTTGGAAACGGGGTTTTCACCCTTCAACCCCATTTTTAAGGGTTTGCACCACTTTTCTCCAGTCCGGGTTATTTTTTGCGAATTCTACGCCCCAAAATCTATAATAATCAACCATAAAATTGCTTGCCCCTAAAAGTTCGTTTTTTCGTACTTTTCACTGTTTCCTTGACTGGACTTATAAGATTTTTCGATTTTTTTCTAACTTTTTGAGCTTTTGGTATACTGTTACACTCACTGTTGTGAATTCTGATCGTTTGTTTTTTGTTATTTTGCATTGGAAACGGTCCGCAGAACTGATGTTTATCCATTGATTGTATTCGTCTGGAAGCACATGTTATATAACCCCAGGTATTATATAACAACTCAAAATCTTCAAACATCTGTTTTCTATAGATCATTTTAGGTAAAGAGATTGTATTTTGTATGACAGTTGTTTTTGAAATGTTTTATTTATATTCTGTGTAAAAAATATATGGAATGTAACTCAACCCTCTTCGATTTTCATACATATTTATTGTCTTTGTAGTTGTTTTGTAATTGTTTTTTTTTTATAATATTTGATTACAATGGAAAGTTCTTTATCATAATTTTATGTAACAGTTACGAAAAAAATTTGTTTGTTTATCAACATTCGGTATATTGTATATAATAAAACTGCCATTATTGTATATATGTATTAGGATTTTTTTTTTTTTTTTTCGGTTCTACAGGCTTATGTTTTAGCTGTGGATCAAAAGTTAATTGTCCCAAAATTCAGACTCATAGATCAAACCTGTGGACGGCGCAATCTGAGTCTTTTTCCCATTTGATTAACATGGGAAAAATTACTTTTTTACTTACGCGTGAATATCTCGTTGATAAATTTTTTTTTTGAAAATTTCTCAGGGGAATATTTTGTAGAGAATTAAGTGCTCAATTCATAAATCCAATAAATTTTAAGAAATGTTTATTTAAAAATTATCATAAAAATTGGATTTTACTTTTTATGATAATGTTTAAACGAACATATCTTTTAAAATATTCGATCTATGAATTGAGTACTTGGGATCTTTTTTGTAAGAAATTTAATTCTCTATGATATGCTGCTATAAGAAATTAAAATAAATAAATTTTTCAACGAAATATTCACGCATAAGTAAAAAAATAATTTATTCCATGTTAATCAAATGGGAAAAAGACTCGGTTTGCGCCATTCACAGGTTTGATCTATGAGTCTGAAATTTTGGGACAATTAACTTTTAATCCAAAGCTAAAAATAGGCCTGCGGGACCGAAAAAATAAAAATTAAAAAAAATTAAAAAAGCACCTTAATATGTATGACATATGTGTATGTATATATGCTATTATTTGTATATATGGGTTGTTTTAGTAAAATACAATGCAAAAGGGGTACTAAAGGCAAAAATGTAAAATATGTGTAATTCGAGACTAAAAATAAAAAGGATAACGTTTTTATAAACTAAAGACAGAAAAGACAGTTTGAGTGTCTCACACTAACTATTGATTTAACCAATTAGAACCCTATACTCACAATTCAAGTTATCTCTGTAAAAATATGTGAATCTGTTCTTTTTTATTTACCAGTATGAACACATGAAACGTTTTGTGATGAATTGGTAGACGATTCGTCCGCCGATTCGTCGCATGGTTCACATAGGGTCGATCTAGACCACTGGTTCCCAAACTGCGGTCCTCGGCTCCCTTGGCGGTATTTGGGAGATCAAAGGGAGCCCTGGTGGCTCTGGGTGTAGTTGGGGAGTCCCGAAAGGACAAAAGGGGGTCTTTTTAATATTATAAAATTTTATAAAACCCTTTATTACACAATGTACATTTATAATTTGTTTCGTCGTTTGATTCATGAAAGTGACTCTTCGAAGTTCATAGTGACCACAAGTACCAAAAAATAACCAAAAAAATTATACCAAATGAAACTAACATTTGAATATCAAATTCTTTGTAGTTTTTTGTGTTTTAAAAATAAATACTAGGTGTACCACAAAGTCAGTTTCGCTTTGTCTGGCAAACTTTAATAACATATATTGAATTATAATATTTATCCGGCATTTCAACACTAAATTTCCATTCTTCAGTTTTTACGATCAGCCAGTCCAAAATGTAATTTTTTTAACAACAATTCATTAGAAAACGCGATTTCTTATTGGTACTTCTAGTTATAATTATAATTTTATATTATTATGTTTTTATATATTACTAGTAGGGCCTATGGTCAAAATTCGACCAATATTTTACCTGCCTTAACGGCAACATATAAACATGATTTTTTTGCATATCTATGGCACAGTATCTTTTGAATGACATAAGTTTCATTCACCTCCTTTTATAATAAATACTAAAAAAACGTACGACAATTTTATATTATTATTATTTAACACTAGATACCTGTAAGTATACTGATCTAGACCATAGGTGTCCAACCTTTTGAACCTCCCGGGCCGCATAGCAAAATTTTTTTTTATTAGGGCCGCAGATATAAAACTGAGGACCTTTTTTTTTTTTTTTTAGTCGTGTCAATTTCAATTCCTAATTTTACTGTAAATTTATATATATAAATAAAGAGTTAGATTACGAAGACCTTTTTTTTTTTTTTTTTTAAGTCGTAGATACTATTTTCTCTCTACATTTATTATCATAAACTTTTTTATTTTTTTAAATTATGCTCGCGGGCCGCACCAAGGGTCTACGAGGGCCGCATGAGGCCCGCGGGCCGCGGGTTGGACAAGCTTGATCTAGGCCATAGGTTCCCTAACTTATTTGGCTCACTACCCCCTTTTCAGCTACAGAAAATCACAAGGCTCCCCTGATAATTTACATTTTTAGTAGTGAACATTTTTTCAGATATGTGCAATAGTACATTAATGTACAGTACATACCTGTCTAGTATAATAATATAATTTTGCATATAAATATATATGTAAGTTTGTAGTTTATTATTTGCAATAATATTTCTGCAAAAACTTCAAAAGTATTTTTTTTAATTTCAAACAGGTAATTTGGAAATAAAACTATTTGGAAAAAATTTACAAAGATATTTAAAAAAATAAAATAAAGACATGTAAATGTATACTGCTTACTTAATTATTAATTATTATTAAAAGAGAAAAAAAAGTTTTTCAATGTAAAGGATGAATTTGGTGTTTTGCCTGTAATGAAATAACACCATACTTCAAATAATCGAATAAAATAATGAAACTTATGTCATTCAAAAGGTACTGTGCCATAGATGTGCACAAAAAATCATGTTTGTATGTTGTCGTTAAGGCAGGTAAAATAAAGTTAACATACACACATGATTTTCCCTCTCGCTGTTTGTTTATTTCTCCTCGCATCGTTCAACAGCATATAACGCGGCAAAAATAAATAGTTTTGGGTTTCTGTCAAATGTAGAGAATGCGTATAGAGATTTCAATTCGCGTTCAATTGCAGTGTTTTTATTTGGAAATTTTTGTCGTAAAAGCTTTTACGCTTGATAATAGAAAATGGAGTAAGTTTCCAATTTTTAATTTATTCATTTTTAATTATAGGTTAGGTTAGGTTAGATTAGATACTGTGTATAAAAAAAATCATGAGTGAAACAAATTAGAAACGTACATTTGTAATAAAGGATTTTATAACATTTTATAATATTAAAAAGGCCCCCTTTTGTCCTTCCGGGGCTCCCTAAGTTCACCCAGAGTCACCAGGGCTCCCTTTGATTTCCCCAATACCGCCAAGGGAGTCGAGGATCGCAGTTTGGGAATCAGTGATCTAGACTATCGAGCCGGTCTCGATACGGTCTCGCTCCAGTCAACTATTCAGTATTAGTCCGGACGTTACGAACTTTTCATCTGCACTTTTTGATAGAAGCATGAAAATTGGTATAGTTATACATTAAACCTTCCTCTACAAAACTAGAAACGGCGACATTTCAAAAACCCGTGTGGTCCCTTTTTTAGGGGCAATAATATCTCCGCGGATTTAGTTTTTCTTATTTATCTCGCAAATGGTTATCCGGACAACACAAATAGAAGACACCCATAATAATGTTTATTAGATTCTAAACAAAAGTTGTTGTTATAAATTTTACGATAAGAGTCACCGTTGTCGTATAAATGGGGGTTAAAATTATGAGAAAATTTGAGCGCGCGGTAAAACTTGCGTTCATGCTCAAATATCTCGTAAATAGGTTTTCTCACGAGAAAAATTAATAGGACAAATATTGTAATTGAATGACAGATTTACATATCTGATAGAGAATTGTCTGCTCTTTAATGAATCGTTAGTATAACTATTCAAGAATATGTGGTCAAAATTTCAAAGCAAAATTCCCATTAGTTCGAATGCAATGAGCACTTAAGTGACCGCCCGTCGGTTCTGTGAAGAAGCGCACGGTAATTATAACGTTATTTCAAACGCGTTTTTCTCGAAACGACTTTTTTTCGACTAGCGTACATTCTAGCTCAAAAAGTTATTGATCAATCGTTCTGAAATTTGGTGTAGATATTCTTTATTCAATTCCACGTAACATGAACCAAATTCGGGGATTATATTGTTATTAAAAATATATTTTTTTATGCAAGAAAGATGAAAAATATAGTATAAAAACATGACATTGTGTTCAAACACCTCAAAAACATGCAATTTTCAATTTGTTTGATCAAAATTAGGTTCATATTCTTAGAAAATATGTTTTTAATGAAAAAAAAAAATCCTGATGATTACATATAAAAATTGCGACGTCAGGGATGTACGCCAGCCAAATGCTCGGATGGCAATCGCCCATGGACTGCACGCGGTAACTCCACTATTTCCGGCGGAAATCGTTTGAAAAAATTTTAAAGTGTACTTGAAAACATAAATAAAATATCCTCCAAGTTTAAACAATTTGTGATTATTCCTTCCTGGTTAAAAAAAATCATGAAAAACAGCAAAATTTCGACCTCATAAACTGGGTTCCCCCCTTAAAAAGTGCAGAGATTAGGCGAAATATCGCTCTTAACGTCCGAACTATATAGTAATACTGTATCGGAACGTGATTGGACCGAGACCTGAGCGATACCTATAGTGTAAATGATTGAATTGTTTATTGAGAGACCGACTCGATAGTCTAAATCGACCCTTAAAATCAATTGAACTGTACCACACGGCAGCGCTGCAGGCCCAACGAAAGTGTTTTCTGGCGTCGAATGATTTTATTGTTTACTATGAATTGATATTATTGTTATATTTTACAATTGTGATATTATAATTATTAACAACGTATTGTCAGATAATTTTAGCAGTGTGTACAGTATTTATAGTAGTCTATCATTTACTTTAAGAACATTAAAAAGCTTATTTAATATTTTTACTGATGCCACCACTGCTTTAAATGACAAATAAATTCTAAGTAACTTCTGTTAAACAAAACAATCGTTAACTGCAAAAAATGTTTCGTCGTCAAAGAAGAACATCGTAAATACATTTAATTCTTGTTGTTGTGGTATTTATCCGAGTTCGTAAAGAAAATTACCATAGATACATCAAACAATATGTTTACACGCATTATTGTTATTTCAATCAGATATTTAAGGTACCTACGTTGAAAATTCTTACAATTAGTAAATAACCGTTCTAAAATACCTACATAGATCAAAGAAACTAAGTTTTTGTTCTTATAACTACGTGTATCGCTTTTAATTAAACAAAAGCATGCTTGCTAATTATATTACTTATCATTAAACTAATTGTATGTACTACATTTTTATTTAATCATAAGTTGTTGATATATTGATGATCGAAGACAATAGAATCATTTTTCATTTAAAGTCAGATATCTCGGCAAAAAAAATTGATAGAGACCAAAAAAAAACAAATTAAAGCTGAATAAACAAGTTAACTGACCAATGCATTGGTTTATCTGAAAAAAAATTTCCCGAGCCCGCGGACACTTAAAAAAAATTTAAAAAATTGGAAAATTTTTGTGTCCCACTATTTCTTTTGATTGCGCGATAACCGTAACTCAAAAAAAATTATGCTAAAAAATCTCAAAACTAGAAACTTGAAGCTTTAAAATGCTTTTTGTTTTATTTCGATACGGCCATTTTTCACAAAGAAAATGTTTAAATTCTTGTTCCTTTAATTGTTTGGATGAGTGTAAGTTCGTTGTTAAAAGATTACGTTTTTAATTTTTTTTTTATATTTAAACACTTATATCTCGGCACCTTAGAGACATCTTTAAAAAAAGAAATTAAAGGTCTTAAAATCTACTTTAATGTAGTAACATTTGTTTAAGCCAATACAATTCGACAATTTCTCAAAATTCCAAAAAAGCTCAAAAAAAGGTTAATTTTTCGCTTTTTTCCGGATTTGGAACGTTATATTTACGTTAAAAAAATTTTTTAAGCATCTTAAACGATAGAGGAACAAAGTTTCTTCAATATACTACAAATATAATTGTCCACAAAATTTTAGGAAAATTTTATAACGTCCTTATCACGCATTATCGAATATAACATCGTAATAATGCGAAAAAACGGTTTTTTGAAAACGGGCAGGGTTTAGCGACTACTGTTGGGAGTTTTAGCGACGGGTTTCTTCTTTTATAGTCCTAAACTAACTTTTTGGGGGGTAGGAGCGAGGATCCGAGCAGTTTGGGAAATAACGACCACCCTAATGTACATATTAGAGATGTGTAATTCATGAACGATTCGTTCTTTTTGAACGATTCTTTTCGATGAACGAATCGACTCGAGTCAGTATTTTAAAAAAGAATCGTTCTTTTTTTTATTATATTGTAAAATATAAAAGAAGTGAGCAAAAAAAATAGTAAAATTTTTATTTTTTGACTGGTCACTCGCCAATTCATTTTTGTAAGTGAACGACTCATTGAACCAATCAGTGAGAACGATTCTTTCTACTGAATTGATTCAAATGACTCGAGTCACTAAAAAGACTCATGTACATCTTAATCCTCAGATGGTAGATTGAGGTCACACCACACCCCATAGATTTTTATATACATGTATGTATGTTACCTGATGATTTATTTAAATTGAGACAAGCAAAATATTTCGAAAACTAAGATTTTTCAAAGAAAATGTTTGGTACAAAAGTTTCAGGGTTAGGAGGGGGAAAATCATATTGTGTAAATCCAATGTTTTTAGTACAGAGAGTTATGACCTGTCTGTTTACACCGTCAACGAATCAGAACGCGTTAGACAAGGAGGTGCTATTTCGCGGGACACGTTTTTAGGGTTCCAAAGAAACCCTATTAATCTCACTTTGTCGTCCGTCCTTTTCACTCAAAGCCAAATAGCTCGTAAACTATATAAGCTAGAAACTTGAAATTTTTACTGAACATGTAAAACGACACCCTCTAGTTAAATATGTACAAATTTATTGAATAAATAATTTTTCAGGGGGAGCAATAAGAAGCTAAAGCTAGTTAAAAAAAATATTTTTTTTATACCAAGGCATGTGGCACGTTAAAATGTATAACCAAACAAGAGGAATTTGACCCTTTTTCTATTTTTTTTCTAAATCAAAAATGGTGTCTGTAGGGGGCTTTAAAGCAAATTCAAAAAAACTAAAAAATTGTATACCAAGACGTATGGCATGTCAAAATGTACATCTCAATTAGTATAATATGACCTTTTTTTTCTAACTCAAAAATGGCGCCTGTAGGGGGCTAAAAGCAGTGTTTTATTCTGCCCCCCCCCCTCTAACTCTGTAACTACTGGCTCAAAAAATCTGAAAAAAAATTGGTAACGAGGCTTTGGTGGGACTACTAACGACAAATACTAAAGTCAACAATTTAATTTTAAATTTTGGAATAATAGGGAGGGGTGTAATACAATTTAAAATTTTTATTTTCATATTTAGGCATGTGGTATGTCAAAATATACATCTCAATTCGTAGAACATGACCATATATTTTTTTTTTCTAACTCAATATTGGCGCCTGTAGGGGTCTAAAAGCAGTGTTTTATTTTGCCCCCCCACCCTCTATCTCTGTAAGTACTGGCTCGAAAAATCTGAAAAAAATTTGGTAACGAGGTTTTGGTGGGACTACCAACGACAAATACTAAAATTAACATTATAATTTTAAATTTTGGAATTATAGGGAGGGGCGTCATAGAATTTTTTATTTTGATATCTAGGCATGTGGTGTGTCAAAATATAGATCTCAATTAGTAGAACTTGACACTTTTTTATATTTTAACTTTAACTTAAAAATGCACCTGTAAGTGGTTCCAAACTTTTCACGTAGTACGTACTTCGGAACCCTTATGGCATACACTCGTGTATGTCTTGCCCGAATTATTACATTGAGTTATCACTCCAGTAATATGGGTCATACAGTCCACACAAAATTTATTATTAACATTAAATTTTAACTAATTAATAACAAAAAGATTTCAAAATTTTAAATTTATCTTTCCGTTTCACATCAAGACACACTTATCGTTCCATGTCTGTCTGTCTATCCGTTCGTCTGTTTATCTGTCTGCCTATATGTATGTGTCTGTGTGTGTGTCTGTCCCATGAATCCTTGTCGCATGCATTACTCATGAACTGAGCTTGAGACGGTCCCATTTCAAAATCATCAAAACCGTGTATGGGGAAGGGTTGACATCCCAAAATATTTATTTTTTAAAGATATCTCAGGAACGACACTTGTAACGTGAAAATTGTATAGAATCTTTTTTGTAAAGCATTCAATTTCCTATAATATAGGTTTAACTCTATTTTCTTAAAAAAAACTTGTTTTTTTTTTATTGATATTTACTTTGACATATTAAGTGTCATTTTGACATTTGTATAAATTTAGATTTGAATTGAAATTGTCAAAAAATTAAAAATATACCAAAAAATAATCAGGCGCGTTTTTAGAAAAATTTCGGACTATTTTTTAGTAAAATTGAATAAAAATTAAATGGTTAATCAATGCCATAGGCAATTTATCTATATCGGTTTTTATTTAAATTGTTCAAAAATTAACTACCTTTGGTGAATTTAGCACGAGAAAGTGATGTGCATTTACTTGGCAGATGTTTTTTTTATGTTCATTTGTTTTTATTTACCCACTCGTATTATTGCGTTATTATCACTAAAATTTACGTTTATTAAATAGAACTTATTTTATTGGGACGGTACCTATTATTTTCTGTTTGTTCAGATTGGACCTCTTGAGAATGTTATATTTTTGAAGAAATAGATCATTGCTAAATTGTATGTAATTTTAGAACTAGAGAATCTTAGTTGAAGAAATTATAAATAAATTAATTCATGTAATTATATCCAAACTTAGTACCATCGTGGCAAAGTTTTTTGAATATAGTTGTCTAATTTGAACCAGTAGGATATTGCCCATTGTTAAAATTATCGTTTTATCCTACGAATAACTAATAAGTAAATAATAAAAGCAAAACAGTTGAATATTTAAACTAGAGAACAAAAATTTTACGCAATGTTGAACAAGATCCTTTATCATAATATTTTCATACCCTTTTATGTCCTCGAAACCTTTTACAGATTATTTATTTAGTAACCGTGCGTTAGCTTATATTAAATAGAAATTCATGGAATAAAATTGAATTGTAGAATTGTTTCTTTGATACAAAAGACAAATACACCTATTATGAATAAAATAAGTATTTAAAAAAATTAAAATAGGATTCTTTTATCCATTCTAATTAAAAAAAACTCATTTGATTTTAATTATATTCTTATATTACAACTATATATGAGCCGTTGATTTTGAAAGTGGCCTAACTCCATTTATGTTTAAACTGAGATATTAAAGAGTTTGCGTTTCAATAAAATTAAAAATATACGTGTAAGATATCAATGTGCCACATTGATTAAGTGTTTCTAAGGGAGTTAAATTTATAATTACTATTAAAATAACCCCAATTATTAAATCAATAATATGTGTTTTTTTACCACAAATGGAGTTAGGCCACTTTCAAAATCAACAATTACGTTTGTTATTAATTTAAAAAAACTCAACTCCATTTAGTTAAAATGCTTAAAATTGAAAAAAAAACACTAATTTTAATTTATATTATTTCTTTATAACTATTAAAAAAATTATACAATTCAGGAAATCTAAGTATGTATAAAAATCAATAGAGTTAACAATTGAGTGGAGGTTTGAAGGTCATTTTGTGGTCAACAATTTTTTTTCAAAGGAAATCTATTTATTTTTTTGAAGATTCGTATTTTGCAGAAAAAAAGAAATAACTTTTTTTTATAAAAAATTTCAATTTTAACATATTTTTATAAATTTTGTAACATTAAAAAAAATTTTTTTGCTTTAACAATTTATGAAATTATAAAAAAATAATTTTTTTAAACTGCATTTTTCCTCAAACATTTAAGATAATAATTTCAAAATTTTTGATCACAAAAAAATTTTTTTGATGTAAATTTTTTTTTAAAATTACGTTAAAATTAAAATTTAAAAATAACTTTTCAAACAAAAGTTATTTCGATTTTTTTGTAAAATACAAATCTGCAAAAAAATAACAAAGTTTCTATTTAAAAAAAAATTGCTGACCCCAAAATGACCTTAAGACCTCCAAGGTCAAAATTGTTACCTTCATTGGGTTTGCCCCGCCAAATCCTGAAACTTTTGTACCAAACATTTTCCACAGAAAGCTTTCGTTTTCCAGCTATTGTGATAAATAAAACAACATTATTAATAATGAAGTGGAGTTAGGCCACTTTCAAAATAAACTTTTTAACTTGAAATTAATTGTGAAAATTAATGTGTTCAAACAAAATTTTTCCTTTGAATATATTTAACCAAAAATTGTTTTTTATGATAGTTTACTTCTAATTATACACGTTACTACAGTGAACAAAAAAAATTTTAAAAATGGAGTTAGGCCACTTTCAAAATCAACGGCTCATATACAGGATGAGCCATTTTAATCAACGCAGTCAAATATCTCGAAAAGTAAGCGAAATTGAGAAAAACGTTATAAACAAAAGTTTCTTGGTTTCAAGGGGGACAAACAATGGTGACCTTCCGGTTGACCTTCAAACCATTTTTCAAGGTCAAATCAAGGTCAACTTTGATTTTTTAAATAAAAATCTATATTTTTTATTGCATATTCGTATTCTACGTGAAAAAATGAGTATCTTTAGTAGGAAAATTTTTTCTTAAAAATGCTTTCTTCTCTCGGTTGTAGACGCTGTAAGATTAATCAACGAACTCAAATATCTGAAAAAAAGTTGCATCTAATAGCTCAAACTACTTTTAGCATTACCCAGAAACAACGGCGTGGACGTAGTGTTGTATGTTTCCTTTGGGGTGCTTTTTTAATATGAGTCCCCTTGCCTCTCACGTAATGCTAAAAGTAGTGTGAGCTATTAGGTGCAACTTTTTTTCAGATATTTGAGTTCATTGATTAATCTTACAGCGCCCTCCACTGAGAGAGGAAAGCATTTTTAAGAAATTTTTTTCTTATAAAAGATACTCATTTTTCCCCGTAGTATACGAATATGCAATAAAAAATACAAGTTTTTATTTAAAAAGTCAAAGTTGACCTTGATTTCACCTTGAAAATGGTTTGAAGGTCAACCGCAAGGTCACCATTGTTTCTCCCTCTTAAAACTAAGCAACTTTTTTTTGAAACGTTTTTCACAATTTCGCTTACTTTTCGAGATATGCGACTGCGTTGATTAAAATGACTCACCCTGTATAGTGTAAAAAAATTACCTTTTAGCCCCCTACAGGCACTATTTTTGAGTTAGACAAAAAAAATATATAGTCATATTCTATTAATTGACATCTTCATTAAGACCCCACATGCCCAGATATGAAATTAAAAATAACATTTTTTATGACACCCTTCCCTATTATTCCAAAATTTAAAAGATATTGCTAATTTTAGTATTTGTCGTTGGTTGTCTCACCAAAACCTTATTACCAAATTTTTTTTAAGCCACTAGTTACAGACTTAGAGGGGAGGGGGAAATTAAAATACTGCTTTTAGCTATTTTTGAGTTTAAACAAAATAAATAAAATTAACTTTAAAAAAAAAGTTGAACCGACTTCAAAAATAAAGCACAAAAAAGTATGAAATAATATTTAAAGAAAATTAATATCATCTACTAAATGCAATAGTTTTTAAGTAAATAATTATTTACAATAAGATCAATTTATATATTCTTTCATTAATTAATTTTTAAATAATATTTATTTTTCGATCTTAATGAAAATTAGTACTTCACATGTAAAGAATGTAAGGATTTATTTATAAAATATTAAAAGTTAACTACATAATCAAAATTACGATACATTTTTTGATGTCGGGGCGCAAATTTCTACAATATAATTACGGAGAAGAAGCAATAATAATAACTATAAAATAAGTAAATTTCGTAATTAAAATACAATAGGTAGACTTACTATAGAAAAAAGGAACTATCGTTATCGTTCTTAAAACAATACTACGTTTAACGTATAGTATCAATAGATCTAAAAATATAAATGACAAATTACACAAATGTAAAACAATATTTTGTATTATCTACAAAGAAAATCAATAATTACGTTATTGTAGATAGTAATTATTTATAGGTACCTATAATGAAAAAATCGAAATTCGTTTTTTAATTAAATCAATTGAGAAAACAAACTTATTCCTCACAATAAGTAACACTAGTTGAAAGTGAATATGTCAAGTGATAATATAAACTATAAGATTTCATTACTATGTTTTATAAATGTCTTTTGACTTTAGTAAAATAATGACATTACTTTTTAATTTTTCAAAGGGTATCTACATATAAATGTATATGTTCATAAACAAATCGAGTGAAAATAATTTCTTCTTCGTACTAACCAAAGGATGGGAGGAATATGTGTATATGTGATCTTTTCTGAAATTAAAATCTAACCAAAACCACGCGCACTCAAAAAAAAATTAATTAAATTACCACAATTTTATAATAATAAATAAAAAATAGTACTTATATAAATTTGCGCCCCGACATCAAAAAATGTATCGTAATTTTGATTATGTAGTTAACTTTTAATATTTTATAAATAAATCCTTACATTCTTTACATGTTAAGTACTCATTTTCATTAAGATCGAAAAATAAATATTATTTAAAAATTAATTAATGAAAGAATATATAAATTGATTTTATTGTAAATAATTATTTACTTAAAAACTATTGCATTTAGTAGATGATATTAATTTTCTTTAAATATTATTTCATACTTTTTTGTGCTTTATTTTTGAAGTCGGTTCAACTTTTTTTTTAAAGTTAATTTTATTTTTCATTTTTTAGTTACAAGGAACTACATTAGATAAAGCCGTAATTAATCATGGAAAAAAGTGTTTGCCAAAGGCCAAGCATATGTCTCTCTAATGTCCGATATTATAAAGAATCTAGCAAATTTGCTAGCTTGCAAGCACTCTCAAATGCGATATCAAACTTATATGAGTTCTTTTGGAGTTTGTTGAAGACTTTGACAAATTTCGCGCACGCGTTGTAGTAGGTAAATACCAACGGTATTAAAACAGTGGTAATATTATGAAAATTATTTTGTATGGTGATAGATGCCAACTGTGTTACAATTAGTTGAAGTGTCACTACTCTAAATTTCATAGCTAATCCTTAGATACTAATACATAATTAATACCCCATTTGAGAGTGCTTGCAAGCTATCAAATTTTGCGAACTCATTTATAATACCGGACATAAGTCGGATAAAGAGTTTGAAAGGATTAGCGTTTTGTGATTTAGAGCCAAATAAATTTTTAAATAAACCACACGATGAAAAATCACTTTCCGAAATGCAAAGGTTAAGAGCTCTTTCATTAAATATAAAATAAAATTCAAAAAATATTTATATATAACTACTAAAACAAATATGAATAGACAGAGGTTATTATAAAATTTATTATTAATTCTTTAAAACTGTATTTTACTAGATCTAAAACCTACCTGTCATATTTAATTTGAATTATTATTTATCATTATTTTAGTCATAATGTAATATATTCTTATTATGTATTGACTTATTCAATATGTAAAGATATAATATAATCCAAGGAATTAATAAAATTATTATTATTAATATACATTTAGACAATAATTATTAGAAAAAGCGTATTATTACATTAAATAAATAATCTCATATTCAAAAAAATAAAGAAACTGTCATTTGCCAAATACACAAGACATCTGTCAAAATTTAAATGTTATTTGTATTTATTATAATAATTACTCAACCGATTTTAACCGTTTATCCTTTGATTGAAAGATCTTACACTCCATATGTTATATCAGTAATAAAAATTCCACATTAGAAAGGTTTATCACTAAAAATTAGCAAGAGCTTTTGCTTTTTATTTTTCCATAGATAACTAGAAATGTAAAATCGCGGAATTTTCGAGGTGTTTTGTTGTATATCTTCCGACTATATCATCAGATCCTGACAAAATTTACAAAAGGACCACCTGGAGAGTATTCTCTTTCAAACCAACAAAAAATTATCAAAATCGGTCCACGCAATACGAAATTATTCGTGAACATCGCTAAAAAATGAACATATATATAAATATATATATATATGTCCAGCGTATTTTTTGAGACACCCTTTTTTTGTTATTGAAAAACTTGTAAAATACATCTCCGAATCAAAAAACAATTTAATTTTAATTTTTATTACAATATTTTAGCCGTTAAACTATTTCTTCTATTTAACGTATGTTCCGGGATCATCATCAACGAGATGTATTTTTTGAGGACATGTCCTTGAATCATACATTAGACATATAATAGTATTTATATGTATACTTTACGTATATTTCGGGAACATCATCAACGAAATGTATTTTTTGAGGACATGTCCTTGAATCATACATTAGACATATACACCCAATTCTGTTTTTACACGGTCTTTTTTTACACGGTTTTGATTTAACACGGTCTAGAAAAAAAATGTTTTTTCCGTTTTTACACGATTTGATTCGATTTAGCACGATTATAAAAAGCCATTTGATTTAAATTTTAAAGAACAAGTATAAAAACAAATCGTAGCTTAAATAAACGCCATCTGGCGACCAAACAAAATTTATGTACTTCATGTCTTTTTTTACACGGTTTTTTTTTACACGGTTTTTTCTGGAACGTATCTACCGTGTAAAAACAGAATTAGGTGTAATAGTATTTATATGTATACTTTACGTATATTTCGGGAACATCATCAACGAAATGTATTTTTTGAGGACATGTCCTTGAATCATACATTAGACATATAATAGTATTTATATGTATACTTTACGTATATTTCGGGAACATCATCAACGAAATGTATTTTTTGAGGACATGTCCTTGAATCATACATTAGACATATAATAGTATTTATATGTATACTTTACGTATATTTCGGGAACATTATTAACGAAATGTATTTTTTGAGGAATTGGACACTAGATATGTTATGTTAGTTTTTTGGCTTCCAAAGAAACCTTTTTTATGTCACTTTGTCGTCCGTTTGTACGTCACAGCAAAATATTTCATAATACTACATAAAATACGATCTAATTAAATATAATAACGGTATTCGTACCATGCGCGTAAAATGTACCGCGAAATTTAAAAAAGTTATTTTAAAAATTCTTTTTTTTCTTTTTTATTTCATTTAAACTTGATTTTGATATGAATTTACTTAATTAGATATTAATAAGTCTTAATAATAATATATCAACTGTTACTTATTAAATAATCGGTTATTTCCTGAACTCTGCTTATTGGAAAAATCATTTGAAAGTGTATGTACGTTGTATATCTTTACAAATGGATATAAAAATGTTTTTTTTCTAAATAAACGTACATTATGTTTTTAAATGTATAAATATGTAAGTTATTTGTATCTTCACATCAGTTATGAATGATATTTAAATATATTAATAAATTTAATATAATATAATATATACCTATATAATATTTAATTAAATAACTGATTGTTTAGTTGCATTTTACCAAACACAATAATTTCATTTTGAAACCGGTTTATTATTTGTAAAAAGAGATAGACTAGAGTTGTGCTCTCTTTGTTTATTAGTAATCGTTTAATGAAACTAATCAACAATTAAATAATTCTTAATAAATAATATTTAGTATTCATGTTATATACATGGGCGTAGCCAGGCATGGGCAGTGTGGGGTGCTTCCGATTTAATTTTGAAATGACTTGATAAATATACATATATAGTTAAATATCGAGAAAAAAAACATTAAACTTTTTTCTCTTGTATAAAAAGGATAAACGACAATGACATTAACAGTTTACCGCTGCAACAAGAGATTGAAATAAAAAAACAGTAATATTTAAATTTTCGAATATAAAATAAAGACTTAAAAAAAGACCAAAATAGCAACGTAGAGTACCTACTTATATTTCTGAAGAGGATTTTGTCTTCAAAAAAATATCCAAATATAAATTTAATTGATTCAAAATAATGTGGTCAAAATAAAAGAAGAAATGAAAAAAAGGATGACTTTTCATCGTTACTTTTTGCACACCTATCTTTAGATATCAAAAATAATGAAATTGATAATTTTTTTCATAACCTTTTTACAATTCCTCGACAAGTCTAGAAAACATATATGTATTATTGCAATTCGATAATTTAATGAAAATCACAGAATTTCACGAGCTAAAGTTCAAAGCTGCAACCGCGCGGCGTAGCATCGAAACGATAGAATATTTAAGAAAAATAGGAAAAATAACCCAAATTTTGTTTGCATTAATGGCCATTTATCAGACCCGTACATACACATTTCGAGGCCCGAGGCGCCGAATATTTGAAGCCCATTGAAAAGATTTTTTATTTAAAAAAATGTTTATAAAATGGATCTTGGCTTCTGAGTGTAAGCCGCGTCGGTTTGGTCGTGTTATCGGCCAACGTTTCGTCACACATTGTAGTGGACATCTTCAGGGCTCTTATAACTCTCGATAACACGACCAAACCGACGCGGCTTACACCCAGAAGCCAAGATCCATATCAAGACCACCGCGGAAGCCTCAAGACTTGTTTATTTATTTGCTCTTCAACATCCAAAAAGATTAACTACCGACTATTCGAGCCCCTCCCCCCCCCCTTCCTTTTCCACGGGGTCCTAGGCAAAACACGCCTACTAAACCTGTTTAAAAAAAAATCCTCCCCCCCTGAACAAAAGTCTGACTACGCCCATGGTGATACATACAAATAATAATTGTCCCCGAAGTACCTATTCGTTAAGTAGAAGAAATAAAACTGTCAAATTATTGCAAAAATGTTTACTTATAGATTTCTTGAAATATCATTCATAACTGATGTGAAGACACAAATAACATATTTATATATTTTTCCAAATATTTAAAAACATAATGTAGGTTTATTTGAAAATAAAAATCATATTTTTATTTGTTATCCATTTGTAAAGACATACAACGTACATAGACTTTCAAATTATCTTTCCAAAAAAAGAGATCATAAATAACCGAATATTTAACAAATGACAGTTGATATATTATTATTAAGACTTATTAATATCTAATTAAGTAATTTCATATCAATATCAAGTTTAAATGAAATACAAAAGATAAAGAAAAATAATTTAAAAAATAACTTTTTTTAAATTTCGCGGTACATTTTATGCGCACGCGTATAACTCATCTGTCACATAATGGTACGAATACCGTTATGGTAAAAGATATAGAGAATGGATTGCGTATCTGACTTGAAAACAGAGCCGTGTCAAAAGAAAGATATTGAAATAGGTTTAGGACATACTTGTCCTTATTTAAACAGTAGTGTCTATTTCAATCTTATTAGAAAAAGAGATAGATATATCCCAAACGCCACCGCATTTCTCTCACTGTTTTGGAGAAATGTTACATCATTATGTTAATACAGAAAGCGCGGTCCATGCTCTATGTCTATGTCTATGGTATTTAATTATACCTTATTTTTACAAACTTCAAAAAAAGGAGGAGGTTAGGTAATATACACAGTGGCGTACCGTAGGTTTCTACCACTCAGGACAGCTAGCAGGCGCGGATCTAGGTTTACAATTTGGGGGGGGGGGGGGGGGTCATGATCTGAGAAATGACAATTGGGGCGGGGGGGAGGGGTCATGGACTGTGACATGTAAAAAAATAAATTAACATTTTTATATTTAATTTTTGAGATTTGGGAGGGGTCATGTCCCCCATTACCAACCCCTGGATCCGCGCTTAACAGTTAGCAAATTTGCCACCCTTCGCCCGTTGCACTATATTTTTTATTTGCTAACTCAAATTTGTCGCCCCCAATCCATAATTTTGCCGCCCTCAGGGCAAATGCCCCCCCTCCCCCTCGGGGTACGCTACTGAATATACATACAAGCAATTTAAGCAATAATAATAATTTGAATAATTATTATTTGGTTTAATTATTAACACCACAAATCAATTTGGCATTTCATTATTTAATTAGAATATAAAAACATTTTTTTCAGAATACGGCCCTTTAAAGTGAATAACAAAATAAATCGACATTGCTTGAAAAATAATTGATCTGGTCAAACCAGTTTTAAAAACAATCATGGCAGCGCCATCTGTTGGTATTCCATGTATATTAATTTAGGTCTCCGAAGTAGTCGTTTAATATAAACTGTGCATATATACGGAATGTCCCCGAAAAATACAATTAATATGTGGATTTATCGAGACCTGTCCCCGAAGTATACAAATGTCCCCAAATAATACACTGGATATATAAAAAGTCCCTGAAAAATACTCACCACATATATATATACATATATATATACATATATGTATATATATATGTGGGGGTTGAATTGAGAACCTCCTCCTTTTTTTTGAAGTCGGTTAAAAATAGAGTTAAATTCTACTGATTGAGATCTACATTTTGATATCCCACACGTCTTGGTAGACAACTTTTTCGTTTTTTTTTATTTGCTTGAATGACCCCTGCAGGCACCATTTTTGATTTAGAAAAAAATAGAAAAAGGGTCAAATTCCGCTTGTTTGGTTATACATTTTAACGTGCCACATGCCTTGGTATAAAAAAATAATTTTTTTACCTAGTTTTAGCTCCTTAGTGTCCCCTTGAAAATTTATTTTTTCAATAAATTTGTATATCTTTTACTAAAGAACATTATTTTACATGTTCAGTCAAAATTTCATGTTTTTAGCTTATATAGTTTAAGAGCTATTTAGCTACTTTGAGTGAAAAAACGGACGACAAAGTTAGATTAATAAAGGGGAAAGTATAAATGGCTATTTTATGATAAAAATGCAGTTTTTGAGGTATATTTATATTCACTTTTTATCTTATTTTTAATCATAGAAAAATAATACTTATCTTATAAGCTTATTTTGTGTAATTTCAAGCATCCGTATTAAATAATAATCTGCAAAACTTTATTTTTATTGATATTTCTCGATAACGGTTGATCCTATTGTAACATTAAAATACTAACCATGTAAAATAAAATATTTATTAGACTTATGAAAGTACATACCAATATACGATATCAATACAAAAATAAATGCAAGTTAATAAATTCAAAAAGGCGTAACTACATATATATAAATTAAAAATAACACACCCAAAAAATGAATTAATAATTTGGAAGATAACAAATTACGAATACACAAAAAACTTATTAACTGCACTGATAAAAAAATACACTAGTTAAATAAATACAAAGAACTAACAATCGATTACAGCACAATCACATTCATGACGAGGTGTGAGGAATAGTGTACATAGGATCCTCCCTTTTTCGTCGCTTCCCTTAGGAACAAAATGCGCATTGAAATACTGTTACTATTCAGCGCACTGCCATCGGTTCTCTATCCACAAGTTTAGAAAATTATGAATAATCAAATCTCTTTCGTAACCCAGAGCGATAACACCATCATGTTACGGCGTAACAAGTAAATTTTAATACATTTATTTGTTCTGGCTATATAGAAGATAGTACAGCGGTCAGATAGTGAAAAGACGTCTAGAAAAGAAAGCGTGGCTAATGAAATATATACAGGCTAAGACATGGTGGAATCGATAGCTAGTACCTAGACCTACATTTTCGTGTAATTTTTTTTAAATTTGGTTTCGTAGAACTTTTTCAAATCGCGAAAAGGTTGATTTTTTGCGTTTTTATAAAATTCTTCTTTTTCATCTTAAACTCGTTGTATTTTTTTCCCCTTTTGAGTTGGGCTAAACATTTTTAAACACGGTCTTACTTAGTTCTTACCGAAAGTAGTGGTGTAGTTTTTAAACATCTGATAAGGCTCAATTTGTTATAAATAAATGATTTATTAAAAAAAGTTGAAAATACGGTTAGTTTTTTTCAAATGCTTGGAGAGTCGAGGGAATTTTCAAGTTTATTCTTAAAAACTACATAACACTATGAAGTATTAGTTGATAAAGTTTTCTGTGAAAAATTAGATTTTTTTGAGCAGTACAAAAGAAATGGCAAGCGTTTTAAAATATGGAACGCCGTGCGATGCGGATCGGTACGTTTAGTACGGGCGTAATCTCGGCGCTTGCTGGACAAAACACATCTAAATTAAAGGAATTTAAAAAAATTAATAAAACTGAAAAGAGTGGAGCTAATGCCCCAAAAAAATTTTACGTACCAATAAAACTTTCGGAGATATTTTAAAAAAACTCGTTTTTTTACCATTAGACCCATTTTTGGGGTAGAAGATCCTGTCTTTTCAGTGTAATTTTATTTTTATTTTAATGTTCCTACATAAACTTACTAAATTCCCAAAAAAATTATTGGATTGTTTTTTTGTTTTTGTTTTATTCGAGTGTTTCTTGTATTTTATTAATTATCTTGTTATATTGTTATATATATATATATATATATATATATATATATATATATATATATATATATATATATATATATATATATATATATATTTATAGGTCATTTTTATATTAATATATGCACTTTATGTAAAAACAAGATCACTTAAATTCAAAAACGCCCTACAAATATATAATACAACAATATAACAAAATTATTTATAAAATACCAGAAAACACTCGAATAAAACAAAAACAAAAAAACAATCCAATAATTTTTTTGGGAATTTAGTACGTTTATATAGGAACATTAAAATAAAAATAAAATTACACTGAAAAGACGGGATCTTCTACCCCAAAAATGGGTCTAATGGTAAAAAAACGAGTTTTTTTAAAATATCTCCGAAAGTTTTATTGGTACGTAAAATTTTTTTGGGGCATTAGCTCCACTCTTTTCAGTTTCATTAATTTTTTTAAATTCCTTTAAATTAGATGTGTTTTGTCCAGCAAGCGCCGAGATTACGCCCGTACTAAACGTACCGCGCCGCATCGCACGGCGTTCCATATTTTAAAACGCTTGCCATTTCTTTTGTACTGCTCAAAAAAATCTAATTTTTCACAGAAAACTTTATCAACTAATACTTCATAGTGTTATATAGTTTTTAAGAATAAACTTGAAAATTACCTCGACTCTCCAAGCATTTGAAAAAAACTAACCGTATTTTCAATTTTTTTTAATAAATCATTTATTTATAACGAATTGAACCTTATCAGATGTTTAAAAACAACACCACTACTTTCGGTAAGAACTAAGTAAGACCGTGTTAAAATGTTTAGCCCAACTCAAAAGGGGAAAAAAATACAACGAGTTTAAGATGAAAAATAAGAATTTTATAAAAACGCAAAAAATCAACCTTTTCGCGATTTAAAAAAGTTCTACGCAACCAAATTTAAAAAAAATTACACGAAAATGTAGGTCTAGGTACTAGCTATCGATTCCACCATGTCTTAGCCTGTATATATTTTATTAGTCACGCTTTCTTTTCTAGACGTCTTTTCACTATCTAACCGCTGTACTAGAGTGTTACAGTATGACAAATGGACAATGTATATTTTTGTGTATTTTATGTCTACAAGAACTCAACTCAGGAAAAAATAAAAAACAAAAAAAATATTGATAAAAATCGGCGGGCCTACCGGTTCCATATACCCCTGGTTTAAATTATTATTGTTTGTTACTGGAATTCGATAACACTTATTAATAATAAACCGGTTATAAAATTTCATAGTTGTATCACAATGGATTCTCTAGAAATTAAACAAAAACACAAATTTTGAGCAACATTTTTGGAAGGCTGTGGCTCTCTCACAAATAATTTCCGGATACATGTTTATATGAAGTTTTTTGTTTAAAATAACGTCCTTGATGTACTGTTAATTTTTTTACACTAGTTGTAAATCATCCTGTATAAATTATAACGTCACTATAATATAAAATATTAATTTAGTTAAGAAGATTTACTTCCTAGCTTTATGGACTTTCATGCAAATTCAAAATCAATATTTTTCTACTTACAGTGAAACTTTGTTTATAACGCATTGTAAACGTGATAGCGTAATAAGCGGTGAATAAAAGAGAAAATAAATATTTTTCCTAAAAAAATGTTTAAATGTAGAATCATAAGTCTTCGCTAAATCTTTTTGTTTCAACACTTTGTTTTCAATACATTTTCGTAAAATTACCATTTTCCGGAAGACATTCTGTTTATAATCATACATAAAGCAGCCGTATCTTTTTTGAAAAACAAGAATCATTCGTTACACTTCATTGGTACAACAAAGAATTAAGACAAACACTTACATATAAGTGTTTACTTGTATACAAAGCTGACTCATCAATATGCGACCCGCTATTAACAGATAAGAGAGTTTGGAATGGTCAACACGTGTACAAAAAATGTTGCGAAGTTGATTTGAAGAATTTTGATAAAGGTTTTTCGTATGTATATAGATATGTATAAAATATATGCATACCTAACCTAACCTCACGTCATCCTGCTATTATTAAAAAAATTATTATGAATGCACCTAAAGAAGTAAAACTTCAATAAACAATAAAATATATTAATTTTATTATTTTTATAATGCTATACTCAGTGGCGTAGCAAGCATAATTGGCGCCCGGGGCACGATATCTTTTTGGCGCCCCCAAAAATAATAAAATAAAAAATAATAATAATTTTATAATACATTTAAATTTAAATTGGCGTGACTAAAAAAAAAAAGGTCTTCAGTTGTTTTTAATTTCTCTAATCTTATTTATTAAATACATTCTACATTTTCACGACTAAAAAAAAATAATTCGGGCAAGACATACACTAGTGTATGCCATAAGGGTTCTGAAGTACGTACTACGTGAAATGTTTGGAACCACTTACAGGTGCATTTTTAAGTTAAAGTATAAATAAAAAAGTAAAGTATAAATTTTAAAAAGTTAAAATATAAAAAAGTGTCAATTTCTACTAATTGAGATCTATATTTTGACATACCACATGCCTAGATATCAAAATGAAAAATTCTATGACGCCCCTCCCTATAATTCCAAAATTTAAAATTATATTGTTGGCTTTAGTATTTGTCGTTGGTAGTCCCACCAAAACCTCGTTACCAAATTTTTTTCAGATTTTTTGAGCCGGTAGTTACAGAGTTAGAGGGGGGGGGGAGACAGAATAAAATACTGCTTTTAGCCCCCTACAGGCGCCATTTTTAAGTTAGAAAAAAAAAATAAAAAATAAATAACTCAAAAAAAATTATGCTAAAAAATCTCAAAACTAGAAACTTGACGCTTTAAAATGCTTTTTGATTTATTTCGATACGACCATTTTTCACAAAGATACAGTACTTCAAAAAACACCCAAAAAAAATGTTTAAATTCTTGTTCCTTTAATTGTTTGGATGAGTGTATTTTGCGAATATAGATTGTTCTTGGTTATTTTTCAATTTTGCTTGTAAGACATTCCTGTAGAAGACCAAATAAACTAATTTTTGTATATAGTTTTACATCTCGATCCCCAAATGTCATTCCGAAATTCGAAAAAAATTGTTTATTACACCTTTTGTTAGATCTATCCTTGGACACAATGTATATACTCCCGCGAACGGTACAGAATGTAATTTTGGGCATTTACTGTAAATCTAGACGTTAACAAATTGATCAGATATGCCGTAAAGTGAATTTGATAAAAACCAAATGTCCCATTCGAGGGTTAAGAAAATTGACCTCACTCTTCCAAATTCTGATACTCTAAACATGAAATTAATGAGATATCTGCTACTGATCAACAAGGGATACTAATTAATGATTCTATTAAAACATGATGCGAGATTTGCATTTGAATCAGTGATCTTAAAACGATTACATGTTTTGAAAATCATTTGCATATTTACTGTTTAATGTATGAATGAATATGTTTACGTTTTTTCGCTCTCGTTGGATTTTGTATAATCGTGGATATTGAAATCAAACAGAATATTTTATAAAATGTACCTATGGATGATATGGAAAAAGAAATGGGTAACCCTTGTGTTAATGGATAAATATTTGTACGTTCATTAATGGTTAGGTACCCGGCAGAGCCGGCCTTAGCATGTCTGGTGCCCTGGGCGAGATTTTTTTCCACCCTCTCTCCCCCTAAAAAAAATGTTCAAATTCACCGAAAATGTTAATTCAAATTGATAAATTAACAAATAATTTGAATCGTTAATATCTCAGCTTGGCGCGATTCTACAGACTCCAACTTTTTTTTTAAATATAGCTTATACTATCATGCCCTAAGACCGTCGAGAACTAAGTGAGTTCATTTTTAGGTTTCCGTAGAAAACTAGGAAACCTTATAGTTTCGTCCTGAAAAATTTAAGCCGATTAAGATGAAATTTGGTATACGGACGAAGACTGATAACACAAAAACAGAAATGATAAGATTTTTGAAAAAAAAAAATTGAAATAACTCTTGTTTATAAATCTTAATGACTACCGGAAACCTATCATGTGCGTGCCCAACACGCACATGGTCGTTTTGTTTTTAATTTATTTTCTTTATAATTTTATAGAGAATAAAAAGTATCTACAGTTTTGATGGATTTCGCGATAGGGTTGCTGTTAAAACGCAAAACGTGAAAAATCGTACATATGTGTGCCTTTCCTATACATTTTGTAGCTCTGGGGATTGGCCTAACAGTGCTTGTACTTTTTTCATAAAAATTTAGAAAAAAGATTAAGAAAAATAGATAGTTTGAAAAAATAAAAAACACCAACCTTTAACCCTTGCCCTCAAATACCTTATTAAAGGTTTTGCGGGTCGCTGAATAAGGATTTGTTAGTTAGCAGCTATCATATAATCGATTTTTTTTAGAATTTTTTTAAAATTAACATTGTTAGCAATATTTTTTGCTAAATCGGATTTAACAGTTTGACAAAAAATTTAAAGATTAAAAAAAAGTTTACTCAAAAATTACAGCTTGTACACTGATTTGAACAAAACAAGTCACTTATTTATTTTTGATTCGGTAAATTATTTTTGCGTTTTCTGAGTCGTTCATATCGAAAAAAATGGAATAACCAATTTTTTAAAAGGATTTCGTTATTATAAACAACAGGCTCGTCGTAGAAATGTTAATGGTAATATTTATGTTTTTTGTGATACTATGACTGTAAGCTCACGGTTTAGAGAATTTGAAGCAGTTGACTGTCAGCATACTCAGCATAATTGACTGCTGACTTTCAACTACTGAGCTCGCTAAACGCACCCATTGTTACCAAGTACTGACACTTTAACGTATCAGTAACTACAGATGCTCTACAAAGGAACATCTCCGTTGTGGTAACTTTTTAGTAAATTTTGTGACTTCAATGTTACCCTGAGTGATAATTTAGGGTCACAAAAACTGCTTCGTTACCAATAAGTATTTCCACTTAACACCGATACATATGTGGTACACCAGGGGTGGCTAACCTTTTGCATACCATGCACCAATTTTTTTGGAGACGAGTTCGGATGCGCCATGTAAGTGAAGCACTTTTTCTACTTTCTTACGTTCATAGTTATAACTTTTTGCAAATTTTCTCTCATTTCAAATATAACAATTCACAGTATTCTCTGAATTCTCGTCTCTTTAATGCTCTTGCTCTGCCAAACTGTAAGTATGGCTTGAAAATAATAGTTAGCTAGGAAACTGTCAAAAAATAGGACGAACTGATTAGTAAGAAGGCTGTAAAAAAAGCTTAATTGAACTGAGAACACTTTGGTATTGAAAATACATATGTACCATATTATATGAAAATAAATTCAGTTATGGCGTTATGGCGCCTATTTCAAAAGAATAAGTAGGAACAAGGATGCAATGCGCTACAGTATCTTTATTCTGTGCTACTTGTAATCATTTAATGCGCCACATTTGGCGCATGCGCCATGGTTTGGCCACTCCTGTGGTACACTATGTCGGATAATTGTGACCACTGAATGTGATAATATTGTGTTTTACGCTGTTTTGGTATTTTTTGTTGTTACAAAGCCGAATTCGTTACCTTAAAATTTGCTCGATATGTAACCGGCCAATTTGACATATTATTATCGAATTGTTACTAATTATTGTCACTTAGAGTTTAGACGATTAGGTTACTGAAAAGTAATATAATTAAAATTTAGTTTTCATTGTGATTTTTAATCGTAAACAATTATATGTTCTTAATCGTTTCAATTTTGAAACAATTAAAATTTTATTTACCTATTTGTTAACATTCATTCAATTCATTGTGTATTGTGCACGGATGCGATTCAGAGTGCTTTGGAATCCATATTATTGATAAATTGGAACACAGTACACAATTATACAACTGACGTTTCGTAAAACATATAAATGTATGTACTGTGGAATCCATTTTGAATTTAACAACATTAGACATCACATTATAAGTTACTCGTTAGTGTAGCGAGTCAATAATGTATAACCTAGCGCGTAATTTTTTAACGCGTTAATGCCCGTTAAACGTTAACGCAGGTGTGGCCCTATATAAGCATAACTGACATAACATGTAAACATGTAAATTCACAATGTGACCGTACTAACACAAAGACTAAAATGTGTGTAGTTAATGAGACAGTTTTTACACAGATTGTGTGCCAACAAGAACATATTAACGATAATGTGTAGTATAATATTTTATTTCGGTTCTGTTCCGGTTTTCGTTCCGGCAAAAAATAACGGTTTTTCCGGTTTTCACACACTTTGACTATCCCGCCGCTTGACCAAATTTTAGTAATAGTTCTGGCATTGTGACTAAAAATTTCTACTTGGGCGGGTACCTATCCATGAACATAAGGGTTAAATGTTAGTTGCGAATAATTTAATCTAGGAATGAAAAGGTTTACCGGTAGAAATTACACAAGGAAAACTACGCATGGATAAAAAATCTTTTTAAGAAAAAAAATAAAACTGACATCAAAAAAACCCTAACAACACTGAAACGTAGGTACTCGTATGTATAAAATTAAACAAAATAAAATCATTTTCTTAAATTCTACATATACAAATTCTTCAGAGGATAAAAGAAGAATCAATGAAATAAACGAGAAATTACATCAACAATACAAAAATGATGAAAACATTCAAAGAAACAAACAAGCTAAAAACAAAATTAGCAAAAGCAGAAACAAGAAAAATATTTCTATTGAAGTGCAAGAAAGACAATATCACACCTAAATTTCTGACAAATACTGAAGAAGTCTGAAATATGACGTTTATATTAATAAATAATGTTATAACACATATAACAATTTTATTGACCTAAAACATCGAAGCAAAACAAAATAAAATCAAAATTGGTCATTTTCTTAAATTCTACATACACAAATTCTTCAGAGGATAAAAGAAGAATCAATGAAATATACAAGAAATTACATCAACAATACAAAAATGAAGAAAACACATTCAAAGAAACAAACAAGTCAAAAAGACACCTAAATTTCTGACAAATACTGAAGAAGTCCGAAATATGACGAAACGTTTATATTAATAAATAATGTTATAACATATGTGTTATATATATAATAATAATAAAATTGTTATAATATGTTATAACAATTTTATTGACCTAAAACCTCGAAGCAAAACAATATAAAATTAAATTTAACAGTTTTTGAAATCGGGTTCAATAATAACATAAAATATCGGTATGGACATGACTTCCATATTCTTTCTATCTTTTTCAATAATTTTTAAATATACATTTTTTGAAATATATTTTATTAATATAATCTACTAGTATGAATAAAAATTTCGTAATACATAAAAAACATATATACTTACGACGGTTACAGTAGTTATTGCCATTTTTATACAAATATAATCTAATTTCCTAATGTCCAAAACATAATACACATTCGTAGAACAACTAATTTGACCTTAGACAAGGAAAGATAAAGGACAAATAACACATTACCTAGCGTTGTTACCATATCGCACCACGGATCATTGACGTATCATTCAGATTTTAAAATAAATATCAATTGTTTTGAATTATAAAATTAATTAATAATAAATGTTTTATATTGAGTTTAAAAGTATTTCAGTAATAATTGATTAACAGAGAAATGTCTATTTGGAACTATCATCTCTCATACAAACTAAATTCAATTGTAATTTAAAGCATATTTGCATATTATAAATTTTCAACTGACGCCTATGGGATAATATGCGGTTTTGACAGTTAAATAAAGATGGCCGCCGACAAATATTGGTAACACTTTCATATATGGACTAGTATTGGTTGTTATGTATCCATAGTCTTTCCTAATCTAAGAATTTGACAATCTGAATTTAGTTGCATTTGTTTCCAAGGCAACATGAATTAATGACGTATTAATTAGTATTTAAAATTCAAATTTTAAGTGTGTTTTTCACCCCTTTAATGGCTGTTTGAGCACGTACAAATAATAAATGTCCCTTAGATTCAATTGAACTGCAAATGTACCAAATTTTATCAAAATTAGTGAGATAATACTCGCAATGTTCATTTTTTAGACGAAAAAAGTTACAAAATTTCGAATATTTCCAAAACCCCTAATCCGATTAGCACCAAAATCAATAGGTCTGGAGTACTCACTGAGACAAACATTTTCCCCAAAAATAATTCAGATCGGTACATTTTTACAGTAGTTATCCTGAACGAAAAAAAATTCTACATCCTGACACACAGACACACGGACACACAGACACACGCACAGCCGCCATGCGGAAATTAACTTTTCTTTACGTTTTGAAGTTAGTACAATCAGAATTTGTCATTTTCTCGGACACGATTTTTCGATGGTATTACAATACTTCCATTTCTTTCAGAACATGGAAGTAAAAATTGCTAATATACATATTTTTTAAATTGTAAACATTAAATAGGTAGGTAGTTAAGAATTGCAACTATTGTATGTTTTCTATTGATATCACAAAAATAATGGTATATTTACACGGGTCGATTTCCGCCGTGCGGTTGTCACCTACCAAATCACCTCACGAGGCCGCACAGCAACACCATTTACACGAGTCGATAAAAATCACATGCGATTTGTTCATTTTTTTGAAAATATTAAACAGAACAGATGTTCTACGTGCGATCAAAATCGCATGCCTCTGATTATTTTCAGCTTTACACGGTCGATTTTAGTCATCTGCGGCCTAGCCGAATTGCCATTTACACGGTCGATTTCTGCCGTGCGACTAGGCCGCACGGCGGAAATCGACCCGTGTAAACCCCGTATTACGCTACTAGTTTAAACCTTAAAATGACCAATGTTAATTCTATTTTACAAAAAACTACCAATTTAAACTTTACCGAAACATTTTCTTGTTCAAATGCCGAAAACAATATTTCTTCTAATGGAAGTGTCAGTGAGATAAATAAAATAAATAAAAAATCCAACACATTAACCATATGCTGCAAGTATCAACGTGGAAATATGTGTGTAACCATAGGCGTACCCTGAAATTTATTTTGTGGTAAAATATATTCAGGAAATATGAATACTTTGGTTTCAATTTAATACTGTGATTTTATTAATTTCTGTTAATTTTTTAATCTATTTTTATATTATTAATTTACTATTGTATAGTTGCCATTAAAAAATAAATAATTAAATGTTGTAAACGATCATATATTATATTTTATAGAATTTAGTCTGATCCAAATGTTAAATATGGCTTATTTGAACATTTTTGAAGTAATTACAATTCGTATGCATAAATTTCGTTAGTATTTTATTGCCTATTGAATATCACGTTCCAAGTTTTTACTTTCTTATACCATGTACATATATGAAATATACATATAAGTAAAGTATTGTTAATTTAAATTGAAATATTAATCTTAATATTTTTTTGTGCGCTATAAATATTCTATTTTGACTTCTTAATTTTCCCTAGTTTATAATACCTACCATATGTATATTTGGAATATACTAATGCGTATGTCCATTAGGTTTTATTGGAATTTTTTTTTTTAAATAAGTACCTATTTCAATTGAAAATATATATTATTCAATCTATCACAGATTACATTTATTTGATCAACCCATTTTAATTGTTTATCAAATGTTAATTCTAAGAATTTTGCAGTTTGGCTAAATTTTACTTTATTATTAATGTTAGTAAGATAATTTTGTAAATCTGCACGTTCTTTAATTCTGAACCATATAATTTTTTTTAATATTGTTAATCCGATGATTTTTTTGACAGAACTCAGTGAAACTATCAATAACTATGTTGATTTTATACGTGAGTTCGTATGTAAATAGATAATGCTGACAATAAAATAGTAATGTCATTTGCATATATCATTGTTTTGATGTTGTTATATAAACTGACAGATCATAGATAAAGCATAGCATATAAATAATAATGGCCCTAGGTCACTCCCTTGTGGTAACCCGGTTTCTATGCTTTTAGTTTTGAAAATTTGGTGTTTAATGTTGATGTATATTGTACGATTTTTTTAATAAGAAGAAATTAATTAATTTACGAATACATTCCCAATCTATTCAATTTTTGTAATAAGTATTTATGATTTATGATATCAAATAACGTACTTAGATAAAAAATAAAACTTTATATTCATTTTATTTATATATTTCATCTATACAGTGGCCTCGGAAAGTAAGTTAACAAATATGTATGTATACTATGGATGGATATTCATAACATCCTTAAAAGTATCGATATCGAAATATTACTATTCTAGGTCCTTTTGGCAGGTATCTATCTTCATTTAGTTGAAATATTACCGTTAAAACATGTATATATCAGCCAAAGTATTTTTTTTGCTTTAGTAGTGCGAATCAGAATTTAAGTTAACACATAAAAACATTGATTTAAAGAAACTGTGTGTCGATAAATTTTTTTGCTTGATTATGTATTTGTTTATGTGTTATTTATAAGGTAAGATGACAAATTATTTTCCTTTTTTAATTTAACTAACTCAAATATTGTATTTAAAATGCCTAAAGTAAGAATATTTACTTCTCATGAGTGTATGGCAATATTTAGGGGTTGTATAAATGGAGAAACATTACAGTCGACAGTTAATGATTATAATATTTCAAAGGCAGAAGTAAAAAAAATAGTCGGAAAACTTCAGCAGCATGGAAACTCCGAAAATTTTATATGATCCGGGCGTAAGGCGGCTATTACACAATCAAAGAAATGTGATAAAATTTCTTTGATCAAAGAAATATGACTTATGTAATAAGTCAACTTTTATAATATTTACCTTCATAATATTTCTATAATCATAGTTAATGACAGTCTCTTATATTTGATCAAAGTTTTTTGATGTCAAAAACAAATGGCGACTGCTAAGTTATCACTGACGGTTACAGTTGTATAATTATTAATATATTAATATTAACATAATCCAGTATTATATGATAATCTTCTTATTGATTATAAAAACTGCAATACACAGTTGTAAATTCAAACCTCGATCGCGCCAACTAACGAACATCCACGCATTGATTATCAAAATGCACCAAAAAAAAAAAGAAAATATCCCTAGATAATACTGAGAAAATATTATCAAATATTTTATGTAGTGTAATACAACAAAATATCGTATTTTATCAAAGAAATATAATCAAATCTTTGTCAAAGATCTTTGACATATTTATTTGATAGTGTAATAGCCGCCTAAGAGGAAAACTACACCCCGACAAGATCGTAAAATTATTATTTTTTTTAAACCCACGTGGTACAGCAAGACACTAAATCTACCGATCCAGTATAAAAAAGTAAGACAGCGCATCCATGAACAAGGGGTGACATGTAGAGTTACTTGGAAACGCACATTCATTTCTAAAATAAATACACAAAATCGACTCACATTTGAAAAAAGTCACATTAATAAAACCGATAAATTTTGGAAAAATATTATCTGGAGTGACGAATCAAAGTATAAAGACGCGGAAAAAAGAAGAATAATTTAAAAAATAATAATAATCAAACTAACGGTAAAACATATAAATGAAGGTGCTAAGTCGGTTATGGTTTGGGGTTATTTCTCTGCTGCAGGTGTAGGAAACCATTATATTATTGATGAAAAACTAAGGGCACTCAAGTATGTTGACATTTTAAGAAATAATTTACTCTTACAGCAAGAAATCCGGGTATAAAAAATACTTATACGTTTTAATAGGATAATTACCCAGCAAGAAGGAATTTATGTGTTGGATTGGCCTCCACAAAGCCCAGATTTGAATCCCATAGAACATTTATAGGATCATTTATGTACAGAGTTATCGCAAGACAGGAGAACAAACAAGGATGATTTTATTAACGAATTGCAAGAAACATGGAGGCAAATGAACGTTAATGAACTTCATAAAAAAACTATCTATCATTTACAAGAAGAAATTAAGGCGAAAGGATATCAAACATCTCACTAAAAAAAATTTTTTACTGTATTTTTATATAATTTTTTATATGTTAACTTACTTTCCGATTTATGTAAATTTCCAAAAAAATTAATAAAAATAATTTGTATATATATTTTTTAAACTTTCTGTCATTAAAGATTAAAAGTACAGGTAAGTAAAATAATAATTATAAATATTTACCATTAATCAAAGGTTTTGTTCACAATTTATATTTATCAGAAATTTTTTATTTGTTAACTTACTTTCCGAGGCCACTGTATGTATCAGTCAAGTATTCTTAATTATTTTAATAAATATTTTCACAAGTACTGCAACTGTGAAACGTATTTTTAAAATTTCAGCAACGTCAGTTTTTGATATGTATTTATATGATTTATATGTTCCTATTAAATGATACGTACAAAAACTAACACAATATATTAAACATACATATCAACATTGAAACTATCGAAACATGTTGCAACTGAATAAAAAACAGTAATTAAAAATGCATATCATAGATTTCATCTCATAATGGTGATAATTTTACATGTAGGTAGGCATAAAATTATTTAAACGACACATCCAATAACACTAGTAATTATTTGTTGATCATTTCACAGGTGTATATTTACAGTTTTAATTAATGTGAAGTGGAGGTAAATGAAACCTAGTTTTTGAATTGTTACGTTTTGATCAAAATATGTATATCCAAAACCAACAAGGTAAACATTATCATATTCTTTTCAGAATTCAGTATTTTTTAACATATTGAAATTAATTCAATACATTTGAATTGTTATTTCATAAAATATAACTAAAAATAAAAAACTTTTTAAACATACCATAACATAGTCTATTATAATTTTTTTCTCATCTGAATATAATTTTCTATTTATGGCAGTACCTAAGAAAAATATTTAATATTGAAATAATGGAATTCGTGAGAACTTAACTGTTGTTCATTAAAAGTATATATAACTTTTTCAGTCCATTGTTGTTAGTAAATGAGTGTGGTATTAATATTATAAATTATTATTCAACAACGAAATTGACTAACAAAAGGGCTTAAAATTAGTCGTATTGACTATAAGGCACATAATTTATCTCTTATGTTATACATAAAATATTTTCGTTCAAAATGTAAAAAAACGTTTATATTTTTTTAATCATATTAATGTATTATTAAAAAATAATGCTTAAATACTAACAAGTAACACTACCCAACTGTAACTCACCGATTTGAATGAAACTTAACATACTTATTAAACACCGAAAAATATTAAATACGTGTTTTTTTGTTTCGGCTAAATACGATTTTTAGGGGTAGAAATCACCCCTCAACCACTGGAGGTGGAAACAGTTATGGCTAATTATTTCTGAAACGATACATTTTCTGAAAAAAGTGCTTAGGACCAAAGTTGTAGAATTCAAAATGATGCACTTGATGGCGACCTTGAGGTCGATTTTCAAGGTGAATGAAACATGAAATGATTTTCAAATGACCTTGAAAATCGACCTCAAGGTCGCCATCAAGTGCATCACTTTGAACTCTACAACTTTGGTCCTAAGCACTTTTTTCAGAAAATGTATCGTTTCAGAAATAATTAGCCATAACTGTTTCCACCTCCAGTGGTTGAGGGGTGATTTCTACCCCTAAAAAGCGAATTTAGCCGAAACAAAAAAACACGTATTTAATATTTTTCGGTGTTTAATAAGTATGTTAAGTTTCATTCAAATCGGTGAGTTACAGTTGGGTAGTGTTACTTGTAAGAGAGAATATGCTCCTAAAATGATGAATCTTCTCTTAAATAGTTATCTTAAAATACAATATAAATCATTATTGATATTGAAATATGACGAAAAGAAGAAATATGAAACTTGGACTATTTATATTCAGGCGTGTTGAAAGAAGGTGAAGAAGAACAATATAGACAATAATTTGCATGAAAATGCAATTGAGAGATTTATTTCACTTGAAATATATCAATTTTATTTAAATCGTGGACTATTATTCATATTAACACTCACCTCGATATACTATAGGTATTGAAATATAACTTTATAAATAAAACTATGTAGTATAAGTATTTTTATTTTAATATTATCTATAATGAATTATTGGAACAGGTTAAACAACTGATAAAAATTATTTCATTTTAGTACATTTTCAAATTAAAATTTTTTAATAAAAACAAATAGTCGTCTACTACCTAGTAGTATTATTTCATTGTATTAAATATTTGAAATTTTAACATTAGGGGAGAACGGGGTAGTTACGAACACCTAAGGGAAACATCAAATAAATTAAAATCATTAGTTATCAATTTTCGTTATAAATTTTAATAAAATGTAAGAACAAAATTAATATGAAAGAAAAAAACAAAATCTTAGGTGATCATGATTATTCGACTAGCATCGGGTAATCACGAACAGTAAGATAATTAAACTTAATTGGTACAAAAGTCGCACTTATTTATGTGCTTATAAATTGCATTTGTAGCATATTACCCAGTCTTCAACAGGAGGATCTTGATATTTTTCATTACAATAACAAAAATATTTTTTTTTATCAACATCTTCGTTTCTTTTTCTTTATTACTTGGTACTTCAGCAGTTTCATTTTTTTAATTACTGCGATCCCTCGCACTTTTTATAGTTTTATTTAAAAAAAATAAACATACTTTTTTAAGGTTAGGATTATATTATAAATAAAACGGCCAAGTGCATGTTGGGTACACACATGATAGGGTTTCCGTAGTCATTACGATTTATAAAAAAAGAGTTATTTCAATTTTTTTTATAAAATATTCTAGCTCAGTGTTCGTTACAATTTTTCATTGAAAGTACTAACTAAAAGCTACAATCTGGATTTTTTTTAGATTTTTTGCATCGAACGTTTAGAAAGTAGAGGGGGGGCACTCTGATAACCACACTGAAAAGCAAATATATTGTAACTGTAGGGTTAAAATCAAAAAGTCATATAACATATTTGTTACATTTTAGGAGACCTATCTAAAGAGTCTTTAGCTCAATGAGGTAAGTGAAAAAAAATGTGAGTACAATTTTCAGTCTATGGAAAGGGGTCCAAACATTTTCAGTGAAAATACTAATTAAAAGCTACATTCTCGATTTTTTCAGATTTTTTATTTTGATAGTAGAGGGAGGGGGGACGCTCTGATGACGACTTTGAAAGAAAATATATCGTGACTTAAGGGTTGAAATCAAAAAGTCATATAACATTTCTTATTGCATTTTAGGAGACCTATCTAAGACACCCTACTTAATGGATTTAGTGAAAATTTTTTATCATTTCTGTTTTTGGGTTATCAGTCTTCGTCCGTTACCAAATTTCGTCTTAATCGGCTTAAAATTTTTGAGGTCGGACGGGAATTGCGATAAGGGTTCCTAGTTTTCTACGGAATCCTAAAAATAACATTTTTATAAATAATATAATCATACAACCAGAGAATCGATCCTATTAATAACAGCTTTTAAAAAATAAATTATTTACTTCTATAAAATAGTAAATAATATACCGGGTGTTCCAGACCACCCGTCCACTATGTTTTACGCCCAAACTATTGAAGATAGAGTTTTATGATAAAAAATTTACTGTATATATCGACCCTAAAGAATTTCAGGAAAATGTTTTCAACCCCCAAAAACTCCTCCTTGGGGGGTAGTTTGAGGGGTACATGCCCGTTTCTCAGCAAAATCAAATGGAACGGTATATCCAAATGTAGATAATTTAAAGATCATAAAAAATGATTTTTTGGGGGGCCCAAGTTCCCCAATTTTTAATGTTGCGTTGACGCACTCTTGGGCGTAAGGGTATAATATAACTATATATATATATAAATAAGTGAATCTTAAAATATAACACAAAAATTGTTTGAATTTTACAATGTTTACATCTGGATCTTGGCTTCTGGGTGTAAGCCGCGTCGATTGATCATGTTAACGTTTCGTCACACATTGCAGTGGACATCTTCAGGGTTCTTCTCTACTTTTAGAAGAGCCCTGCAGATGTACACAAACAAATCGACGCGGCTTACACCCAGAAGTCAAATCCATATCAAGATCACCGCGGAAGCCTCAAGACTTGTAGAATGTTTACATCTCTTTCGTGCATTTGTATCATGTACTCTGGTAATATGGTCTATATTTTCATATTGCACATCTTTTCATAAAAAATGTATCGAAGGACGGCCGAGATTAGGATTTGTGGATTGTGGCCACAGGTTCTTGTGTCTCATCTGCTACTCCCTCGTGCTTTGTTAGGGTAACAGCAACATAGGAACAAAAATCAAATTGAGAAATTTTTGTATTATTTGCAATATTGTGAATTTTCCATGCAATTACTGCTATAATATCTATATCATATTGCTAAATAGTGGCCTCCACCATTTTTCCCCACGTATTTTTATACTATATGATTTTTATACTTATGATTATCATTAATTCCCTCTTCATTAGTCAATTCATCTACTTAGAGTGGAATATACCATAAACTGCATCTATTTCATAATCACCCATTTCTTCTATTAGTTGTTCGAGCTTTTGCTCTGTTAGAGCTTATCTCATTTCATATGACATCTATATAGAAATAGGTTTCGTTAAAAAAATAAAAGAATTTAAATTTTACATAATTCGTATTATTATGAGAATAACTAATAACCATTGTTACGTAATTAACTATTTTTAATAAATATTATTTATATAGATACATATATATACTAACATTACTAACCTTGTATATTCTTTTAAAATTTCACAATAAAGATTTGAGGCTTCCGCGGTGATCTGGATATAGATTTTAGCTTCTGGGTGTAAGCCACGTCAATTTGGTCGTGTTAGATCACACATTACAGTGGATATTGACTACTAACCTTAACTTTTAGAAGGACCCTGAAGATGTCTACTGCAATTTGTGACGAAACTTTGGTCGATAACACGACCATATTGACGCGGCTTACACCCAGAAGCCAAGATCCATAAAAACAGAGATGATGCACTGAACTGCTGAGGTTTTTACAATAATATCTAAATCGCCACTTGTGTTCATTGTAATGCCCAAGAGTGCGTCACGCACACTGGATATTTCGTTTGTTTTTTTTCAACTTAACATAAACAATTAATTTTTTTAATATGTCTATTCGTAAGATAGACCCATTAGCGATACAATAAGAGTAAACAAATATTGATAAATATCACAGGTTATTTAAATTTATTGAAAATGAAAACATGTGCGCAAATTCTCTTTTTTACGTATTTTTAAATATGAATAATAATTCTAACAAAAATTATATAACTATTCTATTTTGGCAGAATAAAAGAAAGTCTCTTCTTCTACCAAACCCATATAATAATAAATGAAAACAAAAATTTTATATTATTAAAAAAAAATAGTTTTCATAATGTTGCGTTGACGCACTCTTGGGCGTTAATGGGTTAACGGTTAATAAAACAAAAAGTTCTCTATATAAAGATAACTTATATTTTGATGATCAAGACAGATATCTAATATGAGTACATATTAATTTTAACTATAGATAACCAGGGTCGAACTTAAGGTATTTCTCGGAAAAATTAAAAGATTCAAGAGTAAGCTCAAATTTTGTAAAAAACTAAAAAAAGGTTATTAGAAACTTCATTCAAAATCTTAAAATGATTGACCATCTGTGAGCGAAGATATCGTCAAAATAAAATCAAAAATTTAACATTGCGAGTATAGGGATTACGATATTTTAAGCGGATTTCCAATGAAAAAGTAAATAATTTTATGCGAAGGAAGATCAAGAAATTTATGAAATTTTGAGAAAAACTAAATTAATATATTTGGAGTTAATATAAAAAATCTTAAATATTTTCACCACCCCGTTTTTAAGTTATAAATAAAATAAAAACTTATTTTCTGATAAAAAATATCACGGTACTAGCTATGACAACGCCGCAAAATATTGACAATTGCCGCGGTATTTAAAAATTGTACGTGCTGAATATATTGTTCTTTTAATTTCAAGGAATAATAAAAATAATAAAAACTATTTCTTAATTATAAACTTATAATATATGTATAACAAATTCAGCTGCAAATAATAGTACACGTTATCACATCAAAACATTAAATAATATGTAGCTGTCATCGGGAATACAAAAGTCGCGCATGCGCAATATATGCTCAGCGTTGCCAAATTTTAATTTAATTTAAAGCACGGTTATCTTGATTTTATACTACACTTTTTTTTCCTTTTCTAACATATAGCGTACCTTGTTTCTCCTCGAGAAATACCTTAAACTGTGGGTTAGCAAAGCAAAGAAATATATTATTTTTATTTATGTGTTTTTGTCTGATAGCTCCTACGTATTATTTAATAGAGTATTTTGTGTTTGTTAAGGTGTATAGTGACACAAGGTGGAATACTAATAGGCTCACGGGCTGATCATAGACAGACAAGATGGAAAGGTATACAGGATTAAGTGTAGTGACACTAAAGATATGGGAAAATTCTAGAACTTAAGCTTTACTTCTAACACAAATTCTATTATGTGCTTTTAGTTTGTTTGTATATATAGGGAAGTAATTTTTTCAGCGTTAGTGGTGTATTATCTTTTTTCAATAATTCTTTCATAATCTTTCTTCCCTTGCTGTCTCAATATCAATATCTCAATATCTGTCATCGATCTTTTGTCGCATAAATATGCATTGATATCTGAAAACATAATGTTTGGAATATTAATCGATTTTTTTACATTTTATTAAATTAATTGAAATTTTACTAAAATTACATAGAGGTAGAAACAAAAGTCGTATAAAACGCGTTGATCTCAATGCTAAACCAGATAGTTAGTTACAATTGTACTCCAAAATAAGATGAAATTTTATCTAAACAAAACCCCAAAAGCTTATACTAACAAACGTATTTCGTAATAATTAGAAAAGTTTTTATTTCATTAAAATTTCGTATGAAAGGTAAGTTGAAAACAAATACGTATATATAACATTTAGATATAGTTTGTGGTTATCTATAATTATATTTTAACTTTCAATTTTCTAACGTGAAAGACGTTTCCATTATTATTATTTTGTATTTTAAAAACTTGTTTTTCTTAACCGCATTTTATGATTGCTTGTAACAAATTTTAATTTAGTAACGACGATATTAAATTTATAATTTAGAAAATAGGGGAAATTTTAATAACTTGAATCATTTCAATTTCGTTAGCCCATAATCGTTATTGGATTTGGAATTTGCATTATATTTGAAAATTAATTTTGTTTTTCATTCTTTAATAATTAGAATTAATAATAAATGGTATTTCATTTCCACTAATTAAATTTTCATTTATTAAATATATTTAGATTACCTATCAGTTATACCATTAATGATTATTTAAAAAAATATATCTAGTGCGAGTCGAGCCTCACCCATTAGTGTTCCGTACCGTGTAAGTATTCAATTTATTCAATTATCTTAATTTGGCTTGTACTCAGAGCTGCATTTGATTCAAACATGTTTATTCTAATTCCAAATCATTTTAAAATTATATACAAGGTGTACAAGATAAGCATGAAATGCATGGAGATTTCCTAAAGGCTCTGACAAACAGGAAGCGGACTGTCCGCGGGTGGACAGTCTGCAGTCCACCCGCGGACTTGGGTGGTCATATAGAACGTGCAAATGACGGCGAACCAGGGCGAATTTTTTCTTCATCTATAGTGATCATCATGTCCAACAGTTCGTCTGAAGAAGAAGAATTGCTTTTTTTTGCTGTGAGTTCAGCAGCAAGACGAAGAAGGAAATGAGTATATGTCATAGTCAATGTGCATAATACAGGCATTCTATATAGTGACTAGGTATTTTACGTTCGAGAGGGTTGTTTTCCGAGCTAAATACTGACGCAAAGTCATACAAACAACTGTACTACCGCACAAGATCAATCAACTTTTCATTATTATCTTCTCTTTTACTCATTTTGTCATCCAGTCCGCACGCGAACTCTGTAAAAAACAATCCGTTCGCTGTCCACCGCGGACTGAACTGGTTCGCCGCGGTAGGCCGCTATCTGTTTGACCAGGATGATGCAACATTACACGATACAGAATTCGCTTTCTGTTTGTCAGAACCTTAAACGGTAAGAGATACAGATTCGGTTAAATGAGATGGATAATTTGTAAAGCAGGGGGAGTATTACTACATCAAAAAATATTAGTATTGTTTGTGGGTTAGGTGGTATAAGCAAAAATCGGAATATTCAGAAATTTTTTAAATGGCTTTAACTTTTTTGTCAAAGTAGATATGTACTTTTTGTATCCAGTTTCTTAAAGCATTTTTTATTTAGAATTTATTGGTGTATTTATAATTTTTATATCTTTTAGTTTCTGAGTTACAGTCCCTAACTTTAGTTTTTCTTGTGGGTCACTACGTTAGCTATAGTATATTTGAATGTATATTTTACTCTATTTTACAACGATATTTAATTTGTCATATTTATTTTAGAAAAAAGTAAAAACATTTTTTTTGTAATAGTTTATTGTTTTCAAATATTCATTTGTTATTTTGATTGTTGTTATCGTGATTTTTGTTTAACAATTTTTGTTATTCATGGCCTACTTAAATGTTTGTAATAAAATACTTTATAAATATCACTAGTACTTAGTACTTCGACTTATTTTCGAAAATAAATATAAGTTATAGTATATCGTAAAATAGAGTAAAAAACACGTTCAAATATGCTATAGCCAACGTAGTGGCCCATAAGAAAAACTAAAGTTATATATAAAATTATATACAGGGCCCGGCATAATATAAGTCAGTTAACGCTGCCAGAAAATAAAATAAGAAGAACGAATTTATATGTCTGTTGACTCTATACCTGTGCGAGGTAGTAGGCAGATAGAACACAAAACGTAACATTTAAACCGTCATTACTTTTGTATCTAAATTACCAATCAATAAACCATGTTTCTGTATGCTCTTCTTTTCTTTTTGTTCTGTATGCAAACCGGTTAATTGACTTATGGTGGGCACTGTATACCACATACCATTATAAAATTTTTTTGGTATCACCCCTTCCTTACAAATAATTCATCTCATTTAACCGAATCTGTATCTCTTACCGTTTAGGAAATCCCTATGTATTTCACGCTTATATTGGACACCCGTATACATATACTATTATTTTACATACAAACTTCAATTTAGTTGAAATCACCTACAATCTACACGAACACCAGATGAAAATTAATGATAGCCAAAACAGCACAAAACAACGGATGTATCATATAAATTTTATTTCATTCACTAGACACATTAGCTGAATGCTTTCTATGTTTTATCGTGAAATAACTGAATACGAAACCTCCGCTATACAGAGTTGATGATTCTGAAATTCTTTGGTCCATTCAGAATAATTCTGTATTGATAAACTCAACCGGTAACACAGTGGCGATAAGTAGAATAAAATTTAGAGGATAACTCATATCATAATTTATGTTTATATAATTTAATTTTTGACAAATTAAAAAAAACTAGTGAAAATGGAACTAAAGAAAAATTATGATGTAAATTTTAGTGTACATAAATGACAGTACAATAGTTTTTTTTTTTTGAATTTTTTTTTTAATTTTAAAAAATCTCATCGATAAGGGTTCGCAAATCAGTCTTCGAAATATGAATGATTTCGTATCTTGAAATGTGAAATGAGTTTAAGCATTTCACATCAACTAATTAAGATCGTTCATAACTCTGGAAGGGTAAGTATGTAGACTAATGTCAATTTGATATTTTTTTTTTTTACTAATTTTAATAATGTGTACATATATTTTTGATTATTTCTTAAAAAAACAGTACTGATTCTAGTTAAATAGTTTTGTTTTTGTATTATCATATATACCTACATATTATTAATATTATTATGCTCGAAAATGCTTTTATTAAATACGGTGTTTTGGGTTTCAAACATATGTATGATACACATATTAAAGAATTAAATTCGCAGCTAAAACATTAAGACAGAGTTAGGAGTTTTTATAATCTTTTAACCCATTAACGCCAAAGAGTGCGTCAACGCAACATTATGAAAACTATTTTTTTTTTAATAATATAAAATTTTTGTTTTCTTTTATTATTATATGGGTTTGGTAGAAGAAGAGACTTTCTCTTATTCTGCCAAAATAGAATAGTTATATAATTTTTGTTATAATTATTATTCATATTTAAAAATACGTAAAAAAGAGAATTTTCGCACATGTTTACATTTTCAATTAATTTAAATAACCTGTGATATTTATCAATATTTGTTTACTATTACTGTATCGCTAATGGGTCTATAACACAAGTAGTATAGGAGCCAGCTGCAAAATCGGTGTAGATTTAACAACCGTCTGCCGTTGTGGTTTTTTTGAAGTACTCACTCAGACAAAGCTCGGACGATGAGTCCGGTCCACCAGCTTGTAGAGATTTAATAGATAGGGCCCACGAAAAATACGCACAAAAAATCACGTAACAACCGTTTGAATGAGACGGTTGCTTATAGTACGTCTGGTACGTAAAAAACCCTGCACTTTTTGATTGGGTTATAACACTTTCTGTGCTCATAGATAAGGTCAAAAGAATAATTTTCAGATACATCCATGTAGAACACCATTATATCGGCTATTGAAGATGGCCCCCACCGGTTTAATTAAATTGGCTGTATCTCAGCTCCTAGTCGTCTGATTTCAATATTCTTTTATTTGTTTTAAAGTTCTTATTGAGAAGATTATTTTTTGTCATTATTCACTTTTCTCTAAATCTTAAGGGTTCGCAACAATTTTCGAAAATCTGAAAATTTAACTTTTCTTACGAACTTAATTTTTATATAACTTTTTTATTGTGCTCAATATCATTTTTTTACTTCATATAAAAAAGAAAGACATTTTTTTCTGCGTTCCATTGATAAAAAGCTAATAATGTTTTAATTAACAACTTCTTTAGAAATAGCATGTTAAACTAAAAAAAATAGACTATTTTTGGATCATTCTATGTCAAGTTTACCTTTTATCATATGAAATTTTATGTTGGGATCAATTTTCTCATATGGCATAGTTAAAAAATTGAAAATTCTATCATGGATGCCATTTAACTTTCTTATACAATAAAAAAATGTGCGTGTATCTACTTATATAAAACAAATAATTCTGGCTTACTGATGACAGATATAAAAAAATTAATAGAACATAAACTATAGATAATAATGTTCTCTCCATTTTTTGTTATTAACATTTCATTCAATTATGAACTTTTTCAAATAAAATGGAAAAAAATTAAAAATATAACTAAAAAGATTTTTTTTAATTGGTAAGAGATACAAAAAAATTTATGGAACATAAACTATAGAAAATAACATACTCGACAACTTTTATTTCAATAATTTATTTCTGCTTTAAACTATTTCAAATATAATTGAAAAAATCGATTATAACCTCAAAAACTTTTTTGGGAGAAAATAAACATAACATAAATTATAAATAATAATATTCTAAACAAATTTTACTTTAAACATTTTTCTTCAACACGTACCGTTTCAGAAATAATTCGAATAATTATAAAAATTACAAGAGTAAACATCCGTTTCCGGTTTTAAAAACAGCAGATTTTCATTCTTAAAACAAATTAATCCTAAATATAAAATTTTACCCCTCTATGTACTGTCATTTTTGAGTTACAGCGTTTACAGACAAACAGATACACACACAGACAGACAGACAGACATGATGATAAAAATAGTCAGAATTGATTCAGGGAAGGTATAAATGTACATTTCCATCAAAATCTCGAATCCGAGAAAGCAATACAGGTAAACTTGACATGGGATGATCCAAAAATAGTCTATTTTTCTTAGTTTAATACGCTATTTCCAAAGAAGTTGTTAACTAAAACAGTATTATCTTGTTATCAATGGAACGCAAAAAAAAATATCTTTCTTTTTTATATGAGGTAAAAAAATGATATTGGGCACAATAAAAAAGTTATATAAAAATTAAGTTCGTAAGAAAAGTAAAATTTTCAGATTTTCGAAAATTATTGCGAACCCTTAAGATTTAGAGAAAAATGGATAATGACAAAAAATAATCTTCTCAATAAGAACTTTAAAACAAATAAAAGAATATTGAAAACAGACGACTAGGAGCTGAGATACAGCCAATTTAATAAAAACGGTGGGGGCCATCTTCAATAGCCGATATAATGGTGTTCTACACGGATTTTAAAGTGGCTCCCTATCTGAAAATTATTCTTTTGACCTTATCTATGTGCACAGAAAGTGTCATACCCCAATCAAAAAGTGCAGCGTTTTGGCTTTATTTGCCACGAACCAGACGTACTATTATAGTAGACCACAATTAAAGATGTTTTGGATATACGGCATAAATTTTTGCGTAGGAGTTTAATTACAGGGGCCACTCAAAATTTCGACCCAAAAAAATCAGATAACAACCGGACCAGACCTGACGTAAAATGTTTATTTGGATGTATATTTACATATAAAATATAGTAGGTACTTTAAAATTGGGATATAGGTCAATAAATAATTGCTGTTATTTTTATGTATGCATAAAATGTAGCGCTTTTATTTAAATTTTTTCGGAATCTATATCATTCCATCATCAGTTAAAAAATGAAAATTCTATCATGGATGCCATTTAACTTTCTTATACAATAAAAAAATGTGCGTGTATCTACTTATATAAAACAAATAATTCTGGCTTACTGATGACAGATATAAAAAAATTAATAGAACATAAACTATAGATAATAATGTTCTGTCCATTTTTTGTTATTAACATTTCATTCTATTATGAACTTTTTCAAATAAAATGGAAAAATATTAAAAATATAACTAAAAAGATTTTTTTTTAATTGGTAAGAGATACAAAAAAAATTATGGAACATAAACTATATATGTTACCGGCAATGTATGAAATACGGCATTCTATAGAATTCCTAGGTATTCTATAGAATGCCTAAAATCACCAGGCAATGTATGAAATGAATTTAATTATATACATTTCCTAGGCATTCTATAGAATACCTAATTGATAGCCGGCAATGTATGAAATATAAACATAAATAGGGTGAATCGATCAATTTTGGTCCAGGTACAGATGTTGCCTTACTTTATGTTATAATATACTGATGCAAATATACAATAAACAAATCTTAGTTCATTCTCGATAGCTGTAGGTAGGTTTCTAGATTATAATTCAGTATTGTCGGTACAATACTGAATTATTTATCAAAATAAACATTTTATATTTACGCGTTATAGGTATAATAGAAAAATGTATATTGTTTCTGTGAATTTGTTATTTTTACAATAAGGGCCTTAAATCTTACTTAATACACGTCTGGACTAATATGATTATTTTATTTTATTTATTATAATAAATATCAAATGTTATACTATTGTTTATGTGGTTTTGTTATTTTAACAATGAAAGACCTAAATCTTACATAATATGAATTTGGACTTTTTAAAATTAATTAAATAATACCTATCTGCTTTATTAATATCATTTTGTCTTTTATTTCATACATTTCCTAATATTATCTTGGCATTCTATAGAATTCCTAGGGATTCTATATAATGCCTAGGCAAAGTATATAATAAATTTCTATTAAACAAATATTTCATACTTTGCCTGAAATCGTCAGGCATTGTATAGAATTCCTAGGAATTCTATAGAATGCCTGAATTACATACATTGCCGGTAACATATACATATAAACATAATGGCAGAATTTTTTATGTAAAGACTTCGGTGCTATAAGGCCTACAAAAGGTCAGAATTGGGTCCAAATCTTAAAAATGCTGTAAAATCTAAAATATCGAATGAACATTTCTGCCCCGCGGTGTATACCTTTGTTATGAACTATAAAATAGATATAAGTACAAGTAAGCTTTGGAAAGAAGAATGGTTAATGTTTAAAATTTTATATTTATTAAAATTCGTTGCTTATTTTGTTAATGTATAACAGCAATGCTGGCTTTAGGGAGGGAGGTTGGGCGACTGTTCGGGGTGCCAGTTCAGAAGGAGCGGCGGACGGCTACATTGAGAAAAACTTATCTTGAATTCTAGTAAATTTATTTAGGAAAAAAATTAAGACCAAAAACAACTAGATATAACTCAAAGGACCCATTGGCCGGACTGGCCCCATACATCCCTGGTCTAAATAATCATTGGTTAATAAAGGAAATCGACTAATAGTCCAGTAACTTTGTCGCCTGAATGTATGGGGTAGTATGCGTTAAATCCGGTAGTTCTGATTTTTTGCAGACTTGTTTATGATATTGGCCTAATGAATAATCCAAGTTTGTGACCTCGAGCGCCGAACGCAACTTTGTCAAAAATCGAAAAAACCGTGAAAAAATAGTTATTTTTTAAAATTTTGGCGATTATAACCCTAAAGGACTAGTTTTTGAAAAAACTTTCTTTGGACGTTTTTAAAGTAGACTAAATTTGCTACAATATGATACTAGAACTGTCTCTGTAGACCCAATAGTTTCCGAGATTAAGCCTTTCAAAGTTTATCATTTTTTTCGAACTTCGCAATTTTTTGCAATTCTGTCGTTTTGAATGAATTTTGACCCTGATTATACTATCGAAGCCCTGTACTTTTATGATGGGATGTTAAAAAAGAAAATGAGAAGTGTAAATGATGATGTTTAAGCTAAGCTACGAATAATGAAGTAAAAAAGATAAGTACAACAAAATTTAATAAGTTTATTTGTTAGGAAATTGAGTAATATTCAAAATCAAAAAATTAAATTAATTTAGCCCTCTTGGAAGGTCCCGGTTGAGGTTCGTCCGTATCTGGATCGACGTATTGGGATGACATATCCCCATCAGGGGATGGTGATGAATCGTCGACGTCTTGTGCCCACAAGTCATCCTCCATTTCGACATGAGTGCAACTTGGCTCTTCGAAGACACTCAGAGCTCTTTGTGTTTTTCTGTACAGCATCTACGGGGTAACCATCGAAAACTACTGCCACGTTTGAGCCATAGTGAGCAGAAATGTACTGTATGTATCTGTCAGCTATCACACCAAATGATGAGCTTCGAGGCCACACAACTTTGTGAAGTAGATGCCCTCCATCCACTACTACAAACCCTTGCTTCTCATTTAAGGTTACAGGTTGAAATACTGAATACAAGGTGGATTTTGTGCCCTTTCTCATTCCCTCTTCAGAGAACAATAACATTGGGATTGGTGACAGTTCGTAAGTGAAGAACTCTCGCAATTCTTCATCCGATTGTTTTAAGACACACAACCTGTGAAACAGTGTTAGAGGATCAACAGTTACCTGTGTTATTATTATTAACAGTAATAGTTCGTACAGCTGAAGAAAGGGACACCACATTGTTACCGCTCTTTTAATTAGAAGGATACTAATCGAACTTAGGCATGAAATTTTGGCTTTATAGTTCATCACCATACCATATAATATTTTATATGTTCTGTTGTATTATAACTATTTAATAATAATAATAATAAATAGTGTATGCCAATAATAGTAAATTAAATTCTTAGTTTATCTAAGAAGACAAAAATTAAAACTTTACCAGTTTATTTAATCTTAATCTAATATTACGTGACGACGATGTTGACATATTTTCATTATCAGAGATAATTGTGAACGACTCACTAGAAGAGATCCTGGAATGATCAACTCTATATTTAATGCTGTCTCTGTAACCACTGGTAAGGTAGCAAAATAGACAAGATGGCGGAGCACTGGGGACCAGTTGCTGGGTTCCGATTCGTGACTTCACACGAGCAATACTAGCACACTCCGTCGGAGGTAATTGAAACTTCATCCCGCTAGAGTTATTCGAGTGACGTCTAAAATATTGCAAAAAATTGCGAAGTTCGAAAAAAATGATAAACTTTGAAAGGCTTAATCTCGGAAACTATTGGGTCTACAGAGACAATTCTAGTATCATATTGTAGCAAATTTAGTCTACTTAAAAAACGTTCTAAAAAAGTTTTTTCAAAAACTAGTCCTTTAGGGTTATAATCGCCAAAATTTAAAAAAATAACGATTTTTTCGATTTTTGACAAAGTTGCGTTCGGCGCTCGAGGTCACAAACTTGGATTATTCATTAGGCCAACATCATAAACAAGTCTGCAAAAAATCAGAACTACCGGATTTAACGCATACTGTGACGTATAAAGTTACTGGACTATAAACCGGGTATCAAATTACGTAAATAATATAATTTCCCACGTTCTGGACGACCACCTACGGCTTTTACTGAAGAAAACGTAGACAAAATTAAGAAAATGATTATCAAAAATCGTTGTTTGAATTGTAGAGAGATATAGAGAAAATGTTCGTCTTAAGAAACCAGATTTTTGGAAAGACAATTCATGAATTTTGCACGACGATAATGCACCATCACACGAATCATGTTTGGTACGCGAATATTTGGCCAAAACTCAACAAATATTATCGACAAGCACCCGTGACTTTCCTCTTCCCAAAACTAATTACCTTTTCGCGGAAAATGTTTTGAATCGATTGAAATTATAAAAAAAGTTCGAAGACTAAAGGCTATAGGGTCATTCCATATAAAATCATCAAGGTGCTGAAGTTGCACCATTTTTAATTTTGATGAAAGTTTAATCAGTTGTTATTATACTTATTAGATAGCAGAAACTGTACTTAGAAAAATTTTAATGGCCATAGTTCGGGGGTGGTGACCGTTTTACTCTCTTAAGATATGAAGATTTCGTCGATTTTCAACGTTTTTTCAACTCGCTATAGCACGCGTTCTAATAAAACAATTAAAACGAGCTTAATGTCATTTGAAAGACTAAAGAATCTAGTTTCAATTGATCTAGCACAATTTAAAGTTTAAATATTTTTTTTTGTAGATAGAGGCTTTTCAAATTTATTAATAAAATTGTCATTTTTTCTATTTTTCGAAATTTATTGTGGCTCTAAGGTTAAACTGAGAAAGCTATAATTATGTGTAAGTTATGTTCATTTATAGTACTCAGTACCCACAAAAAATCAGCTTGATTGATGCACATCTTTTATTAAAAAAATTTAGTTAAATATCGCAAAAATCACGAAAACACCAAAATCAGCTGTTTTCGACGCAAAAAAAAGTTATGTGGGGGACGAGATAAATATCTGAATTTTTTTTTACAAATGCTCTAAATAGTTATCTTTGAAGGCCTTATAGATTCGTTTTGTTATTTTCATTTTTATAGCAACCAGAATTTTTTTTTTAATTTAAAAAAATATGAAAACTTCAAAAACGGTTATTTTTAAACATAATACAAAAATATGTTGGGCACGAGATAGAATTCTGAATTTTTTTTACAAATGCTCTAAATAGTTACCTTTGAAGGCCTTAATGATTCGTTTTGTTATTTTTATTTTTATAGCAACCAGAATTTTTTTTTAAATTTTAAAAAATACGAAAACTTCAAAAACGGTTATTTTTAAACATAATACAAAAATATGTTGGGCACGAGATAGAATTCTGAATTTTTTTTTACAAATGCTCTAAATAGTTATCTTTGAAGGCCTTAATGATTCGTTTTGTTATTTTCATTTTTATAGCAACCAGAATTTTTTATTTAATTTAAAAAAATATGAAAACTTCAAAAACGGTTATTTTTAAACATAATACAAAAATATGTTGGGCACGAGATAGAATTCTGAATTTTTTTTTACAAATGCTCTAAATAGTTACCTTTGAAGGCCTTAATGATTCGTTTTGTTATTTTCATTTTTATAGCAACCAGAATTTTTTTTTAAATTTTAAAAAATACGAAAACTTCAAAAACGGTTATTTTTAAACATAATACAAAAATATGTTGGGCACGAGATAGAATTCTGAATTTTTTTTTACAAATGCTCTAAATAGTTATCTTTGAAGGCCTTAATGATTCGTTTTGTTATTTTCATTTTTATAGCAACCAGAATTTTTTATTTAAATTTAAAAAATACGAAAACTTCAAAAACAGCTATTTTCTAAACAATACAAAATATGTTGGGCACGAGATAGAATTCTGAATTTTTTTTTAACAAATGCTCTAAATAGTTACCTTTGAAGGCCTTAATGATTCGTTTTGTTATTTTCATTTTTATAGCAACCAGAATTTTTTTTTAAATTTTAAAAAATACGAAACTTCAAAAACGGTTATTTTTAAACATAATACAAAAATATGTTGGGCACGAGATAGAATTCTGAATTTTTTTTTACAAATGCTCTAAATAGTTATCTTTGAAGGCCTTATAGATTCGTTTTGTTATTTTCATTTTTATAGCAACCAGAATTTTTTATTTAAATTTAAAAAATACGAAAACTTCAAAAACAGCTATTTTCTAAACAATACAAAATATGTTGGGCACGAGATAGAATTCTGAATTTTTTTTTACAAATGCTATAAATAGTTATCTTTGAAGGCTTTATAGATTCGTTTTGTTATTTTCATTTTTATAGCAACCAGAATTTTTTTTTAAATTTAAATAAATCATTATTAATAAATTTATAAAATAAAAATAACTTCAAAAACCAATTGACCGTTAAAAAAATTAGTTAAGGTATCTGTTAAAAACAACTAGATTTTATTTTTTGCTCCACATAATTTTTTTTTGTTTATTTTCGAAAATACATGATTTTAGAGTTTTTACACTTTTAAGGATTTAAAAAAAGTCTGGTGATTAGAAAAATGAAAATAACAAGAAAAAGCCAACTGGCCTTTAAAGTTAATTACTTAAAGCAATTATAAAAAAAAATTCAAAATTCTATCTCGTGCCCAACATATTTTTGAATTGTTTAAAAAATAGCCATTTTTGAAGTTTTCGTATTTTTTTTAAATTTAAAAAAAAATTCTGGTTGCTATAAAAATGAAAATAACAAAACGAATCATTAAGGCCTTCAAAGATAACTATTTAGAGCATTTGTAAAAAAAAATTCAGAATTCTATCTCGTGCCCAACATATTTTTGTATTATGTTTAAAAATAACCGTTTTTGAAGTTTTCATATTTTTTTAAATTAAAAAAAAAATTCTGGTTGCTATAAAAATGAAAATAACAAAACGAATCTATAAGGCCTTCAAAGATAACTATTTAGAGCATTTGTAAAAAAAAATTCAGAATTTTATCTCGTCCCCCACATAACTTTTTTTTGCGTCGAAAACAGCTGATTTTGGTGTTTTCGTGATTTTTGCGATATTTAACTAAATTTTTTTAATAAAAGATGTGCATCAATCAAGCTGATTTTTTGTGGGTACTGAGTACTATAAATGAACATAACTTACACATAATTATAGCTTTCTCAGTTTAACTTTAGAGCCACAATAAATTTCGAAAAATAGAAAAAATGACAATTTTATTAATAAATTTGAAAAGCCTCTATCTACAAAAAAAAATATTTAAACTTTAAATTGTGCTAGATCAATTGAAACTAGATTCTTTAGTCTTTCAAATGACATTAAGCTCGTTTTAATTGTTTTATTAGAACGCGTGCTATAGCGAGTTGAAAAAACGTTGAAAATCGACGAAATCTTCATATCTTAAGAGAGTAAAACGGTCACCACCCCCGAACTATGGCCATTAAAATTTTTCTAAGTACAGTTTCTGCTATCTTATAAGTATAATAACAACTGATTAAACTTTCATCAAAATTAAAAATGGTGCAACTTCTATATTTTAATAAATTTGATGATTATAAATGGAATGACTCTATACCAAAATTGGCGTTTAAGAAGTGTATGGAATATTGTAATAAACATTGACGGGGGGACTATTTTGAAGGCAACAAAAAAATGTTGATGATTAAATAAATATTTTAAGTTATGTTAAAAATTCCGGCTACTTTTTTACATAAGGTATATTCCAAAACTGCAGGTAATAATTTCTCCCCGCACCCTCACATATGTACTTTCAGTCACTGATTAGCTCACTACTCATTTCGCTAATTGGTAACAATGGCCGTGTGTATGATACAATATATTACCTTGCGCGTGTTGTTTTTTGTGTTAAATCTCGCGCAGACAAGCGACCAACAGATGGTTCGGATTTTCGCACGGATATTAAATTTGTGGCGGTAGCAACACGCACTGTTCCCGTATTGTTTTTCCTAATTAATAGATTGTTTTTGTACTGCGTGAATTCACTATTGTTTTCATAGCCATAGCCATAGTATAATCATGATATTTTAAGTGGTTTTGATTTATATTTATATATTAATACAAAAAATTGTAAATCTGCTGATATATTTAATGTAGGTATGTATGTATATTCTGTATTGTATATTGTTTAATATGTGTATTATATACGCAATAAATTTTAAATCAAACAAATAAACCTATTAAATTATAATTTTAAATTTTAATTTCTAATAATAATTGCTTCTAACAATAAGTCAAAATTCCAAACGAATATTTAATTTCTGTGATTTATTGCCTATGATACATAGTTAGTTCAACATTACTTAAATGCTTTAATTGGCTTGAAGCTAATCTATTTCCATCTAAGTGTCCGTGTGTTGAGGCTAAAAAATCCTGATAAAATATAAATGAATAAACTAAAATAACAAATTAAAATGGAATCAATAATAACAATTTTTCGTAACAAATTAATAAACCAAAAAATAAATAAGTGTAAATAAAAAACATCTGCCAAGTAAATGCACATTGCTTCCTCGTGCTAAATTCACCAAAGATAGTTAATTATTGAACAATTTAAATAAAAACCAATAAATGGTTTAGAATAACCTGGCATTGGTTAACTATTTGAGTTTTATACAATTTTACTAAAAAATATCAATGAAATGCTGTCTATTATAAATTAAATGAGTTTTTTAAGCTTTGAGCTATTTTTTGTGATATTGTAAACTTTATTTCGAATGAAATTGCATGTATAACTCAAAATTGATATTTGTGTCATAACTGGCTGTTTATACAAGGTATAAGAGCCAACCAATTAAAAAAAAAGATATTTGTGTGATACATGAGTGCGTAACATGGGTTCCGGTCAATTTATCGTAAACAGTTTATCGTAAACAGTTTATCGTACAACAGTTTATCGTAAAACAATTTACCGAACGAACAATTTATCGTATGAACAATTTACCGTAAGAACAATTTATCGTAAAACAATTTATCGTAAGAACAATTTATCGTATGGACAATTTATCGTAAGAACAATTTATCGTAAAACAATTTATCGTAAGAACAATTTATCGTATGGACAATTTACCGTATGAACAATTTATCGTAAAACAATTTATCGTAGAACAATTTATCCTAAAACAATTTATCGTAGAGCAATTAATCGTAAAACAATTTATCGTAAAACAATTTATGTATTATTACTGTCACAGACTCCACTGGACTTTCTTATACGTATTAAGGTCAAATCAATTATGAAAATATTATATAATATATTATTATATAGAAACCTTGTTTTCTAATTTTATCAATTAAAAAAAATGTACAGATGCGTATTAAGTTAGATTTTAGGCCCAAATTATTAAAATAATAAATACACATTACATATAAATAATATATATAAACCTTATTTATTATTTAATCAATTAAAAAAAAATGTACAGAAGCGAATTGAGTAATTATTGAGACCCGTGTATTAAACTAATTAATAAACTCACAACTCGCCCCCTGTCACAGATGGAGGGTTGTAACTGGTCTCATTGGATCCGGCGGGAAAAATACTATAGGATTCTAGGGGAATGGGGGGCAAAACAACCCTCTATCTAGCACAGGAGTCGAGATATTTACAATTTTCTGTAATGAATACCATAAGTAGCGAAACAGAAAAATTCAATATTTACAATAAATACTGCATATAAACATAAGATATTATTATTTAATTTAATAGAATGAAATAAAAAGTTCAGGCATGTATTAAGTGATATTTTAGGCCCGTATTGTTAAAACAACAAATACACATATGTATATAGAAACCTTGTTTATAATTTAGTCAGTTGAAAATAATTGTACAGAAGCGTATTGAGTGATTTTTGAGGCCCGTGTATTAAACTAATTAAAAAACTCACAAATCGCCCCCTGTCACAGATGGAGGGTTGTAACTGGTCTCATTGGATCCGGCGGGAAAAATACTATAGGATTCTAGGAGAATGGGGGGCAAAACAACCCTCTATCTAGCACAGGAGTCGAGATATTTACGATTTTCTGTAATGAATACCATAAGTAGCGAAACAGAAAAATTCAATATTTACAATAAATACTGCATATAAACATAAGATATTATTATTTAATTTAATAGAATGAAATAAAAAGTTCAGGCATGTATTAAGTGATATTTTAGGCCCGTATTGTTAAAACAACAAATACACATATATTAAATAGAAACCTTGTTTATAATTTAGTCAATTAAAAATAATTGTACAGAACCATATTGAGTGATTTTTGAGGCCCGTGTATTAAACTAATTAATAAACTCGCCTCTGTCACGTGATGAAAGAATGTAATATAACATTGTTTTACATTGAACTGTTTACCATAAATTGAACGCAAATCGATTAAATAATATTCAATGTTTCTAAATAGTAGGTATACGTGAATTTGTTATTTTAAGAATACAGGCCTATATTATCACTTGATATACATCTGTACATTTTTAAAATTTATTTAATTTAGTAATAATATCTAAGGTATATTATTATTGTGTAAGAGGTGGATATTGATTTTGTTTCTTTTTCACTATTTATTCATTATAGAAAATCGTAATTAACACGTCACCTATACGAGTAAGGGGGTTGTTTTTAATTAGTTTAATACACGGGACTCAAAAATCACTCAATACGCTTCTGTACAATTATTTTTAATTGACTAAATTATAAACAAGGTTTCTATATATGTATATTTGTTATTTTAACAATACAGACCTAAAATATCACTTAATACATGCCTGAACTTTTTATTTTATTCTATTAAATTAAATAATAATATCTTATGTTTATATGCAGTATTTATTGTAAATATTGAATTTTTCTGTTTCGCTACTTATGGTATTCATTACAGAAATTCGTAAATATCTCGACTCCTGTGCTAGATAGAGGGTTGTTTTGCCCCCCATTCCCCTAGAATCCTATAGTATTTTTCCCGCCGGATCCAATGAGACCAGTTACAACCCTCCATCTGTGACAGGGGGCGATTTGTGAGTTTTTTAATTAGTTTAATACACGGGCCTCAAAAATCACTCAATACGCTTCTGTACAATTATTTTTAACTGACTAAATTATAAACAAGGTTTCTATATACATATGTGTATTTGTTGTTTTAACAATACGGGCCTAAAATATCACTTAATACATGCCTGAACTTTTTATTTCATTCTATTAAATTAAATAATAATATCTTATGTTTATATGCAGTATTTATTGTAAATATTGAATTTTTCTGTTTCGCTACTTATGGTATTCATTACAGAAAATCGTAAATATCTCGACTCCTGTGCTAAATAGAGGGTTGTTTTGCCCCCCATCCGCCTAGAATCCTATAGTATTTTTCCCACCGGATCCAATGAGACCAGTTACAACCCTCCATCTGTGACAGGGGGCGAGTTGTGAGTTTATTAATTAGTTTAATACACGGGTCTCAATAATTACTCAATACGCTTCTGTACATTTTTTTTAATTGATTAAATAATAAATAAGGTTTATATATATTATTTATATGTAATGTGTATTTATTATTTTAATAATTTGGGCCTAAAATCTAACTTAATACGCATCTGTACATTTTTTTTAATTGATAAAATTAGAAAACAAGGTTTCTATATAATAATATATTATATAATATTTTCATAATTGATTTGACCTTAATACGTATAAGAAAGTCCAGTGGAGTCTGTGACAGTAATAATACATAAATTGTTTTACGATAAATTGTTTTACGATAAATTGATTTACGATAAATTACTTTACGATAAATTGTTTTACGATAAATTGTTCTACGATAAATTGTTTTACGATAAATTGTTCAAACGGTAAATTGTCCATACGATAAATTGTTCTTACGATAAATTGTTTTACGATAAATTGTTCTTACGGTAAATTGTCCATACGATAAATTGTTCTTACGATAAATTGTTTTACGATAAATTGTTCTTACGGTAAATTGTTCATACGATAAATTGTTCGTTCGGTAAATTGTTTTACGATGAACTGTTTACGATAAACTGTTTTATGATAAACTGTTACGTAAATGACCGCAAATCGCGTAACATAGTTCATTTATGCATAAACACTACAAATAAGCTTTATTTCATTAATGGATACGGTTTGTTACTAAAAATTAAAACGATCCTCATGTATGTTTCTATACCCACTTTTCTGTATATATATACACAAAAGGTTTGTACTTATTGACATTGTTCCTTTAATTTGAAAATAAACAACATTCGTCAACAAAAAGTTTGATACTACTGTATGCGGTATACATCATTTTATTTTCAGATTTAATAAATGTACGTAATGGTTACAAATATCACTTGAAAAAATTCAGAGATATTTTTTTATTTTATATTTTTTTATATAGATGAATACATATCAAATTAAAGAAATTATAAATGAAAAGCTTAATCTATTTTAATATTTAATACATCAACCAATTTTAATCTGAATTTAATTCACATCTTTACAAATATTTTAGCTTTTATATGCAAACAAAATCTTAGTTTCATCTATCATAAATACAAATAAAAGACATTTTGTTTAAAAAAAGTTATTTATGTTTTTTTGTTGGTGCAAAAAAAGTTTTATAAAACCTACCACTTTAAAAAGTCATAACAAGGAAACACATGGTAAAATTTCTCTATATAAATATTGAGCATGTTTTTCATTCAAATCAAGATATGAAAATAAAAACAAATCGAATTAAATTATGTTTTAATTTCTGAACGGCTCTTCCATAATATAAATTATTTTTTCTACATTGTTTTGAATTTATTATGTACAATACATGCAAAGTTACATGGACTACACATGTAAAAATTGTTGATTAAAAATGACAAACGATTTATGTAACAATTGGTTATAAAAACACTTGGCAAGATATTTAGATTTCTTTTATATCTATTTTTGATTTATTTTATAAACAAATAAAATAGTTATTTGTGTATCTAGGGTGTAAAATGATAGTTTTTCGCACGAGTGTGAATGTTTGTTAGTCTCGGCTGGCGCCTCGACTAACAATCACACGAGTGCGAAAAACGCATTTTACACCCGAGGTGCACACAATATTTTTTCTACAACCTTATTGATTATATAATATTAACAATAATATAATATAATAATTAATACTTTGTATTTTGCTATATTAATATTAAAATTCATCTCTAGTAAGCTTTGGATAAAAATTTTGACAGTTCTATTTTCATTCAAATGAGTTTCATAATTTGTTAATCTGCTATAATAGAAGATGGATAAGTTGTAATACTGAAAGAGAACATAAATGTGCACCAGAGATATCAGAAGCTGCAAATTCTGTAATTTTAAATTTACTATCTGCAAAATCTAAATTGATATATGAAAATTACACATAATAACCATAAGGTATTGTTTATATTTTATTTAATTTTATTAATAATTTTGTTTATTATAATAAGTAATATAGTAGGTACTTAAATTTTAGTAATTTGTTTAATCTATATACATATAATAACATGTCCTGACTGATTCATCATCGCCCAGCCGAAACGCCTGGTCCTAAAAATGTGAAATTTTAAAAGTATCTTCCTTTTATGACGTAACCATCCACTAAGAAAGGATTTTTCGATAATCAACCCCTAAGGGGGTAAAAGAGGGTGTAAAAGTTTGTATGGAAAAAATATTTTTTGGTCCTAGAAACGTGAAGGGTGTCTTCCTTTTATGACGTAACTACCCACTAAGAAAGGATTTTTCGATAATCAACCCCTAAGGGGGTAAAGAGGGTGTAAAAGTTTGTAAAAGTTGGTCGGATTTACTTGAAACTTAAAATAAATACTCTTCAATACAAACAATGAAACACGTATTTCAAGCTTTTCCAAAATTAACTCTTTAAGGGGGTGCAAGGGGGTGGGTAAGTTTGTATAGGAAAAATATTTTTTGGTCAGATTTACTTGGAACTTAAAATATATACTCTTCAATACAAACAATGAAACATATGTTTCAGCTTTTTCCAAAATTAAACCCTTAAATGGGGTAAGAGGGTGTAAAAGTTTGTATGGGAAAAATATTTTTTGGTCAGATTTACTTGAAACTTAAAATAAATACTCTTCAATACAAACAATGAAACACGTATTTTAACATTTTCCAAAATTAAACCCTTAAATGGGGTAAGAGGGTGTAAAAGTTTGTATGGGAAAAATATTTTTTGGTCGGATTTACTTGAAACTTAAAATAAATACTCTTCAATACAAACAAATTTAGTAGGTAACAGATGTTACACTAACACGGCCTGTTCTTTTCTATATGCTATAACTTCGTAAATACTTTGAATTTCGGTCTATATATTCTCAATATATTTTACTTTTAAAATACATATGTAAAAAAAATCGAAAATTTTAAAACACACACCGCAATACCGCCTTAATTGATTATTACGTATACTCACATCAGTGTTGAAACAATGTTTTTAAGTATTTCCTTTGGTAACGATTTCTAAATACATATGTTTTCTGTCAAAAGTTAAATTATAAAAAAATGCTGTGTATGAAATTTCGACATAAAAACATTTTTTTCATCGTTTATATTTTTTCAGTTGACATAATATTATTAATAGTCACACACTAGAAAAGCTAATAATATATTGCTGTAATAGAAAACGTTGGGCTTGACAGCTAAAAATAACAAAAAAACTATACATAAACAAGCTTTATGCTGTTGTCAGTAAATTACAAAACTAGACTAAAATTAGCATCTCAATTGAGATTTTCAAATTTGTTATGAATAAATTTAACTAGTGTACCTGGTGTATTAGGTCTGGTTGTTTTAATTGATGCCAAATAAAATTTTGTTTGGATAACAACTTGTGGCTTGATAACATTATGATAGAGTAACGCATTACTAATTGTAAGACAAATTAATTTATTTTAAATAAGTCTGTATAGTATCTAGCTGCATATAACTAAGTTTTAAAGCATTAAATGGATAAAAATAGTAATATTTTAAATCTTTATATACACATACATAGGTATATTGATTTTATAATCAGTCGAGATATCCTCAATAAATTTAAAAAAAAATAGCATGCGGGAAAAGGCGACATAAATATGAACACAAGTCAGATTATGGTATAAAAAAATGTTAAATAATTCAATCAGTCATGAAAAGAACTCGAAACGATACTCTTTTATCTCTTCATGTTTTTATATTAAGTAGATAAGAACTTTTGTGGTTCAAAAAGCAAAAAAATACGAGTTTATATAAAAAATTGACTCGAGTTTTAGATATAAATATTTTTAAAAGGCTGACGATTCAGAATTAATCCAGACATTGATATAAAAAATAGACAGTGGTTTTAAAACAAAATTATTCTTCCGGCTCTATTTTTCCTTATTATACTGTTTTCATTCTCTAATAACAATAATAATTTATATTAATGATCTATTAATATATTTATGATATTAAAATATTTTTTTAATGACTAGAATTTCCCTGTAGTACAGCCGCGTGTATTTAAAAAAAATCCTCAAAATTACAATGATGTTAATAAACTGTTTTGTTTGTCACGTCGATATCATAAAATTCACAAATTCTTTTTTTATATATATTTTTATTTAAAATATTAATTGTAAAGTTTCCTTCATTGTACCTGCTGTTAAAATCAAAATTTATAAACAAATACATGAAACTGCAACATTTTTATAATAAACAATTTTTTTACAAAAATAGCGGCCATTTTGGGTCCAAAATCAGCGACCCAAAATAACCCTATATACAAATTTACATAAAATTTCAATCTCAAATAGTATTTTTCGCCACAAAATCGTGAAAAGGAAACACCGTGCACCGTAAATAAGTTTATATAACTAAATAGTAAAAGTCTCATTAGATTAGATGTATTATAAGTAAATAATATTGTTATAATATGCGTCTTCATTAAATACATGTATGTATTATGTATATTCAGAGTTCTTCATGAATAAGGAAAATGTTAATTAAGAAACTATTCAAACAGTATGAGATAATTCAATTAAAATTTCACTTGAATAAATATTTTCGACATATACCTACAGTGGCGTATTTACGTTAAAAGCCGCCCTGGGCAAAAAACAAGTTGCCGCTCCTTTACCAAGGGAAAATATAATTTATTTTTGATAGAAGTCAGAATTACTATATGAACTGAAAAGTGAAAACTGTTTTTATAAGTGATGTAGAACAAAATATAATATACATTAAAAACTGGGCACCTTTTTTTTTGGTCACATCAATTGAAATTCCTTTTTATTAAACAAAAGTCTACTCATTTTTTGTCTTCCTATTTTTTTTAAATATTCTATTTATTTAAACTAAAAAAAACTAAATAATCTGCCGCCTCTCTCAGCCTTCCGCCCTAGGCCATGGCCCCCATGGCCCCATGGTAAATACGCCACTGTATACCTACATACATTTAGATTTCAAATACTTACTATCTTATATAGTTGTATATTGATTATTAATAATTCTTTTTGTTATGTATAAATGTAACATCAAGTACTTATTTATAACTACACATATTACACTTATAATCGATATGAGAAAGAAAACAAAAAGTAAAAAATATATTTTCGTTTAGTTTGACATGGATTGTCCATCAGTCAGATCTCATCTGGGATTTCTGTGTAATCTTCAATCGATTAAAGTACGTGAAGCCAGGCTTACAAACACGAAAAATTCGATGAAACATAATATCTCCATTAATTTAAAAGGAAAAGTACATCCTGGAAAATATATCAATCGTTTTAAAATGTTATCAAACTTGGCTGGTTAGATAGTAAATATATCTTAATAAAAAATAAACGAAGCGAACTGGACCGTTATGAGATGCCTAATTAATATAGTTTATCGAATATTAATTAAAAACAAAAAAATACGCTAGCTACTATGTAACCATGCAAAACTTGCCTTTACATGGATTTAGCTGATTTTTTTTTAAAGTCACATTCTATTAAACATTCATCCTGATCCAATATTAGCTTTCAAAAATTTATAGTTTTAGAAAAAAAATATTTTTTTGATTTAAAAAAAAATATTTTCTTTATAATCTGCCAGTCGAATTTTATGGTGCTTGAAATATATTATAGAGGTACTTATGACTCATCAGAGGTAATTTTATTATGACCCTCTGTACATAGTAAACCAGAAAAAAAATTAATAAAATTTAAAAAATAAAAAAGAACACTGTTGTATTCGGAGGGCAATCACCATTTTTTTTATATATTATATCTTGTATGTACCCAAACAATATATCAAAATCCCAAACTGATTCAAAGGGTATAAAATATTCGTATAAATTCGCATGCGGTCGTATCGGCGGGCGTGGCGCGAGCGAGTGCAAGTGTCTTAATACTTTTAAAACATCTCTAATTTGTTGCTAAACAGGACAGGACTAACCCGGAGGCATACCGGAAATTTGATGAGGTCCATAGCCTGACAAAAACAAAATATAGAAGCCGTAGCCGGGAATATATGGGAACTTCTCCATCGAATCAATTTAACAAATTTTTTTCTCATATGTATGTTTATAATCGACTGAACTATGTTAGCGAATCTTCTTGCATTAAAAACTATAGACAAGATTTTTTTTTAATAAAAATGATCAGAACAAACATGAACATATTGAAGCACAGACATTTAGGACAAATTTTAGGGTTCCGAAGAAACCCTATGAATCTCATTTTGTCGTCCGTCCGTCCGTCCGTCCTTTTCACTCAAAGCCAAATAGCTCGTAAACTATATAAGCTAAAAACTTGAAATTTTTACTGAACATGTATAACGACACCCTCTAGTTAAATATGTACAAATTTATTGAATAAATAATTTTTCAGGGGGGGGGGGGGGGGGCAATAAGAAGCTAAAGCTAGCTACTGGCTCAAAAAATCTGAAAAAAATTTGGTAACGAGGCTTTGGTGGGACTACCAACGACAAATACTAAAATCAACAATATAATTTTAAATTTTGGAATTATAGGGAGGGGCGTCATAGAATTTTTTATTTTGATATCTAGGTAAGTGGGGTGTCAAAATATAGATCTCAATTAGTGGAACTTGACACTTTTATATATTTTTTTCTAACTTAAAAATGCACCTGTAAGAGGTTCCAAACTTTTCACGTAGTACGTACTTCGGAACCCTATGGTATACAGATGTCTTGCCCGAATTATTGTTACTTAAAAAGCAACCTATGAGAAAATGTTTTCTTAAATTGATTCAATGGAGCAGTTCCCATATATTCCCGGCTACAGTCTCTATGGGCCCCATCAACTTTTTTGTATGCCTCTGGGCATTTAAGCCATCACTAGTCACGGTCGTACGAAAATTATATATTTTGGAAAAACTAGAGCAATAGTTACTATAATTGTTTCCTGTAACTTATTTAATTATCTTTATTTTTAACTATTTCTCTATATAAATATACATGTTAAATTCGTTTGTATGAGGCTCATAGACTCGGGAATTACTTAACCGATTTCAATGCGGTTTTCATCAATAGTTAGATCATTTTTCTGAGCAGTATCGTGGCTAATAATATATTATGAAAATCTAAGATTTGACATAAAAAGACTAAAAAAATCTTCAACATGTCGTGTTTTGTTTCTATGATGTTAAAGCAAACTACTGTCATTTATTTATATAAAAACATAGTAGCCATGGAATAAAAAATCGTATAACTTTCAAGAATTTACGGTTTGAATATTTTATTAATTTAAGTAACTAACTATGATCATGATCATGTCTCTTTCAAATATTTTATCGAACAATTGGATGATTTAATATTTTGAAATATATTAATTGAAAATTGAAATATAAAGAAACATTTCACTTCCAAGAAAGGTAAAAAATATTGAAATTTATTATGATTGTTATTTGTTGCTAACCTTTTTATTTGCATTATTTTGCTTCCTCGCAATATCGAAGATACAAGAAGCTTTGTGATAGTTTTAGAATGAGACAAAAAAAATGTTCTTCAATTTCAAAATTTTAAATTTATCTTTCCGTTCCACGTCAAGACAAATACTTTACGTTCCGTGTTTGTCTGTCTGTCCGCCCGTCCGTGTGTCCGTCTGTCCCCTGAATCCTTGTCACACGCATAACTCATGAACCACTGAACTGACATTATTGATACTTGGTCGGATGGATGAGTTTGGCTTGAGGACGTTCCCATTTCAAAATCATCAAAATTGTGTGTAAGGGGGAGGGGTGACACCCCAAAATATTTATTTTTTCAAGATATCTCAAGAACGACACATGTTACGTGAAAATTTTATAAAATATTTTTTATAGAGCATTAAATTTCCTATAATATGGGTCTTCAACGTTTGTTGTGAAGTATTCCCTTACAAATATTTATCTCAATTAATTTTAAAATTCGTGTTTTGTTTTTCTAAATTAATATTTGCTTGGATATAATAATATTAAATGTCATTTTGACTTTTTAAATGTCATTTAGATTGAAATTCTCAAAAAATTAAAAAATATGAAAAAATATTCAGGTGCGTTTTAAGAAAAATTTCGAACTAATATTTATTAGTAAAATTGTATAAAAATTAAATGGTTAACTAATTCCAGGCAATTTATATAAACACTATCGGTTTTTATTTAAATTGTTGAATTATTAACTACCTTTGGTGAATTTAACATGAGGAAGCACTGTGCACTTGGCAGATGTTTTTTGATTTTCATACAAATTCTACGACGGGACCTGCTGTTTCCTGGTAGTTTGAAAATATAATTTTACAGAATTTTCTCAGTAACTACTGAACGGATTTTAATCCGGCTTTCACTAATGGATAGGTTAGGTTTAGGTAAATAATGTGTGTATATTTTGTGTAAAATCGGAAAAAAACATTTCGCAGTGGACCGTGCGTTGTGGGAATGTTGAGTGAGCATGTTGAATATTTTAGGTCAGTATGATTTTATTGATATTAACCCGGGCAACACCGGGTCTAATGTGCTATTTTCAAATAAAAAAGAAACATGCCATCTAGAATCTTAACTAGTAGAAAAACTATTACAGATCGATTCAAATAAAACATTTAATAAAAGAAACAACCATACTGATTACCACAACGATATTGTATAAACTCTTCGTCAGTATAACAAATCGAGTATTTGTAAGACATGAAGAGATCCATCATGGCTAATTACGCATTTAAATAGGCACCCCACATTCATCGGTATTGCTCTACTACTTCCCCAACCTCCTTTCCCAATCCACCAGTAACCTTAGCTGACGAATCTCTAGAAGCCGTGCGGTTTGAATTTTAAATACCTCCCCTCCAAGCATCGATACATCGGATGCTCAATGTCACCCCCACCACTATATATCATTCCATTGGAGGGGGGCACCGCAAGGCCGCAATGAATCTTATTCATTCCGCGCCGTTTCTCTACGTTGTGCAGACGTGAAGAACTTGTTAATTATATAGAATGGGCATTCCACACGTGCATGCATGCGGTTGATCATCATCATATACGTATATTATTTGATTTGAATGTATGGAGCATTTTTATGGCTTTCTTGCTATATCGAAGAAACGAGTAGCTTTGTGATCGTTTTAAAATGAGAACAAAATTATTCTCCGATTTCAAAATTTTAACTTAATCTTTCCGTTTCAGATAAACACTTTTCGTCTCGTACCAGTCTGTCTGTCCCCTGAATCCTTGTCACACGCATAACTCATGAATCACTGAACCGAACTTAATGAAACTTGGTTGGTTGATTGTGTTTGGCTTCAGGATGGTCCCATTTATAAATATTATATATTATTGATATCCCAAAATATGTATTTTTTCAAAATATCTCAAGAACGATACATGTTACGTGAAAATTTTATAGAATCTTTTATGTAGAACATTCAATTTCTTATAATATAGGTCACCACAACGTTTGTTGTAAAACCCGACGTGAGCGTGAGCGATTTTCAAATCTTGAATCGTGAGTGTGCGTGATTGTGAGTCAAACTAAAACAACCGTGGGTGAGTAAATTTTTGTCGTGCGTGAATTCGTGAATATATTTTAAAGGTAATTTTTTAAATTAATTTATTTTATATTTTTTTAATATAAATACAATGGCATTTTAAATCGAATTTTTACATTAAAAAATACATTATAAAAAATAAATGTCATTTTTAGGAGAAGCACTTTCACATAGCCATTATTGCCAACTCTACCGGAACACCAAAAAAACTCCAGATTTAAAAATACATTATTGCTTTATTGTTTTGTTTGTTATAACATGCACTAAAAAAATCAGTTTATAGAATAATACGATTATAAAATATACACATATTATATTGCACGTAAAAAACATTTCCATCATTTCAAAATTTAATTTACAACAATTATATTATATCGGGTCATGAGCGTGACCCGCCGCCGTCTGTGATCGGGTGTGAGTAAACAAAATACGATTCATGAGCGTACGTGATCGTGAGAAAAATTTACTCACGCGCACAGTTCTAAGTCATACACACATATACATTAAACATATGACATATAAACTTATACATATATTTACAATGTAATACCTATGAATATACGAAGGAGCTATCAGCAAAAAATGTTACTCAGTTGACATTAAACATAATAAATATGAAATTCGTGTACCTATAATACATTTTTATAAATCATTAATCCAATTTCAATAATTACCATTTATGTGAAAAAAAAGTTATAAATTAACAATTTAGCAAAATGATGGTACTTAAGATGAAAGTTGTTTTTTCAAGTTCATTAAAAATTTTAATCAAAATTAGCATAATCACTTTCGAAATCGAGGAATCTTATCTAACGTACTAATAAACATTTCAATATATTATTTTTTATTATTCATTTTAAACGTCTCTCCGATATGCGATTGAGATATTGATTATAATCTTATTCAAACAATGGATACTCAATTTCATGTCATTATATTGACATAGCTATTGGAAGCAATAAATATCTGTTTGTATCGTACACGAACAGGACCGAATTTGATATCGAGATTACAAAATTCTTATAAAACAATTATTTCATCAAAAATATGCAACATGTAGATAATTGAAATTGAAAGAACTAAACATGACTTTAGAGTACGAGCAAAAAACGTTTTTTTTAATATACCAATTGAGAAAAGTTGAGTAAAACTGAAATGTAAAATTAATTTTCGCATTTTTGTCCCTCACACCATTTGTCACAACCACAACCATCAGAATTATAAATCTTAATGTGTTTTTTATCCGAAGAATGAAACTTAAGTTTATTATATTTTGAAATGTGATTATAACAGATTCAAAATACTAACTGTATGAAAATGAAAATAATATAATTAATATGAATTTCAATACAAAATTTCAAAACAAAAGTAGTTTATATGTACCATGGTTTATTTGTATGTTTCATAAACTGTAAATATGTTTAAAACAAGTAAAGTAAAATAGGGATACACACCGAGATGAGATTGTTTTAAATTCGAATAAAACGCGAGACCGTCTGAAATTTTGACGAAACGAGATGGTTGTAAGTTTCGTGACTAAGACGAGATTTCAGTTCTAAATGACGTTACGAGTTACCTGTGTCTCGTCTGGTACCGTTTCGTCTCGTGTGCAACCCTACTTTTTTTCTAATTTTAAATCCTTGCTAAACAAGACCTGTTTTACCGACTATCATAACAGAAATCTGTAATATCTACCTAACCTAATTTTATCCTGTTATCGTCGTTGCACGGCATTTCGTTGCATTACTAAAATGTCACCCTAAACGCGCCTAAAAAAGTTTAACTTCAAAAATATGTATTTACTGAACGAGATATTGCAGCAAAAATGTGTGAACGCCAGAATATGTTATGTATAAGATCTGATTTGAAATAATTTGAAATTTTTTGGAAGTTCGAATTGAACGTTTTCCATTTAAGTTCGCCTCTGATACAAGGTCAAGATTACGAGTTCTAATCTTGCAGAGTCGACAATTAAACTATGTTTACAATATTTGTTTGATTTGGATCAAACGCAAGGTTCTTCGTGTTTCAATTATAATTCATGATACCATTCAATAGCACTCGATTTCATGTTGAACATAGTTTGACAAGCATAAAGACATTTACTATCGACTAATAAGAAATTCAGTTAATAAAAATGACCATATTTTACAAGTGCTTACTACACTTGTTTTATAATGTTAACATAGAAATTGTTTACATTTTAAGCATTTTTTAAAGCTAATATCTTATTACATCTTATATATTTTATTGAATATTTTTTATTAGTTGAAATTATTTTCTCTGTGTTTTCTTTTCGTTTAATAATTCACCCAGTGAGTTAAAGTTTTAATTCAAATTGATAAATTTAAATTTTAAAATTAGAGTAGAAAATGCTAAAGAATTTAAATGGTATATTTTACCCTTGATATGGAGTAATCAGATCGGCTTTTCTTTTGCTTTCATTTATTTTAATATCAGATTATTAATTCATTTTTAAATATTTCTAATATTTATAACAAAATTTAATGCAAGAAATTGCATTAATAAATGAGCTATCAAATACAAATCTTCTTACTTACTATAATTGTAATCTGAATTATTTAGAATTAAAAAAATGTGCGAGTTGAACCTCGTGTGAAAAATTTTTAAATGAAGTTTTTAATACTAACAAAACCATTACATATTTAAATTCTTCAAATCGTCAGTTTTCATTTGATGCATCACTCGGCGGAATTGAAAACAAATTTTTGCTAACCCAAACAAAATATTAAATATATAACTCAGGTCTATTATTGGTCCACCATTTACTGTAGGTAATTATGCACAATATCAGCTTTTAAGATCAAACAGTTCAAGTGGTAGTAAATTTGAAAATTGTCAAATCATCCCAAACTCATAGGTTTTCTTCACGTATTGTTAATAAAAAAAGAAGTCAATATTTATCGTTTATTCTTCAATCGTCAATTTATAACTACATATATTAATTGTTCAAGGGTGTATTTTATGTATCAATAAGAGTCGAAGATTTATAGAGCCTAATGAAAATCCTCCATTGCCACTAAGTGATGTAAAACTAACATTTGAAGATAAATTCAATAGGTTTATCACATAGATTAATAACCACAAGCGTCTGTTTGCATTTGCAGACGTGGGCCTCGAGCTACAGCGCCCACGTTCATCTTCTGTCGAGTAATTAGGATACGAACTCGTGTGAGTGGATCCTTTCAATCGATATATTTTATTAGCTGTACACAAATACACCCTAATATACTTGCAGTGACCCACTGTAATAGATCGGAATTTAATATGTAGAAGATGGTTTAAATTAGATGCGAAATATTTGACATTTATTAATTTTTTCTATCTTTGAATTGTTTTTGGAAGATAAGTATATTATTTTTTTTTCTATTTATTTTAATAAGGAGATAAGTACTTGCTTTAAAATTTTTTTATATTGGAAATTTTATAGTAGGTACCTATATATGTATATATTTTTTTATGATGAGTTTAAATATTAAAATATATATGGTTTCATTCTACCAACAAAAAATATTGCCGCACTTATTTATATAAAAAATGTATAAACATTTATAAAAATAAAGTAAGTGTATGATATCTTGTTTCTTATCTGAGAAATGTACTTAATTAACTAAGAAATTGTTTTAACACAAATGAAGTTTTATAGATGTAATTGAATTTAATTTTAATTAATACAATTCATTTGAAATAATATTTAAATATGTTACTGATGGGCTTCTTTTTTGTAATTATAATTATCATAAACTCATGTCATTAATAAAACAAGTACCTCCTTATCAAATCAATTTAATTACCAAATATAGTTCTTTTTTTAATGATAGCCTTTTATTTTGTGCATGTTTTTTCTCCATTACTGGATAAAGTACAACCAGTAATGGGCACCCAGTGATGGACACTAGCTAGTGATTAAAAAATGATAAGTACTACTACACAAAAGTTATAAAATAAAGAATCGTAATGTTTGAAACAATATAAAGCAGATACTATGATACTATAATAAATACATAACACTAATAATTAGTTTAAAAGTCCACCATTTTAACACCCATTGGTCGATTGTCATCAGATTAACCTGTTTTACAATTAAGTGTTTCTAGATTATGATTTAATAATGGTAGTAATCAAATATCAACAAATATTTCTAATTTAGTATATCTAATTAAACATTGGGTATGATCCAAGATTGGTGCCAGTACCTTATTCTATGGTTGTTACAAATAAGCTTTCGGGTCTAAAACTGTATCTTAATCCATACTAGGTGTTTATTTACTACTATTTGAATAACCAAACATAGATAATATTACGTCATTTAACCACAAAATTCAATTTTTTGTCACCTAGCAGTTTCAAGGGATATCTATTGTTCAATATTACTACGTTGATTTTCATGACAATGCTTTAGGCTCCCGTCGACTGGAAACTTGCTTTGATTGCAGTATTTCAAGAACTTATATACATTAAGGATTTTGTGCGTTCACAGTGAATTTTTTAATTTCTTCGATTAATGAATATTATGAAATGAAGCATGGAAATTTTAAATCAAAGGATGCTTTTAAATTCTATTGTTCGTTGTGGTTTAACTTTGAAAATGTACTATTAAAAGAAAACATATACAGGCTGTCTGACTTTTCAATGTCCAGCTTATATCTGCTGAAATATTGAAGTTACAAAAAAAAATTGAATTACAAAAGTTGATCTACAAAATGGCATGTATTTTTTACGGAATAATATTCCAAATCAATTGTTCTTTACTATGATGTATTACAAATTACAAGTACCATTTTGTTAAATTAAACTTAATATGCCGAAAAAATATAAGGCACAAAATCACGGAGGCGGCGAATTTGCTATGGCAGCTCATAAAATGATAAAAACGTTTTTATTGTTTAAAATAAATACATCAAATTCATCGTATTGTTCAGTTTTAATGTCACCTAAATTAATTTACTTCGAAATTCAATAATTTAACGCATTAAAAATTAAAATAAGTAGCAAAAGTCATCAAGGGAACGTGTCCGTAAGTGCTAATCCGAAAACAAAAGCAACCTGTACGTAAAGAAAAATAAGTTTTTATGCTTTTAACGTTCTTGTAGGCTTAATTCATTGTTCTACAAAACTATATTTTCAACTGGCATTAATAATATAATTAATTCCAAATAGAAAATTAGTTAAAAGTTTGTCCGCCAATAAACGCATCATTCAGTGAACGGAACAATAACTAAACGAAAAAGTTCCTATGAACAATTTAAGGTGCTGTTAGCAAGCAGTCGTGTTAGATAATTCAGTTTTAATGGCTGTCAATCGTTTTTCTCCGGAAAAATTATTACGATTTAAGTGGTAAGTACCTTTTAATTCAGTATTTAAACACCGTACCTCAATACAGCATCATAAAGGGAACGCATTTAATTGTTTCAAAATGATTAATAACATGACATCGAAGTAAATTTCTCTAAAACTATTGTAATCCGCTGTTCATTGTCCATAAAAAGGTATATCTTAAATGGCGGATGCTTATACTTCATTTTAAAAAAGTCATTAAAGGAACATTTAAAAAGTCATTCGGGGAACGTTCTTCGATATGAAACGCGTTTCCTTAATGATTGTGACGTTTCTAGAATAATGTCTGTAATTGATATTTATAATTAAATTAATTTAAGGATTATTTGATATATTTTAATAAAATTGAAATGTCTATTTGTAATTTCGATATTATTTTAAGCTCATTTTACGCGATGCTCTTTTATTACTCTTATTTCAACAATTTATAATTCTTAGTTTGCTCCTTTAAATAATGTTTAATGACTAGTGTTGCAATGATCCTAGATATTTTTTAAAGTCATAACATGAAATTATTTTCATCAAAAACTCAAACTTGAAATTCGCCACCTCCGTGGTTTTGTGCCATAATTGTTATAGTCGGTTGTGATATTAATAATTAGTTAATTGCAAAACTCGTTTGAAGTATCCATAATTCCATATCTCATAAGCCTTGATTTTCAAAAACCTATACAAATAAATCTAAAATTGACAGGCTATCTAGCTGGCTACAAAACGAGCCCTGTGTTAGCGTTCCAACAAATATTTTTTCGGAATATTAAGTCTAATTTAACAACAAAATGGTACTTGTAATACATCATAGTAAAGAGCAATTGATTTGGAATCTGATTCCGTAAAAAATACAGGGTGTTGTGTTTAAGAAAACAAAGTTATATATTTTTTCAGGAAACAGGTAGGCTATGAAAAAAATTGCTTGCGCCATTTTATAGATCAACTTTTGTTTGACAAGTTTTTAATTAAAGTTTTTTTTTTGTAACTTCAATATTTTAGCAGATATATGCTGGACAATGAAAAGTGAGACACCCTGTATAAAAATAAATATTATATCAGAAGAACTGAGGACTTTTTGGAGGAATTTTTAAACTCGGGTTTACTAAAAAAATAATGTATTTTCAAAAATTATAATTTTAAAATAATGTGAACCAATAAGAAGAAAAAGTTTATAGTAAAATCAATTTGGTATAATAATTTAATAATAATTCTAATGGTTATTTATAAGATAAGAGACAACAAATCTTATAAAAACTATACAGGTAATATATCAATGTACGTACCTACTCAACTGTGACAATATTAAAAATAAACAAATTTAATTAATGTGCAATTAAATGAAACTCATTGAATAAATAAAATCTAAATATGTACAAAGGAAAATTATTCTTTTCATGTTAGTTTACGAACGCTTATAGTCTGCAATAATTATTTTTCTTGATTAGAACTCCATGTAAACAACACTTCCGGAATGTATCGCTTTGTACTGTGCTGCCATTTACCATTTGTCTTATTGTAAGATATTAATATTCTTTTCGAATTCATTCATCATTGAATTTTTAAATTATATTTTTTGTTTGATTATTTTAATTCACTTAAAATTTACTCTTTGCACTGATTTTTGTGCAGCTTTTTTAAAAAATATTAAATTTTATTTAATTTATTCGAAATTCAGTTTATTACAAATCTATGTCAATGTCAAAATTAAGTATTGTTATTTTTGATAATACATATTTATTTAAAATCAGTGGTATACATTCATTGTACTTCTGTACAAACTTGGATGTTACAAAATTGTAAAATTAAATCCATCTTATTGACAAAATAATATAATTATAATATGTATATAATCAAACTAAAAATATACACCTTAACCAAAAGAAAACAATGTCCCTAGATGGGTTCCGGTCAATTTATCGTAAACAGTTTATCGTAAACAGTTTATCGTACAACAGTTTATCGTAAAACAATTTACCGAACGAACAATTTATCGTATGAACAATTTACCGTAAGAACAATTTATCGTAAAACAATTTATCGTAAGAACAATTTATCGTATGGACAATTTATCGTAAGAACAATTTGTCGTAAAACAATTTATCGTAAGAACAATTTATCGTATGGACAATTTACCGTATGAACAATTTATCGTAAAACAATTTATCGTAGAACAATTTATCCTAAAACAATTTATCGTAGAGCAATTTATCGTAAAACAATTTATGTATTATTACTGTCACAGACTCCACTGGACTTTCTTATACGTATTAAGGTCAAATCAATTATGAAAATATTATATAATATATTATTATATAGAAACCTTGTTTTCTAATTTTATCAATTAAAAAAAATGTACAGATGCGTATTAAGTTAGATTTTAGGCCCAAATTATTAAAATAATAAATACACATTACATATAAATAATATATATAAACCTTATTTATTATTTAATCAATTAAAAAAAAAATGTACAGAAGCGTATTGAGTAATTATTGAGACCCGTGTATTAAACTAATTAATAAACTCACAAATCGCCCCCTGTCACAGATGGAGGGTTGTAACTGGTCTCATTGGATCCGGCGGGAAAAATACTATAGGATTCTAGGGGAATGGGGGGCAAAACAACCCTCTATCTAGCACAGGAGTCGAGATATTTACAATTTTCTGTAATGAATACCATAAGTAGCGAAACAGAAAAATTCAATATTTACAATAAATACTGCATATAAACATAAGATATTATTATTTAATTTAATAGAATGAAATAAAAAGTTCAGGCATGTATTAAGTGATATTTTAGGCCCGTATTGTTAAAACAACAAATACACATATGTATATAGAAACCTTGTTAATAATTTAGTCAGTTGAAAATAATTGTACAGAAGCGTATTGAGTGATTTTTGAGGCCCGTGTATTAAACTAATTAAAAAACTCACAAATCGCCCCCTGTCACAGATGGAGGGTTGTAACTGGTCTCATTGGATCCGGCGGGAAAAATACTATAGGATTCTAGGGGAATGGGGGGCAAAACAACCCTCTATCTAGCACAGGAGTCGAGATATTTACAATTTTCTGTAATGAATACCATAAGTAGCGAAACAGAAAAATTCAATATTTACAATAAATACTGCATATAAACATAAGATATTATTATTTAATTTAATAGAATGAAATAAAAAGTTCAGGCATGTATTAAGTGATATTTTAGGCCCGTATTGTTAAAACAACAAATACACATATATTAAATAGAAACCTTGTTTATAATTTAGTCAATTAAAAATAATTGTACAGAACCATATTGAGTGATTTTTGAGGCCCGTGTATTAAACTAATTAATAAACTCGCCTCTGTCACGTGATGAAAGAATGTAATATAACATTGTTTTACATTGAACTGTTTACCATAAATTGAACGCAAATCGATTAAATAATATTCAATGTTTCTAAATAGTAGGTATACGTGAATTTGTTATTTTAAGAATACAGGCCTATATTATCACTTGATATACATCTGTACATTTTTAAAATTTATTTAATTTAGTAATAATAGAGGTGGATATTGATTTTGTTTCTTTTTCACTATTTATTCATTATAGAAAATCGTAATTAACACGTCACCTATACGAGTAAGGGGGTTGTTTTTAATTAGTTTAATACACGGGACTCAAAAATCACTCAATACGCTTCTGTACAATTATTTTTAATTGACTAAATTATAAACAAGGTTTCTATATATGTATATTTGTTATTTTAACAATACAGACCTAAAATATCACTTAATACATGCCTGAACTTTTTATTTCATTCTATTAAATTAAATAATAATATCTTATGTTTATATGCAGTATTTATTGTAAATATTGAATTTTTCTGTTTCGCTACTTATGGTATTCATTACAGAAAATCGTAAATATCTCGACTCCTGTGCTAAATAGAGGGTTGTTTTGCCCCCCATCCGCCTAGAATCTTATAGTATTTTTCCCGCCGGATCCAATGAGACCAGTTACAACCCTCCATCTGTGACAGGGGGCGATTTGTGAGTTTTTTAATTAGTTTAATACACGGGCCTCAAAAATCACTCAATACGCTTCTGTACAATTATTTTTAACTGACTAAATTATAAACAAGGTTTCTATATACATATGTGTATTTGTTGTTTTAACAATACGGGCCTAAAATATCACTTAATACATGCCTGAACTTTTTATTTCATTCTATTAAATTAAATAATAATATCTTATGTTTATATGCAGTATTTATTGTAAATATTGAATTTTTCTGTTTCGCTACTTATGGTATTCATTACAGAAAATCGTAAATATCTCGACTCCTGTGCTAAATAGAGGGTTGTTTTGCCCCCCATCCGCCTAGAATCTTATAGTATTTTTCCCGCCGGATCCAATGAGACCAGTTACAACCCTCCATCTGTGACAGGGGGCGAGTTGTGAGTTTATTAATTAGTTTAATACACGGGTCTCAATAATTACTCAATACGCTTCTGTACATTTTTTTTAATTGATTAAATAATAAATAAGGTTTATATATATTATTTATATGTAATGTGTATTTATTATTTTAATAATTTGGGCCTAAAATCTAACTTAATACGCATCTGTACATTTTTTTTAATTGATAAAATTAGAAAACAAGGTTTCTATATAATAATATATTATATAATATTTTCATAATTGATTTGACCTTAATACGTATAAGAAAGTCCAGTGGAGTCTGTGACAGTAATAATACATAAATTGTTTTACGATAAATTGTTTTACGATAAATTGATTTACGATAAATTACTTTACGATAAATTGTTTTACGATAAATTGTTCTACGATAAATTGTTTTACGATAAATTGTTCAAACGGTAAATTGTCCATACGATAAATTGTTCTTATAATGAATAAATAGTGAAAAAGAAACAAAATCAATATCCACCTCTATTATTACTAAATTAAATAAATTTTAAAAATGTACAGATGTATATCAAGTGATAATATAGGCCTGTATTCTTAAAATAACAAATTCACGTATACCTACTATTTAGAAACATTGAATATTATTTAATCGATTTGCGTTCAATTTATGGTAAACAGTTCAATGTAAAACAATGTTATATTACATTCTTTCATCACGTGACAGAGGCGAGTTTATTAATTAGTTTAATACACGGGCCTCAAAAATCACTCAATATGGTTCTGTACAATTATTTTTAATTGACTAAATTATAAACAAGGTTTCTATTTAATATATGTGTATTTGTTGTTTTAACAATACGGGCCTAAAATATCACTTAATACATGCCTGAACTTTTTATTTCATTCTATTAAATTAAATAATAATATCTTATGTTTATATGCAGTATTTATTGTAAATATTGAATTTTTCTGTTTCGCTACTTATGGTATTCATTACAGAAAATTGTAAATATCTCGACTCCTGTGCTAGATAGAGGGTTGTTTTGCCCCCCATTCCCCTAGAATCCTATAGTATTTTTCCCGCCGGATCCAATGAGACCAGTTACAACCCTCCATCTGTGACAGGGGGCGATTTGTGAGTTTTTTAATTAGTTTAATACACGGGCCTCAAAAATCACTCAATACGCTTCTGTACAATTATTTTCAACTGACTAAATTATTAACAAGGTTTCTATATACATATGTGTATTTGTTGTTTTAACAATACGGGCCTAAAATATCACTTAATACATGCCTGAACTTTTTATTTCATTCTATTAAATTAAATAATAATATCTTATGTTTATATGCAGTATTTATTGTAAATATTGAATTTTTCTGTTTCGCTACTTATGGTATTCATTACAGAAAATTGTAAATATCTCGACTCCTGTGCTAGATAGAGGGTTGTTTTGCCCCCCATTCCCCTAGAATCCTATAGTATTTTTCCCGCCGGATCCAATGAGACCAGTTACAACCCTCCATCTGTGACAGGGGGCGATTTGTGAGTTTATTAATTAGTTTAATACACGGGTCTCAATAATTACTCAATACGCTTCTGTACATTTTTTTTTTAATTGATTAAATAATAAATAAGGTTTATATATATTATTTATATGTAATGTGTATTTATTATTTTAATAATTTGGGCCTAAAATCTAACTTAATACGCATCTGTACATTTTTTTTAATTGATAAAATTAGAAAACAAGGTTTCTATATAATAATATATTATATAATATTTTCATAATTGATTTGACCTTAATACGTATAAGAAAGTCCAGTGGAGTCTGTGACAGTAATAATACATAAATTGTTTTACGATAAATTGCTCTACGATAAATTGTTTTAGGATAAATTGTTCTACGATAAATTGTTTTACGATAAATTGTTCTTACGGTAAATTGTCCATACGATAAATTGTTCTTACGATAAATTGTTTTACGATAAATTGTTCTTACGGTAAATTGTTCATACGATAAATTGTTCGTTCGGTAAATTGTTTTACGATGAACTGTTTACGATAAACTGTTTTATGATAAACTGTTTACGATAAATTGACCGCAAATCCCCTAGATACGTGTTTCGACTTCACAAGTAGTCCTTATCAGGAGCCTAACAATTCCAGACTCCGTTTTCTAGTAATTATATTACATTGTATATTAATTAAATGTTTTATTATTTTCTGATGTAAATATGTTATTATGTACGAAAATAACTATATGTGTTTATATAAGTACATATTATAGGTACCATATTTCCATGCGATTAAAAATTTGAATAAAGAACGTGCTTCAATGATATGTATAGAGTACTATAGAGTATAGAGTTAAAAAAAAAGTAATCGAGCTATTGATATGTATAATATCTTTTATACACTCGTACTAAATCTCAAATACATATCTGCTGCGGTTTTGATAAAGCCTTTGTCGAGAATAAAGCTATTCATGCTGGCTACGTTTTGATAAAAATTCAATATTTTATAAATAAAGCTTATTTTTTTCCTATTATCTGATTTTTGTATTTATCGGAAAGTAGCCATTATCGTACCACTGCTATTTTAAAGACAACCATTATACAGGGTGAGGCATTTAAAGTGTTACAGATTTTTATCTTAAAACCATCGCACATTAAAAAAAATGTTTTGTTGAGAGGGGGTAATCAAATAGTAATATTTATTTGTTATTTTAGCGTAGCCTTCAAAGATATTTGATGGTCAACATCATTTTTAGGGTTCCGTAGAAAACTAGGAACCTTTATAGTTTCGCCATGTCCGTCTGTCCTCAAAATTTTTAAGCCGATTCAGATTGTTACGGCAAAATAATTAATTGTATTTAGTTTATAAATCTGTTTATAAGTTAGAAATGTTCGATTAGTTACATAAATTGCATAAGTCATTATAATCATTATTATGTAAGTTATGTAAGTTTTATTTGGTATAAAAGCCGATGAAATTTCAAAATAAAAATAATACAAAATCAGTAGTTGTTGAGTGTTGTTCTGCTATCACCAAGTATCGAATCAACATCAAGAAATCTATCAAATATCAAGATAATCATCAATATCAAGAAATTCTCAATACAAAGATGATAACACAAGCAGAAATGATAAGATTTTTGAAAAAACAAATTTTTTTGGACCCCCATAGACTGAAAAGTATGTTAAAAAAATTCACTTAATCTATTAAGTAGGTCTCCTAAAATGCAATAAAAAATGTTATATGATCTTTTGATTTCGACCCTTCATTCACGATTTATGTGCGTTCAAAATCGGTATCAGAATATATAATTTCACTAAAAATTTGGTAGTATGTACTTTGTACACTCGAACATTAATTTTAATACTTTGCACTAAATTTTAACTCGTTTTGTTTATCAAATAAAAATTAATAGTTTAATTTTATTAATTATTAATTTTTAATAATTTCATTTAACTTAATTTTTTAATTTTTTTCGACAATACAATAGATATACTTGTATTATATATAGAGGGAGATATAATAAATAATGCATAAGACGAATATTTAATTGTTTTGAAAGGGGGCCGGGGTATGTAGCTGTAAGTCCCACAAAAAAGCGATGATTTATTCGTTTTGAGTTATGCCTCCTCCCCCTCTCAAAAAAACTAAATACGAAAACTTGCAATTTCAAATTTTTATTTTTTGTAAAAAAATTTATGCACGAGAGGGTTAAAATAAGCGTCAATATTATTGTATGAAAAATAATTTTAATACTCGAAACGCTAAATATTATTATGTTATTGTACAATGTGCGCTTTAATACTACCCATAATAAATATAAAAAATCACATTAAATTTCAAAAATATGTAATAAATAATTTAAAATATTAAAATATAAGTGAGATCATTCAGTGCAAAGAATTAATTATTAATAATTCATTTTAGTGGAATCTATTTATTCAAAGTGACATGATATGATTATTTGTTTTCAGTTCAATATATACATATTTGTTTTATGTTGAATAATTTATTTTTTGTGTAGTATATTTATTATTATATGCACACTTCCTTCCATGCTCTCTGCCTTTCATTTCGATTCTTAAAACAATCCTGTACCATAAACAGGGTTTGCTTTCAACAACCTCAATGAATGTTACGATGTCATATTTAAATATACTCATTTTTGTAATATGGACAACTCAAGATAAGAACAAATGAAATACTGAAGAAAACTTGACGAACATCTCTCTGGCACCAACTAGTCTAGTTTGCAAGTGGACAAACGTGCATAAGAAGTCGGAGATAGGTCCGGCATCCGATTGTCGAGTTCAACGCCGGCAGCATTTGACGATGCCGGTACCGTCACCGACAAATTAGCCGGGCCGGTCTACGTGGAAAAGCTCTGATTTGATTACATTGCAACCGGTGCCGTCACCGGCACCGGCACCTTTTTTAAGGAATAAAACTATACATGAAACAATGTAATTTTTGTCAATAATCTAAAAATTTATTCTGCTAGAATGAAAATATGCCATGGGAGCCACGGGACTTTCTTATACGTAATCCTGACAGTGAACAGTGTACGTAATTCATAATTTATTAAAACACATTTTTGACAAACTAATAAAAGATATGATAAAATGAATGGGACATAAACTATAGTTAATATTATTCTCTACATTATGTATTGTGTCCCATGATACATATGGCAAAAATGCACACTGTTCAATCTCTGTAACACGTATAAAAAAGTCCCATTATATTTTTAATTATAGTTCATATGGTTTCAAAAAATTTGTGTGGTTTAGGTTTACATACATAGTCTCTATAGCTCCTTGACCAATCAGCGTTGGCGCGGAAATTGATGTCACCACGAAGACGTATTCAAATGTTATAAATGTATAATAGAATATCAATTACAAAAAAATCCTTCATTTATTCTTGTTTTTGTTTTTTTTTGATATTTTAACAACACACAATCAAAAAAGTACATACAAATTCGACATTGCAAAATCATAGAAAGCTGTCAAAAACTCAAAACCACAGAACGTATTGCCAACTTAAGAATAGGAAAAATGACCATTAAATAATCATACCTGGCCCGCCGAAATTTCTCGGCAGCGCGCGACGAAACTAAAACCGCTCTGAACAGTGCAAACGCACCTCGTAGCAGCCAATTTTGCAATACATCAAAAGCAAATGACTTCTTCTACATGCTCAATGGAAAATCACGGCGGTACTTGGTGGTACTTTTTACTTTAAGTCTACCTCAAAATTATTCAAAAAAAAAAAAACGCGGTTTTACAACACATTATAAAGCGCATTCATGACTTAAAAATAACAAATTTTAATCATTCAAATATTTATATGTAATCTACTGACCTTTACAAACAACATCTAAAAAGAATTTTTAAAAACAATTCACTAGTTACGAAAATATCAACGAAATAATATTGCTCCGTCGGCGGAGCGTCGAGCGCGCTAAACGTGCAGCTATAATCGAACCTCAACTTTTGATATGTTCCCCTGCCTCAGGTATTGAACCTAGGAACCTATCCTTCGGGATTCTAATGCCCCAAAACCTCTTATTCAACACCCGATTGAAAAAAAATTCGAAATGCCGACCTTCGATTCTGGCATTTTTGGCCAAGAACATGTAAAAATATATATATTTCTCGCCGGAAAAGTATCTTAAAAGTGTGGCAAAGTTTATTGTATTTGATTTCTTAATTGTTACAAAAATTATAGTATACTTTATATTATATATACATTGATGAAAATACATACAATTGGAATTTTTTTCACTTTCAACTAGAAATTATGTTTGTTTATGTCTTTGAAGAACATGTATAATATTTCAAAAAAAAAATTATTTTGAGGGGATTTTTGAATTAAGTTTTGAAACGTCCAAATTTTTATGTTTTTTTAACTTTGCGTAAACTTTTAGTAGTGTTCAGAAGTATGGTATTATCGGTAAATTTTATTTTATTTTCAATGTATAAATGTTTCAGGCGTGTATTATTTTTCGAAGAGAGGCACTGATATTTTGTTGTTATTTAACTTAGTAATAAAACATAATATCAAAATGATTTTACTGTAGTTTAAAAAATCAGCTTTCAAATTGTATAAATTAAATATTTTGTTCACATTTATAAATTTTAAATATAAAAATATAATTTCTGAAGAATTTGAAATAAAATTAAGTTTCAAAAAAATGTTTTATTTTACAAATTACGTTATTTAATTATTAAATTACACTATAAAATATTAATAACAATAATTATTATTTTATTCTTTTATTTGTTATATTCATATAACTAAATCAACAAATTAAAAAAAAAAACAGGATTTTTTCAGGAGTTTTTTTGATAATTGTATTAATTGATTTAGTAAGGCATATTCCATATTTTTTTCAGATTTTTTATAGAATTTCAGGATTTTTTTCAGAATTTTTTTGGTAACTAAATTGGGCAATGAATAAGGCATATTCCATAATTTTTTCAGATTTTTTGCGGTGAAACTGAAGATTGGGTGAATGTTTGTCCAAAAAAATCACCGTTTTGCCACACTGTGCGCCACCCCTATAGGAAATTGTCTAATGACTGGACCAAAAAATTATTATGATAATTATCATTTCTCAACCTGATGTATATTATTTTATACGTGAGTCAATTTGTATACCTATCATCATTTCATCAATTCATCATGGAACGAATAAACATAAAAAAGAAATATTTTAACAACTATTGTTTTCATATCAAAACACGTACGTACAGAATTTTTACTATATTATATGTGTGTTCTATATGTACATATAAATAACAATACGCTGCGATAGATGCACGATAAAACAGAACATATACATACGTGTAAATGCTATTTTCATATATTATATACGGAATGGAACCAGGTTAGATCACATAAAGTTGTAATTCGTAGGTATTAAAAAAGAAATTCAACTTTAACATGGAATACATAAAACATGTGAAACTTTAAGGAACAACTTTTGGCGTGGAATGGTTTTTACTTAAGCCACCACCGAGAGCAAAGTTTAGTATCAGTTTCTTGCGCGAATCTTCACATCCAAACATGAGCGTGCTGATAGATATACCAACAGGGTAGTGGGGGGGGGGGGGGTAAACTTCTAGTTCTTCCAATTTGTATCTATTAAAAGCAAATGCCGAAATTTAACTTTAATTTTCAATTTTACTTTACTATAAGTTTTCTTAAACAATAAATATAATAGTGTTTTTATTAAATTTATATTTCTTAAGGCGCATTCAGAGTGAAATTTTAGTAATGCAACGGAAATAAAATACGCATTGCATGCAACGGAAACAATTCAACACCATGGAGTTAAGTTAGCTGTAGATAATATAGATTTCTGTTATGATAGTTGGTAAAACAGGTTTTTTTCATTTGCACGATAGATGTCACTACGTTAAAGAATTATAATTTCTAAGCGTGTACATAAGTACACACACCCATTTTTTTTATAAAAACTTCGAAATCCAGATTTTTACAGAAATATTAATTTTTGATGTCGATTTTTATAATTTTAAATATCACATGTCTATAGAAAACAAGAATTAGGTATATTAGATAGTAGTAAAGTTCGGTAATTACTGCCTTAAAAAGGCATTATGGAATTGTTATAATTGTTAGTAAACATTAATGTCAGTATAAAAAATTGCAATAAACATTTTTGTTCATGATAACTGAATATAATTATTGTTCCATAACAAATTGATTAAGTCCTATTATTTATTATTCTTAATTCAGTGTCTTCGAAGTGCCCAACATATAAAAGTTGGTATTATATATCATCGCTTCATAAGATTTCCTCTTACCGATCCTCACAGACACCACGGGCTGGATGTAATGTAACATTGAAACGTGTCGAACTGTCACGGTTAAAGGATTTACCGAAACAGATAAACCAGGTCTTTCCGAGTAATCTGTCCCAACCTTAATTGGGGGATTTTCTTATACAACCGTGTACGAAAACAAAAACATATATCAATATTTTCTTAAATTGCACTGGATTTGTCGTTGTGCTTGTTGTCTCAATCTCAAAAATGGCATTGCTATTTTAACCAAACTTATATACATACATAGTAGAGGTTCTAAACTATTCTGAACAATACAAAAGTAGGTTTATCGCAAATCTTTTAAAAAATCGTTGATTTTTTACGAAATTCATTTTTATGTATTTCAAAAATATATTTTAATTTGATATTAGTGATGTGCAAATGCAAGACCATGTTAGTCTTATTCTTGTTCTTATTCACTCACGAAGTCTTGCGTCAGTACTTTTATTCTTGGTATTTATCTTATGTCCGGTATTATAAAAGAGCTTACACAATTTGTTAGCTAACAAGCACATTTAATGGGGTATTAATTCTGTGTTATTATCTATGATTTATAGAATATAGATTAGTGACACTTCAACTTATTAAAAGTAATTTTCGAAATATCACCACTGTCTTAAGACCATTGGTATTTATTTACCGTGTATGCGAGAAACTTGTCTAACACTTCATGATACTTATGCTCGGCATTGTAAAGAATTTGCTTGAGTGCAAAAGCAAATTAGCTTCCAGCTAACGCCATCTGTTAGGTACTAAATATAAATGACAACACATTCACAGATGTAGCGAATGAAATCGTGCATATGATAACCTTGACGCATGCGCGATAAGTACAATCAACGACTTAAAATAAGTACTGCCAAGTGTACCTCATAAAATGCATAGCATTTACATTACTATACATTTATTACCACTGCTTTAAAATATCGAGCAATTTTATAACAATTTGACTCCTAGCAGATAGTGTTAGCTGGAAGTGAATTTGCATTTAAACAAATTCTTTATAATTACTGGGCATTATTGCCATATATTTGAAAGTGCTTGTTAGCTAACAAATTATGCTCCTTTATAATACCGGCCATTAATCTTGCACTTTCAAATCTTGAAGAATCAATAAAAAGTTATCTTTGCGCGGATGAATTTGATGCCCATAACAGTAGATATTAAGATAATAGCTTAGTTACCCTAATAATAACCCTATTATTATTAACATGCAATTCAAATTAACAATAATATAGTGTAGTTGTGAAGTAAAGTGAAATGTATTGTTATTCGAAAGATAGACACGGTATAGTACATTTTAAAGTGACAAATCAAGATAGACAAATGGATAATTGAATAGTAGTGTGTAAAATTTAAATTTCAGTTGTCGCTCGTAACAAGTTATTGTAAGACAGAAGATGTCACATATATCAGTGTTGAGAACTAAAAGAGGACAATTTATTACAAATATTTAACAGTATAAATATGTATTAACACTTTGATTGCAAGAATCATGTAGATTGGTCTTGTTCTTGCCCGAGTCTTGCAGGTTCGTTCTTGGTCTTGGTTTTGTATACATGAGTCTTGTGTACGGTATTACAAAATAGCTAGCAAAAATATTGCTAGCTTGCAAGCACATTCAAACAAAGTATCAAACTTATATAATAGTTCTCCTGGAGTTTCATGAAGTGTTTGGCAAGTTTCGCGCACGCGTGGTAATTAAACATCAACGGTTTAAAACAGTGGTGATGTTATGAAAATTATCTTACGGTCAGAGTCGCCAATTGTGTTATAATTAGTTGAAGTATCATTGCTCTAAATTCCAAAATTAATCCATAAATAATATCACAACATTAATACCTGTGTTTTCAAACTAGCAAATTATTTTGTTAGCTAGTCTGGACATTGCACTTACAATTTCTGCAAGTCCAATACCAAGACTATAAGACCAACACCGATTTCGCTAATTACTATTTGATATATTTAATTTTTAAACTAGTCGTTCAGTTGATGTGAATGAAGCATTATTTCTTATTACATTTATTATATTCTTATACACTTATATAGATATTTTGCAAATGTTGAACATTGTTCAAACAGTTAAATAATAAAAAAAATATCTTTGAAATCTCATGCATGCACTCCAGTAAGTAAGTACAATATAACCTCAGACATTTAAAAATTAAGTAATTTCAAGAATATTTCCCTTGTTTTCAAACATAAGACATTATTAAAAATCTATCCAAGTATATTTTAATTAATGAAAATTAAATCTCACTTCAACTCAATTTCAAATTAATTAAATTACAATTATTTCCATTAGGTTGAAATACTGAATTAAAAGGTTTCGTTTCAAATTTTCAAATCTCACGTATCACTTATTTTAACACTACAGTAATTATAAATTAGATTCTGTCTTTGATTAGTAGAAAAAAAATATGTTTACTGTAACAAGTAATGTAATATATGTACATTGTGTCCCAGGATAGATGTAACAAAAAATTTTGAATTTCGGATTGACATTTGAGGATTGAGTCCTGCTTGATGTTAATCTAAGATATACCAATTCGGTCCTCCACAAGCAAAATTGAAAAAATTACCATAAATGATGTACTTTTATTTTTCAAAATTAGAAAAAAAAAATTTTAATGCTCTGAAATTCGGTATGAGATTACAATATTGCATTCTAAACAAATTTTCTTAATGGATTATTTTTTTTTTTTTTTAAATATAGGTAGTTTGTTCTTGGTTATTTTTACAACTTTGCTTATAAAACACCGTGTAGAGGACCGATCTGATTGATTATACCTTATATATACCTTAGTTTTACATCAAGCAGGACTCGATCCCCAAATGTTATTCCGAAATTCGAATTTTTTTTGTTCATTATTATTTTTTTGTATCATTCTTATTACATCTATCCTGGGCACACTGTATATATATTTTTTTATATACAAAGCGTGTGGTTTTTATACAAATAAATATGAAAATTTTAATACAAGGTATAATTAATTTTTAACTAAATAAACACACAGAATTTAAATTTTAGAGGGATGAAATGAATGAAGATAAAAAAAATCAATATAATATTTATTTTTCACGGATGCAAATAACCGGTCTAATAGTGTTTTATTAAAATTATTGTTTTATTGTTATTTAGATTCTCAATTATAAGATAATTAATTATAAACAATAAACCATAGTAAATAAACTAGGTTTGAAATTAACAGAATTCGTGCATGTTTCTTGTGTTTGTTTTTATTTATTTCTGTAAAGTTTTGTAGTAGGTAATGTAAACCCCCACGATATTTGCTTTTCGCCCTCTTGTTTACAACGTTTAACACCTTTCATTTGTAAGAGTTTAATTACTTTAGAAATGTGAACATGAAATGCTTTTGATTTTAAAATAATGATGACATTTAATTTGTTTATGTAAATGCAAATGAATTTTTTTTAAATAATTTTACAGTACGTATCGACAAACCAAAACAAAAAAAATACCAAAATCATACATATAGGTAGATAGGTAATATTTAATTAATTAATCCAAGCGAAGATAATTTTTTGGCTGAAGCTGCTATTTTTGGTCCGTTTTTATGTCCGAAACGAAGTCGAAGTCAAATAATACTTAAAATTGGATGGTCCCTTTTTCTGTGTGACATTTCGGTTATTATTTAGACATATTAATGTTTTTATTAGATACAAATATAAATATACAGTGTATTCCAAGTTGATTAAGACAGGAAAAAGATTGGGCGAATTAGAAATGTTGTAGTAGATTTTGTACAAATATAAGGATCTGTGATTGGTGTATTTTGAAATGCCGCTTCGAAATAAACTGATAAATTTTAAATTAGTCAATAGTGTTTTGTTTTCAACTTTAATAAAGAATCGAATACATTTAAAATTTATCAGTTTGTTTCGAAGCGGCATTTCAAAATGCACCAATCACATTTACTTATACTTGTACAAAGGCTACTACAACACTTCTTATTCACCCTATGTTAAATTTCCTATGTATTCGAATGTAATACTTATATAGGAATAAATACAATTCATTATCCGCTATTACACGTGTAATTCGTTTAAAAAAAGTTTTTGTAGCAATAGTTTATTGCCCCAGTGTATTTAAGCATTTTTCTCATCAGTTCTTTCTTATTTGTTTATTACTTTGATAATAAGTTTCTGTTGTACAACAGTTTTTTTTTCAAATAAAAAATGTATCCAATATCAACTTTCTGTTGTTTATTTTCCGTCTGCTGAAAACAAATTATATGTTATGATATTTTCAAAAGTTTGTAATTAGTGACAGACCGTGGCGAAAATATTGATTAATAAATAGTTTTTTTAGGTGTTAAGTTTTAAGGGTGTATGGGAGGTGTCAAATGCATGAAAATTGGTGCGAATGATCTTATTAGTTTTCTGATGCAATAAACAAAATTTTAAATTGATTCACTAAATCATTTAGAAAATATATCGATTTAAATTTAACATGGATTCTTATGGAATACTGATGTTTTTTGACATTTTTTTGATAAAATACATTTTTGGAGGGCGTGTACTACTTGATTAGTCGAACATTTATACAAAATATCATAAAATATGTAGGTATTCACTAAACCGTTTCAGAGAAATTAATTATAGTACAACAAAATTTTAAAATTCCCACTTTACGACTGTTACGTATATATATGTATTAGGGTGGAGTGAAAAAATGTTCTTTAATACACCTACCGAAGGAATTTGTAATTGGATATCATCCTGAGGTTCCTAAATGATTTTCTTTATTAGAAAAAAACATAAATTTTTGGGCATTATATCTCGGTAACGGGGTAAGATATTTGAATGCGCAATAGTTTAAATTAAAGAGACATTCAATACCTTTAAAATGATATATAACAGTCAAACATTTATTATAGTTAATCGTTTGAAAAATGCTCTCAAAATAAGATTATTTTTATTAAAAAACTAAAAAATAAACTTCATTTAAAAAAAAAATAATTAACTATAAAAAAAAATTACAGTTACATACTATTTTAAAGACACTGGATTGCTCATTAATATAAATTATTGCGCATTCAAAAATCTTTCCCCGTTACCGAGATACTATACTCTAAATTCTGTTAATTTAATAAATTAAATTAAGGTGTTATATCTCGGTAACGGGGCAAGATATTTGAATGCGCAATAATTTAAATTAAAGAGCAATCCAGTGTCTTTAAAATAATATGTAACTGTAATTTTTTTTTATAGTTAATTATTTTTTTTTAAATGAAGTTTATTTTTTGGTTTTTTAATAAAAATAATCTTATTTTGAGAGCATTTTTCAAACGATTAACTATAATAAATGTTTGACTGTTATATATCATTTTATAGGTACTGAATGTCTCTTTAATTTAAACTATTGCGCATTCAAATATCTTACCCCGTTACCGAGATATAATGCCCAAAAATTTATGTTTTTTTCTAATAAAGAAAATCATTTAGGAACCTCAGGATGATATCCAATTACAAATTCCTTCGGTAGGTGTTTTAAGGATATACAAATGCACATTTTCCGCATATAGCGTTTCGAAGATTCCAAAAAAACATTTTTTCACTCCACCCTAATATGTATGTTATATACAAATTTTATTTTGTTTTGCTTCTAGGTTTTAGGTCAATTTATGTCAATAAAATCGTTATATGTGATATAACATTATTCATTATTATAAACGTTTCGTCATATTTCAGACTTCTTCAGTATATAATAAAAATAATCTACCATTTGACAACAATAATATTTTTACATATTTATATATAACAATAGGACTAAATTTTCAACATTTCTCATGGAGTTCATTTTGTTGTTTTTTTTTTGCATATATATAAATATCCATACTTGACAACATGGTTTATGAAGTATTTAAAAAAAACGACTATAAAATATATAATATAATATTATATAATATAATATAAAAGATGATATAATATTATGTTTAAATAATAGAATATCAAGATACTCCATTATTGTTTGACCCTTTGACATGAAAAAATAAAGGACAAATAACACATTACCTAGCGTTGTTACCATATCGCTCCACGAGTCATTGGCGTATCATTCAGATTTTAAAATAAATATCAATTGTTTTGAATTATAAAATTAATTAATAATAAATGTTTTATATTGTCTTCAAAAGATTTCAGTGATAATTGATTAACTAGTCCGGAATTTCGACTAATCTCTGCACTTTTTGATAGAAGCATGAAAATTGGTATAGTTGTACATTAAACCTTCCTCTACAAAACTAGAAATGGCGACATTTCAAAAACCCATGTGGTCCCCCTTTTAGGGGCAAAAATATCTCCGCGGATTTAGTTTTTCTTATTTATCTCGCAAATGGTTATCCGGACGACACAAATAGAACATACCCAAAATAATGTTTATTAGATTCTAAACAAAAGTTATTATTATAAATTTTACGATAAGTCACCGTTGCCGTATAAATGGGGGTTAAATTTAACAGAAAATTTGCGAGCGCGGTAAAACTTGCATTCATGCTCAAATATCTCGTAAACGGGTTTTCTCACGAGAAAAATTAACAAATATTTATAATTTTGTAGAGGAAGGTTTAATGTACAACTATACCAATTTTCATGCTTCTATCAAAAAGTGCAGATGAAAAGTTCTTAACGTCCGGACTAAACAGAGAAACGTCTATTTATAACTATCATCATATTTGCATATTATAAATTTTTAACTGACACCTCTGGTATAATATGCATGGAAATAGCAAAACTGACATTTAATAAAAGATGGCCGCCGTAAAATTTAGGTAACACTTTCATATACGGACTAGGATTGGTTGTTATGTATCCATAATCTTTCCTAATCTAAGTATTTACCAACCTGAAAATGTTTACAGCGTTGTCGAAACTGGTATTAGATATTTACGTCAATAATTGTTATATTTGTAATACAGGATTGCGGTTTTTTTTATTAATTATGTAAACTATATTTATTAATTTACAGCAATAAATACTTAAAATATATTTTTGTTAAGTTGAATCTGTCGTATAATCAATATCAAAAAATATGTTATTTTATAATAAAATCTTTATAAATTTAACCGAAATACTCATAGGGGAGAGAAAATTAGCTTCATATACGTATGTAAGTTTACGATTTAAACTATAATTTGTGTCATTTATAACATCTATTACAAAATTTTTAACGCAGATATTTGTAAATTTTAAAATATTTTTAATTTTATCTCCGATTGTACTACCAGTACATTCTTAATCAAATGTTCAAAATATAAGTTTGATTTTTTAAAAAGAAAACACACACACACATTAATAATTATCATTTTTTTCACCAATAACATTGCAACAATTAACTTTACATTTTTTATTTCAAATATCTCAAATTATGCGAAAGTAGTAGCTGATATGTAGTAATATGTACATTGTACACATATATTGTATATATACGATTGCCATTTTAAAAAACGATTGGCTGCCTTATTACACAGGTAAAATATCAATACACGATTTAGAGTTTAGCGTTTATTGTATCGTAAAAAAAACTCTCAAGCTTTTAGAGTTCTTCACATATACTCGCACATACATACATACATATACGTATAAACATAGATTAAAAAAATATGTTATTTACCTATAAATGTATGTATGCATGCCGTATGTAGATAACATATATTCCTACATTTGTTCTTCTTTATAAGTATTTCAGTTTGTTTAGCTTTGAAGAAAGTTTTTTTAAACACAAATTAAATATGCATGCCTCTGCAAAATTTTTCGAATTAATATATCATAGGTACTAAAAAATTTCAGAAAACAAAAAATATCTTTAATAGTTTAATTGGACAAGTAATTTTTATTCAAAACAGGAAAATTAAATATTTTTTCTTATTAAGGACAATAAAGTTAGTTTTTATAGTAAAATTTGCCAATACTAATTGTAACAACTTTTAAATTTATATTTTATATAATAATCCTTTAAAAAATTAGTTAAATCATGTTAAGAATATTAGAATAATAAGTATGAAAACTTTAGTATTTTAGAAAAAATATATTAAATAAAGGTAGGTACATATAATTAATTATATTGATATTTTAGTTCTTAAAAAAATTATTTTCTTCTCTAAAAAATTATATCATTAAAAAATAAATGGCGAAATTATAAGTGGCTGAATCGACATGGAATGCCTAAAATATTTATACATTAGTTTTTTCGATTTTTTATCATCAATATGAACATATTCCATTCAAAATAACATTAATTTTGGAACTGACTACTGAAGAACAAAACTTACTATTAATATGGCTAGAAATGTAATAATATAGAACTGAATAATCCTACAAAATGAGATGCTGACAATGTGTTGACATTTATTCATTATGATTCATCATCCATTCACATAATTCATCTGCACTCAATCTTACAGTCGTTTTCTTGCTGCTAGAAATTTCATTTCCGATTTTGCAATCTTTGAATATTACATTTCCGTAGTAGTAAGCGTTTAAAACAGTACTTTATAATGGATTAATATGGTTTTAAATCTATTGATTCAATGGTGCAGATGGATATTGAATTTTTTATATATATAAAGTATCAATTGCAAAATATATAATTAGGAAATACAGCGATACGTATGCAAACTATCATGAAATATACTATTTATACAAGGAAAAGATCGCGTAGAATATATTGGTTCGAGAATTTGTGGGCCAAATTATAGGTAAATGAGTTATGAGCATACATTTCTTTTAATTTCGCAATATTTTGTAACGCAAAAATCTCGGTCTACGCTCAGAAAAGGCGCGTTCCCGGCCGGCTACAGTGAAGATGGGTGTGGGTCGAAGAAAAAAAGGTAAAAATTAATATAATAAATAAAATATGATAACATGTAACATAAATACCAATGTATAAATACTCTTATTAAAATTAATTTATTTTTAGGGCGCCACGTGGTTTTTAATATTAAGGCTACACCCCTGGTAAACCACAAAATCCGCCGTTGGTTGTTGTATAAAGATAGACATAATACACAATATCGGCTTTTTATATATAATTAGATTAAATATTTGTTGTACATCGTAAATGGGGTACAGCACATTAAAGAGAATAGAAAGGAAGGAAACATATATACTTAGAACTAGATTCCGTACTAAATACCTAGGTCAGCTGACAATGTCTTTTTTTTCTGTTAATTAATACTATATCTATATGTACATATATGATTAGGGCCCTTTAAATTGGTTGCAACCTACTTGTACCACGACACGGCACACGCGAGAATCTGCGCACTTTTCTTTTAAATTTTTTTTTTTTTAACAAAACAAAAAGAAAACAACACTTGACAATAGACACTTATCTGTACGGAGCACGACTCCCTGATCTCCAGGTCGGCCAGGATGGACCTCCACTCCTTCGCCTAGTAGCCTCCGCGGACACCGTCAGCCCAAATCCCCTTGAGGGTAAATCCGGTCGGACCTCTAATTCCGGATCTTTTCTTTGCCGCCGTCTGTCCTTCCAAATATATCTAGTCGCCTAACAATAGTGCGTTCTATACGCTTGTCAATGCCCGACTCCGTCTCACAATTTATTTATCAGCGTCACGTCATGCTAACGCATCACCGAGCGCGTACAAGTTTGGATCTCGCGCTCTTATCTCTCGATAACATTAAAATAATGTGTTTTCAAATCGGTGTAAGAATAATATGTAGAATATATGTAGAAATATATTTACTAATAAAATTAGTGCCGGCTTAAAAAAAAACGTTATAAACTCCCCCCCTTTCTCCCGCGCGAATTTCTACCCGAAATTCGGCGAGAACGACTTCAAGTCCTTGACATGCCACACTCCTTTCGACTGGTTAGCATCGTCTACCAATTCATAGGTCAGCGCTGAGAGTTTGCGCTTGATGCGCAAAGGACCTACAAATTTCGGAGCCAGACTTGCAGAAAAGTTTCGTGACGCATCGGAAAGGACATAATTTCTCTTCATCACCAACTCTCCGACCTCGAACTGAAGTGGGCGCCTTCAGAAGTTATAGACGCGTTCGAGTTTTTGGTGGGCCTCTTCTAACTGCCGTTTCACCTTCACCCGTATCTCCTTAAAGATATGGTCGCGTTCTTTCTTATCTTCCTCCTCAATGTCTAACTCTGGTCGCTGCTGTTGTTCGCCAAACCTCTTTCCATTCAAAACGAATTGCCGCCCGAAGGTTACAAAGTATGGCGTGTCCTTCAGTACGTCATGGCGTGCAGTTCTCAAGGCACAGGCGAACTTGGCCAGGTGTTCATCCCACCGTTTTTGGTTTCCGTCCTTGATATAGGATCGGATCATCGTCTTCACTACACGGTTGACCCTTTCTACCGGGTTCGCTTGTGGGTGGTAGTTGGCCGTGTAGAGAGACTTTACTCCATACGCCTGTAAGAGGGCCTTAAACTCGTTGCTCTTGAACTGCACTCCATTGTCACAGATCAAGCACTGAGGTACGCCAAACAGCAGGAATACGTCTTCTTCCAGTTTCTTTAAAATGGGCTTCGTTTTGGCCGAACGTAGAGGGAATATCAGCGAAAACTTACTGAAATAATCCCACACGACCATAACATATTGATTTCCCTGAGACGAGCGAGGAAGAGGACCCATCAAGTCCATACTGACGAGTTGCCACGGCTGGGATACTACGGGACGCCTTCCCATAAGTCCTATTGGCCCTGCCTGGCTGGGCTTCTGCTCTGCGCACGTTTGGCAGTTGCGCACGTAACGAGTGACATCTGTGCGCATCTTTGGCCAGTAGTATTGCTGAGCCAATCGATGATAAGACTTACTTACACCTAGGTGGCCTGCCGTGGGCTCGTCATGGCACTCGAAAAGTGCTTCCTTCCTACTCTCTTTTGGGAGAACGATTTTCCAGGCACTGTTTCCTATCAGACCTTGTGTGTGGACTTTCTTCATGAGCTGGAGACCTTCAATTCTCCAACTGGCCATTTTGCGAGGAAACTTCTCGGTCTTCTCATAAACACGTTGGTACCACTTGTCCGTTGGAGTCGATGGAACATCCACCAAGTCAATCGGAACCGCTCGTGACAAGGCATCAGGAACGAGGTGTTCTTTCCCTTTTCTATGTACGATGGAAAAGTCGTACTGTTGCAGTCTTATAGCCCATCTCGCCAATCTCCCAGCTGGATCCTTGAGGTTGTTCAACCAGACCAGAGAGTGGTGATACGTAATCACCGTGAACTTCGCCCCTTCCAGGTACGGGTGGAACTTGTCAATAGCCCATATGACTGCCAAACACTCCTTTTCCGTAGTAGAGTAGTTTCGTTCTGCCTTGTTCAACGAACGGCTCGCATACCCGATGACATGTTCTCCATCTGCCAGCTGTTGCGACAAAACTGCTCCCACCCCGTAGTCGCTGGCGTCCGTCTGCAGTACGAACGGCAGGTCGAAGTTGGGACAAGTTAAAACTGGCGCAGATACCAACGCGCTCTTTAGAGTCTTCAGAGCTTCCTCACAACCATCAGTCCAACACCACTTCTTAGTTTTCCGCAGGAGTTCGGTCAAAGGCGCTATCGTCGATGAAAAGTCCGGGATAAATCGGCGGTATCAACTCGCCATGCCTATAATCCTCCGCACTTCGGATACGTTGCGAGGCGACGGGATGTTAAGAATCGCTGACACTTTCTCGGGGTCGACATGTAGACCATTCTGATCTACCACGTATCCTAAGTAGCGGAGTTCTGGGCGGCAAAACTGGCACTTGTCCTTACTAAGGGACAGATTAGCTGCCATCAACCGAGCGAAAACTTTCTCCAAAATTTCCAAGTGGTGTTCAAAAGTTTGTGTACTGACGATAATATCGTCCAGGTACACAAACACGTATGGCTCTAAGTCCGGTCCTAACACTCGGTCTATTAGTCGCTGCCACGTCGCCGGCGAATTGTGGAGACCGAAAGGCATTCGCTTGAACTGAAACAAGTCTCGCCCCAGAACGGTGAAGGCGGTCTTGTCACGGCTTCCTTCGGCAACAGGGATCTGCCAGTAAGTGGATTTTAAATCAAGCGATGACAAGTATCTAGCATCTCTCAAACGGTCTAAAATGGCAGAAATGTAAGGAAGTGGATAGGCATCTCGTTTGGTCACTTGGTTCACCTTGCGGTAGTCAACGCAAAAGTGGTAGCTACCATCTTTTTTCTTGGCCAGTATAATGGGCGATGACCAGGCGCTGTTTGACGGCTCGATTATACCTTCCCGCAGCATGCTATCCCCTTCGCCATTTATATGTTCCAGAACCTTTGGAGACACCGGATAGTACCGTTGTTTGATCGGGCTCCCCGTTGCCAGGATTTCGTGTTGAACCAGAGGCGTGCATCCAAAGACTGGCATCGTTGCAAAATACCTCTCGGTCACCTCCTGCAGGCGTTGTTGCTGTGGACTGGGGAGTTCCGACTGGAGGTGTTGGTCGGCCGACACATGAATGGCACTCAGTACGTCCTTCGTGAAAAACCACTTTCCTCTTCGAACGTTCGGTACGATACCCATGGCCTTCCAAAAGTCCAGGCCGAGCACGAGAGAGTAGCTAACACCAGGGACCACCAGTAGCGTACAAACTCGTACTCGATCCTCCAAACGGATCGGAACCTCGATCGTACCGAGACATTCTAACGTTTCACCATTTGCTACCGTGCACGTAAGCTGGATCGTCTGTCGGATTGGTAATCCCAACTCGCGCAGCAACCTCCAGCCGTCGGAACCAACCACAGAACGCGAAGCCCCGGAGTCCAACAATCCTCGCAGTCTGACTCTTAAGATCTCTACCTCCAGAAACGGTCGTTCATCATTTCCCATGTTCGCCAGGATATAGTCCAGCTTGCTTACATAGGAATAATTGGCCACTCTATCATTAAGCTTAGGCGGTGGGTGACCAGTTATCGCCGGTTGCTTCAGTTTTTTGGCCTACATTGCGGGCACTGGGCATTAATTACGTTAACGGCACCGCAGCCATAACAGAACTTCTTCAGAATACGCGACGAACATGATCGAAAATTATGCCCTGCTCCACCGCAATTCCAACAGGGTGAGCTGCGTGAGGAGTTGGTCGGATTCGCACTAGTAGTCGGTGTCGTTGGTGTGGCAAGTGGTGCGATCCTAGAGGACTTGGTAGCTTTGCCACGATATGCCAGATCAGGTTCCAACGACGTGTGTGTATTGCTCACCGGTGGAAGGAAGGCTTGAGCCGTAGCACGCTGATATTCAAGTCTTCGTCCGAGTTGAGCTAGTTGATTTACACATGTGACGTCGATCAAGCTCAACCGATCTTGATACCACGGAAGGATGTTTTTCAGAAGTATTCTCAACTTTATCGCCTCAGAAATAGGATAATCTAACCGGTTAAATAGATTGGCCATAACCGCCAGGTAAATTCCGAAAGGCTCAGACTCACCCTGGGTTCTACGCTTGATTTCTTCAAAGAGCTGTTCGTTATAGTCAAACGGTTGAAACTGTTCTCGCATTTGCCTACACAGTTGTGACCAGGAACATAAGTCACGTCTTATCGCCCGAAACCAAATCAAAGCTTGCCCCGCAAACAAATCAATCGCTGAATTCCAGAGATGTGTCTCGTCGACATTTCGAGCCACGCGAAGTTCCTCGACGCGCTCGATAAATGCGTTAACGCTAAGACCATTAGGTTCTCCGCTGAATTTAAGATCCCATTGTGAGACGGGAGTCGATCGGAGATGGGGTGTTGGAATCCAGTTGACGTTGGGAGGATTCGGCAATCTTTCGACCTCGGTATCGGTCAGGGAACTGTTGTGTAGTCCCTCGCGGTTTAAATTGAGAAGGGTGAAATTCAACGGTACCTCGGTGTTATTGGTAGGTACCTCGGCCAAGTTGACAGGCACCCCAGTTCTGTTGACGTGTACTTCTGTGGTGTTGGCTGGTTCTGCGGCAACGTTGGTAACTGCCTCTGTAACGTTCGTCGTAGGGAGTACTGCCATCTCATCTACCGCATCGCTGACTGAAACTTTCGATTCGAGTTCTCCAATAGCTACCATTATTTGACATAAAAGTTCGGACCGTAAATGCAATAAAACTTCCTCCGCAACATCGAAGCGATTAACCCTATCGAACAAATGGGCTAGTTTCGTTTCAATCTTTTTATAAGCTCCATCAGATTTGACACCCGAAAAGTTAGTTATCAACTCGGAAATTTCGGTCAATTTTCGCTTACAATAATTGGTCTCTGTCGCCGCGTCATACTTAAAAGATGCATTAAGTAGTGACCTTCCTTCCTTTTCCAACTTTAGAGCGTGACGTAAGCATTTGCGCATTTGGTCGCAATCACCTACATTCACGAAACCTCGTATATACAATTCGTACTGCAGTTCTTCCTTCGCTAAGCGGTCCACATCCATCTTAAGTGACATGACGACACTTTTTTTTTCTTCTTCCCCGATACACACAATAGCACTGGCACACAGACTTTACACTTATTATTTACTCGCACAGCACAGTGTTATTTATCAATTTAAATTACACCTCAATAGAATTACAAGAATCATACTAAATACAAAAAAAAATTAACCATACAAAAAAATTACAAAATAATATATCAATAATATTTTTCTAGTATACAAAATAAGTAAATATCTTTCCGTTCTAGTAGATATCGGATCAATAATAAGTCATCCTCAATTTTTCATTTTAAAAACGAAAAATAAAACCAGCATTTTATTATAATAATGATTTATAATCTCGGAGCACACAGTGTAAAAAAAATATTTCTTACGTGAACTAACTCTAAATAAATTAATCAGCTAGTAAACAAAAATAATTTCTAATACTAAAGAAATATCTAACCTTAGCAAAAAGTCTTCAATTCAATTAATAAAATGAATTAACAAATCAATCAATAATAAGTACATCAATAATAATTAATTAAATATCTAATTATCAAAATACAGATTTCATTAACTTTAAAAAGTGTAAACATATATTTCTTTAATAAATTTGTATAACACTGATGTGTTTAAAGATTCTAATCCTTGAAAAAAACATTTAAAAAAAATGATATAAAATGACTCACGTTACCGCTAGTTCCTCAACCTTCCAGAACATCCAGAGTATTTTTTTATCCTTCAGGTTCTTTATTTTTCTTTCTTTTTCCATCAACCTTACTACTTATGTATGTTATCCACCACTTCGAGCCCCACGTTGGGCGCCAATTTTCTGTAACGCAAAAATCTCGGTCTACGCTCAGAAAAGGCGCGTTCCCGGCCGGCTACAGTGAAGATGGGTGTGGGTCGAAGAAAAAAAGGTAAAAATTAATATAATAAATAAAATATGATAACATGTAACATAAATACCAATGTATAAATACTCTTATTAAAATTAATTTATTTTTAGGGCGCCACGTGGTTTTTAATATTAAGGCTACACCCCTGGTAAACCACAAAATCCGCCGTTGGTTGTTGTATAAAGATAGACATAATACACAATATCGGCTTTTTATATATAATTAGATTAAATATTTGTTGTACATCGTAAATGGGGTACAGCACATTAAAGAGAATAGAAAGGAAGGAAACATATATACTTAGAACTAGATTCCGTACTAAATACCTAGGTCAGCTGACAATGTCTTTTTTTTCTGTTAATTAATACTATATCTATATGTACATATATGATTAGGGCCCTTTAAATTGGTTGCAACCTACTTGTACCACGACACGGCACACGCGAGAATCTGCGCACTTTTCTTTTAAATTTTTTTTTTTTTAACAAAACAAAAAGAAAACAACACTTGACAATAGACACTTATCTGTACGGAGCACGACTCCCTGATCTCCAGGTCGGCCAGGATGGACCTCCACTCCTTCGCCTAGTAGCCTCCGCGGACACCGTCAGCCCAAATCCCCTTGAGGGTAAATCCGGTCGGACCTCTAATTCCGGATCTTTTCTTTGCCGCCGTCTGTCCTTCCAAATATATCTAGTCGCCTAACAATAGTGCGTTCTATACGCTTGTCAATGCCCGACTCCGTCTCACAATTTATTTATCAGCGTCACGTCATGCTAACGCATCACCGAGCGCGTACAAGTTTGGATCTCGCGCTCTTATCTCTCGATAACATTAAAATAATGTGTTTTCAAATCGGTGTAAGAATAATATGTAGAATATATGTAGAAATATATTTACTAATAAAATTAGTGCCGGCTTAAAAAAAAACGTTATAAACTCCCCCCCTTTCTCCCGCGCGAATTTCTACCCGAAATTCGGCGAGAACGACTTCAAGTCCTTGACATGCCACACTCCTTTCGACTGGTTAGCATCGTCTACCAATTCATAGGTCAGCGCTGAGAGTTTGCGCTTGATGCGCAAAGGACCTACAAATTTCGGAGCCAGACTTGCAGAAAAGTTTCGTGACGCATCGGAAAGGACATAATTTCTCTTCATCACCAACTCTCCGACCTCGAACTGAAGTGGGCGCCTTCAGAAGTTATAGACGCGTTCGAGTTTTTGGTGGGCCTCTTCTAACTGCCGTTTCACCTTCACCCGTATCTCCTTAAAGATATGGTCGCGTTCTTTCTTATCTTCCTCCTCAATGTCTAACTCTGGTCGCTGCTGTTGTTCGCCAAACCTCTTTCCATTCAAAACGAATTGCCGCCCGAAGGTTACAAAGTATGGCGTGTCCTTCAGTACGTCATGGCGTGCAGTTCTCAAGGCACAGGCGAACTTGGCCAGGTGTTCATCCCACCGTTTTTGGTTTCCGTCCTTGATATAGGATCGGATCATCGTCTTCACTACACGGTTGACCCTTTCTACCGGGTTCGCTTGTGGGTGGTAGTTGGCCGTGTAGAGAGACTTTACTCCATACGCCTGTAAGAGGGCCTTAAACTCGTTGCTCTTGAACTGCACTCCATTGTCACAGATCAAGCACTGAGGTACGCCAAACAGCAGGAATACGTCTTCTTCCAGTTTCTTTAAAATGGGCTTCGTTTTGGCCGAACGTAGAGGGAATATCAGCGAAAACTTACTGAAATAATCCCACACGACCATAACATATTGATTTCCCTGAGACGAGCGAGGAAGAGGACCCATCAAGTCCATACTGACGAGTTGCCACGGCTGGGATACTACGGGACGCCTTCCCATAAGTCCTATTGGCCCTGCCTGGCTGGGCTTCTGCTCTGCGCACGTTTGGCAGTTGCGCACGTAACGAGTGACATCTGTGCGCATCTTTGGCCAGTAGTATTGCTGAGCCAATCGATGATAAGACTTACTTACACCTAGGTGGCCTGCCGTGGGCTCGTCATGGCACTCGAAAAGTGCTTCCTTCCTACTCTCTTTTGGGAGAACGATTTTCCAGGCACTGTTTCCTATCAGACCTTGTGTGTGGACTTTCTTCATGAGCTGGAGACCTTCAATTCTCCAACTGGCCATTTTGCGAGGAAACTTCTCGGTCTTCTCATAAACACGTTGGTACCACTTGTCCGTTGGAGTCGATGGAACATCCACCAAGTCAATCGGAACCGCTCGTGACAAGGCATCAGGAACGAGGTGTTCTTTCCCTTTTCTATGTACGATGGAAAAGTCGTACTGTTGCAGTCTTATAGCCCATCTCGCCAATCTCCCAGCTGGATCCTTGAGGTTGTTCAACCAGACCAGAGAGTGGTGATACGTAATCACCGTGAACTTCGCCCCTTCCAGGTACGGGTGGAACTTGTCAATAGCCCATATGACTGCCAAACACTCCTTTTCCGTAGTAGAGTAGTTTCGTTCTGCCTTGTTCAACGAACGGCTCGCATACCCGATGACATGTTCTCCATCTGCCAGCTGTTGCGACAAAACTGCTCCCACCCCGTAGTCGCTGGCGTCCGTCTGCAGTACGAACGGCAGGTCGAAGTTGGGACAAGTTAAAACTGGCGCAGATACCAACGCGCTCTTTAGAGTCTTCAGAGCTTCCTCACAACCATCAGTCCAACACCACTTCTTAGTTTTCCGCAGGAGTTCGGTCAAAGGCGCTATCGTCGATGAAAAGTCCGGGATAAATCGGCGGTATCAACTCGCCATGCCTATAATCCTCCGCACTTCGGATACGTTGCGAGGCGACGGGATGTTAAGAATCGCTGACACTTTCTCGGGGTCGACATGTAGACCATTCTGATCTACCACGTATCCTAAGTAGCGGAGTTCTGGGCGGCAAAACTGGCACTTGTCCTTACTAAGGGACAGATTAGCTGCCATCAACCGAGCGAAAACTTTCTCCAAAATTTCCAAGTGGTGTTCAAAAGTTTGTGTACTGACGATAATATCGTCCAGGTACACAAACACGTATGGCTCTAAGTCCGGTCCTAACACTCGGTCTATTAGTCGCTGCCACGTCGCCGGCGAATTGTGGAGACCGAAAGGCATTCGCTTGAACTGAAACAAGTCTCGCCCCAGAACGGTGAAGGCGGTCTTGTCACGGCTTCCTTCGGCAACAGGGATCTGCCAGTAAGTGGATTTTAAATCAAGCGATGACAAGTATCTAGCATCTCTCAAACGGTCTAAAATGGCAGAAATGTAAGGAAGTGGATAGGCATCTCGTTTGGTCACTTGGTTCACCTTGCGGTAGTCAACGCAAAAGTGGTAGCTACCATCTTTTTTCTTGGCCAGTATAATGGGCGATGACCAGGCGCTGTTTGACGGCTCGATTATACCTTCCCGCAGCATGCTATCCCCTTCGCCATTTATATGTTCCAGAACCTTTGGAGACACCGGATAGTACCGTTGTTTGATCGGGCTCCCCGTTGCCAGGATTTCGTGTTGAACCAGAGGCGTGCATCCAAAGACTGGCATCGTTGCAAAATACCTCTCGGTCACCTCCTGCAGGCGTTGTTGCTGTGGACTGGGGAGTTCCGACTGGAGGTGTTGGTCGGCCGACACATGAATGGCACTCAGTACGTCCTTCGTGAAAAACCACTTTCCTCTTCGAACGTTCGGTACGATACCCATGGCCTTCCAAAAGTCCAGGCCGAGCACGAGAGAGTAGCTAACACCAGGGACCACCAGTAGCGTACAAACTCGTACTCGATCCTCCAAACGGATCGGAACCTCGATCGTACCGAGACATTCTAACGTTTCACCATTTGCTACCGTGCACGTAAGCTGGATCGTCTGTCGGATTGGTAATCCCAACTCGCGCAGCAACCTCCAGCCGTCGGAACCAACCACAGAACGCGAAGCCCCGGAGTCCAACAATCCTCGCAGTCTGACTCTTAAGATCTCTACCTCCAGAAACGGTCGTTCATCATTTCCCATGTTCGCCAGGATATAGTCCAGCTTGCTTACATAGGAATAATTGGCCACTCTATCATTAAGCTTAGGCGGTGGGTGACCAGTTATCGCCGGTTGCTTCAGTTTTTTGGCCTACATTGCGGGCACTGGGCATTAATTACGTTAACGGCACCGCAGCCATAACAGAACTTCTTCAGAATACGCGACGAACATGATCGAAAATTATGCCCTGCTCCACCGCAATTCCAACAGGGTGAGCTGCGTGAGGAGTTGGTCGGATTCGCACTAGTAGTCGGTGTCGTTGGTGTGGCAAGTGGTGCGATCCTAGAGGACTTGGTAGCTTTGCCACGATATGCCAGATCAGGTTCCAACGACGTGTGTGTATTGCTCACCGGTGGAAGGAAGGCTTGAGCCGTAGCACGCTGATATTCAAGTCTTCGTCCGAGTTGAGCTAGTTGATTTACACATGTGACGTCGATCAAGCTCAACCGATCTTGATACCACGGAAGGATGTTTTTCAGAAGTATTCTCAACTTTATCGCCTCAGAAATAGGATAATCTAACCGGTTAAATAGATTGGCCATAACCGCCAGGTAAATTCCGAAAGGCTCAGACTCACCCTGGGTTCTACGCTTGATTTCTTCAAAGAGCTGTTCGTTATAGTCAAACGGTTGAAACTGTTCTCGCATTTGCCTACACAGTTGTGACCAGGAACATAAGTCACGTCTTATCGCCCGAAACCAAATCAAAGCTTGCCCCGCAAACAAATCAATCGCTGAATTCCAGAGATGTGTCTCGTCGACATTTCGAGCCACGCGAAGTTCCTCGACGCGCTCGATAAATGCGTTAACGCTAAGACCATTAGGTTCTCCGCTGAATTTAAGATCCCATTGTGAGACGGGAGTCGATCGGAGATGGGGTGTTGGAATCCAGTTGACGTTGGGAGGATTCGGCAATCTTTCGACCTCGGTATCGGTCAGGGAACTGTTGTGTAGTCCCTCGCGGTTTAAATTGAGAAGGGTGAAATTCAACGGTACCTCGGTGTTATTGGTAGGTACCTCGGCCAAGTTGACAGGCACCCCAGTTCTGTTGACGTGTACTTCTGTGGTGTTGGCTGGTTCTGCGGCAACGTTGGTAACTGCCTCTGTAACGTTCGTCGTAGGGAGTACTGCCATCTCATCTACCGCATCGCTGACTGAAACTTTCGATTCGAGTTCTCCAATAGCTACCATTATTTGACATAAAAGTTCGGACCGTAAATGCAATAAAACTTCCTCCGCAACATCGAAGCGATTAACCCTATCGAACAAATGGGCTAGTTTCGTTTCAATCTTTTTATAAGCTCCATCAGATTTGACACCCGAAAAGTTAGTTATCAACTCGGAAATTTCGGTCAATTTTCGCTTACAATAATTGGTCTCTGTCGCCGCGTCATACTTAAAAGATGCATTAAGTAGTGACCTTCCTTCCTTTTCCAACTTTAGAGCGTGACGTAAGCATTTGCGCATTTGGTCGCAATCACCTACATTCACGAAACCTCGTATATACAATTCGTACTGCAGTTCTTCCTTCGCTAAGCGGTCCACATCCATCTTAAGTGACATGACGACACTTTTTTTTTCTTCTTCCCCGATACACACAATAGCACTGGCACACAGACTTTACACTTATTATTTACTCGCACAGCACAGTGTTATTTATCAATTTAAATTACACCTCAATAGAATTACAAGAATCATACTAAATACAACTTATCTTTAAATACAAAAAAAAATTAACCATACAAAAAAATTACAAAATAATATATCAATAATATTTTTCTAGTATACAAAATAAGTAAATATCTTTCCGTTCTAGTAGATATCGGATCAATAATAAGTCATCCTCAATTTTTCATTTTAAAAACGAAAAATAAAACCAGCATTTTATTATAATAATGATTTATAATCTCGGAGCACACAGTGTAAAAAAAATATTTCTTACGTGAACTAACTCTAAATAAATTAATCAGCTAGTAAACAAAAATAATTTCTAATACTAAAGAAATATCTAACCTTAGCAAAAAGTCTTCAATTCAATTAATAAAATGAATTAACAAATCAATCAATAATAAGTACATCAATAATAATTAATTAAATATCTAATTATCAAAATACAGATTTCATTAACTTTAAAAAGTGTAAACATATATTTCTTTAATAAATTTGTATAACACTGATGTGTTTAAAGATTCTAATCCTTGAAAAAAACATTTAAAAAAAATGATATAAAATGACTCACGTTACCGCTAGTTCCTCAACCTTCCAGAACATCCAGAGTATTTTTTTATCCTTCAGGTTCTTTATTTTTCTTTCTTTTTCCATCAACCTTACTACTTATGTATGTTATCCACCACTTCGAGCCCCACGTTGGGCGCCAATTTTCTGTAACGCAAAAATCTCGGTCTACGCTCAGAAAAGGCGCGTTCCCGGCCGGCTACAGTGAAGATGGGTGTGGGTCGAAGAAAAAAAGGTAAAAATTAATATAATAAATAAAATATGATAACATGTAACATAAATACCAATGTATAAATACTCTTATTAAAATTAATTTATTTTTAGGGCGCCACGTGGTTTTTAATATTAAGGCTACACCCCTGGTAAACCACAAAATCCGCCGTTGGTTGTTGTATAAAGATAGACATAATACACAATATCGGCTTTTTATATATAATTAGATTAAATATTTGTTGTACATCGTAAATGGGGTACAGCACATTAAAGAGAATAGAAAGGAAGGAAACATATATACTTAGAACTAGATTCCGTACTAAATACCTAGGTCAGCTGACAATGTCTTTTTTTTCTGTTAATTAATACTATATCTATATGTACATATATGATTAGGGCCCTTTAAATTGGTTGCAACCTACTTGTACCACGACACGGCACACGCGAGAATCTGCGCACTTTTCTTTTAAATTTTTTTTTTTTTAACAAAACAAAAAGAAAACAACACTTGACAATAGACACTTATCTGTACGGAGCACGACTCCCTGATCTCCAGGTCGGCCAGGATGGACCTCCACTCCTTCGCCTAGTAGCCTCCGCGGACACCGTCAGCCCAAATCCCCTTGAGGGTAAATCCGGTCGGACCTCTAATTCCGGATCTTTTCTTTGCCGCCGTCTGTCCTTCCAAATATATCTAGTCGCCTAACAATAGTGCGTTCTATACGCTTGTCAATGCCCGACTCCGTCTCACAATTTATTTATCAGCGTCACGTCATGCTAACGCATCACCGAGCGCGTACAAGTTTGGATCTCGCGCTCTTATCTCTCGATAACATTAAAATAATGTGTTTTCAAATCGGTGTAAGAATAATATGTAGAATATATGTAGAAATATATTTACTAATAAAATTAGTGCCGGCTTAAAAAAAAACGTTATAAACTCCCCCCCTTTCTCCCGCGCGAATTTCTACCCGAAATTCGGCGAGAACGACTTCAAGTCCTTGACATGCCACACTCCTTTCGACTGGTTAGCATCGTCTACCAATTCATAGGTCAGCGCTGAGAGTTTGCGCTTGATGCGCAAAGGACCTACAAATTTCGGAGCCAGACTTGCAGAAAAGTTTCGTGACGCATCGGAAAGGACATAATTTCTCTTCATCACCAACTCTCCGACCTCGAACTGAAGTGGGCGCCTTCAGAAGTTATAGACGCGTTCGAGTTTTTGGTGGGCCTCTTCTAACTGCCGTTTCACCTTCACCCGTATCTCCTTAAAGATATGGTCGCGTTCTTTCTTATCTTCCTCCTCAATGTCTAACTCTGGTCGCTGCTGTTGTTCGCCAAACCTCTTTCCATTCAAAACGAATTGCCGCCCGAAGGTTACAAAGTATGGCGTGTCCTTCAGTACGTCATGGCGTGCAGTTCTCAAGGCACAGGCGAACTTGGCCAGGTGTTCATCCCACCGTTTTTGGTTTCCGTCCTTGATATAGGATCGGATCATCGTCTTCACTACACGGTTGACCCTTTCTACCGGGTTCGCTTGTGGGTGGTAGTTGGCCGTGTAGAGAGACTTTACTCCATACGCCTGTAAGAGGGCCTTAAACTCGTTGCTCTTGAACTGCACTCCATTGTCACAGATCAAGCACTGAGGTACGCCAAACAGCAGGAATACGTCTTCTTCCAGTTTCTTTAAAATGGGCTTCGTTTTGGCCGAACGTAGAGGGAATATCAGCGAAAACTTACTGAAATAATCCCACACGACCATAACATATTGATTTCCCTGAGACGAGCGAGGAAGAGGACCCATCAAGTCCATACTGACGAGTTGCCACGGCTGGGATACTACGGGACGCCTTCCCATAAGTCCTATTGGCCCTGCCTGGCTGGGCTTCTGCTCTGCGCACGTTTGGCAGTTGCGCACGTAACGAGTGACATCTGTGCGCATCTTTGGCCAGTAGTATTGCTGAGCCAATCGATGATAAGACTTACTTACACCTAGGTGGCCTGCCGTGGGCTCGTCATGGCACTCGAAAAGTGCTTCCTTCCTACTCTCTTTTGGGAGAACGATTTTCCAGGCACTGTTTCCTATCAGACCTTGTGTGTGGACTTTCTTCATGAGCTGGAGACCTTCAATTCTCCAACTGGCCATTTTGCGAGGAAACTTCTCGGTCTTCTCATAAACACGTTGGTACCACTTGTCCGTTGGAGTCGATGGAACATCCACCAAGTCAATCGGAACCGCTCGTGACAAGGCATCAGGAACGAGGTGTTCTTTCCCTTTTCTATGTACGATGGAAAAGTCGTACTGTTGCAGTCTTATAGCCCATCTCGCCAATCTCCCAGCTGGATCCTTGAGGTTGTTCAACCAGACCAGAGAGTGGTGATACGTAATCACCGTGAACTTCGCCCCTTCCAGGTACGGGTGGAACTTGTCAATAGCCCATATGACTGCCAAACACTCCTTTTCCGTAGTAGAGTAGTTTCGTTCTGCCTTGTTCAACGAACGGCTCGCATACCCGATGACATGTTCTCCATCTGCCAGCTGTTGCGACAAAACTGCTCCCACCCCGTAGTCGCTGGCGTCCGTCTGCAGTACGAACGGCAGGTCGAAGTTGGGACAAGTTAAAACTGGCGCAGATACCAACGCGCTCTTTAGAGTCTTCAGAGCTTCCTCACAACCATCAGTCCAACACCACTTCTTAGTTTTCCGCAGGAGTTCGGTCAAAGGCGCTATCGTCGATGAAAAGTCCGGGATAAATCGGCGGTATCAACTCGCCATGCCTATAATCCTCCGCACTTCGGATACGTTGCGAGGCGACGGGATGTTAAGAATCGCTGACACTTTCTCGGGGTCGACATGTAGACCATTCTGATCTACCACGTATCCTAAGTAGCGGAGTTCTGGGCGGCAAAACTGGCACTTGTCCTTACTAAGGGACAGATTAGCTGCCATCAACCGAGCGAAAACTTTCTCCAAAATTTCCAAGTGGTGTTCAAAAGTTTGTGTACTGACGATAATATCGTCCAGGTACACAAACACGTATGGCTCTAAGTCCGGTCCTAACACTCGGTCTATTAGTCGCTGCCACGTCGCCGGCGAATTGTGGAGACCGAAAGGCATTCGCTTGAACTGAAACAAGTCTCGCCCCAGAACGGTGAAGGCGGTCTTGTCACGGCTTCCTTCGGCAACAGGGATCTGCCAGTAAGTGGATTTTAAATCAAGCGATGACAAGTATCTAGCATCTCTCAAACGGTCTAAAATGGCAGAAATGTAAGGAAGTGGATAGGCATCTCGTTTGGTCACTTGGTTCACCTTGCGGTAGTCAACGCAAAAGTGGTAGCTACCATCTTTTTTCTTGGCCAGTATAATGGGCGATGACCAGGCGCTGTTTGACGGCTCGATTATACCTTCCCGCAGCATGCTATCCCCTTCGCCATTTATATGTTCCAGAACCTTTGGAGACACCGGATAGTACCGTTGTTTGATCGGGCTCCCCGTTGCCAGGATTTCGTGTTGAACCAGAGGCGTGCATCCAAAGACTGGCATCGTTGCAAAATACCTCTCGGTCACCTCCTGCAGGCGTTGTTGCTGTGGACTGGGGAGTTCCGACTGGAGGTGTTGGTCGGCCGACACATGAATGGCACTCAGTACGTCCTTCGTGAAAAACCACTTTCCTCTTCGAACGTTCGGTACGATACCCATGGCCTTCCAAAAGTCCAGGCCGAGCACGAGAGAGTAGCTAACACCAGGGACCACCAGTAGCGTACAAACTCGTACTCGATCCTCCAAACGGATCGGAACCTCGATCGTACCGAGACATTCTAACGTTTCACCATTTGCTACCGTGCACGTAAGCTGGATCGTCTGTCGGATTGGTAATCCCAACTCGCGCAGCAACCTCCAGCCGTCGGAACCAACCACAGAACGCGAAGCCCCGGAGTCCAACAATCCTCGCAGTCTGACTCTTAAGATCTCTACCTCCAGAAACGGTCGTTCATCATTTCCCATGTTCGCCAGGATATAGTCCAGCTTGCTTACATAGGAATAATTGGCCACTCTATCATTAAGCTTAGGCGGTGGGTGACCAGTTATCGCCGGTTGCTTCAGTTTTTTGGCCTACATTGCGGGCACTGGGCATTAATTACGTTAACGGCACCGCAGCCATAACAGAACTTCTTCAGAATACGCGACGAACATGATCGAAAATTATGCCCTGCTCCACCGCAATTCCAACAGGGTGAGCTGCGTGAGGAGTTGGTCGGATTCGCACTAGTAGTCGGTGTCGTTGGTGTGGCAAGTGGTGCGATCCTAGAGGACTTGGTAGCTTTGCCACGATATGCCAGATCAGGTTCCAACGACGTGTGTGTATTGCTCACCGGTGGAAGGAAGGCTTGAGCCGTAGCACGCTGATATTCAAGTCTTCGTCCGAGTTGAGCTAGTTGATTTACACATGTGACGTCGATCAAGCTCAACCGATCTTGATACCACGGAAGGATGTTTTTCAGAAGTATTCTCAACTTTATCGCCTCAGAAATAGGATAATCTAACCGGTTAAATAGATTGGCCATAACCGCCAGGTAAATTCCGAAAGGCTCAGACTCACCCTGGGTTCTACGCTTGATTTCTTCAAAGAGCTGTTCGTTATAGTCAAACGGTTGAAACTGTTCTCGCATTTGCCTACACAGTTGTGACCAGGAACATAAGTCACGTCTTATCGCCCGAAACCAAATCAAAGCTTGCCCCGCAAACAAATCAATCGCTGAATTCCAGAGATGTGTCTCGTCGACATTTCGAGCCACGCGAAGTTCCTCGACGCGCTCGATAAATGCGTTAACGCTAAGACCATTAGGTTCTCCGCTGAATTTAAGATCCCATTGTGAGACGGGAGTCGATCGGAGATGGGGTGTTGGAATCCAGTTGACGTTGGGAGGATTCGGCAATCTTTCGACCTCGGTATCGGTCAGGGAACTGTTGTGTAGTCCCTCGCGGTTTAAATTGAGAAGGGTGAAATTCAACGGTACCTCGGTGTTATTGGTAGGTACCTCGGCCAAGTTGACAGGCACCCCAGTTCTGTTGACGTGTACTTCTGTGGTGTTGGCTGGTTCTGCGGCAACGTTGGTAACTGCCTCTGTAACGTTCGTCGTAGGGAGTACTGCCATCTCATCTACCGCATCGCTGACTGAAACTTTCGATTCGAGTTCTCCAATAGCTACCATTATTTGACATAAAAGTTCGGACCGTAAATGCAATAAAACTTCCTCCGCAACATCGAAGCGATTAACCCTATCGAACAAATGGGCTAGTTTCGTTTCAATCTTTTTATAAGCTCCATCAGATTTGACACCCGAAAAGTTAGTTATCAACTCGGAAATTTCGGTCAATTTTCGCTTACAATAATTGGTCTCTGTCGCCGCGTCATACTTAAAAGATGCATTAAGTAGTGACCTTCCTTCCTTTTCCAACTTTAGAGCGTGACGTAAGCATTTGCGCATTTGGTCGCAATCACCTACATTCACGAAACCTCGTATATACAATTCGTACTGCAGTTCTTCCTTCGCTAAGCGGTCCACATCCATCTTAAGTGACATGACGACACTTTTTTTTTCTTCTTCCCCGATACACACAATAGCACTGGCACACAGACTTTACACTTATTATTTACTCGCACAGCACAGTGTTATTTATCAATTTAAATTACACCTCAATAGAATTACAAGAATCATACTAAATACAACTTATCTTTAAATACAAAAAAAAATTAACCATACAAAAAAATTACAAAATAATATATCAATAATATTTTTCTAGTATACAAAATAAGTAAATATCTTTCCGTTCTGGTAGATATCGGATCAATAATAAGTCATCCTCAATTTTTCATTTTAAAAACGAAAAATAAAACCAGCATTTTATTATAATAATGATTTATAATCTCGGAGCACACAGTGTAAAAAAAATATTTCTTACGTGAACTAACTCTAAATAAATTAATCAGCTAGTAAACAAAAATAATTTCTAATACTAAAGAAATATCTAACCTTAGCAAAAAGTCTTCAATTCAATTAATAAAATGAATTAACAAATCAATCAATAATAAGTACATCAATAATAATTAATTAAATATCTAATTATCAAAATACAGATTTCATTAACTTTAAAAAGTGTAAACATATATTTCTTTAATAAATTTGTATAACACTGATGTGTTTAAAGATTCTAATCCTTGAAAAAAACATTTAAAAAAAATGATATAAAATGACTCACGTTACCGCTAGTTCCTCAACCTTCCAGAACATCCAGAGTATTTTTTTATCCTTCAGGTTCTTTATTTTTCTTTCTTTTTCCATCAACCTTACTACTTATGTATGTTATCCACCACTTCGAGCCCCACGTTGGGCGCCAATTTTCTGTAACGCAAAAATCTCGGTCTACGCTCAGAAAAGGCGCGTTCCCGGCCGGCTACAGTGAAGATGGGTGTGGGTCGAAGAAAAAAAGGTAAAAATTAATATAATAAATAAAATATGATAACATGTAACATAAATACCAATGTATAAATACTCTTATTAAAATTAATTTATTTTTAGGGCGCCACGTGGTTTTTAATATTAAGGCTACACCCCTGGTAAACCACAAAATCCGCCGTTGGTTGTTGTATAAAGATAGACATAATACACAATATCGGCTTTTTATATATAATTAGATTAAATATTTGTTGTACATCGTAAATGGGGTACAGCACATTAAAGAGAATAGAAAGGAAGGAAACATATATACTTAGAACTAGATTCCGTACTAAATACCTAGGTCAGCTGACAATGTCTTTTTTTTCTGTTAATTAATACTATATCTATATGTACATATATGATTAGGGCCCTTTAAATTGGTTGCAACCTACTTGTACCACGACACGGCACACGCGAGAATCTGCGCACTTTTCTTTTAAATTTTTTTTTTTTAACAAAACAAAAAGAAAACAACACTTGACAATAGACACTTATCTGTACGGAGCACGACTCCCTGATCTCCAGCTCGGCCAGGATGGACCTCCACTCCTTCGCCTAGTAGCCTCCGCGGACACCGTCAGCCCAAATCCCCTTGAGGGTAAATCCGGTCGGACCTCCAATTCCGGATCTTTTCTTTGCCGCCGTCTATCCTTCCAAATATATCTGGTCGCCTAACAATAGTGCGTTCTATACGCTTGTCAATGCCCGACTCCGTCTTACAATTTATTTATCAGCGTCACGTCATGCTAACGCATCACCGAGCGCGTACAAGTTTGGATCTCGCACTCTTATCTCTCGATAACATTAAAATAATGTGTTTTCAAATCGGTGTAAGAATAATATGTAGAATATATGTAGAAATATATTTACTAATAAAATTAGTGCCGGCTTAAAAAAAACGTTATAATTTTCAGTAAGGAGAAAATCCAAAAATCTCCTTAAAAAAAACAAACAAATAAATAACAAAATAATACGAATTACATTAAGTCAGTTTGACAACATGATTGACTATTAATTAGGTTACTACAATTTTTTAACATTTTATTCGAAGAAGCGATACTTTCTATTTCATATTTTATTGTCAATATAATCAAATAGAACAACCAAAAATAAAGTATGTTATTAACAAATCTTTTCTTAATTATTTTTAATAACTTTTTATTTTAATTAACTTCACATAGCCGGGTTATTACGAGTCAATTATTATTTTTATCTATCCGACCTACTTCAGTAAGACACTTTGTGCATCTCATGGCTAGGAAATTGATTACATAATAACAGTGCTAATTACTCCATAATACCCTATCTTCAAAGTTATATATCTATTATCTTGAACTCGTGCTTAATAGGTATCTATATATACAAAATGAATATAGTTTGGTTATTAACTTCGTTATACTATTCTAGGGTCAACTTCATGTAAACTTTGCTAACATTTAATTATTATTACGGAGTTTAGTCCCTGTAAGTTTTATTGTTAGTTAATATGTAATTTCACATTACAGAATTGATGAAGTATACCTTTATGACATAGATTTTAGTTCTCATTTCATACTTGTTATTTAAATTAAAATATAAGTGATTTCATTTCTTTTTGAGCGGTGGCAAATATTTTTTCTTCTGTAGGAGTGGGGGAGGGATTTGCTATTTGATGGTCTACGAGAGAAAAGGTTATGCCTCTGTAAAAATTCAACTTCGATAATGGAGGTTGAAATTTATTTTTACTGTTTCACGAATAGATTGTTCACTACACATATAAACCTTTCTTAATATTTTTTTGAAGTGTTTTTCATTGGGAACTTACTTTTCCCATTCTTCTCTGTCCCCAGTTTTTCTTGTCCATTGAATGTTGGCTACTTCGTCCCGTCATCGTGTTCGCAGTCTGTCACGATCTCTTCTTCGAGTTCTGAGACTCAAATTGGATACTTTTCGGTTCTATATATCTTCCTTCTAATTTTGTTTTATATTTATACTAGCTGCTACCCGCGGCTTCGCTCGCGTGGATTTCGAAACCCCCATCCCCATGATATTTTTTCCGCCAGATCGAATGTAATCAATTACAACTCTTCATATATGACAGGGGGTAAAATATTAAATTTTTCTTATTTTTAGTTTTCTTTCATTACACAAAATCGTAAATATCTCGGTTCCTATGCGAGATAGAGGGTTGTTTTTCTCCCTAAAATCCCGCCCCTGTGGTATTTTCCCCGCCGGATCGAATAAAACCACTTACAACCCTTCATATGTATCGGGGGGTAAAATATTAATTACTAAAAAAAATTAAAAATTTTCCACCCCCTTGCAATTTCTTAGTGGTTGAATTTTTAAGATACAAAATAGCCTATGTCCGTCCTCGAGATGCAAGCTATCTCACTGCCAAATTTTATCATCATTGGTTCAGCGGTTTAGCCGTGAAAAGGTAACAAACAGACAGACAGACAAACACACTTTCGCATTTATAATATTAGTATGGATGTGTATGTATACTTACATGGCTTACATGATTTGAAATAACATTTTATGAATATTAAAAATAATTTCATTTTTGGTTTTTATGATCGTGTCTTTCAAAAAGTCATCTAAGTTAATTCAGTGTCTCTATATTATTAGCTTGTCTCGTAAATCCTTTGTAAAATTAATTACAATTAACAATTATATATTTATTTATTAATATTATATACCTACATTTCGTATTAAAATTGATGAACCTTTTTTAAATCAAAAATAGTTGTAAATTGAATGAACTTTGTCACTTTTAGATGCACGATGTTCAGATCACAGAGACAGATCGTACAGATGTACAAATTCAAACAACAATTAAAAAAATATTATTTAAAATTACGACAATGTTAATTATTAATTAAATAAATTCTTCTAATATTTATGTATCATTACAAATTAATATAATAAAATACTTATGTAGGTAAAAATATTGATATATCAATAACTTTAAGTTTTAAATTTTAATGTATTACCTATATTATGCCGAATGTTAGTCATTCGAATGCTGTAATTATTTGTCTTCATTTTTTTTTGGCAAATTTATGTACGACCATTTAAATTATTTATTACTTTATAGTTGTGCATATTTTTTCATTCGTTATGTTCTTTATATTTCTTTTTTGTTATATTTTATTGTTGATATTAAACACATTTACTTCAAAATTTTAAATGACTGCCCGGGAAAAAATTTCAGATCTAAAGTGATCAAATCAGATCTGCATTTTTACAGATCTGTTTTGATCTCCATTTTGGAACATATCAACGCAGATCAACACAGATTTGCGTAGATCGGGGATTTGATTATGTTTTTGTACACACACACAGCTTGACTTCCCGCAGTAACTGGGTTCGAAGAGCAATCCTGGAGAAGAGAACCACCATATATGTATTGTATCACCTTATTACTAACTGATTCGACTTGGCCTATATATACGAATGAAAGTGAAAATATTGTGTTGGCGAGAGCTATGTTGCGATATTCATATATTATAGATACATAATAATATGTACTTATTCATAAATAAAATTTTGTCTACCTTAAATAACAAATACACATATACTATATAGAAACCTTGTTTATAATTTAATCAATTAAAAAAAAATTGTACAGAAACGTATTGAATGATATTTGAGGCCCGTGTATTAAATTAATAAATAAATTCACAACTCACCCTCTGTCACAGATGAAGGGTTGTAATTGGTCTCATTCGATCCAGCGGGAAAAATACTTCGGGATACTAGGGGTGTGGGGGGCAAAACAACCCTCTATCTAGCACAGGAGTCGATATATTTACTATTTTCTATAATGAATACCATAAGTAGCGATATAGAGAAAAATTCAATATTTACTGTTAATGCAGCATAGAAACATAAGATATTATTATTAAATTTAATAAAATGAAAAAAAAGTCCAGACACGTATTAAGTGATATTTAAGGTCCGTATTGTTAAAATAACAAATGCACATTGTAATGATTTTTTTTTGGATTTAAATATTTTATTATTAAATAATATTTGGTTTTAAAGTATAAAATTTTGCTGCAATTTCATGCATTCTTCGGTATGCATTATTCTTATCTTTTGAATTAATTGCAACGACCTTGCGTGCACTCTCAATTCGGGCGCTGACTTGTCGAGGAACGGGGCAAGCAGAGACAACGGCAGAGATAAGATCGGTGTAATATACGCATATAGCACAAAGTTGAAGCAACAATATATCGCTTAAAAAGGAGGCGACATTAAAATTTTGAGGAGTCCGGAATTTTGGAGGTCCGACCGGCCCTTACCCTTGAGAGGGGGATTTATTATTGTCGTGCCCACGGAGTCAATTTTGGTTAAGGAGTGGAGGTCCCGACTTGCCAACCTGGAGCCCAGGGATATGGAGTCCGTGCAGATAAGTGGATAATATTGTTTGTTATTGTTTATTGTTTTTTTAAAAATACCACAGTGCTAAACTAATTTTAAGTGCGTAAGATTCACGTGTGCCGGGCGTACGGAACATACAGTAGCTACTCGTATTTATGAACATATACTTTTCGTTTTAGGGTTGCAACCATATTCAGGTTTCTATTGTCATACATTTTTAAGTTTCTATTTCTTTATACATAGCTAGTTCATAAGTTATATTATCGTATTAAATACTCTATTTATTTGTATGCGAATTTCAAACAAAAATAATATGTACAAATTACCTTAAATAATGCTACATTTAATTATTTTATAATCTTGTTATGGTAATTGTGCTACTGAATAGATTTACATTTATACACATATATTTCTTATGTTTGTTCTCCTTAATGTCCATACAATACCGATTAACTATTTTCTTATTTGTTAAATATAACTAAGCACTTCACAAGCCGATACAGTGATTTTATTTAAAACCCTGTTCCATACAACGTTCAACGACGGATTTTGTGATTTACCAGAGGCGTAGTAATTTAAAAATCACGTGGCGCCCTTCTAAATAAGTAAATATTCTTGAAGTATATTTTCTATATTATAATTATTTTTTTTTGCTATATATTATTATCACCTTTTAATTCGACCCCACCTACTAAAGAAAAAAAAATAACAAATTGACAACCTACCCCCTTCTCCACTGTAGCCGACCGGGTGTAACGCCTTTTCTGTACGCTGGGCAATTTTATTGCATTACAACATATTTAAAAAAAATTGATTAAAAAAAAAACAATACGTTTCAATCTCACGATCTACGACGATCTGCAATGATGTACAACGATCTACAATGATCAACAACGATCTGTAAAGATTTACAACGATCTGCAAAGATCTACAACGATCTATAAAGATCATGATCTGCAAAGATCTGCAACGATCTACAAAGATCAATAGCGATCTACAAAGATCTGCAACGACCTACAACGACCTACAACTATCTGCAAAGATCTACAACGATCTATTAAGATCACGATCTGCAAAGATCTATAACGATCTGCAAATATCTACAACTATCTGCAAAGACCTACAACGATCTACAACGATCTGCAAAGATCACGATCTACAAAGATCTACAGAGACCTACAACTATCTACAAAGACCTACAACGATCTACAAAGATCTAAAAAGATCTGATTTGTTCCCCCATTTATAAACTTTTTCAAAAAAGGCCCACTAGTTGTTATTTTTTACCCCCAAGGAATATATATACCAAATTTCAAGGTTCTCCGATGAGTGGAAATGGTCAAAAAAATTATTATCAGTCAGGACACTTCGTTATATATAGTAGACTAGCGCGCTGGACCCGGTGTTACTCGAGTATATACATTTAATCTGTAATGTAAAGATTCTGTAATAATTTTTTTCAATTAAAGTATTTCTATATTGGAATCAATTAATTTTCAAGTTTTTTAATACAATATCATGGATAACAGCCCAGAAATCAAGTTCATACAAAGTCTCCGCGTTACAGAGCCTTCCGATTTTCTATAAGATATGTCCCCGCAGCATGATATGTACTTATTTTGTATCTTTATGAATATGAAGGAATCCTTACATAACTAACGCTTTGGACCCGGTGTTACTCGGGTTTATAAATTTAATCTCTAAAGTAAAAATTATTTAATTTTTTTTCTGTTCAATTATATCTATATTGGAATACAGTAATTTCCAAGTTAATTATTGTCAAAATTTTAATTTAAAACAAAATTCACACCAAATTATTTAATTTTTAAAAAATACACACATTATTATAAGTCGAATCTCGATAAATCAAAATCCGTTCACATCTATGGTTTCTCTATCGATGTCACCTAACTATAACCTATATAACTCGAAACTCTCATTAAAAAATTTACTTCTAATATTGGAATATAATAATTTCCAGATCAACAAATAATTAAATTTTTAATTTAATGTTGAATTTCGCCTTGACATGTTGGTGTATCCTAAGTATGAACGATTGGCGTAGTGTTTTTGTTTGATATGTTTTAAACTCTTGTCGTATAAAAATATATTACATTCTTATATCACATTTGTTTTTGATACGACAACGGTAAAAAAATGTTTTATAACTTTTACGCCATAACTATAGAATTAAAAATGTTTCAAATTAATATAAAGAGTGACAAATTAAGAGTGACCCATTTTTAATTAATGATATCAAAAACAGTAATCACTTAGTGAACCTAATTTTAACTGTAAAATCTTTTGTTAACCTTAACCAATTAAATTATTCAGACTCAGTGGTGGTTCCGACAACAATTAAATGTTCCCGTGGCTTCAAATCGCAAGACAATTGGAAGTGAATCGGAGAAGAAAAACAAACAGGATTGAAGCAAATTTTAATCAATCAAATCTAATTTTGAAGAAAGATTTACACTTTCATCCATACAAATGGCAAAACGCTCAAAAACTTTTTCCAAATGACTTAAACACATGTTTGGATTTCAGTCGTTGGATTTTAGATAGAGGGAATAATTTTGTTAACATCATAATTATGAGCAACGAAGCGCATTTCCAATTTCTTGGCGAGAGGAATAAACAGAATTTGTGTTACTCGTCTGTCGAAAACCATCAATCGGCCATAACACCATTTTTACAAAAACTTTAAGGTTCGCAAAAGATTTGATAGTTAAAATTAGGCCCACTAAGGGTGCGTTCCAGGGATGAATCTGGACCCTATTTCAGCCAAAGCGCCGTCTTCTGACAGTATCTGGAAGTTCCTTAACCATATACGATTATCCAAAACACTGAATGTGTAAACATTATTGAAGAACGGCTGGTTCTTCGGGTGGTGGTTAGGAACACCAAATGTTTGACTGAATACTTCCTTCATCAGAACATAATGAGGTTCTTCGGTGAAATTGTTATTGAAGGAAAGTAACGCACGTGAACCTCTTAAGCAATTCCCTGTTAGTTTTAACTCCTTATCGTATTAACTGAAAAAATAAATGTTTTTTTTGGTAATTTTTTTAATTTTAACTCGTTCAAAACTAAAAATAATACAGAACAAAGAAAAATATCACAGTTAAAAAACATTATTATAATAGTTTTTTTTTAAATATTTTAACTATCCGGCATAGAAATAATTTTGATTGTAGAAATTATTGTAAAATGCAAATTTTGATTTCTGCAACAATCACAAAATAATGCAAATCATTTCAACGATGAAAAATATGAACCCCGGTAAACAAAGAATCTTAAGGATATTTAATTAAATTATAAAAAAGGAGGGACTTACTCTCCTGACAGATGTCCGCTAACTCCGTTGTTTACAACTTTGGTATATACGTATAAGGAATTGTATCAGATATATCCGGTTTAATTTCTGGCTTTTACTGACACTCATTGGTTCTTACAATTGCATCATTCAGAATATTTGACACGCCATGATCGTTTCAAACGCCAAACGGAACGATGTAATCAACGATCGTAACGTTACAAGTGCCATCTGGAACGCACCCTAAGTGATTACTTATTTCGATATTATTAATTAAGAATGGGTTACTCTTAATCTGTCACCCTGTATTACACATACCTTTAGTCTTATATGAAAAAGACTCCGACATGGAAGTCGAAACATCAAGCCATACATATGTTCATATGGACAACGGCAACAAAAAAACATTTAAACGTTGACATCAGTTCGGAAACCAAAGTTCATATATGAACAGCCATGAAAGCCTACAGATGATAATTACTTTTTTATGATAATGGAATAATGCTGACTTTTAAATATATTGTATATACTTACATGATTTGAAATAACATTTTATGAATATTAAAAATAATTTCATTTTCGGTTTTTCTCCTCGTGTCTTTCAAAAAGTCATCTAAATTAAATCAATGTTTCTATATAAATATATTATTAGTAGCTTGTATACATTCTTGTTGTACATCCTTTCTACAATTAATTACAATTAACTATATATTAGTATATACCTACATTTCGTATTAAAAAAGATTAACCTTTTTTAAAATCAAATATTCTTGTAAATTAAACGAATTTTGTCACTGTATTCGAACATTTCGCAATAAATCATTTGAAATCAGTTCAACTATTTAAAAGTTAGAGCACAGTAGATACACATTGACATTTTAGATGTATGATATACAGATTGGTACAGATGCACAGATGCTTGCATACATAGATAAGTAAATGTGGATACTTAACAGATGTACAAATGCTAACAATTAAAAAAATATCATTTAAAATTACGTCAATGTTAATTGTTAATTAAATAAATACTTCTGATATTTAAAATACCTATGTAGGTAAAAATATTGATTTATCAATAACTTTAAGTTTTAAATTTTAATGTATTATCTATGTTATGCCGAATGTTAGTCATTCGAATGCTGTAATTGTTTGTCTTCAATTTTTTTGTCAAATTTATTTATGAAAATTTTAATTATATATTACATTAGAGTTCTGCATATTTTTTCATTCGTTATGTTCTTTATATTTCTTTTTTGTTATATTTTATTGTTCACTTCAAAATTTTAAATGGCCACTGACATTTAAATTTTTTTAAAATAATCAATAAAATACAATGTATCCATAGTTACGACATTTGCAATTAATTTAGTAAATGCTTAAAGCGCATTATATGTAAACGTATTTTGTTTATTTTCTCCTCTTTAACATATCTTTTTCAAAAATCAGACACGGGTTCATGGTTGTCAATTAACCAAAGTATTTGAAAAAAATTAAAAAAATCTAATATCGGTTTTCGTTTTGATACTTTTTTACATCAAAACTTTTTTTTTCCTTTTTTTTTCATTTTTTTTAAATCTGAAATTTGAACCTTACATTATATCGCCCAAGGAATATAAAAAAAATAATAAAAAAATTCTAACTTTTTTTTTGAAAATTTGGGGGCCCCTTGTTACCCCATTTATAAACTTTTTCAAAAAAGGCCCACTAGTTGTTATTTTTTACCCCCAAGGAATATATACACCAAATTTCAAGTTTCTCCGATGAGTGGAAATGGTCAAAAAAATGATTGTGAGTCAGTCAGGGCACTTCGTTATATATAGTAGATAGTAGATTTCAATAAGAAACTCTTAACGATATTTTTGTTTTCTCAAAAGTACTTTACTAATCAAGACAAAATAATAAGTAAAATGTTTTAGACATTTGTATCTCACTGTCAGAAAAACGTTTGATACATCCACAGGGCACTGCACCATCGAGATATGTAAAGGTAAACAGTTTGCCCATATTCTTATGTATGTACTTCTTATTCATGTGTCAAACTAAACACGCCAGCGCGAGCGCTGACGAAAGCCACCAAATATGTATAATCAATATCAATTGATTATATTTGATTCTTGATTTCTAGATGTAAGCCGGGTAGATATGCATGGGTGTTATTTCATATTAAACATACTGCCTATAATTATTTAATAAATTTGATATTATCGAGTATATAAATTATTTATTTAAATGGGAATTTATGAAGTAACCCAGAGAAAATAAAAAACATGTATAATGTATAATGATGTAATTCATAAAATGAAACATTGAAGAGTAACTTAACTATTTCACCATTTAACTAAACACTATTGGGATGCTACTCAATTAAATTGTAGCTATAGGAACTGTATTAAGAAATATTTTATTGTATTTTATTGCCTGTTTTGCATGTTAATTTTTTAAAGTCTATTAATCGCCGATATAACAAAAATATTTATTTTAAAGATAATTTTACCCTATACAAATTTAATCTGTTGATATTAAATCGTAACTGCAACAGTTTGCATGCAGTTTTTAAATAAAAATAAAATGGCACCTTTGGTCAAATTAAAATTAATTTTAAATTGAGTAAATTACTATACTCAGCTATCTTTATTTTAATAAAATTTTAATTTGACCAAAGCTGCCATTTTGTTTTATTTAAAGACTACAAGCAAACGGTTGCAGTTAAGATTCAATATCAAGAGATTGAATTTGTAGAGAATAAAATTACCTTTAAAACAAAGACTTTTGTTTTAGGCAATAAAATACAGTAAATTATTTCTTAGTACAGCCCCTATAGCTACAATTTAAAGTAAAAATAAGTTTTAAACTTGTGAGTAGCTTCCCAAAAGTGTCTTGTTAAACCGTGAATTTTTTGGAAATTTTTATTAAATGTTGAAAAAATTTTATAGAAAACCGAAGCAAATTGCGAAATTTTCAAAAAACTACATTTTGGTCTCGAGTTTTGAGTACCATTCTTAATTTTCTTATCTGTAAAATTGATTCTGTTCATTTTTGCTCTAATATCATTTTCACTATATCGACGATTTAAGCATAACCGACACTCAATTTTTTTTGTATATTTCCCGGGGACCTACAGCCATTTTATTAAGGGCATCATTTGCCATCGATTGGCGTTAAAATAATTAAGGCGAATATTAATTCCAATTTGTCACTTATTATAGGAAATTTCTAATTTGAATGGACTACTGGTGTTTCCTGGTAGTTTGAAAATATAATTTTAAACGATTTTCTCTGTAACTACATAACGGATTTTATTCCGCTTTTCACTCATGCAGGGGTCACCAAACTTTTCGAGAAACGGGCCGGATCGAATTTTTTTTAAACATGGGGGCCGGACGAAAAATATTCTCGTTGGAATCCTATTAGAACATTTATTTACATGTGCAAATAACTATGTAACTAGTAGTTCAGTAACTTTATACATCACAGCATGCGTTAAATCCGGTAGTTCTGATTTTTTGCAGACTTGTTTATGATGTTGGCCTAATGAATAATCCAAGTTTGTGACCTCGAGGGCCGAACGCAACTTTGTCAAAAATCGAAAAAACCGCGAAAAAATTGTTATTTTTTCAAATTTTGGCAATTATAACCCTAAAGGACTAGTTTTTGAAAAAACTTTTTTAGAACGTTCTTAAAGTAGACTAAATTTGCTACAATATGATACTAGAATTGTCTCTGTAGACCCAATAGTTTCCGAGATTAAGCCTTTCAAAGTTTATCATTTTTTTCGAACTTCGCAATTTTTTGCAATTCTGTCGTTCTGAATGAATGTTGACCCTGATTATACTATCGAAGCCCTGTACTTTTATGATGGGATGTTAAAAAAGAAAATGAGAAGTGTGAACGATGATGTTTAAGCTAAGCTACGAATAATGAAGTAAAAAAGATAAGTACAACAAAAGTTAATAAGTTTATTTGTTAGGAAATTGAGTAATATTCAAAATCAAAAAATTAAATTAATTTAGCCCTCTTGAAAGGTCCCGGTTGAGGTTCGTCCGTATCTGGACGTATTGGGATGGCATATCCCCATGAATCGTCGACGTCTTGTGCCCACAAGTCATCCTCCATTTCGACATCGGACAGATCGTCGCCTTCTGGGATATCTACTTCTGCAACATATATTGTCATAAGAGGCCCCGCTGCAGTGCCTGCAGACTGATGAGCATTTTAATCCTGCCTTCCTGCAGCTGCACGCGTTCCCACAACCCTTCGTGCAGCCACAAGAAATCATCCGCAAGAGGTGTTGTGGGGCTGCATCTCTGGTCATCATTTTGGGGTTGAGGCCTTGTGGCGTGGATATCCACACCCAGGAGAGAGGGTTCAGTGTGACTCCCAACCACGCCTGTACCTTTAAGAAGATTGTACATGAGAATAGAAAATGATGAATGATATGTAACTGATGCAAGGACAAATTTTTACCTGATGGTATGTCCGCAAGGAGTGAAATCGAGCAGTCTCGTGTAGGAGGTAACCTGGCTAGATTAAAGCTGGTTTTCGTCACAGCCCTGGTGAATAGTTGATACCGCAGCTCGTCAAAGTTATGGGTGTTGGGGTTGCCTCCGTATAGAGCAATTATGACTCGCTCTCCTGCTGCTGCTATCTCGTCAGGTGTAGAGTTGGTGTCAAGAAAAATCGCAGCTTGCTTTTCAACGTCCGGATTTTTTTCGACTATGGACATAATTTGCATCTTCCCTAAGCCAAAGAAGCAGGATGTCGAGTCACAACCACTAAAGGCATGGATGAAGAGGAAAAGCTCTGGTTTCAAAGAGGATTTTGAAGAAGCGATGCTGGAATACATGACATCTGATGCTTTGCCTCTTCCACATTTATTGTAAAAAATTTAACGTTGGTTTGAGATCGCAGTAAGGATGATCAGCAAGTCAATATCCTCACCAACGACTACCACTATATCATAGGTAGAGGCAGCAGTTACAGCTGTAGTGATGATATAGCCTATCAGCATCTTACTCTGCTTGGAGTACTTAGGCATGAAATTTTGGCTTTATAGTTCATCACCATACCATATAATATTTTAAATGTTCTGTTGTATTATAACAATTAAATATAATAATAATAATAATAAATAGTGTATGCCAATAATAATAAATTAAATTCTAAGATTATCTAAGAAGACAAAAATTAAAACTTTACCAGTTTATTTAATCTTAATCTAATATTACGTGACGACGATGTTGACATGTTTTCATTATCAGAGATAATTGTGAACGACTCACTAGAAGAGATCCTGGAAGATCCTGGAATGATCAACTCTATATTTAATGCTGTCTCTGTAACCACGGTAAGGTAGCAAAATAGACAAGATGGCGGAGCACTGGGGACCAGTTGCTAGGTTCCGATTCGTGACTTCACACGAGCAATACTAGCACACTCCGTCGGAGGTAATTGGAACTTCATCCCGCTAGAGTTATTCGAGTGACGTCTAAAATATTGCAAAAAATTGCGAAGTTCGAAAAAAATGATAAACTTTGAAAGGCTTAATCTCGGAAACTATTGGGTCTACAGAGACAATTCTAGTATCATATTGTAGCAAATTTAGTCTACTATGTAGATAAATATACATATTTACATCAAATCCTTAAATTATATAAAATTAATATTTCTTATATGTATAAAAATATTTATATATAAAAATCAGGGGATAAAAAACTTTGGAGGGCCGGATTCGGCCCGCGGGTCGTAGTTTGGTGACCGCTGCACTAATGGATAGGTTAGGTGTAGGTATATAATTTGTGGATATTTGTGTAAATTTCAAGTCGGAAAAATCCAATTCATGGTGAACCGGGTTTTGTGGGCATGTTGGGTATGATTTTGTGGATATAAACCCGGGTAATTCCGGGTCCAATGCACCAGTAATAAATAATAATAAAAATAAAGAATATTTTTAATATTTCATCCTCTGTCACGTATGGAGAGTTGTAATTTGTTTCATTTGATCCGGCGGAAAATATACTATAAAGGAGAGGGTTGTAGGTGGAAAAACAACCCCTTATCTCGCATAGAGATATATAATAAATAAAAATGAATAAAAAGCAAAAAGTCTTAAAATATTATTAGTACCGTCAACATAAAATAACTATACAACGCGGACGAAGTCACGAGCAGGTCCGCTAGTCTGTAACAAACCTTTTAAAAATTGTTTTTACTTATCGCAACTATATACGTAGCGCTCGATTATTTTTTCCGACATTATGAAATGTATACAAAATATTCACAAATTGTGAAACACTTAGTCCATTAGTGAAAACCGGAATAAAATCTGTCCAGTATTTATTGAGAAAATAGTGCACATACAGACAGACGTGGCGAGGGACATGGTTTTATACTAAGTTTAGATTTTCTATACTTATTCCTAAGAGCACATGCTCTTCCTTCCTTTCTTTTTGCTTTAAAAGTGTTTAGTGGTCAAAAAATAAAGTACGCTATAAAATTATAAATATATTCATTCTAGAAAACGTTCCACAAAAAGAAAAGGGTAAAATTAAATGGAACAAAATAAAAAAGTGTAAACGTCCGGTATGAAAGAAACTCTTTTGCTTTATGAAAAGAATTCAGGATATCTCTGCTCTTACCCTTTTCTACGTAGAAGTTGTATTATACTTTTCAATCTATATATCTTTAAAATGTAACGTGTAATACAAACCACAGTAAATATATTTTAAAGAGTTTCGAAGAAATACATAATATATGACGAAAAATATATAAGTTGTATTATGGAATTGAAATTTACCTATTATTTTTGAAGATAAATAAAAAAAAATAATTAAAAATGTTTTTTAAAAACAAGCTTTTATTTAAAATACACTAAACATTAAATACATCTGCCAAGTAAATACACATAGTTAATTATTGAACAATTTCAATAAAATCCGATGAGTGTTAAGATAAATTGCCTGGCATTTGTTAACCATTTAATTTTTATACCTATAGCTTAAAAAAACAAATGACGATTTTTTAAAGCAAATTGAGGTAAATTTGTAAGGGAATATTTTACAACAAACTTTGTAGAACAATACGATAGGAAATTGAATGCTCTAAAAAAAAGATCCTATAAACATTTACTGCTACGTAAACGTTAAAATGATATTTAAAATGTCAAAATGACATTTAATATGTCAAAGTAAACAGCAGTTATAAAAACAAATGACGGTTTCGTAAAGCAAGTTGAAATAATTCTCTATAATTGAATGTTTATAAAAAAAATTCTATAAAATTTTCACGCCATTCTTGAAATATCTTGAAAAAATCAATATTTTGGAATGTCACCCCTACCCCTTACACACGATTTTGATGAGACCGTCCTCAAGCCAGACCCAACCATCTAACCAAGTTTCATTTATATCGGTTCAGTGGTTTATGAGTTATACGTGTGATACGGATTCAGGGGACAGACAGACACGAAATAAAAAGTGTTTGTCTTGACCTGAAACGAAAAGATCAATTTAAAATTTTGAAACCGGGGAAAAATTTTTTTGTCTCATTTTAAAACGATCACAAAGTTTCTGGTATCGTCGATATTGCAAGGAAGCAAAAATAAATGTTCAGCTATCACAAAACTTTCAGGTTTGTACATATGATTAAAACCAATAAGAGCATGTCCCAGACTTTTATTGGTTTTTAGTCATATAAACTTAAAAATTTTGTGATAGCTGATTTATTTTTTAATTTTTAATGCATTTTTAATAAAAGCTTGTTTTTAAAAAACATTTTTTATTAACTTTTATTTTCAAATTTTTAGTAACTGACTGACTAACTAGCTAACTGACATACTAACAGGTAAAGCTCGTTTATAATGATCAAGGGAGTTTCGACGTAAAAGGTAATCCTCCAAATGAGTTGTAAGATTTTCTTACATAGTTATAAGTCAAGTTAATAAAAGCTTTGTAATAAGAGTTCAATTAAATCTTACACTTAAATTCCTGTATTTTCTTTCAATTTCTTATTTTTACTTAATTATAAAAACTAAGAAAGTTTATTTTAAACTTTGCTATTTTATATTTTGGTTTGGGATTATGTAACGAATATTTTATTATTGTTCTTTGAAGAATTTACGTTGAACATCAAACAGACACGACTTAAACCCAGAAGTCGAAATCCAATTCAATTAATTTTAAATCTATTTAATATACAATCTATAAAAATGATGTTTTGTAAACATATAATTATATATTTTATCATTTAGCTAATTGGTATCATTTTTATTTTGGCATTTATAAAATTATACAGCCATATTTATATATATACATTACATCACTGTATCCAGACATGGATGACTGGCAGGATTAGGAACATTTTAGCTTCGAAAAGAACGATTTTAAACTGTATAGAAGAAAAATATGATAAATTACTATCTTCTGTTAAAAAATCAATACTGAAAACTTATTTTCAAGCAGGTACATAGATAAAGTAAACCTTGTAAAGATAGTTATATTTTACAATATTTAATAGATTTTAAATCATTTTCAACATGTCTAAACTATAAATCTACATACATATGCATATTGATTGTTAGCAGCGATGTGTGTATGTATGTATATAAATATATATTCTTCCATAAATAAATAGCAATATTATGATCGAAATAAAAATGTGTATTTCAATTTGTAATGTGTTATAAAATAGTAGTAAATTTTGTTTTTTTGAGTTACAGAGAATAATTTATATGTACATTTCGATAAAATAGAGGATCTGGGTGGTCTTTGTAAGTGGATAGAAGAGTTTTTATCAGTCTACACGCAGACATTGTTGATCTTCTTGAAAGATTTATAACTCTTCATTATAAAAAAATGCAGTTATATCTATTACGCGGGCGTTGAACTAAATGTGTGGTATTTTAATTGAGTTATGGGTCTATTTTAATTGTCTTATTTATTTCCTATTCTCAAAGTTAGCTAGTAATATTTTTTACACAATTGACATTGACACCTTATACTAGATACAGTGATTTCAAACCAAAATATTACAATTATCATATGATATAATATAACAAATTTAAAAAAAACTGATGCTACGAAAATTTTTGTAGGTACCTATTCAGATTTTTTAATGTCCATTATTTTTCAAATATAAATTGCCTCGGTGGTTATGAAAAAGGAAACTTGACTTCATTTTATGTATTTTGACACCAATTTACTAGACAATATAACGCTAGACATTTACTCTTGATTCATATAAATTTTGACACGAAATAATGAACATGCATTATGTAATATGTTAAAGTACTTTTCTCGTTAAAACATAATGTCTCATTTTCTCAGGTAAATAATTAACAAATCTTCGCAAGAGTGTCTCACCGATTTTACTCTCTAATTACTCTTATGTAGTGTTTTAACCAAAAAGACAAAATAGCAACACGGTTGCAAAATTGCAACAAACCCTATACATTTTTAAATACGAAGTGTTTTAAAAACACCGTGTTGCTGTTTTGTCTCTTTGGTCTAAACACAGCATTATACTTCAAAACAATGTACTCGTATCTAATATGAGTCTTCTATGTACTCGTACGTAGATACCTACACATATAATGCATACTCTCTATTTGCATATAAGGTACTGGCATCAGTCTTGAACAATACCCCAGTGATGAACATTATTTGTTGATATTTGATTACTGCCATTACTGGATATTGATTTATTTTACATTTAACTGTCTTACAGCGTGATTTGATGAAAATTGATCATTTTGTTTAAGAATTATCGCGGTTCGGAAAACTATCAAGAAAAGTGTATTTAGGTACATTGTTTTTAATTTTATGATTCTTTATTTTATAACATTTGTGTAGTAGATATACTAATCATTTTGTAATCTTTAGTAAGTGTTTATGATTCAGTGTTCATTACTAGTTTTACGTTGTTTATTACTGGAAAAAAAACATACAAAATGAAAGGTTATGATTAAAAAAAAAAAAAACTATATTTGCGGATTTTGGTAATTAAATTGATTTAATAAAGAGGTAGTTGTCTTATTAGTAACTTATTAGTATCTTATTAGTAACAAGTATAACAACAACTTGTTAACACCCACTTGTTCAAGACTGATACCAGTACCTTACAATACATATAATTTATACTTTTATCAAAATATTTTTATCGTCGAAATTAATCTTAGATTTTTAATATAATATTTTAATATATATTCTATCATCTTCATTATGATAATTTATAAGACTGTATACTGTACAGTCTGTTTAATGAACATAAGCATTAACATAGCATTAAGCATTTTTTGAGACTGTACTTACGTTGTTTTATAGGCAATGTAAACCGTTTGGATAATTTTTAGAATTTTATCTATCTGTGTCTTAATTTTGGAACTTTCATAAAGTGCCTAAAGTACCCAAGATTTAATTTTATTTAAATCAGGGCAAGCCTTTATAGTCCATGGGCCAGCTAGCCAAATTTAAGAAAATGGTATAATTTGGGGGTACCAAGTTTCCTCTTTACAGTAGTTAGACAGGTTTATTACAATGTGAAAAAACCATGATTGCCATCTCAAAGTAGTAGCTAATAGAAATGGCGGGCAATCCAAGATGGCGGATGTCGAGTTTTAAAAATCGATTATAACTCGAGAAGTATTTGTCCGATTTCATTACTGTTTTTTTTAAACTAAAGTTCTACATGTGTGCTTTAAATTTTGTTATGTGCACTGTTTCGATAAAGTGAACAATTAATTTGAAATTAAAGGAAATATTGAAAATTTTCTCATTTTTTGTGATACTTTTTTTTTAAATCAAGATTTTACAAAATATCTTGTACATAACAAAAAAGCTTTAATTTGATGTATGAACTGTTTCGATAAAATGAACCATTAATTTGAAATTAAAAGAAATATTGAAAATTTCCACATTTTTGTATTAAACATTTTTTTAAACGACAGTGTCGCGCGTTACGGAATCGTACCTTTACTTTAAACGTTATAACAAGTAAATACAAATTAAAAGTCATCTTCATCGTCACTGTCAGAAGATTCGTACAAATTAAAATCTGCGATATTTTCTTCTTGTTCAGTACTGTTTTCACAGTTCGACAGTCTGCACGCGATTGTGCACTTTAATTTGTTAACCATACAAGTACACGATGGAATTTGACACGACTTTGAACAAGAGCAGCTTAGGAGTTCTAACACTGCGTCAGGTGCAGGTGCTCCAGTCATCCACTTGATGCTGAGCGTACCGTCTTCATCTAGCATCCATCCATGATCCTCTGGATTTGGTAATCTTCACATGGAGGAAGTTGAGCTGAGTCTATTTGGCCTTGTCATCTTTGGAACATGTGATATCTTAGTTCGTTTATGTTTTCTATTTTGGTGTTCCTTGAGTATAACTGACAGGCAAACTTTTGGATTAAATTGAGGTCAGAATTTGAAAGTGTAAATTCACTCCCAAGCCGTGAAAACTAAATTCTATATTGGCCTGTAACAGTTTCAACGCTTTTAGCTTTCCTTGTCCACAAAACGCACTTACTGTGTCACAACCAGTCCACGCGTGTAATCCTGGCAATGTTGATTTCATACTACAGCCAACAACAGATGCTAGTTTTTTTTATGTCTATCAATCTGATTCGACCACTAGACCCGCGTTTTATATACAGGTCACTCTCTGCGTTGATGCTGGATGATATATAAAGAGCCAGAACCAACACGTCTGTGTCATCAGATACACATATTACACTCGGAAATTCCATAGCAGCATCCTTTATGTGTAGCATCATACGCGTATCTGCTTCTTCTTGAGAAGAAGCAAGTTTTCCACTTCATGATATCCACTACCAGTTATTTTAATACACTTGTTAGAGCGAGTAACATATAAAGTCTTGTTACCGATTTTTGTCCTTTTACTATCTTCTTGCCAGCTGTCAGCAAGAAACATTGTTAATTTATTTTTACTGTCACCACTTTGTAGAAGACTTGTCCATTTTATGATTCTATGACCGCCTTTAATATTCTTGAAATGTATTCCTGCATCTGAACCTCTACTGCAGCGTTCCGCCGATTTTATTGATTTGGCTTTATAGGTATCGAACACAACATCAATTCGAGTACTATGATAGGCTGTGTTTAAGACCCGATTGAGGATTGCATCAGATAACTGATTAAAGTTGTATTCTCTCCATGCAATTTTTGAATTAATGCTATCCCATCAATTATCGTAGCTGATAAAGATACGTTTCCATCTGTAGGTGAGACTAAGCTTTCTAGGTGTTTTCCCAGTACGGCTTTCATAGTTTTTTTCATAGTTCCATCAGGGTTAGAAATACTCCAAGGTAAAGGTCCCAAAGGATGACTGAACTATGCATATTGTAATTGATGCTATTGTGTGATATTTTCTGTAATTTTATCGAGTGACCAATACTAAAAACATCATTTTTGTACGCTACAACTTCTATCTACATAAGCTTTTTGTTTTGTACGCAGTTACATAAATATGTCAACGGTGAATTTCAACGGAAGTAAAATTCATGTTTCCATGTATTTTCAGACATCAGACCCATACATGTTATACATCAAATTAAAGATAATTTAACACTACTACTTTGCTTCATTTAAAACTTTTTTTGTAAAGTACAAGATATTTTGTAAAAACTTGATTTAAAAAAAAGGATGACAAAAAATTAGAAAATTTTCAATATTTCTTTTAATTTCTAATTAATGGTTGACTTTACCGATACAATATATAGAACATGATTTGGAGTACACATATAGAGCTTTGGTTTAAAAAAAACAGTAATGAAATCGGACGAATACTTCTCGAGTTATGGTTGATTTTTTAAAACTCAATATCCGCCATCTTGGATTGGCGGCCATTTTTGTAGCTACCATTTTGAGATGGCAATCATGGTTTTTTAACATTGTAATAAACCTGTCTAACTGCTGTGGAAAGGAAATTTGGTACCCCCAAATTATACCGATATCTTGGCTAGCCCATGGACTATTAATAAGAAAAATGTCTATACTTGTGATGTTGATACAATGAAATTAAAAAGGTTTATTTAATAATTAGACATGGTACGTATTAATTACAATTAATATTTTTTAATAAAATATAAAAATTGAACTTTTATTCTGTCCATCTTCGTGGTCAGTGTTCATATTTATTTGATTTCCGAGCTGTTGTCCACGTTGTCATATTTCTTTACTTGACGTTTCGACTTTCATGTCGCTTCTTTAGAAGTGTTCCTGAAACTCTTTCAGAAACACTTCTAAAGAAGATCCCGACGTGAGAGGCGAGATGTCAAGTGAAGAAATATGTACAACAACGTAGATTACAGTTCGAAAACCAAGTTAAAATATGAAATTATTAATCAATTGTAATATTGATGTAATTAAATCAAAAATGTATTTTTAATTATTTAGCGTATTAAGGAAAAATATAATTGACATTTTTTATTGAAATGTATAAAAATTAAAAGTATATAATTCCGAAAAAAAAGGAACTGAAGAAAATCTGTAGTTTACTATAATAGAATACAAAATAATCTGCCTGTGAGAGTAATAGTTTAACATAAAGGAAATTGAGTTTCAGTTATAATACTTTGAACAATTGTAGGATTAAGTACCCATAAATATGCTAGAGCATAATGATTATTTTATTTTCCCGTACACCACTGTGTAAGTTTATGTATACATATGCTAATTGGAGTCAGGAATTAAACCACGCGATGTGCCACTTCTTTGTATCTATTAACTAATAAACTTTTACTTGTGGTTACGTTAGAATTAACATTCGCTGCAGTTTGTGTATATTGTTTCAATAAAAACAGTGTCTATAAATAAAAACCTTAAAATAAGAATTTTCGTTTTTAGGGTTACGTAGAAAACTAGAAACCCTTATAGTTTCACTTTGTTCGTCCATTCGTCTATATAAATTTTATACCGATTAAGATTGATAACCCAAAAACAGAAACGATTAGATTAAAAAAAAAATTTTGGACCCCCTTCCGACTGAAAAGTATATTCAAAAAAATTTTTTTCACAACTTTTGAATAAATTACTTTAAAACAATGTAGAAAAACTTAATCGACCCTATTCCTCAAAATCAATATTAATTTTTTGTAAACCTGGATTTTAATTTATGTATTTATGGGATACATTGCGGCCAATCAGGTACCTTAAGGCAGACTTGTCCAACCACATGCTGCCCGTGAGTTTTTTAAATAGGTAATATCGATTTACGACTTATTTAAAAAAATATATATTAAAACGATTTTATTTCAAAATAAATTTGAATATTTCGGAATATTAACATAACACAATTTATATAATACTAGCTGGGCCCACGCGGCTTCGCTCGCGTAGACTACGGAATTATTGTTTAGGATTTTTGAAAAATATAGTTTAATTAATTAAGTACAAACACGATTAGTTATTATTGTAATAATAATTTATCAATACCTAAATTACCTAACAAAAACGAATCAGAAAAAAAAAGTACAAATAATTTGTGTTCTGTTTAAATTTAAATGTTAATTATTGAAAACAAAATTAACTCAAACGTCAGCCGAGGGACTCCGAATATCTACCGAACGTAAGCGAATCCAGTCTGATGTACTACTCGCTTCGATGCGGCACGACACCATACATTTAAAATGTTACCTTTATAAATATATTTTAAGATATTTTCTAAACTATACGACCAAATTGGATGCTGTAAATGGCAAACTATATCTACATTAAGTACTTATGACGATGAAATCATTTATTTCGATAAGGATTAATGTTTTGCAGGTCATAAGTCCATGTAAACAAAACCCAAATATTTTATGTTTTTTTTGTAACATAAAAGCAGTCATTGTGGCTTAAATATAAAAGTTAGACATATCGTGTCGCTGACTTAATTGTAGAACTTTTGATTCTACACAATTCTTTAATACATTATTTTGTTCTATATTGAACGGTTTAGGCAGCGTATTACAAAACAGCGCGCCGACGGCAAAATTTTTTCCGACTTGATTTACTATTATCGTCACTGCTTTGTTGTTATGTTACCTAACGTAATAAAATATAGCCTATAACCTGGCCAGAGAACGTACCTATGAATTAAAAAAAAAAACTCGTAAATCGGATAAGTGGTTCTCGAGTGATAAGGTAACTAACGGACAGACAGACAGACAGACAGACAGACAGACAGACAGACAGAGAGACGTTGAGCTTTATATATATTAAGGATGTATTAAAGAACCAAGGTTCGAATTTCGACAGCTTATTTTCTCTTATTACGATTTTGTACTATTAATTTACTATCGTATACAAAATAATGAATATAATACATATAGTCCAGTACATTTAACGAAAAATAACTGTGTCTGGGGAAAAATTCGCAATAAGCTGAATTTTTGTATACACCTTCATTTTGTCTTTATAAATAAGGTACCAAAAGTCCCCAACAATCCCATGCGAGCATACTTTTTTACAGCCCACAAAAGGTGCTAACAATTAGTTTTAAGTAAATATCTCTGTATCTATTGGTTCTATGACTAAAATAGTTATTATGAAATATAAAGTTTAGAAAATTACCTACAATAAAGATCTTACAACTTTTTTCGTACAAGTAATCGATTTCGCTTATTAAGAGGGTATTCTAGTCTAAAAATGTGAAAATATCAAAAATTTTCTTTGCATTTTATCAATAAACAGGGTTTCAAAAATATGTGTTCAAAACCCTATACCTCAATTCCAAAAATTGACGGAGTTACAGCGATTTGAAGATGATGCGTAGCATTGAATAGCCAGCTATATATAAACTTTGAACGCGTTTTTCTCGAAACTGAAAACTAAAAATGGTTGCCATAATATCACAAGATCTACTGAACCAATTGACTCAAAATTTGCTGTGTACCTTCAGTATACATGTTATTACCACCGTTAGCAGAATTGAGTCAAAATCATTTTTTTTTATTGTATAGATAGCGAAAGATTAAAAACATAAAAAAAATAAAAATGAATTGTATTTACGTAATTTTTATCATAATTATATCAGTGGGCAACAAAATCAATAATTTTCTTTATATATATAAGTTGGGCTATAGCGGGTTGCAAAAAAAATAGAAATAATAATTAAAATAAAAAAATGGCGGCATTTTGAAAAGTGACTATTCATTTTTATTTTTTTTATGTTTTTAATCTTTCGCTGTCTATACAATAAAAATAAATGTTTTTGACTCAATTCTGCTAACAGTGGTAATAACATGTGTACTGAAGGTATATACACAGAAAATTTGAAGTCAATCGGTTCAGTAGATCTTGTGATATTATGGCAGCCATTTTCAGTTTTCAGTTTCGAGAAAAACGCGTTCAAAGTTTATATATAGCTGGCTATTCAATGCTACGCATCATCTTCAAATCGCTGTAACTCCGTCAGTTTTTGGAATTGAGGTATAAGGTTTTGAACACATATTTTTGAAACCCTGTTTATTGATAAAATGCAAAGAAAATTTTTTGATATTTTCACATTTTTAGACTAGAATACCCTCTTAACAAGCGAAAACGATTACTTGTACGAAAAAAGTTGTAAGATCTTTATTGTAGGTAATTTTCTAAGCTTTATATTTGCTAATAACTATTATAGTCATAGAACCAATAGATACAGAGATATTTACTTAAAACTAATTGTTAGCACCTTTTGTGGGCTATAAAAAAGTATGCTCGCATGGGATTGTTGGGGACTTTTGGTACCTTATTCATAAAGACAAAATGAAGGTGTATACAAAAATTCAGCTTATTGCAAATTTTTCCCCAGTGAAAACCTAATGTTCCTGGACTAATAGCATAATACTAAAAAGGTTTTACAATTTCAAAAATGAAATAAAATGTTTTTGGAATCAAAAGTAAAAGCTATAGGATCCTGAATTGGAAGATCCGAATTGATTGGCAGATTTAGCTTTTAAAAATAAAATTAAAAATTAAAAAACCCTGAAAACACTGAAAAGTATGTTATATACTAAAAATTTTAAATTAACAGTTTTTGAAGTTGATTTTCTTTTCTTATTTATTAAAAAGTTTTTTTATTGGCTTGGCACCGATTTCAAAAGCTGTTAAATTTAACTACTAGGAATACTTTTCAAAGTTTTAGGTATTTTAAAGTCGGTTTTTCTTTTATTTTTTAATTTTTGTCTATTTTTCTCTTCTGAGGGTCTTCAATTATAACAGAAGGGGGGGGGGGGGGGGCTATTTTCAGTGTTCGGAGGCGCGGCGACCCCACGCTACGTCACTGTTTCTGAGCAGTTTTTCTCTCGTATGAAGCACACAAAAATTGTATGTGTGGCCCTTGGTAAATTGGGTTTGTGTTATACGGCCCAGAAGGTTCAAAAGGTTGGACACCTATGCCTTAAGGTATTGTGACTAAAGGAAGGTCTAAAAGACTTAGAAAATATTTTAATAATAAGGAATTAAATCTACATGTTTTTACACACACAAGCAATTTTTAAAGTTAGAATACATTATACTATTAACTATTATTATTAAACTAAAAATATACACCTTAACCACAATAAAACAATATCACTCGACACGTGTTTTGACTTTACAAGTTTAGTGACTAAGAAACTACAGTTTCTCCGTTTTCCAGTGGGAACTAATAGACCGAGCTCTGATAGCAAAAAATGGTACGTCATCGAACACCTCAAATTTAAAATGTGAAAATGGTTGGAAATAATGTAAACAACATATTAGACCCGGCAGACTATTAAAAATATGTTAATTGCTATGCTTAATGAATTTTTGAAATGAGTTAAAAAAACAATGAATATACCTTACAAAACACCTGCATGAAATTTACACAGCTTATAGTAAATAATGTGCAATTTTTGAAAAAAAAATGCTGCTTAGCAATTTTTGTTAATTACCTTGTCTGCCTTAAATTTTTATAAGTTATAATTTTCAACAAAAGTACGTCACATAACACCTTTTTTTTATTTATAAAAAAATGAAGTTTAAGATCTCCCCTATCTGTTAAAACTTTGCTGACTGGAAATTTTTGTTAATTACCTTGTCTGTCTTAAATTTTTATAAGCTATAATTTTTAACAAAAGTACGTCACATAACACCTTTTTTTTTTTTTTTTTTAAATAAAGTTTGAGATCACCTCTATCTATTAAAACTTGTCTGCCTAACAATTTTTATTAATTAATACCTGAAAACTTTTATTTTGCCTGCACTTTTTTCATAGAATTTCGATAAATGGTAATATTTAAGAAATTTCCGAGCAAAGAACTTCCTTCACCCCAGGTCTACTACCTGCAAGTCTTATCTCAAATCCCAATAGATCAGCGGTTCCCAACTTTCATTTTATTTATTTGTGGAGATCAGTTATCAAGTACTCGGTGTTTAATTAACTTTTCACACAGCTTATGTTTTTTGTTGGGAGGAAGGGGTGTGCCACTGTATTTTTTTTCGCCATTATAAATTTTTTTTCGCGTACTCCAGGCAGGAAATTCATCTATTAGGATTTCAGAATTCACGACAATGATTTATTTAAATTTTAAATAAATAATTGTCCTGAATTAACAATCAAATCATTACATTTTATAAAATTAATATTTCTATATATTATATATTCATCGGGTGCCGGATATAAATCTTTGAGGGGCCCGCGCGCAGGTCCTAGTTTGGTGATTGCTGGTCTAGGGTCTAGACTCTAGGGTAAACCCTATTTGTTTTATTTGAAATAATTATGAATGTTTATTATTATTTTTAACTGTCCTGCTAAATAAAAAAATTACTATAGTTCCAATAAATAATTGATTGAATCTAGAAAATTATTTATTTAAATCGTTGCAATGGAATATTTCATAAGCTCAATCAAATATCTGATAAATACGATATAATTTATTGATTTAAAAAAATAATAAAAAATGAATATTATTTAAAAGACATAAATTATAGATAATAATATTCTCTGCAGCATGTCTCAAATTAATTTTTTTAAATGTAATTACTAAACCGGAAACGGATGTTTACTTTTGTTATTTTTTTTGAAAGGTTGTTTTCAAAATAAGAGGGTTTCTTCCCAGACAAAAATTAATCTTAAATATAAAATTTCACCCTTCTACGATTTGTCGTATTTGAGTTACAGCGCTTACAGACAGACAGACACACAGACATCATAGCGAAAATAATCAGAATAGATTCAGGGAAGGTATATTCTTTTTCTAAATTTCGATAACCCTTCACCAAAATTTCGATGGGACAATGGAGGAATTTACTTTTTTGGTCGTCACATCGAGGCCCATAACTTTTTTAATTTTTAATATTTTTCAATAAAAATTGGTATTCAATAAGTTGAATATATATTTAATAAAATGTCTACTACCTGATCGCAAAATAATATGTTATATCTATAAAAATTTTTCTCAAACATTGACAATCACATCACAGTGGCTTTCCCCCTTAAGACTGACCTGGTAAAAAACATTTTTTCGATAAAAAAACTCTCTTAATATATAAAAGAGATGTAAAACCTCGATTGATAATTAAAAAAAAAAAAAAAAAAGTTGTCAACGGTTATATTACATTTTTTTTTAATAAAAAAATGTGGTCGTAGCGCTTAAAAAATTAAGACTGACAAAGTAAAAAACGTTTTTTTTGCTGGCAGCAAAATTTTAATGCAATAAGAAGTTTCAAAGTTAATGTTAGAAAAAAAATTAAGATGGTGTTTTTTCACGGCCTGCGTATAAACTATTTAAACGAAAAAAAATCATTGGAACGGCGCTTAAAAATTAAGACTGACATAGTAAAAAACATTTTTTCGATGGCACACAAATTTATAAGCATAGAGGAGGTCTCAAACTTTATTTAAAAAAATAATAAAAAAGGTGTTATGTCACGCCAACGGTTGAGCCGGACATCCATCTCATGCATGGATGCTGCACATTCAAAATTAAGGCAGACAAGGTAATTAACGAAAATTTCCAGTCAGCAAAGTTTTAACAGATAGGGGAGATCTCAAACTTCATTTTTTTATAAATAAAAAAAAGGTGTTATGTGACGTACTTTTGTTGAAAATTATAACTTATAAAAATTTAAGGCAGACAAGGTAATTAACATAAATTGCTAAGCAGCATTTTTTTTTCAAAAATTGCACATTATTTACTATAAACTGTGTAAATTTCATGCAGGTGTTTTGTAAGGTATATTCATTGTTTTTTTAACTCATTTCAAAAATTCATTAAGCATAGCAATTAACAAATTTTTAATAGTCTGCCGGGTCTAATATGTTGTTTACATTATTTCCAACCATTTTCACATTTTAAATTTGAGGTGTTCGATGACGTACCATTTTTTGCTATCAGAGCTCGGTCTATAAGTATTATTATATTATCTATTTTGATATTTTTTATCACCAAAGTTTATTATTTTGTTTATTTGTACCTATATGCTGATTGTTTATAATTTTAATTTTACAAGTTTAAACTTGATCACAACTCAATCCAAACAAATTATAATCATTTCTAAAAGAAAATAATTTGATTCTTAATAAACTTTCAATTGAATATTGTAACGTTTACCCCATTCAACTAAAAAAAACAAACAAATCTAATAATTAAATAATTATCACTTCTATTCCAGGTAAATGGCCACTGGGTATAGTCTGGTGTAACGTATACGTAACGTGCGATGTCCTCGCCTGCTCTTCGTCCATCATGCACATGTGTTTCATCAGTCTAGGCCGGTACCTGGGCATCCGTAACCCGCTCAAAACGCGCCACACGTCCACCAAGCGACTGGTCGGGTTCAAGATTGCCCTAGTGTGGCTACTGTCCATGCTCGTGTCCAGTTCCATCACAGTTCTCGGTAAGAGTATATTAATTATATGTATGTTATGTTCTATGTGGATTTGCTTTGAAATTTAGAATAGCAGTGCACACATTAATTTACTAAAACACAGTTGCAGATTCTGAACATAGAGATGTTTTTCATATAAAGGGTGACAAATTAAGAGTGATTTAATTTTAATTAATAATAGCGAAAAAAGTAATCAATTAGTAGGCCTAATTTTAACTGTCAAATCTTCAAGTTTTCGTGAAAATAAAGCGGTGGCCGATTGATCGAAAAATTGTCTGTGTAGAGCATTTTATTACGTACTAATTCATTTTTCTGGATAGTGGGTATAATTTTGTTAACAGTACGGCGAGAGAATATATAAAATTTCTGTTACTGGTCTACTGAAAACTCTCAAGTTGTATTCGAAAAAGAGCTGCATTCCTTAATGGTGACTGTAGGGTGTGGAATATACTCAGCTGGAATATTGGGCCATATTAATGAACGTTATGTGGAAATGTTACTAACCCGGGAAAAAATGATAATATATAACGATATATTATAAGATATGTTCGCATATCGTTATATATGGTAATATATTAATTTTTGAGCCAAAAATATATTACTATATGTCGATATGTCTGATAATGTATAGTAATATCTTAATAAAAAGAGCTTAAAATATATTGTAATATATAATTATATATTAATATATCTGATAATATATAGCGATGTCTTAATATATATATCAACCCTCAGAGCTGAAAATATATCGTAATATATATTAATATATTGACATATCTGATAATATATAGCGATGTCTTAATATATATATCAATCCTCAGAGCTCAAAATATATCGTTATATATATTAATATATTGACATATCTGATAATATATAACAATGTCTTAATATATATATCAACCCTCGAAGCTGAAAATATGTCGTTATATATATTTATATATTGACATACCTGATAATATATAGCGATGTCTTAATATATATATCAACCCTCAGAGCTCAAAATATATCGTTATATATATTAATAATATGATAGTAGTGACGTTAAATAAAAATAAAAACAAACTTGTTTCTTTAAACGTCAAAATTTATTAAAGAAGAGGAAACCGCAAGCTTTCGATTCACAGAATCATCGTCAGGCTATTAATAAAGATTTAAATTTGAGAAAGATGTCGTTATCTCAATAAAATTCATGTGACATGAATTTTATTGAGATAACGACATCTTTCTCAAATTTAAATCTTTATTAATAGCCTGACGATGATTCTGTGAATCGAAAGCTTGCGGTTTCCTCTTCTTTAATAAATTTTGACGTTTAAACAAACAAGTTTGTTTTTATTTGTTATATATATTAATATATAGACATATCTGATAATATACTATTATACATTAACATATATTAGCCATCAGTTCCGAAAATATATTGTTATACAGTGTATTCCAAATTGATTAAGCCATAGGAAATTTAACATGGGAGCAATTAGAAATGTTGTAGTAGCCTTTGATCGAATTTAACGATGTGTCATTGGTGCATTTTGAAATGCCGCCACAAAATTTAATAAAATTGTCATCAGTATTTTGTTTTCAATTTTATATCTGTCAAAATCATGAAAATAATCATAATTAAAACATTTTAATCGCAGAATTTGTAACATATTGGTGCAAGTAACGAATTAAACTATTAATTAATTATACTATTGTAATTTTATCTGGGATGTTTTATTTAATTTTATGTTGTGTTTTATTCTTCACTTTCTATAATACTCCAGTTTTTATTTTTTACACACAAATTAAATGATTGTATGTTAATTTCTAATTTAAACTTACAAAATTTTACTGGAACGAAATCAGTAAACAGTGGATACATAAAAAGAACTATATTTAATTTTAAAAATACATTAAGAATAAATAAAGTATAACAAATGTTCTTTCAGTTCTTCTAAATTATTGAATCTATTGTGTTTATGAATCGGTTATATTATAGATTCTTCTGACGTTAAGTTTGGATTTTAAACAGCTCTTTTCTTCAAAATTGCGATACATATTTTTCCCTCTAAAACATATTAATTTATTTTCGTTACTTAATTTAATTTTAGTTATTATTATTTATTTTATTACCTATGCTTGAAATATGAAGTATTGTTACTCAATGGTATTGGTCAGTTCTCAAATTCGACGCTAAATAAATCTCTTACTTAGAAATAACACCTAAATGTATCCATTTGCAATTTTTCTTTAATCGTGTGTTATGATTTGGGGTATTTGTATAATAATATGTATGTATGATAAAAAGTTGAAGTTTTTCTCGACGGACCAGACAATCTGAAACACATACATATACCCCAAATCATAATCCAACCCCACGTAGACTTACAGGATTGAATGACAACAATGCAAACCTATAAGTTCTGTACCTTCGACCATTCATGCGTTCAATGCAACCTCTCCTCGGCAAATTTGTAACGTGCCAGCTTGTAGTGAGGCTTCAACTTCGGCGTTTTCTGCATTTTTTTCCCGAACTAAGTGCAGAGATTCTTGGTCGAACGGCCTCGGAATCGCGTTCGACGTCGTAAATAAGCACGTAATGGAAAAGAAAAAGACGGAGCGATGGAGAATCCGTAAAATTTCAAACAGGTTTGATATAAATTTTAGACCCGCTTGAGACAGAGATATTATGTTATGTTTATGTGTTTTGAAACTCGAAGTTCTCAAATTCAGCTTGCAACAATCAGAAAGATGCTCTTCAAATGTGAAATATTTTGCGTGTTTGTTTTAAAATAGTATCAAAAAATGTCCAGATACGACAGGTATGTCAGTAAATACCGAGTTTTTGTTAGTCATAATCGAAATTCACAAATAAAGTGGATTTTGTAATAAAAAAAACGTGTCTTTTCCCAATGCCCCTATTAATGTGGGACACCACTTTTTTCACAAAATCTGTAATAATAAACAAATTAATTGCCGTAAGCTCACATAAATGGGACAGAAGTCGTGAATAATAGATAGAAATACCTTGTAAAAATTAAGTTTTGTTTGCTTGTAGAAAAAAAAAGTTATGTCCGAAAATGTAGGTGCCCCTATAAATTTGGGACACACTGTATTATATATGTGAATTTGTTATTTTAACAATACGGGTCTAAAATATCACTTAATACGTGTCTGGTCTTTTTTTCATTTTATTAAATTTAATAATAATATCTTATGTTTCTATGCTGTATTTACTGTAAATATTTAATTTTTCTCTGATTCCCTACTTATGGTATTCATTACAGAAAATCGTAAATATCTCGACTCCTCTGCTGGATAGAGGGTTGTTTTGCCCCCCACACCCTACAATCCCGAAGTATTTTTCCCGCCGGATCGATTGAGACCAATTAGAACCGTTCATCTGTGACAGTGGGCGAGTTATGAATTTATTAATTAATTTAATACACGGGCCTCAAATATCACTCAATACGCTTATGTACAATTTTTTAAAATTAATTAAAATATAAACTAGTTTTCTATACAGTATACATGTATTTGTAATTTTAACAATACGGGCCTAAAATATCACTTAATACGTGTCTGAACTTAAAAAAAAAATTAATTCATTAACCTCCCACCATGCATCATAATTATATTACTACGTTAAAGTACAGGTAGACAAAAGTTTAACTGTAAATATTTTATTTTAATTAAATCTGAAATTAAGCAATTACAAAATACTGTTATTAATCGTTAGTTGCAAATAAAAAATGCAATTTAATTGTTAATCGTCAATTTTTGAATCAAATAAAAAAATTAGCTAAATAATGCCCAACTCTCTATGTGCATAGTTTTACATCAGTAAGGAAATAAACTTTTTAGGGATATTAATAGATCAAAATTTAACATGGAAGGGGCAATAAACTGTATTACAGCTCAAAATTTGTGTACGCACTGTAAATAAGTTACAGAAAGACTGAAAGACCACTGTTTTGTTTGTTTAAAACTTCTGTTGTACATATAAAATTAGTTCGACGCATGTGCGGTAGTTGACAAAGGGAAGCCGTTTTTAAGATAATCAGAATGCTGTCATTAAGTTAAGATGTAATGTTAAAAAGAAGTATAAATAATAGTTTTAAAAAGTGTATAAATGTTAAAAAAGAGTAGAGAAATTAAAATTAAATGAAGAAGAGTATTTTAAAAGTGAATATAATAAAAAGTAGTTTTATTAAAACGTGAAAAGTGGTTATGTTTAAAATAATAGAATATCTTTAAATAATAGAAAAAAGTCAGTCATAGAATATAGAAGTAATAGTATATTATACCACGAGTCAATAATGATAGCTATTATTACCGAGGATAATTTTCGAACCGAGCCGCGTAGCGGCGAGGGAGAAGAAATTCCGAGGTAATAATAGCCATTATTGCGAGTAGTATACTGTACTTTATCCACGACTATTTGAATAACTTTCATAAAACACAACTGAATACATACATAACTTCAAATTAATATAAAATAATTTTTTTCTATATTTTGGTTTTCATTCATTTATTTATATTTCGACTCTTATGTAAGATAAGGGGTTGTTTTGACCCCTAATAACCCCTCTGTCGTAGTATTTTTCCCGCCAGATCGAATGTAACCAATTACAACCCTTCATATGTGACAGGGGGTAAAATATAAAATTTTTCTTATTTTGAGTTTTCTTTCATTATATAAAATCGTAAATATCTCGGCTCCTATGCGAGATAGAGGGTTGTTTTTCCCCCTAAAACCCCCGCCCCCGTAGTATTTTTCCCGCCGAATTGAATAAAACTAACTACAACCCTTCATATGTAACGGGGGGTAAAATATTAATTATTAAAAAAAAAAAAAAAATTCCACCCCCTTGAAATTACTTAGGGGTTGAATTTTCGAGATATGAAGTAGCCTATGTCCGTCCTCGGGGTGCAAGCTATCTCACTGCCAAATTTCATCAAGATCGGTTCAGCGGTTTAGCCGTGAACAGGTAACAAATAGACAGACTGAGAGATATACTTTAGAATTTATAATATAAGTTTCGACTCCTATTAAAGATAAGGGGTTGTTTTGCCCCCTTATAACCCCTCTATCGTAGTATTTTTCCTGCCAGATCGAATGTAACCAATTACAACCCTTCATATGTGACAAGGGGTAAAATATAAAAATTTTCTTATTTTGAGTTTTTTTTCATTATACAAAATCGTAAATATCTCGGCTCCTATGCGAGATAGAGGGTTGTTTTTCCCCCTAAAACCCCCACCCCCGTAGTATTTTTCCCGCCGAATCGAATAAAACCAACTACAACCCTTCATATGTAACGGGGGGTAAAATATTAATTACTAAAAAAAAATAAAAAATTCCACCCCCCTTGAAATTACTTAGGGGTCGAATTTTCGAGATACGAAGTAGCCTATGTCCGTCCTCGGGGTGCAAGCTATCTCATTGCCAAATTTCATCAAGATCGGTTCAGCGGTTTGGCCGTGAAAAGGTAACAAACAGACAGAGAGACAGGCAGACACACTTTCGCATTTACAATATTAGTATGGATTTGAGAAATTATTCATTATTGCCTCTGTGAATAATACCTAGCATTATATAGTAAAAACTACGTATGTAATACATGTATTATATATAAGTCGTGGATAAATATTATTATATATGTATTGAATTAAATATAAGTGAAATCATAAAAAAGTATAATAATAAAGATTAAAGAATAAATAAATATGAGTAGAAATAATCATATTTGAAGTTTAGAATACGATGCGTTAGAAAGAGATGGTGCATTAAATACTTGTGAATAAAAGAGAGCGAATTCATATTAATAATAAGTGGAAATAAATGTTATTTAAAGTATGTATAAAATATATAGGTATAATTAATAAAGACAAATGAAATGTGGAAAGGACAAATTAAAAGAATTGGAAAATAACAATATAAAGAACTAATCAAGTATACAGTGGAAAATTATAAACAATTAACATTGCAAGAATATGTATGTATAAGGGAACATAGTTTTATTTTAATACAAGAGGATAGCAAGATAGTGTCGTTTAAGATAAGTCAATATTTATAACGGTTAATATTTTTTTTATTTATAAGAAAAGATTATAAATTTAAATATACAGGCACCAGTCTGGGACACTTTAAGAGCAAGTTTTACTGTTTTTTGGGATTAATGGGCTTCTTTTTTGTAATTCTCATGAACTCACGTTACTAATAAAACAACTACCCCTTTATTTAATCATTTTAATTACCAAAGTCCGCAAATATATTCTATTTTTGTTTTTTCAAATTATAGCCTATTATTTTTTTAATGTTTTTTCACCAATAGTGAACAACGTAAAATCAGTAATGGGCACCCAGTGGTGAACACTTGTTAAAAATTACAAAAATTACACAACACAAAAATTATAAAAAAAAAATCGTAAAATTTAAAACAATGAAAGAAGTTATGATAATATAACAATTAATAAATAGAGTGCATTAATAATTAGGACAGGACCGTATTAAATTTTTATAAATAAATATAATATATATGTAAATGTTTTTCCTAAAAATTATATGAAAATGAATATGCTAAACAATGACAGTCTTGATATTGTTGTACCTAATTAAACCGAAATTTAATCTTAAAAAAATTAGGTGAGGCACGTATTAGGGAGAATTTATAGTAAATATTTTCGAGTAAAAATTGTATGAAAATGAATATGATTTTTATTCATTATACAAAATTGTAAATATCTCGGTTCTTATGCGAGGTAGGTGGTTGTTTTTCTCCCTAAAACCCCCTCCCCGTAGTAATTTTCCCGCCCGATCGAATGAAACTAATTTCAACCCTTTATATGTGACTGGAGATGAAACATTTTTTTTTGCATTGTATTCATTATACAAAATCGTATATATCTCAGTTTCTATGCGAGATAGGGGGTTGTTTTTCCCCCTAAACCCCCCTCCCTTGTAGTATTTTTTCCGCCCGATTGAATGAAACTAATTACAACCCTTTATAGGTGATAGGCGTGATCGAGTTATTAATTTTTTCTTATTTTACTCTCAATTCATTATACAAAATCATAAATACCTATCACTAATTTTTCTTTTCTTTGTATATTTTTGATATAAAAAAAGTTAATACGGGACTGTCCAAATTAATAAATATTATAATTTGGTTTAATTTTATCAACGAAACAACTTTCCTTAATTTTTTTTACATCTTTGTGTATTTTGTAATATAAATATCATAAAAGAAATTCTTAATTTCATTTTAACAGAGAATGTTAGTTACATAAAAATGTTTTAAATATACTCACTTCACTAATCATTTACATAAAAATACACTTTTTTTGATAGTATGACATTTATAAATGTATATATGTAGATTAATATTCAGTAAGGGCAGAAATCAAACATCAACGAATATTTCTATTTCAGCACATTTAATTTTAAAATGTTCACCACTGCGATGTACCAGACTGGTGCCAGTACCTTATATGTTTAAAAAATTTAGTTATTAAGAATTTTTCTTATGTTCGGTATTATAAAGGAGCTCATTAATTTGCAAGCTTGCAAACACTTTCAAATGGGGTATCAAACTTATATGACAGTTCTATTGGAGTTTTTGACAGATAGTTTCATGCATAGGAAGTAAAAACAAAGGTATGTATTTTATGGTAATTATATTTACTAAAGTCTATTTACTGATCTTGAGTAAAAACGGTAAAAATCAACTTACTGCGCATGAAACTATATAACTTATATAAGTTTGATACCTCGTTCGAAAGTGTTTGCAAGCTTGCAAATTTTGCGAGCTCCTTTATAATACTGGACGTTAGAGTGTGCATTTATAATATTTTACTATTATTGAATTATTAATATAAATGAGATATATTTTTAAAATACTTATTATTATTCAGTATTTGCTTTAATATATGTAATTCCATTAAAACATAGTTTTTTTTATAGATATAAGTAAAAACAAATTAAGTATTTATTAGTTTTTAAGATTATAACTTTTTTATGTCTAACTTTATGAATGTAGATTTGTATGGTATTATTTATGAATATTTTCACAGTATAATAAATTCAGTTCAGGGAAATTCTATTTTTATTTTAAAAAATCCATTTTTTTCTATTTTCATTATTTATAGGTCCAGTGCGAGTTCCAGGGTTCGTGTGTGTGAACGATTTCCGTTGGGGGTGTCAGGATATATAATAATTAGTTGGATCCCCCAGCATATAGTACAAAACATAAAAATACATTTTAATAAATTGTTATATATGTCAAGGTATAAGTATATATTATAATATATATTTATATCTTAATATATATAACAAGGTATAAATATATATTATAATATATACTAATATATGCTCAGAGCCTGATTTTGGCACGATCCGAGAATATATTTGTATATATTATGATATATATTAATGTCTTAACATATATAACAAGGTATAAGTATATATTATAATATACACTAATATATGCTGAGGGCCTGATTTTGGCACGATCCGAGAATATATTAGTATATATTATAATATATATTTATATCTTAACATATATAACAAGGTATAAATATATATAATAATATATTGTCATATATATTAATATATTACAATATATAAAAATATAATATAATATATACTAATATATTCTTGGATCGTGCCAAAATGAAGCCCTCAGCATATCTTACCGGTTGGCTCTTATAATATATGCTAATATATTATCATTTTTTCCCGGGAACCTCTGTCTGAATAATTGAATTCGTTCTAAATAAAATGCTCTACACTGACAATTGTTCTATCAATCGGCCACCGCTCTATTTTTATCAAAACTTTTAGGTTAACAGAATATTTCATAGTTAAAATTAGGCCTACTTAGTGATTACTTTTTTCGATATTATTTATTAAAAATAGGTTCCTTTTAATTTGTCACCCAGTATGTTACCACTGTTTTAATACCGTTGTTTTCTATTATGTGCGCGCGAGATAACTGTCAATAAACATCACGATGGAAATGTCATATAACATTGATACTCCGTTTCAACGTGTTTGCAAGCTAGCAAATTTTAGTAATTTCTTCATAATACCGGACATTATACTGTCTTAATTTAGTATAGTCTATGATCGAATTTTTTAAGGCCAATAATATTCTCTAGTTTCATATAATAAATATTCAAATTACAAAAAGTGCGATTATAACTCGCGCCTTGAGGGTTTTACAATGTTTATCAACCAAATTAAAAAAATATTTGAAAAATAAACATTATAAACAAATAAATACATAATTATATGTATTTTAATAATGTCACTGTTTGTGTAGTGTGCTTCTTACATGATAAATACTATCTGTTGTTTATTCTTTATAATTCCACATAAATATTAGAAATTAATGATTTTCGGATTTTTCCTCGTAGACCTTCCTTCATACCAAATATTAAGATTTTGGGTCAACGGGAAGTACCCTAAAGTTTTTGATGAGTAAGAAAGTGTGTGAGTCTAACAAAATACGCTTTGAAAAGCCGTATCTTTTTCTTACATTGAGTTAGAAACTTGAATTTTTTACAAGACTATGATGTTGTAGACCTTACAATTAGTATTTTATATTAATTTCAACTTGATACCTCTAGCCGTTCCTGAGAAAAAGGGTCTTGACAGACAGATAGACGGACAACAAAGTGTTCTAATTAGGGTTCCATTTTTTCATTTTGAGAAAGGGAGTCAAACCGGTTCAGTTCCGGTTCAATTTTTTTTTGGTTATCGGTTAAATGTATCTCTAAACCATTTTTTTTTAAATAATAATTTTTTATAATCCAAAAGTCAAAAAAACACCGTTTCAGGCGGAAATTTACATTTATTTTAGAAAAAATGGTTTTTTTAATGTAAATGTCGGTATATAATATTATAAATATTCAATAGTACCATCCTTCACCCCACCCTTTGTTTATTTTTATTTTGTTTATTATTTTTATATGTAAATTTTATATTTATGTTAAATAAAAATTAAATTAAAAAAAATGTTTTACTAAAACATTAGTCCTGAATTTACAACACACGAATATAAACTTTTTTATATGCAATTTCATGCTTTACATTTCGAAAAGAAAACTTATATAAAAAAAATTTGACAACTTAGATTTTTCTATGGAAATGTGCACATTTTTTGGAACGTATTTTATACCTTATTATAAATAATCTGCATCAATTCACTACAAAATTGTAAATAATCTTGTCACTTGTCGAAGAGCACAGAATATAAATATGTAATAAATTCGTACGTCGTACACAAAATCACTCTGCCACCTATCAGATAAAACTCGAACCCTTCTGAAGTTCCCAAACATCGATTTGAAATTTTTAAAATTTTTAAATTTATAATGTAAAAATTATGTAAATAAGTTATTAAAATTATTAAAATGCAATCAAGAATAAAAAAAAAACTAAAATGTTGTGCTGTACCAAATTGTAACAATAATTCATCCAATAAAACATTAAGTTTTTATCTGTTACAAAAAAATGCAGCTGTAAAATAAATATGGGTAAAAAATTTAAAGTTAACCTCCATTAATTGTAAAAATATTTATGTTTGCTATGCACACTTTACTCCCAATGACTTTTTTAATAGTACATTTACATTGAATGGTAAATAATATTAATAAAAGAAATCTTAATTTGAATTTAAATTGCTGTTTGGGAACTTCAGAAAGGTTCAAGGTGGCAAAGTGATCACTGACCATAGTGAATATACGCAACCTTTTGTCGTAGTTATACGCAAGCGCATTACATTTATCAGTGGTGCTAACGTAAGTGATCGCAAAAATGATTTTATATTTGAATTACAGAATAATAAATATATTTAAATAAAAACATTCACAATGGAAAATTAATCTTTATTAAACCGGTAACGACAGTAAACTTTACTGAACCGGTAACTGAATATTTGTTTTTCGGTTCGGTTCCGGTTTAGGTTCAATGTCATGTATAAAATTTCGGTTCAGGTTCGGTTCCGGTTCGCCCAAAAGTTTCGTTCCGGAACCGATTTTTGGTTCGGGTTTGGGTTCGGTTCGATTCCCTGTTTTGAGGTACGGAACCATAAAAATTAGTAAATAAATTGATCCAAGCAAAAGGTTCTGAACAATTTCAGTGAAAACTCTACCATATGTTTTCTATGTATTATACTAACGTTTTTTAATACATCGGTAAAACTGATGTCGGTATCGGATGCAATGAAATCAAATCAGAACTTTTATATCTAGTCCGGTCCGGCAGCCGGCGTTGAACTCGATAATTCGGATGCCAGGACTAACACATGATCTCATTGCGGTATTTTGATACTTGATATTGTTCAACCAGAAAATAAAAAAATATTGGTACTCATGTGAATTTAATTGAAACATTTAGTGTCAAGTTTCATGATCAATGTATAGAAACTTCCTTCCAAGAACCTTACAGTCAACAGAGGAGGGGTGTGCTGCCAAACATTTAACAGTCGGCTCGCTATATATATTTAAAAAACATACCTTACGCATAATTTTTAATGCCCTGTGCAGTTTCCGAAAATAGCAACCGAATATGCACTAATAAATGTAACTAATAGTACTACATTACTTAAATTGCCTGCCGCTGATCAAATCATATAAAACATGAGACTTGCTCATCTGCAATGGCCGGGAATATAATGCACAAGTACCGAAAAAAGTTTTAAACATAGAACGAATACACTTTTAAAACTCTTTTTTTATTCTTAAATTTTTAATAATACAAATATAAAAACGATTGGCAGAACTGAGGAAAAGAGCAAAACACGGTATCTAGCGTATGTAGTAGATCCGAAACCAACAGATACCGCGTGAAAACGAAAACAAAAATGGTCTGAACTTTTATTCACGAAATAATTTAACAACCGGCTCGCGCGAGTCTGCTCCAGTACAACCCTGGATGTATCCAATACTGCCTTTTTATACTTGCGATTTACATAGTTATTTCTAAGGTATAATAACCCAAGAAGGTAACGCTTATTGAGCACTGCAGACATGTTTCTTTCACCACAGTTAGAACCCAAATGCACCTGCACTGAGAATTCCGGCATGTGAAAAAGAGCCACTGGCCGTCTCCGATACCAGCTCCGGTTTTACCGGTGTGTGGAAAAACGCCCTAAGGGGTTTCATTGTATCTGCATTTGACAAGTAGTAATTAGTTAGCGCGTTTTTTATGCCTAGACTTTATATATCTAGTGTTGTTGACCATTTTTTACTCGACGTTAATGGTTTTTGTTTCTAGATGTGTGTGCTCCAATCGATCTTGTACTGTTTTTACGTACACTGTATATTTGTTAGTGTGGTGTTCATTCGTATTTCTAAAATCTCATGTGTAATTGTTTTTGAATGGCTGTGGTATTATATTGTTTTAATTTTTTACTGTTTTTATAAGAGACTAATAACATGTAACATGTAAGAGTAAATATTGTCAAAGCTTATTTTTTTGTGTAGTTTTCAAATTTTTATTTCAACTTTTATTTTTTACAAATGCGATTATTCAGAATTTCGACAAAAAATTAGAATAAAAAGTTAAAAAAAATAATACTACTGTATAATATAATATATAAGTATTGTATATTACTCTTCCAGAACTGAAATTAAGTAGTATTTATCCTTAATATACAGGCTGTTCCAGACCACTCGTCCACTATATTTTGCGCCTAAACTATTGAAGATAGAGTTTTATGATAAAACATTTACAATATATATATATATCGACCCTAAAGAATTTCAGGAAAATATTTTCAACCCCATAAAATTCCTCCCTTGGGGGGTAGTTTGAGGGGTATATGAATGAAAAGTTTGTTGAAAAATGGATTGGTCGTGATGGGCCAATAGTTTAACCTCCGCGTAGTCGTAGTAGTTTTTTTAGTTAATAAAATATTTAAATCTACAAAATTTCGTAAGTAGACCAACAGACATCAATGTACTTATGAAGAAATGACAATAGAAGATAATTGATTCATCTTAAATATGCATTGTTATGAATCTACGTATCTCGTAAACATTTACATAACAATTGTTCTACTTTATTATTATATTGAAAAACGGAATGAAAATAACAATGACATATTTTGTTATGCTCCGACTGTTCTTCTTACGTTTTACGTAATCATTCGTATTTTATATACATATATTTTAGTTCTTACAATTAGATATTTTTTTCTTCTGAAACTTGCCTTTGTATAATTAACTGATTTTTGATATTAATTAATTTCCCACTTCTTTGAAATATTGCGCGCCGATTTTTATTCTTTTAGTTTTGATTTTCACTTATTTTATAGGTATTCATCCCTTAATAAATATTAACACTGATTCCATCGAATTGATAACAAATCAACAAATAGTAATAGAAGTTGTTTTAAGAACGTCATAGCCCAGTCTAAAAAAAATTACTAGACATTTTAAATAATTTATGTTATAGAATTATTGTTCCTTATTTGTTATGCAATTACAATTTTTGACATTGATAGTATCAGATAATAGAGCTTAGAAACATGACTACCTTTATCTAGAATTTTTTATTTTTTTTATATATATATTTTTTGGCCTCATTTATCTAGAATTTTATGTTGATTGTTTTGTTTTATCTATAGGTATACATTTATTATAACATATCCTGACTGACACTGATTCATCATTGTCGAGCCGAAACCTCTGGATCTAGAAACGTGAAATTTTAATAGAAAAATTTAATAATTCACTCCCTGTCACATATAGATCGTTGTAATTAGTTTCATTCAGTCCAGTGAAAAAAATACCTCGGAAGTGGGAGTTTTGATAACCACGCGAGCGAAGTCGCGGGTATCAGCTAGTTTTTCATAAATGTTCATAATTTTTGTTGTAAATAAATATAAACTCTCATTTACGAAAAATAATACATTTTTCTATAGGAGAATGTTTGGTGGTTAGCACAGAACATGTGGTTAGTAGCCGGGGCTATAAACCTATTTTCTTCTTTTTCATAAAAAATGATTTCATGACATTTTTCTTTATAAATTCAGCCACCTATTATTTTATTAATATTTTTTTCATAAAATTATATTTTCTATAAAAAATTGAAATTTTAATGTAAAAAATATAAAATGGGAATACAATTCAAGAATTCTATCAATCAAAGCAAAAAATAATCATAATCAGGGATGGTGAGTGTGACTGTGCCTTTCAGGATGGAATTAAATAAACATTACGGCAGGGATGACTAGGATAAAGGTATTGGATGTATAAAGTTACATTTTATAATTTATTTACTATTTTTGTTAAATATTTATTTTTTCATATTTTTAGTAACTAGCAATGTGATTATTATTGTAAAAAAATGTTTCTTATGTTTTATAAAGTTTACATCCACGTTTTCAATTTCAGGTATATTCAACCCTCAGAACATAATGCCGAATTCGACGTTATGCGTGATCAACAACCGGGCATTCTTTGTGTTCGGTTCACTGGTTGCGTTCTACATGCCCATGGTGATCATGGTAGTTACTTACGCGCTTACAGTACAGCTACTGAGACAGAAAGCGCGCGCTGCGGATGCAGACCAGTTCAGACGGCTCGGAGGACGGTTCGCACTCAAGCCCGTTCATTTACCGCAACAGCAAGTACCGGAGTACGGTAATACGAGGAAGGTCATGTGGAGGACGGTTGGCGGAGGTGTAAGGGGGACGTTTAACAAGTAGGTGTTATACACTGAAAGAAATATCGTTCATTAATATTATGAAACGCATTCAATAACCATGAATTCATAGTAACAATGAAGAAATACTTCATATTAAGGTAAAAATTCATTAAAAGTAAAAAAGTTATGAATTTTTACTTTAATATAAAGTATTTCTTCATTATTACCTACTATGAATTCATGGTTCTTGAATGCGTATCATAGTATTAATGAACGATATTTCTTTCAGTGTATATTTCATTGTTTATTAAGGAATGATAATTAAAAATCAAATCTCAATGAATCAATGCATGATGAAAACTTAATATAAATATACCTCCAAAACTACATTTTTAACAACAAACAGCCATTTATAGTTTCGTTTTTATCATGTTAGTAAAATACGTGTAACAATAATACAACTAGCTATAACTCTATGATGATAAGTATAAGGAGGTATATTTATATTAACTTTTTATCTTATTTTTAATTATAGAACAAGAATATAAACTTATTTTGTGTAATTTGAAGTATCCGTATTAAGTTAAATTCTGCAGTATTTTCTTTTTTCGATATTTTTCGAAAACGGTTGATCTGACAAATGAACAAAATATATTTTTGTGTATTTTGTATCATATACAAGTACCCAACTCAGGAAAAAATTAAAGAACAAAAAAATACTTGATAAAAATCGGCGGGCCTACTGGCCTCATATACCCCTGGTCTGAAGTATTATCATTTGATACTGAAAATCGATATCACTTATTAATACCAAACCCTGTATAAAATTTCATAATTATACCACAATGGGTTCTCTAGATATTAAATAAACACTAATTTTGGGCAAAAGACTGTAGCTCCCTAACGAAGAATTTCCGGATATAGGTTCAAAGGTTTTTTGCTTAAAATTACATCCTCGATCTACTGTTAAATTTTTTTACACTAGTTGTAAATCATCCTGTATATATAACATACGTAAACATCGAAAATTGTCGTACCTTTTTTTAGTACTTATTATAAAAAAAGGTGAATGAAACTTATATCATTCGAGAGGTACTGTGCCATAAATGTGCAAAAAAATCATGTGTGTATGTGGCCGTTAAAACAAGTAAATTTAAATTAAAACACACACATGATTTCCCCTCTTGCTGTTTGTTTATCAAGCGGCAATAATAAATAGTTTTGGGTTTCTGTCAATCGTAGAGAATCCCAAATCAATTTGCGTTCAATTGCAGTGTTTTTATTTGGAAATTTTTGTAGTAAATAATAGCTTTTACGCTTAATAATAGAAAATTAATTAAGTTTCCAATTTTGTATATTTTCATTTTGAATTACAGTTACGATGTCGCTTATTTTTGTCTAATAGAAAACGGAAAATATTTTTGTGTTATCTATTGTTGTTTTGAGAGATCTATATATTAATTGACGAACATCGAAAATGGTCGTACCTTTTTTTGTATTTATTATAAAAGGAGGGGAATAGTTGGGTTAGGTAAGGTACTGTGCCATAGATGTACATAAAAAAATCATGTGTGTATGTTGCCGTTAAGGCAGGTAAAATATTGGTCGAATTTGGACCATATGCGATACTAGTTTTCATAAATTAGTCGTCATTCTGTATTTATATAGACTCTTTTTCAAGGTCATGTGGCTCGTCTAATATGAGCAATCTCCCGTTTCATCATTTCGTACTTACTAATCACCATTATACGAAGTTTGCTGTAAATTCATAACCTTTGAAAGGGTTTGCTAGTGGATTCATGATGATTGATTTTGTTCATTTTAGTCTATACATATACTTCTTAAGATTTCCAACATTTTTATAAGTACCCTGTGTATGGATTTGATGAGCTTGATATTAAAAATATGCTTTCTTGAAATATTGTAATTTATTAGCAAAATCTTCTTAAAATTTATATTTCTTTAGTGCTAAAATCGATGTTAAAAAACTCCACAAGTTGCAAATTTTGCGACAAAAAAAAGTAATAAACGCTTTCAAACATACGGTTTATGAATTTATAAATAGGTACAACAGAATAGAATTGTTTGATAAATAAAGTATATCCACGTATAAAATATTTAAAAAGCAATTCATTTGTTATATTTATATAAAATGTCGTTCTGTTATATTTCGTGAAATCATTTCGGTATGAACAATAAAAAAACTCCATTGAGATAGTTATATATTCTTTTGTTATTTAAAAAAATATATTTTGTTAATATACTATAATATTTTATACAAAAACATAAAATGAAACAATGTTCCTGAATTATTTATTAAAATAACTAAATATTTATACTTATTTATTTTTCATTGTATTTATTTTCACTGTATTTAGTGCTTTAAAGGGTCTTACCTAGTTGTAAAAGTAAAAAATGAAATTTTTGGGTTTCTGTATTATCTTCAAGTACAGTACATAATCTTGAAAACATTTCCAGGAAGTTTCAAGTAAACGAAATTAAGGAAGTTCCGGTAAAAAAGTAAAATCGTAAAAAAATCTATAATTTTTTTTTTAAATAAAAATTTGTTTATAAATAAAGGTAATTTTGCTTTACACGGCCGCTATTTTGTCCAGACTCATTTTTTTAAACCCTTTGTTATACTCATATATTTTGGAATTTTTTATTTCAGGTGAGTGACCCTTATTATTTTTTTCAGTATCTCTTTGTAGGGTAGCAAAGATACCCTATTTGTCTCACTTTGTCGTCCGTCCATTTCAGTCAAAGCAAAATATCTCGTAAACTATACAAGCTAAAAACTTGAAATTTTTACTGAACATGTAGAATGATAATCTACTTTTTAAAAGTAATTTAAAAAATAATTATACCAAGGCATGTGGCACGTCAAAATATATACCAAACTAATGGAATCTTGTACTAAGGCGTGTGGGGTGTGAAAATGTAGATTTCAATCAGTAGAATTTAACCTTATTTTTTATTTTTTCTAACTCAAAAATGGCGCCTGCAAGAGGCTTCAAGCAGTCATTTATTTTGTCTACCCTCTCAGTAACTACTGACTCAATAAATTTGAAAAAAAATTAGTAACGGGGTTTTGGTGGTACTACCAATGACAAATATTAAAGTCAACAATATCGTTTCAAATATTGGAAATATAGGGAGGCGCGTTATAGAATTTTGTTTTTTGTTTTTCACATCTAGGCCTGTGAGGTGTCAAAATGTAGATCTCAATTAGTAGAATATGACTAGAGATGTACTGGAATTCCGGCTGGAATTCACGATTTTATTCTGGGTCCGGTTCCGGCCGGAACTAGTAAATTAAGGCTGGATTTTCCGGAATTTAAAAATTTTATTACTGCTTTCTACTAAGAAATTCATAAATAATATACGTTGTATTTGTTTACTTTCATGTTCTGAAAGAAATGGAAATATTGTAATACCATCGAAAAATTGTGTCCGAAATAATGATAGATTCAGTGTACTAACTTCAAAACGTAAAGAAAAGTTATTTTCCGCATGGTGGCTGTACGTGTGCTTGTGTGTATTTTTTGTGTCTGGATGTAGAATGTTCTTTCGTTCACGATAACTACTGTAAAATTGCACCGATCTGAATTATTTTTGGGAAAAATGTTTGTCTCAGTGAGTACTTTAGACCTATTATTTTTTGTGCTAATCGTATTAAGGATTTTTATCGTTTAAAAAGTGAACGTTGCGAGTATTATCTCACTAATTTTGATAAGATTTGGTACACTTGCAGTTCAATTGAATCTAAGGGACATGTATTATTTGTACGTGCCCAAACAGCCATTAAAGGGGTAAGAAACACACTTAAAATTTGAATTTTAAATATAAATTAATACGTCATTAATTCATGTTATCAATTTATTCAAATTATCAAGTTAGTTGTTTTACGAATGTGTTTTATGTTTTTGACATTAAGGCGGCTATTACAATATCAAAGAAATATGATAAAATTTCTTTGATCAAAGAAATATGACAGTGTAATAAGTCAACTTTTATAATATTTACCTTCATAATATTTCTATGATCATAGATAATGACAGTTTCTTATATTTTATCAAAGATTTTTTGACGTAAAAAACAAAATGGCGACTACCAAGTTATCACTGACAGTTACAGTTACATAATTATTAATATATGAATATCAACAAAATCTATACCTTTTCAACTTCAAATTGAGACTAATCAATTTCAAATTGGGAATAATCATTTTCAAATTGAGACTAAACAATTTCATATTGGGAATAATCAATTTCAAATTGAGACTAAACATTTTCAAATTGGGAACAATCAACTTCACTTTGAAATTGATTATTCCCAATTTGAAATTGTTTAGTCTCAATTTGAAATTGATTATTGCCAATATGAAATTGTTTAGTCTCAATTTGAAATTGATTATTCCCAATTTGAAATTGATTAGTCTCAATTTGAAGTTGGAAAGGTATAGTATTATATGATAATCTTCTTATTGATTATAAAAATCACAATACACGGTTGTAAATTCAAACCTCGATCGCGTCAATTGACGAACATCCACGCACTGATATTCAAAAGGCACCAAAAAAGAAGAAAATATCCCTAGATAATATTGAGAAAATATTATCAAATATTTTATGTAGTGTAACAGATCAAAATCTCATATTTTATCAAAGAAATATTATCAAATCTTTGTCAAAGATCTTTGACATATTTATTTTATAGTGTAATAGCCGCCTAAGACATTAGATCACAGACATTAGATTATATTTAACTAATAGTACGTCTGGTTCGTGGCAAATAAAGCCAAAACGCTGCACTTTTTGATTGGGGTATGCCACTTTCTGTGGTCATACATAAGGTCAAAATAAAGATTTTCAGATAGGGAGCCACTTTAAAATCCGTGTAGAACACCATTATATCGGCTATTAAAGATGGCCCCCACGGTTTTTATTAAATTGGCTGTATCTCAGCTCCTAATAATCTGATTTAAATTTTCTTTTGTTTATTTTAAAGTTCGTATTAACAAAAATATTTTTTATCATTATTCATTTTTCTCTAAATCTTAAGGGTTCCCCACAATTTTCCGAAATCTGAAGATTTCACTTTTCTTACAAACTTAATTGTTATATAACTTTTTTATTGTGCCCAATATCATATTTTACTTCATATAAAAAAGAAAGACATTTTTTTGCGTTCCATTGATAACAAGATAATACTGTTTTAATTAACAACTTCTTTGGAAATAGCGTGTTAAACTAAGAAAAATAGATTATTTTTGGATCATTCCCTGTCAAGTTTACTTGTATTGGTTTCTCGGATTCAAGATTTTGATGGAAATGTCCATTTATACCTTCCCTGAACCAATTCTGACTATTTTTATCATCATGTCTGTCTGTCTGTCTGTGTGTGTATCTGTTTATCTGTAAACGCTGTAACTCAAAAATGACAGTACATATGTTAGAGGGGTAAAATTTTATATTTAGGATTAATTTGTTTTAAGAAAGAAAACCTGTTGTTTCTAAAACCAGAAACGGATGTTTGCTCTTGTAATTTTTAAAATTATTCGAATTATTTCTGAAACGGTACGTGTTGGAAGAAAATGTTTAAAGAAAAATTTGTTTAGAATATTATTATTATTTATAATTTATGTTATGTTCAATTTCTCCCAAAAAAAGTTTTTGAGGTTATAATCGTTTTTTTTCAATTATATTTGAAATGGTTTAAGCAGAAATAAATCATTGAAATAAAAGTTGTAGAGTACGTTATTTTCTATAGTTTATGTTCCATTAATTTTTACTTCCATGTTCCGAAGGAAATGGAAGTATTGTAATACCATCGAAAAATCGTGTCCGAGAAAATGACAAATTCTGATTGTACTAACTTCAAAACATAAAAAAAAGTTAATTTCCGCATGGCGGCTGTGCGTGTGTCTGTGTGTCTGTGTGTCTGTGCGGATGTAGAATTTTCTTTCGTTCACGATAACTACTGTAAAAATGCACCGATCTGAAATATTTTTGGGGAAAATGTTTGTCTCAGTGAGTACTCCAGACCTATTGATTTTGGTGCTAATCGAAATTTTGTATCTTTTTTCGTCTAAAAAGTGAATATTGCGAGTATTATCTCACTAATTTTGATAAGATTTGGTACATTTGCAGTTCAATTGAATCTAAGGGACATTTATTATTTGTACTTGCCTTAAACAGCCATTAAAGGGGTGAAAAACACACTTAAAATTTGAATTTTAAATACTAATATGTCATTAATTCATGTTGCCTTGGAAACAAATACAACTCAATTCAAATTGTCAAATTAGTTTTTCTACGAATGTGTATTATGTTTTTGACATTATATATTTATATACAAATGGCAATAACTGCTGTAACCGTCGTAAGTATATATATTTTTTATGTATTACGAAATTTATATTCATAGTAGTAGATTATATTAATAAAATATTTTTGCAAAAAAATTATATTTAAAAATTATTTAAAAAGACAGAAAGAACATGGAAGTCATGTATGGTTCTCCATACCGATATTTTTGTATCTCTTACCAATTAAAAAAAATCTTTTTAATTATATTTTTAATTTTTTTCCATTTTATTTGAAGAAGTTCATGACAGAATGAAATGTTTATAACAAAAAATGTAGAGAACGTTATTATCTATAGTTTATGTTCTATTAATTTTTCTGTATCAGTCATCAGTAAGCCAAAATTATTTGTTTTATATTAGTAGATACACGTACATTTTTTTATTGTATAAGAAAGTTCAGTGACATCCATGACAGATTTTTCAATTTTTTAACTATGCCATAAGAGAAAATTGAATGACATGGAATGATCCAAAAATAGTCTATTTTTCTTAGTTTAACACGCTTTTTCCAAAGAAGTTGTTAATTAAAACAGTATTATCTTGTTATCAATGGAACGCAGAAAAAATGTCTTTCTTTTTTATATGAGGTAAAAAAATAATATTGGGCACAATAAAAAAGTTATATAAAAATTAAGTTCGTAAGAAAAGTAAAATTTTCAGATTTTCGAAAATTGTGGGAACCCTTAAGATTTAGAGAATAATGAATAATGACAAAAAATAATCTTCTCAATAAGAACCTTAAAACAAACAAAAGAAAATTGAAATCAGATAACTAGGAGCTGAGATACAGCCAATTTAATAAAAACTGTGGGGGCCATCTTTAACAGCCGATATAATGGTGTTCTACACGGATTTTAAAGTGGCTCCCTATCTGAAAATTATTCTTTTGACCTTATCTATGAGCACAGAAAGTGTCATACCCCAATCAAAAACTGCAGGTTTTTTTTAATAACCTTGGCTGTAACCGTCGTAAGTATACATATGTATATGTTTTTATGTATTACGAAATTTATATTCATAGTAGTAGGTTATATAATTAAAATATTTCAAAAAATATTATATTTAAAAATTATTTAAAAAGATAGAAAGAACATGGAAGTCATGTATGGTTCTCCATACCGATATTTTAACATTTTGTGCAGCAAAAGTATGATTGTAATTATAACATTAATTGTTCTTAAAAAATAAGTAATTTTTTTATAATGTTGATCGAGAAAAATATTTCAAGAAAAAAATTCATAAACATGTGTCCGGAAATTCTTCGCGAGAGAACTACAGACTCTCAAATATTTTGTCTAAAATAAGTTTTTATTTAATATTTTGAGAACCCATTGTGAAACATTTATGAAATTTTATAATCGGTTTAGTATTAAACACGTATTAATACTAAACCGATTATAAAAATAAGATCGAGTAAAAATTTTGAAATCGGAGTACATTTTTTCTTTAGAAAATGATCGCAAAGCTTTTCGTATTTTCGATAATAAAACAACTCATAACAAAGATACAACGCATTTTATTCATTATTGAATAAAAATCACAACTGCTATGGAAAACTAAAATATTTTTGTAAAACTACAACAATCACTCGAGTGCAATATTAAAAAGTCAAGTAAGCTTTGGAAAAAAGAATACTTGATGTTTAAAATTTTTATATTTATTGAAATTCGTTGCTTATTTTGTTAATGTATAACAGCAATGCTGGTTTTAGGGAGGGAGGCTGGGCGACTGCTCTGGGTTCCAGTTCAGAACGGGCGGCGGACGGCCACATGGAAAAAACTGATTTTTTAAGAAAAAAATTAAGAACAAAAAAAAATAGATATAACTCAATGGGCCCACTGGTCGGACTGGGCCCATATATCCCTAGTCTAAATAATCATTGGTTGATACTGGAAATCGATAACACGTATAATATTAAACCTGGTGTCAAATTTAAGTACTGTATCACAATGATTTCTCAAAATATTAAATAAAAACTAATTTGAGACAAAATCTTTGAGTCTGTAGCTCCCTCATGAAGAGTTTCCGGACACAAGTTTATATGAATTTTTTTCTTAATAAACTGTTCAAGTTTGTTCTACCTGATATGACTCTCCCTGTATATCAAAGTTTTTTTAAAATTTCCAATTGTTATGGTGTAAAAATAAGACTTGTTATGAATTTTTTAATATTACTGTTTTCTTCAAAAACTATCTGAACTTATCTCATAGTATTAAGATAATTCAGTATTGTTTATGATACATGCACTATAATAGTAATGTATTGGTGCTTTTATTTCGAGTATAGTAGGCATTCTTTTATCTGTAAAAATGTATACAATCTTCTCTGTTGTGAATAGGTCTAGATGCTGTTTGTGATTTATCACATTTATAATTTGACACTAGAAATGTAATTAGATTCGATCAAGAAGAACGTATGATATGAAAATAATTAAAAACAATCGATCAATATATAATAATGTTTGTAAAAAATAATATATATTTTTTTATAATATACGTACCTAATGTAGGACTCTACGCCTCTACTTTTTATGAAATACCATATAAAATATTAATTTATGATAACAATCTATGTAAAAAAAACATTTTAATTATTATTATAATTTTTTTTTTAATTCGGGTTCCGGCCAGAATTCCGGCCGGATTTTTTTGCATATGTCGGCGATTTAGGTTCCGGCCGGAATTGAAAATTCGGAATCCTTATGACATACACCCGTGTATGTCTTGACTTGAATTATTTTTTTTACTTGATAACTAGGCAAGACCTCTTGATGAAAAAGTTTATTATGTAAGATCTCAAAGAAAATTTTGTATTATATAGATTATTAATTAGTTATATAAATGAGATTGATCTTGAATCGTACAAATAAATATGTTACATTATTGTTACATGTTAATTAGCGTCATCAATTTTTCAATTATCAATCAACAAATGCGTTTAATACACATGTGTATAATACAGATATATTTAATACCTGATCTAATTAAACTTTCAACAACCCACCATATTTATTTGATTGCAGCAAATCCTCGTCGACAATTAGAATGAGCGCATCGCACCCGCAACTGAGCTACGCGAATGGTGGTTCCGGTACGTCGTCATCGAGAGCTATCGGCTCGTTGATCACGGCGACCGTCGGAGCCAGGTGCGCGGGGAGTCCGGGTGGTGGAAGCGTTACCACGGTAGACAAAGCAACGCAAACGCCGGATAACATCGCCAGAGAGACGAGGAACTGTAGACTCAGATCGCTCAAATTACAATTGAATCATGTGACGCCGTCGACACTCAATTTGAGGTTAGTTTGGATTTTGTTGTATGAGTGGATACTGGATTTTTTTAAGAGAAAGGGTAGTTTCGAAAATATAGATTGTATATGTCATAAAAAATAATAATGAGTTTTTTAATATTTTAAATTTATAATTCAAACTAAATCAATAAAAAAATATATTAACGTTTTTAATGCAATAAGATAGTTTGTATTACAATAAGATGTAGGTAATATGGGCTTCAGAAGTCGTCTTTCACCCTAAAGGTCAGAATCGCTTGCAACAGATTAAAAAATATTAAGACAAAAATCATCGGTTATCTTTTTCTAAAACGGAGATTATATAGTTCAATATTTTTAAATAAAAACACAAATATACGTCTATTTCATTAATGAATTTTATATCAAGTTTAACATATGTATGTAATTAAATACTAATATTCGGAATATCAAATATTTATTACCACAAAATTTACCTATACAATTTTCAATAGAAGACATAATAATTTAATCGCATAAATATAGTACATTAGGGTGGTTTTTAGATGGGGTTGGAACGAATTTTGACTGGGCCGCTCTTCAAATCAGCTCCAAATAATTCAAAAAAAAATGTGGAAAAAGTTTCAGCACTCTATCTTAAAAAATGGCCATTACCAGAGGGGGGTGATTTTCCCATTAAATTTTTTTTTCGATTTTTCAAAGACCTGCGTACTAAAGCGTCTTAAACTCTTTCTAAAAATCTAGAATACTCTAGAATACATCTAGACGGATAAATTAAACTTTTAATTCAACATTGTCGGCTTGGGTCATTCCATCAAGAAAATGTTTTAAAAATTTTTTTTGTATAATATCTGGATAATTTTGTCAGAAAAACATTTGGCAATGAAAACAACATTGATCTTGAAATTAAAAAAATTGATTCTAAAATCAAACAATATATATTAATTTCTAACTGGCGCGACCCATTTTTTTCCATTTTAATTTTAGAATCATTTTTTTTTTATTTCAAGATCAATATTTTCATTGTCAAACGTTTTCTCACAAAGTTATTCAGAAATTATACAAATTTTTATTTTTTTATTTTTTCTTGATGGAATGACCCATACAGCTGTCAACGTTGAATGACAAATTTAATTTATCCATCTAGATATGGAATATGAGTACCAGGAATGTTTTCATGAGTATTCTAGATTTTAGAAAGAGTTTAAGACGGGGTGAAACTTTTTCCACATTTTTTATAATTATTTGGAGCTGATTTGGGAGGCGGCCCGGTCAAAATTCGTCCCAACCCCATTTATGAATCACCCTTATATACATATGAGTACTATTTATAAACGAAGAGTACTTCTTTATCTAGCAAATGAGTTTCAAAATATTTGTCTTTGTTAGGTACATGGATAATTGATTTAAATATTATAATAATCAAATGAGAGGACCCTACTAAGTTTTTGATAAGCGAATTTGAATGACAACTGGTCGACCATTTCTGCATGCGACACTACATAAAGTGTGAAATTTAAATATTATACACATACATTGACATACCTATATAGACACGTACACAGTCAATCTCGCACTAATTATTTCTCGAAAGCGATTTCAACAATTTATTATATTATTCAAGATGAAACATTGTTTCCCGTACAGGAGACTTGCATGTTTGAATCATAATAGAGCGATATGCTTCTTTGTTAGATCTTCAGGAAGTTAAGCTTCAAGCAAGTTTTAGGTACAATAGTTTATTGTTTGACTATTATATTTTGTTATAAATGTTTTATAACACGGATATAAAAGCAATAAACCTATATTTTGGATACAATGAGCTAATATAAATAGAATAATATGAAAACGATTAAAATGGAACAAAATAGTTTTAATTATTAAGTTTTGTATAGCATATTATTTGCATATTATTTTTTGCCAAATGAATCACAAATTTATTAAAATTATCAATCATGTTTATTATGGGGTTTGCCAAGTTTTACAGAGCTCCTGATAATATAATAATTAAGAAACACTGATTTAGTTGATATTTGGTTTAATATCATTTATCTTTGTATCGGGAAAAGGAATACTTATATTACATTAAATTAACATAAACGACAAATAAATGTACGGTACGGGACACTAGTACGCGAGGCTCGATTCGCAATTGACAATTTTTTATATCATTATGTTTTAGGGAAAAATCAAATAAATACATACATAAAATATCTTGCTAATTTAAGCTTGGTTAGATTCAGCTGTAGGTACCTACTGTAATTATTTTTTTAAGAAAATAATTTGGAGACAAATATGTATATCGAAATAGATATATTTACTCAAAATATCGAAAATATTATTGTTTTATTATTGGGACACTAAAGTCATCTAATAAATATTTTTTTATCACATTTACGAACCTAATACATATTAATATCTAACTGTGTGAAGAAGAAGAAAAAAACTTATTTCTTTATGTGCTTCATTTTCTCACGAATAACATCTGTTGAATTACGTAACATGAAATACATTTTTCCTATAAATCATTATTTTTTGTACATGTTAAGATACAAGCATTAAAAATTTATAACATTCCTACACGTAAAGAAATACATTTTTGATAAATTATATTACAAATTTAGATGGCTTAACTGTCACAAAGTTTTAAAATACCGTTATTTTAATTTTAAGAATACACAAATAAATCATTATTATTAATGTAGTCAACCTTTAACTAATCGCATTGGTGAACATACATACCTATATACATATACAAGATTGTTGAAAAAGCTATCATATTTATTTAAAACAACCCATTATTTATTGCAAACAAAAAGTAGTAATTATTTTGATAACCACCATATCACTTATATTATTATATTGTTTACCGATAGCCCACATGAGTATTATTGTTGCTAACACTCGTAAGAGAACTTAAATACTATGTACATATTTATAAAATTGTCTGTCTTCATATTATGGTGTTTACGTTAAATGTAAATTTCAGTAAGAACTTTTAAAAATATATCTAGGTATTTATTGTTATTTTATGACTAATCTTTCTCATAATTGGGCTCTGTATTAATTAAAATTTTTCAAAATCCTCTTTTACAAAGTCTCCATTCATTTCAGGTTTTTAGGCGGTCGAACAAAGCGTCGTTCTGCGGCCGCCACCGCAGTTGCGACGGAACAGAAAGCGTCCAAAGTTCTGGGTCTTGTGTTTTTCACGTTCGTTCTATGTTGGTCACCGTTCTTCGTGTTGAACATCTGGTTCGCGGCGTGCCCCAAGTGCCACGTCCCACCGCACGTGGTGGACACGTGTCTGTGGCTCGGCTACGTCTCGTCTACGATTAATCCCATTATATACACGATATTCAACAGGACGTTCAGGGCGGCGTTTATTAGACTTCTCAGATGTAGATGCCATAGGTGAGTGATTCTACTATATAATAAACGTATTTATATGGATTATAGATTTAGACAAGTCTCGTTTTGTATTGAATTTATAACTGACTGTCTCGACCATAAGCAAATTGCCATTTTTAATATAAAATAAGTTTATTTTGTCAACAAACAAAAGTCTGGGCTCTGATAATTCACAATACCAACATCGAATTTTTAAGTTTAATATTGCATTCTCGTCATATCTAAAGAAAAAAAACAGTTAATCGTTTTTTAAGACTCCAATTTCAAAATTCCAAAGCTAAAATTTTTTTTATCCAATATCTGTTTGTCTGTCCCTTAAATTCTCGTCACATATATAACTCATGAGCTACTGAACGGATTTTAATGAAACTTGGTTTATTAGTTGGGCCATATAAAATATCTCATGAACAACTCATGTATATATTGTATTTAGAATCTTTTTAAAGAGTGTTAAATTTCCTACAAAAAGGTCATTACAACTTTTGTAATTTTTTCGAAAATTATCTCTTTTTGCGGAATTTGGACGGGAAAACACTTGGCAGACACGGCAGACTGTTTTAAAATGAATTTCTTATAATATGTTTTAAATAATAACTGTAATTTTATCGTTTCTTCATCTTTATATAAACATTTTAAAATATTATGATTTTCACAAACTATTCTAAAAATGTTTACATTACAACTGGATGTTTATGACGGTTAATTGTTCTTGTAAAACTATTTATATCTGCGCGAGAGTGCTGTACAATATATATAATTACAATTATATACAAATACTGAAAAAATGTGGAATTTTAATATATACAAAAGACACATTTCAAAGTATCAATACTCTTATAAATAAATAAATAAACATTTTATTATTTTCACGACAAAGTATATTATATAGAGTAGGTCAATATAAATGAAACGCATTAAAAAAATATATAACCCCTATTGATAAAATTAGTATGGAATCCGTATATTTTTTATTAATAAAGTTTCTTAGTTTTTGTTTTAATAGTTAACTTCAGTTACATCTAACTTTGATCAAATGAGCCTGGATGCAGTATAGTTATTTAGGGTACCTATCCCTATATCTCAAAATGCACCCGTTCTTGATAAAGTATATAACAAAATATTTATATATAATAATAAGAAATGTATACCGGGTGGTCTATTTAAATTGAGACAAGTAAATATTTAAAAAACCAAGAATTTTTAGAGAAAATTTTTGGTACAAAAGTTGCAGGGTTAGGAGGGGGAAAACTAATGAATGTAAAAAAATTGAACTTGAGTATATTTTTTAAGGTCATTTTGAGGTCAACTTCATTTTTTTAAATGGAAATATATATATTTTTAACATATTCGTATTCTACAACAAAAAGGAAATAACTTTTGTCTAAAAAGTTTTTTTTAAATCCCAATTTTAATTAAAAAAATAATATTTTTTTTGTTAAAAATATCTGAAATTAATAGTCCGGACGTTAAGAACTTTTCATCTGCACTTTTTGATAGAAGCATGAAAATTGGTATAGTTGTACATTAAACCTTCCTCTACAAAACTAGAAATGGCGACATTTCAAAAACTTGTGTGGTCCCACTTTTAGGGGCAAAAATATCTCCGCGGATTTAGTTTTTCTGATTTATCTCGCAAATGGTTATCCGGACGACACAAATAAAAGACACCCAAAATAATGTTTATTAGATTCTAAACAAAAGTTGTTATTATAAAATTTACGATAAGAGTCACCGTTGCCGTATAAATGGGGGTTAAAATTATGAGAAAATTTGCGCGCGCGGTGAAACTTGCGTTCATGCTCAAATATCTCGTAAACGGGTTTTCTCACGAGAAAAATTAATAGGACAAATATTAAAGAGCAGACAATTCTCTATCAGATGTATGAATCTGTCATCCTGTAAAATTATGTTTTAATTAATTTTGGTCACTACAAGTAGAATGACATATATGACAATTTAAGAAAAGTAACGGTTCTCGTCCAATTTTGTTTTCGTTATGTAAAATTAAGCACTTGTATAGTTAAGTTATGGTTCTTTTATAATAATTTATGAATATATAGAGAAAGAAAGAGAAAAAAATTGTGTTAAATTGACCTGCATTTATCAATAAATCAAAAAATAACTATACGAACAAAAAAAATTTTTTTTTATTATAAAGTACACCCTGTATAATATATTATATGTACTTATGTTATAAATATGACAAAACATTAAAATTATAAATATTTATAGGCTATAGACATGTTTTTTATTCTCTTTAGCTGGAAAAACGTCTATTAACACTAGTGCAGAATCTCTTGATAGCTCCTATTTGTTATACAAACCTTCAAACGCCCAAAACTTTAGGATGAATATATTCGTCATAAAGTTTAGAATAATAAATAATTAATTATTTTTTTCTTAACATTGTACATTTTGAGTAATTTGAAGTTGAAATTGATGACTCTTAGACGATAACAGTAAGAATTGTGTCGGATATATTCTTTTTTGTTTCAAATCTCGTGAACGGTCAATTGGATGTAAAAAATGTACTGAAACTGAATTGTCGGCAATGAAATTTTGAATAATATTTCGTTATGTTTCACATGTCAAATATTAAAGTTTCCGAGTAAATAAAGGTAAAAGTTACAAATTAATTGATATATTACATGAACGGTGTAAAGCAGGGCATATTTGTCACACAATATTTTATGACTAGTTTTTTACAATTCAAACATACATACATACATTTTACTTTTACAAAAAATATGATAGTTTTATTGTTAAACATGATTTCTCAGCATTGTTATTTAGTATGATATTTTTAGTATGTATGGTAATTTTAATTTTTTTTCCGGCCGATCTTTAGGAATTCAACCCTGCGATTCATGATGGAAATATAAAATTTTATACAGTTGTACATCAAACCTACCTCTTCAAACCTAGATATAACTACCCTCAAATCTTGTGCGGTCCCCCATTCAGAGGTTAACATAATATCTCCACAAGTTTTTTTATTTAAATTTTGTAAATAATATTATAAATAAAATATAAAAAGCGTATTAACAATTCAAATATTACATTTTAACAGAGAGATGAGTAAAATGCACATATTAATATGTAAATGTATGTATATATTTATCGTTTCATTTTCAAAAATTAAAATTAAAAAATTTAAATAAAGAAAACTTGTGGAGATACTATGTTAACCTCTGAATGTGGGACCGCACTAGATTTGAGGGTAGTCATATCTAGGTTTGTAGAGGTGGGTTTGATGTACAACTGTATAAAATTTTATATTTCCATCATGAATCGCAGGGTTGAATTCCTAAAGATCGGCCGGAAAAAAAAATTAAAATTACCATACATACTAAAAATATCATACTAAATAACAATGCTGAGAAATCATGTTTAACAATAAAACTATCATATTTTTTGTAAAAGTAAAATGTATGTATGGTAGATATAAGTCCACTCTATTATATTTTCTATAATTTTTTGAATTGTAAAAAACTGGTCATAAAATATTGTGTGACAAATATGCCCTGCTTTACACCGTTCATGTAATATATCAATTAATTTGTAACTTTTACCTTTATTTACTCGGAAACTTTAATATTTGACATGTGAAACATAACGAAATATTATTCAAAATTTCATTGCCGACAATTCAGTTTCAGTACATTTTTTACATCCAATTGACCGTTCACGAGATTTGAAACAAAAAAGAATATATCCGACACAATTCTTACTGTTATCGTCTAAGAGTCATCAATTTCAACTTCAAATTACTCAAAATGTACAATGTTAAGAAAAAAATAGTTAATTATTTATTATTCTAAACTTTATGACGAATATATTCATCCTAAAGTTTTGGGCGTTTGAAGGTTTGTATAACAAATAGGAGCTATCAAGAGATTCTGCACTAGTGTTAATAGACGTTTTTCCAGCTAAAGAGAATAAAAAACATGTCTATAGCCTATAAATATTTATAATTTTAATGTTTTGTCATATTTATAACATAAGTACATATAATATATTATACAGGGTGTACTTTATAATAAAAAAAAAATTTTTTTTGTTCGTATAGTTATTTTTTGATTTATTGATAAATGCAGGTCAATTTATCACAATTTTTTTCTCTTTCTTTCTCTATATATTCATAAATTATTATAAAAGAACCATAACTTAACTATACAAGTGCTTAATTTTACATAACGAAAACAAAATTGGACGAGAACCGTTACTTTTCTTAAATTGTCATATATGTCATTCTACTTGTAGTGACCAAAATTAATTAAAAAATAATTTTACAGGATGACAGATTCATACATCTGATAGAGAATTGTCTGCTCTTTAATATTTGTCCTATTAATTTTTCTTGTGAGAAAACCCGTTTACGAGATATTTGAGCATGAACGCAAGTTTCACCGCGCGCGCAAATTTTCTCATAATTTTAACCCCCATTTATACGGCAACGGTGACTCTTATCGTAAATTTTATAATAACAACTTTTGTTTAGAATCTAATAAACATTATTTTGGGTGTCTTTTATTTGTGTCGTCCGGATAACCATTTGCGAGATAAATCAGAAAAACTAAATCCGCGGAGATATTTTTGCCCCTAAAAGGGGGACCACACGGGTTTTTGAAATGTCGCCATTTCTAGTTTTGTAGTGGAAGGTTTAATGTACAACTATACCAATTTTCAAGCTTCTATCAAAAAGTGCAGAGATTAGTCGAAATATCGCTCTTAACGTCCGGACTATAATCTTCTAGAAAAAATGAAACTAAAAATAATGGAAATTTAAAATGTTTTATTAATGTAAATAATAAATATTCGAAGTGATAACCATCAACTTCAATACATTTTTCAACATGATAATAATTAGATATTTCAAAATAATTCGAAAGCCTAGCCAAACTGGAAAACTGAAAGCCTTTCCAAATAAATTGTTGTTATGGAAACTTGAATGGTGTAAAATATCGAAACTTTTTGGATCAAGCGCTATATGAACTACATAAGCTAACTGATGAAGAAAAAAGAAGAATGTGGTTTCAACAGGAAGGTTTTCGAAAAAACTTTTTAGACAAAAGTTATTTCCTTTTTATTGTAGAATAAGAATATGTAAAAATATATATATATTTCCATTTAAAAAAATGAAGTTGACTTCAAAATGACCTTAAAACATACACTCAAGTTCAATTTTTTTACATTCATTAGTTTTCCCCCTCCTAACCCTGCAACTTTTGTACCAAACATTTTCTCTGAAATTCTTTAGTTTTCGAAATATTTACTTGTCTCAATTTAAATAGACCACCCGGTATATGAAAACAGAACCTATACATACATGAAAAAATACAACAGATAATGGAAAACCCCTTATTCTTGTTACTTGAAATTATTTTCTAGATAATCTTTAATATTGTAGAAACAGTGAACCAACAAGAATTCTTTTAAACGTATGTATTTATTATACTGAATGTATTTTTTTGCAAATTTCTTATATCTGCTGTAGATATGTTGCTATATATTTTCACTATTGAATCAAAAGGTGCTTTATACCAAGTTGTTAACGATGTTTGATGTATTTTGTAGGAGTCTTTTTTTCTTGTATTGTAATTATGTGTAAAGTAATTTTCCGCGAAAAGATCAGAGTTGCCTATAAAGAACACTGCGCATTCGTATATGCAGGGGTTATTTTAAGAAAAATTTTCTTTTACAACTGCAAATACTTTTTTTGCCTTTTTGCTCTACACTTATTGTTAGTATATTTCTCTCTTACAAATTATAGTGACTTTATTTTGCTCTACACTTACACTTTTTTATATTTTTCTTTCTACTTGCAATTTTTCAACTACACAAATTAGCTTTTACAACTGCAGTTTTCATTTTTGGAACTGCAGAAACAAACTACAACTACGCACTAAAATAACCCCTGCGTATATTTATAAACTAGGTAGGGTTAATACTTTAAGTTTTTTTGAAGATAGGCCTACAGGAATCTCTAGGACTATTACCGTTTATAATTCGCAAGGATTTTTTGTATTTTAAATAGGTTATTAGGTAGTTTGTATTGCCCTATATAATTATTCCGTAGCGTATGTTAGAGACTATAAACGAGTGATAAATATTGTTTAGTAATACCTACTTCTATCGGTGCTTTAATTTTCGTGCTGCGTAATAAGAAACAGAATTTAGATATTTTATTAGTTACGTTTTCCAAGTTAAGTTTTGGTATACATATATTCCTAATAGTTTGACAGAAGGTTCTAGTGGGATTTCGTTGTTTGTATTAAGTGCTACTTTGTTAATTAAGTCATTAAATTCTCCAAATCTTATATTTTTTGTTTTTTCAATGTTTATTTTTAGTGCGTTTCTAATGCAGATTCAATTTGATGACAAATAATGAAAATTTGATGTATTGGTTAAGATACAATACTATTAAATTGAAGCGACGAATATAATAACATATATACATTACAGAAATTAATTTTTATCTCCAAATTATCTTTATTCCCACCGTGAACTTTTTTTACGATTCACTGAAAATCTAAGCAAATAGGATTTGAATTTATACATGTGCAATTGTATTTGAACTCCCGTAGGATGACGGTGAAACGAGATACTTAATATAATTAACTGGAATTTTGCCAGTGCACCAAATTCTTTACTGACTGTTGAACGAACGTAATGTAAACTTATTTAATTTAATTGAATGGACGAGTTTAAAATGAATGTAAATTTTCAGATCTACATTTTAGTTTATGTTACATGTTTTTAAAAACTCCTGTGTATTCCACTATATTTCTATTTATTGATGATGGCAGAAACAAAAATTGCACGTTGTTGCTTATTTCCATTTGAAGCGAGACACATAAAAAAATGAACAAAGCGAAACATTATACTAGTATGTAGCTGAAACTTGAAACTAGTGTTCATAAATACTACAAGCTCCGGGGGTACAGCGGTACAGTTTGTTCTTGCAACAATACAATACCATGACAATCCATAATAATTATTTAAGTGTCTATATGTGTATGTCTGTCTGTTAGTCTGTTTGTTATCTTTTCATGGCTAAACTGCTGAACCGATCTTGATGAAAGTTGGCAGGGAGATAGCTTGCATTTTGAGGAAGTAAAAATTTATTAGATAAAAAATGGGTGTGTGAGATTTGTATGCGCGAAGGATTTACTTTTTTAGCGTATATACTTAGGATACAAATGCGAAACTAAAAACCTGTTTTATCATAACAGAGATTTGTATTATCTATCTGTATTATTTACCTAACCTAAATTCCACGCGAACGAAGTCACTAATAACAGCTAGTCAGAAATAAAAACTTAAATTATTTCTCGTAAATGTTCCTTGGATGTGGACAGTATAGAATAAAAGAGTAATATTCGTTAATAGAAAGTATTTTTGCTCCTTCAGTGGCATTACACTTTAAATGCATGGAGGAAAATTTCTAAAGAAAATGTTTTCTTATTATTAAATAATCGAATCGTTGGTACATATTTGTATTATAAAATTATTTTCATATACTTACTAAACCTTTTTTCAAATTAATGTTCTCAATATAATGGATGTTATTTGTTCAGAAACAGCCTTGATTCATGGCCTTCTTTAAATTCTGCGTTATAAATTAGGTCATTTTCTACGTTAATAATATACATAATCAATTAGTAATTTGATCTCAAGTAATCTATTAAGATAGTTGTTAGTGTGTTAATAAATGACGATATTAAGTATATAGTAAGTAAAGTATCAAGCATTCATTACCCAAATAACACTAACAAAAAATAACTTATTGAATTAAACATTTTTATAATGACCGAATTAAATATTTTAGTGAAACTCGATGTTCCATAGGATATGATATAGCCAGTGCCGGATTAAGTCACCGCGGGGCCTGTTGCAATTTTATAAAGAGGCCCTTGGCAGTGGCTTCGCTAGGGGCGAAACTCGGATTTTAAAATTTAAATAGACATAGAGCATAGACCGCGCATCTAACTCGAAAACAGAGCCGTGTCAAAAGAAAGAGATAGTAAATGGTTTATCCTTATTTAAACAAAAGTAACTATTTCTTTCATATTAGAAAAAGAGATAAATATATCCCAAACGCTACCGTATCTCTCTCACTGTTTTGAAGAAATGTTTCACCATTTTTTTCGGGATACATCTATCTCTTTTTCTAATAAGAATGAAATAAATTAATGAATTAAATAAGGACAAGTAACAACCATTGGACGGTAAGTGGTAAGTCCAATAAGAGATATTTTTCCGCAAAGTCGCGGGGCCCCCAGAGACGCGAGGCCCGTAGCATTTGCTACTCCTGCTACGTGGTTAATCCGGCACTGGGTATATCAAATAATTGCACACCCCAAGCAGGTTCTGCTTAGAAGTGTGTATTACTCTCCTCCTATTATTTTTTTCGTATGAAATTTGATTAAATGAGCATTATATATTAAATTTCATCAGTAACCCCCTTAAAAGTTTACATTTTCTAAATGAGAACATTACAGTCTCCATATTTACTTAATTTAATGTCGATTGGTTTTAATTTTCTGTCCTTTTAGACCCATTTTTACACCACGGCAACAAGCTACAAGTCACAAAACATAATAAATTAACAGCAAACCTTTTAAATTCACTTCATCTATTTGCAGAATAGAACTCTATTCAAACTCAGCCAAATCGGATAGCTAGAAATAAGGAAATTTGCAGTTTATTTAAATATTTTTATGTATTTTAACGGCAAATTTTTTGTCAAATATTATATAGTGGTTCGAAAAAATTCGAAAAATATCCGCCAATAACACTACCGTCGCGTGACATACATTTATATATCTGTCATTAGCTACAAAAATGTACATAGGTTACCTATGTCATTTATTTATTGTTTTGAAATGAACTTATAAAACCACTATTATTGCAATTAATATCAATTTTTACAAGAAATGAGAGTAAAGATAAGAAAATTACCATTTTTTAAAACATTCTTCAAAAAATGATAGTTTCAAAAGTCTAAGGGAAGTGCATTTTATGGCCAAGCTATGCTATTTGGTTAATATTTATCTCCCAAAAATTAGTTTGAGATAATTAACATTTAATAATGTTTTACTTAAATACTCTGACATTAGCGTTCATAAAATGTTAATTAGTTAAATATTTACTAATTTTTATTTTATGGACGCTAATGTACTTATTATCTTTATTATTCGGAGTACTTAAGTAAAACAGAAATAGTAAAAGTATACAATCAAATAGAATGGTAGTGTTTTTTTAATTCCAATAAATCACCGAACGTTACTATTTTATTAATTTGTAATTCGTTTAAAAGTAGTTGAATAATATAAGAAAATGTAAAAATTGTAACACTTGACCCAGCTTCTTCTATTTTATATTTTTACTTGTATCACGTAGAACATTTCAATTCGAATTGGGATTTGCAATATTATATATCCAAAAATTTTAACATCTGTGTTTACAAAGCTAACCGACGTCAACAAATATTGTCGTTCTATCGGGAATTTTTTATGTATGTACATACGTGTATACAAAAATCTGTTACGTTTTTTTTTTTTAGACTTCCGCCTACTTGAAATCAATACAGTTTGAAAAAAATACCTGTGTAACGTGAGTTGTAAACGTTTTCAATAGAAATTAATATTTATTTATAGATATTGTTTATATTTTATGAAATCACAATAGTACCTACACATTAATTTCTTTTATATGAAATAATTAAAATTATTTAATGGACCATAGTCCATAGTATTGATTTCGTTTTGTATTGCATATTAGGTATATAAATATTTTTTCTAATTGAGAAATATTGTTTATAAAATTTTTTAATCCTGCAACGGTGGTGCTAGGTCTCGCAGATAACGGATGTATTTTATAAATTACTAGCTGGGCCCGCGCGGCTTCGCTCGCGTGGACTACGGAATTATTGTTTAGGAATTAAAAAAAATATACATAGTTGAATTAAGTACAAACACGATTAGTTATTATTGTAATAAAAACCAAACAACACTTAAATTACCTACCTTACAAAAACGAATCAGAACAAAAAGTATTTAAATTTAAAAGTTAATTATTGAAAACAAAATAATAACAATTGACAATCAAAATAATACCTGCCTGTGATCATTCCTCTGCCCCGCGACTACACGGTATGCTCCCTCCTTACAGCACGCCGCGACATCGCACGAATAATATGTTCCCGTATGTATATATCAAGATATTTTCTAAACTATACGACCAAATTGGATGCTGTTAAAGGAAAATTAGATCTACATTAAGTACTTATGACGATGAAACAATTTATTTCGATAAGGATTAATGTTTTGCAGGTTATAAGTCCTCGTAAACAAAACCCAAATATTTTAAATTTTCTTTGTAACATAAAATCAGTCATTGTGGCTTAAATATAAAAGTTAGACATATGGTGCCGCTGACTTTATTATAGATCTTTTGATTCTACACAATTCTTTACTTCATTATTTTGTTCAATATTGAACGGTTTAGGCAGCGTATTGCAATACAGCGCGCCGACGGCAAATTTTTTTCCGATTTGATTTACTATTATCGTCACTGCTCAGTTGTTATGTTACCTAACGTAACAAAATATAGTTTATAACCTGGCCAGAAAACGTACCTATGAATTAAAAAAGAAACCACGTAAATCGGATAAGTGGTTCTGGAGTGATAAGAGTACAAAAAACGGACAGACAGACATACAGACAGAGAGACGTTCAGCTTATACCGGGTGTTTTTTAACCTGAAACATTCAAATATCTCGAAAAATAGGCACTCTACGGAAAAATGTCAATAACCAAAATTAAATTATTCCGCGAGGGAAATACATTAGTGCAAAAAAATAGTCTCTAATCCCCCTCTTTGTAGGTTGGGGAGGGGGTATCTTTGAATCTTAAATAGGAACCTCAATTTTTTATTGCAGATACGGATTCTACGGCTTAAAGTATGTACGATTTGACTGAAATATTTTATTCGATTCATCATAGATGGCGCTGTTATCGACGAAATTCAATTTATAATACAACAAAAAGAACCGGAAAAATTAGAAAAAAATCGATCGCACCGAGGATCGAACCAGGCCATTCACGGTTGTCGGTCCGTATCGCAAACCACCGACTATAGTACGTGATGTGCTAGTTTTCAACTGAATTAGTACATCAGTTATGCGAATTTACAGAGGAATTTCATAATTTTTTTTCTCGGTTCTTTATGAGTTTCCGGTCAACCGACTTGGTGTGTAGGTTTGTCTATGCCACTACTACAACCCTATAAACAAATTGGTGCATCTGATATCTGGTTCTCCCCTTGTTAGAAGAAATCGAAAAAATTGAATTTTATCGATTACAGCGCCATCTATGATGAATCGAACAAAATATTTCAGTCAAATCGTACGTAGGTACTTTTAATCGTAGAATCCATATCTGCAATAAAAAATTGAGGTTCCTATTTAAGATTCAAAGATACCCCCTCCCCAACCTACAAAGGAGGGGTAGGGGACTATTTTTTTGCACTAATGTATTTCCCCCGCGGAATGATTAAATTTTGATTATCGACATTTTTTTCCGTAGCTGCCTATTTTTCGAGATATTTGAAAGTCTCAGGTTAAAAAAAACATCCTGTATAATACACAGATTTAGAGACGTGTCTGCCTGTCTGTCTATCATAGTCTTCTAACTACTAAATAGTTTGACCTACAAAGTTGAGATTTGGCATAGATCCAATCACGGCAAATTTAAATATGTAAACGTTTTGTTGTTATTAAAATCTTCATAAGGTGGCGTGTTTGTGAAGTATTAACGGCATGCATATGTAAATTAATGCCAAAAAAAATCTTCATTGAACATATTATCAAAAATATCTAAAAAATATGTTGCCCTCTACTGATTGTGTGAAAAATCTAAAAAAAATTGTAAATATGTATTGTATATAAGTAGGTATGCTGATATAATAAAATTATCAGCATTCATCGAACTTACGTATTTTTTTAATAATTCAAAATTAGATTGTAGTAAGAATTTAAAATACATTGTGCTGTAACTTTTCGATAATATTTAAACTATGTTTAAACTGGAATGTAACTTTCTGTTTATGTCGATTCTTTGCTCAACGTTTAGACTCAATTGTGTAATTTGTGTTATCTTACACATATTATTACAAGAGTAACTCAAATTAATATAATCGAATAAATTGAGAAATTATATGGTACAGAAAACTAATACCCGAGGATCCATTCGCACTTGCCAATTTTTGTTTTGTTTCCATGCATAAATTTCGTTTATGTTTTCAGACAAAAGTAAAATTTTAACTAAAGAAAATATTGTTCTCTCGACACTCAAAGTTATTACTTCTTACATATGGAAGACAATAACACAGAAACAACAATAAAATATTGTTTTAAAGCGCAACTTTAAAATGCACATAAAATATTCATAGTGATACATATAAACTATCTTAACGTATATTTGAACTAAGTATAGTATATTTATGTAATTTGAGTAATTTTTTTTTTTAAACTTTTAAGTTTTTTTAAATACTCATTACTTTAATTTTTCGACAAATAAACCTACTTTTTAATTCGATATTCTAATAAATAATGTGTACAAAATAAGGTCTACTTTTTTCTGCTTTAAATGAGACATTGTTTTGCATTCTGCTCTCATTACATTACCTATGGAAGTAATACTTCATGTGTTGTTTTATGTTGGTGGAACTGTCTCTGCAATTTATCAGTTTGAACGTGATAATATTATAAAGGAACATCCTGTACACATTTGTTGAAGTATATGATTTAAAAATTGTGGTACATCTGATACATTTTTTATCTAGAAACATAAATTTCGCACTGAACGTAAAAATAATATATGTATATCATGTTTCATTCATATGTATCAACTTTATTCCTTAAGCCGCAAACTCAAAGTGAAATATTTTTTCGAAACAATTCTATGTCACAATTCTAAGTATATATATTTATTCAAATTTGATACAAAAAATTTCGAAAAATATATCATATCATAAGAAATATTTGTAGACATTTGTTTAGGTGGCAGTTCTATAATAGGTTGTAGACTATATATGGAAGGTCAGATAATCTTAATAAAAATGCGGCATTGATATTTACGAATTTGGTACCTATTCCTTGTAGACCTTCTAAGCCCTTAAAGTTACTTCTGAGCTTGACTGAAAAATTGATTTTATAAATATCTTGATTATGTTCGTTAGTCAGAAAAATTCCTTTTATGATTACAAATTATCATATCAATTTTCGATACCTTTTGAATTTCTTTTACAATTTTTTAGTCAGAGCAAAATTAAATATCTCGTGATTTTTTTATATAAAATATCGTTTGGTTGATATTCTTAAATTGAGAAACAATTATAATAAATCTGGCAACCCAAGCGTACCCAGCTCAGCTCCGAAAATGTTTTTGTTTATTAGGTATATTGAATAAAAAGTATACCTATATAAAAAATTTTAACACCCTTATTCACACAATTATTATTTTTTCACTGTCAAAGAATATTCGCTATTAATACAGTTTTAAATATATATTTTTAAATTTCGAGTTTATGATGACCATATTTTAAATTAAATGGGGTTATTTTTTATATTATATTATATTTTTATATTGATTACTTATGCTCTGTACCAAAGTTGTATAATTAAAAGTGTGGCACACGTCTTTTCAACCACCTGAGAGTTTTTCTTTATAATAACATTATAAAGTAAATTGGATGTACTCATCTACAAAAGATTTAATACATACCTACATATTATTTTCTGCAATATTGTATTCTCACGACATTGAGAAAAAAGCTAGAACAGTTGTATCTGAAACTTATAAACCACTGGAACCATTACATGAGTGTCGTAAAATATATTTCGTCAAAATCGATTTCGCTCATTGTTACGACCTTAACGTTTTTCATTGTCTCTCCTCCTCCTTCAGAACATTTTTACTTTTATGGAATAGAAATTGAGTACTTTTATGGCTGTACAAATATATTTACATTTTTTATACATAAATATAACCTTTTTTATAATATTGGTTACAATGAAGAATGTTATTTCTTACGTAAAATGTTAAAAAAATATTGTAGTAAATAGGTAAAATTATGTCTGGTATTACAACCTAGCTCACAAATATTTGCAAACTTCCAAACACTTGAAAACGGGATATCAAACTTATATGACAGTTCTTTTGAAGTTTTTGACAGATACCTAGTTGTATGTGCAATAAGTAAAAACCAAGGTATGTAATTTTTACTAACCTTGAGTAAAAACAATAAAACCCAACTTACTGCGCATGCAAAATATCTTTCAAAAACTCAAAGAGAGCTGTCATATAAGTTTGATACCCCGTTTGAAAGTGTTTGCAAGCTAGCAAATTGTATTAGCTAGGCTGTAATACCGGATATTATTTTAATTAATTTATATTTTTAAAACAAAAGAAAATAACTAATAGATAAGTAAGCTAATGAAATTTCAAATAATGTATTGTTTATTATCGACACCAGAAGTAGTATTAAAAATGTTATTAATGTGACTTTTAGTTTCCACTTTTCGAGCAAGTTGATTTCTCATAAAAAAATGAATATAACGTATAAATAACAATATTATATAAAACGCAACTAACAAGTGATTTTACTTACCAATGTAGGTATATTCATGTTAAACTTTTTATCAATATGCATTACTGAACTATATTTTTATTCTAAAAGTTTCCAATCATCAAAGGAGAAAGTTTTTTAATTTTACCCATAAAACAAAGTTATAACATTAAACATACATTAACACTACTTTTATAAGATTTTCTTATGAACTGTTATATTTTAAATTAATTATCATTATTTTTATATACATTTCATCAAGAAAATTCACGGGGTACGCGGTTAAATGTTCATTATTTTTTTGCAATAAACAGTTATTTACTAAATCAACACACAGCTGATCGAAACATTCTACAAGTTGAAGAAAATAATTATTTCCTCTCTAAAATTGAATCAGTGAATAATTACTGATTATAAGTGACTATGGTCTACTCAGCACTGCGAAATAGTGAAAAGTAGACCACTGCCAATCAGTGGATAATCATTGCTTATCAGTGAATAATCACTGAAAAAATCAATGGATCATTGTTAATATAGCCAAAATCACTGGTTGATCAGAGGAGACTGGTATATACCACTGATTTTCAGTGACTTATACATTCACTGAAGGAATCAGTGTAATTCTCATTTAAGAGAGTAGAGATGTATTTAAACAAACGACTAATACCTTATTTATTTATAAACTATAAAAACGTAATTAAAATATTATCAGTAAATATTTTTATAACTTTTTGTATTTTCTTTAAAATAAAAAATAAAAACTTTATAAAAATATATATATATATATGTATATATAACCAACTTCAAACATATAAATCCGAATTCACGTAATATTAATTTAAATTTACTTATCCACCCCTGTTAACCAGCAACACCGTGCTAATATAAGTAGTTTGATTGATTTTGTAACGATGTAGATATTTTTATTTACGGGTCAGTTTTTTGTGTAGATTTTCATTAAAGATTTTTTAATAGATCGTTAATCTAAATTGAATGTAAATTTGCCAAATTTAATTTCAGAGGCACGATATTTGAAAACCAATCTGATCGTGACCTAATATTTTTGTTTAAATGAATTGGATAGGGTTATTTAGATTAGGCAGTAATTACTTTTTTTAGAGTTCCGTAGAAAACTAGGAACCTTATAGTTTAGCTCCCCTTCCCATTAGGGCATACAAACCGGTTAACCGGTTTTTTGTTAAAATTTACCAAAACCGTAAAACCGGTTTTTTTCGAAAAAGCGAAAGTCAATTATATATATATTTTTTTGTTTCTTTAAGTGACAAATAATTTTATTTTTTTACTGTTATTCATGAAGTATTTATGTTGTGAATTTATTTAAATTAAAAAAAGGGTGACATCTATAAACTAACGCGCAATATGTAAATAAAAATATATAGCGGAGTAAATGGAATTTGAGGGTCATTCGTGAAGAGTATAATAATATGTTAATAAAATTTAGACTAATCAATTTCAAATTGGGAATTGTAAATTCCACATTTGAGATGAAAATAAATAAATAATTTATTTCAATATAATGTATGTAATGTAATACATTATTACAATACAAAATATATTTGCTATAGCTGCAATTATGGCCTCCACATACTATCACGAACCCCCAGATTGGAATTATTGGCGGTCCCCATAAAAAATTCTTGGTCAGACTTTTTTTCGGCCATTCAATTAATAATTTCAATACGTAAATATACCATTCACTGACTTTTATTTTTGCTCGCCGGGCCAGATCCGCCTTAGCCCTAGACCCCCAGGCTAGAGTCTTGCTACCCCCCCCCCCCCCCCAACGCACTCATATAGGGGCCAATGTTACAGTTATTATTTAACTTATTATTGTTACGAATATTAATTAATTAAGTTAACATATATTAAAGATTTTTAATTTCTTAATTTTATTTAAAATCAGGCCCTCAATTATTTACTATTGTCCAAATTAACAAATCATAATTAATGCATCATTATATTATAAATCATGAGTGACATATCGGATATAATTAACAATAATTTTCATAGTATTTTCTCTTACAATATTTTTTAGCTACTGTAATCGAAACTCACAATCAGTTTGAGTCATATTTACTGTCTTCATCTATGTAGATCACTTTTAATACTAGCTTTTAAACTAACTTTACTAATTTAAAATTAATAGTTCCCAATTTGAAATTGATAAGTCTCAGTTTGAAATTTATTTTTTACAGTTTGAAATTGAATAGTCTCAATTTTGAAATTGATTATTCCCAATTTGAAATTGAATAGTCTCAATTTGAACATGAAAAGGTATAGTTAAATAAGTTATATTTTTTTAATATTAATTTATTATTTTATTTAAATAGTTTAAAATATTTTTTAAAATTAATTTATAAATCGGTTTTTGACTTTATGAAAAACCGAAAACCGGTTTTTGTAATTTTATCGGGTTTTTGTATGCCCTACTTCCCATCGACTGAAAAGTATATTTAAAATTTTTTTTCACTTAATCCATTGTCTTAGATAAGTTTCCTAAAATACCACAAAAAATGTTATATGACCTTCTGATTTTAACCCTTCAATCGTTATCAGAGCGTCCCATCCTTTAATTTCTAAACTGTCAATTCATCAAATCTGAAAAAAATCTAGAATGTAGCTTTTAATTAGTACTTCCAATGAAAAAGTATGATGAACACTGTAGCAAAAATAGTTTATGAAAAATTTTAAAATAAGTATTTTTTGTATAAATCGAGAATGACTACGAAACTCTATCGTATGCGTGCTTGGGCGCGTGAGTAATTTTTGCTCACGAGAGAAAATTTTTTAGTTACGCCCGCTCACTCACGGTTACAAAAAAAGTTTTCACGATCACGCACGCTCACGAATCTTATTTATTTATTCACTCCTGATCACGCACGGCGGGTCACGCTCGTGACACGATTTAATGTAATTGTTGTAAATTAAATTTTGAAATAATAAAAATTAATGTTTTTACGTACAATGTATTGTGTATATTTTATATTAATATTATTTCTTCTAAACTGCATTTCTAGTACAAGTAATAACAAATAAACAATAAGAAAATAAAGCTACAATGGATCTTGGCTTCTGGGTGTAAGCCGACGCGGCTTACACCCATATCAAGATCACCGCGGAAGCCTCAAGACTTGTATAAAGCTACAATGCATTTTTTAATCTTTTTTAGGTGTTCTGATATAGTTGGCAATACTGACCATGCAAAATGCTTATAATAATGACATTTATTTTTTATATTATATTTTTTAATGTCAAAATTCATTTTAAAACATTATTATATTTATGTATTATTATTTCCGATATTCAAAGAAAGATCAAATAAGTTTATAAAAAAAATTATGTTCAAAATACATATATTCACGGACTCACGCACGAGAAAAATGTACTCACGCACGGTCACAAACGGTTGTTTTATTTTGACTCACGATCACGCACGCTAACGATTCAAGATTTGAAAATCGCTCACGCTCACGCAGGTCACGGCCCGCGCCCAGTTCTAGCGTGCTTAACACGTACTGGGCCGTTTTATTTCTTTTTAATTATTTGTAGTCGATTTTACATTTTATATTTATAATTATCGTTTACAATTTTATTGTCTTATGTATTTTAAGTTCAGTAAAATTTTCTTTAAGATGTTGTTATTGATTATGATGTATTTGATTTTTTTCTGTTATATATTTTCTGTTAATTGTTTTTTAGTTCGTCGTTTTTGCTTTAAAATCAATTATACGAGTTCTCTGAAACATTATAATCTTAACCTTAGTTACTCCAAACTATATAGAAACTAAATAAAAAGTGAATTGCAATTTCTTATCTGACTGCACACGATATTCAGTTAAATCAACGATGTTGCGCTGATTCCTACAAATAATATATTAACTTTGATTCAGATCTCGGTTCTGTAATGCAGAAATTTCATTCAATTGGTCAGATGCTAGGATGCACTAACAATAAGATTAAATACCAAGGGAAGTTATAATATACTTACCAATTTTCAATTGCATTTATATGAACTAAGCAATACTTTAAAGAATGTAGAAGTTACATATTAGGTATAATGGAAATTGCCATATCGGTGATTTATACTGTACTAGTAGTGCCCTCGCGGCTTCGCTCACATGAACTACGGAATTATTGTTTAGGATTTTTGAAAAATATAGTTGAATTAATTAAGTACAAACATGATTAGTTATTATTGTAATAATAACTTATCGATAAGGATTAATGTTTTACAGGTCATAAGTCCATGTAAACAGAACCCAAATATTTTAAGTTTTCTTTGTAACATAACAATAAGTTATTAAAATATAAAAGTTAGATTATGGTGTCGCTGACTTTATTGTAGATCTTTTGAATCTGCACAATTCTTTGCTAAATTATTTTGTTCAATATGGAACGGTTTAGTTAGCGTATTGCAAAATAGCGCGCCGACGGCAAATTTTTTCCGACTTGATTTACTATTATCGTCACTGCTCAGTTGTTTGTTACCTAACGTAACAAAATATAGCCTATAACCTGGCCAGAGAACGTTCTAATGAATTAAAAAAGAAACCACGTCAATCGGATAAGTGGTTCTCGAGTGATAAGGGCACAAACGGACAGACAGACAGAGAGACGTTCAACATTATATACATATGTATATATAGATTATTGTAGATGTAAGATATTTTGATCTTAATGAAATTTAACTCTTTCAGGGCGAAGTTAACATCCATTATAGTTATATATTTAATAAAATACATGTTTCTTAAAATAAGTATTTTTATACAGGCTGATTCAGCACTGTCGTGCCAAACTTGAACAGTATATTAAGAAAAATATTTTAAGCAAAAAACATTATATGAACATGTGTCCGGAAATTTTTCATGAGGGGCCTACAGTCCTCCAAAGATTTTACTCAAAATTAGTTTTTATTTAATATTTGGAGAACCGATTATGCTACAGTTATGAAATTTGATACAGGGGTTAGTATTAATAAGTGTTATTGATATCCAGTATCAACCAATAGTAATTTTGACCAGGGTTGTGTGGGCCCAGGAGGCCCGTCGATTTTTATACAGTATTTTTTTGTTCTTTGATTTTTTCCTGAGTTAGACGTTTGAATAACACTGTATGATACAAAATACACAAAAATATACTTTGCTCATTTATTATAGGATAAACCGTTTACGAAAAATAACGATGCTATAGAAAGCATGCAGAATTACTTAATACGGACGCTTCAAATTACACAAAATAAATTGATGTTCCTGTTCTATGATTAAAGATAAGAAAAAAAGTTCATATTTATAAACCACCTAATACGTGTCCTCTTAGACCTATAGCCAGTTCTATTACTGGTTATTTGTTGATAAGGATGAATTTTTGGAGGTATACTTATTTATATTAATTTTTTGTCTGATTTTTTATCATAGAACTAGAAAAGAAACTTATTTTTTGTAATTTGAAGCATCCGTATTAAGTCAAATTCTGCATGCTTCTTTTGCATCGATATTTCTCATAAACGGTTGATACTATGATAAAGGAGCAAAGTAATTTTTGTATATTTTGTGTCATACAGTCTTATTCAAATATCTAACTCGAGAAAAAAAAAGATAAAAATCGATGGGTCCACTAGCCCCATATAATCCTGGTCTAAATTATAATTAGTTAATACTGGAAATCGATAACACTTATTAATACTAAACTCTGTATCAAATTTCATAACTTTAACATAATGGGTTCTCAAGATATTAAATAAAAACTAATTTTGAATAAAATCTTTGGAGGGCTGTAGCCCACAGATGAAAAATGTCCGGACAAATGTTCATATAATGTTTTTTGCCTAAAATATTTTTCTTAATTTACTGTTCAATTTTGGCACAAATAAATAAATAGGTATATTAAATTAATAATTTACATTTCTAAAAAGTTATTAGACGTTTCATTGTTACCATACTAGTTTTTAATTAGTATTTACGTAATGAAAGTATTGAAAGAAGAAAATGATCATATACATATATTCGTGCCAGAAGTTCTGTTATAAATTAAAAAGAGTATAACGAAATTTATTTCTATACAATTATATTGAAACCTTTTCTAAATGTTTTGAAAGTTCTTTTGTCGTGAATGAACTGATAAAACGTATTAACTAAAAACCTAAAAATAGGTTACCGAACCTGTATAAAAATCGTTATAATAAATAATATTATAAAATTATTTTAGTGGAATATATTTTAAGAAACAACATCATAACTTTATTTAACACAATGTAAAATTTAATTAAAAATCTATTCACTACACACGATATCACAAGATGATAAAAATAAAAATAAATAAGTGCACTATAATGGAATAAAAATAGAAATAATAAGTATACAATAAAGGAATGAAAATAGAAATAAGAAGTACAACAAAGTCAAAGTACTAAAAATAGTAACAATGGTAAAGAATTTTGTAATAAGTAAATAGGTGACATTAAGGCTTGATCCACATTATAAATCCGCTTTCGAGTCACACTCTTGCTGCAACAAAATAATACTCATAATAATAAACAATAAACAATGAAATCATTCACACTATGCGTGTATAGCTCAAGATTCGGTACAATCACGCTACGATACAGTTAGCAGATAGGGTTGCCAAGTCTGCTTCCAAAAAACAGCGGACACGCGGGGGGGGGGGGGGGGGGTAAGTAGTAAAAAAAATTATATAATGAACGAATTATTTAACTGATATATTTAAATAATATTATACATTATTATGTGAACAATAATTTACTTATTAAGATTTCAAATTCAAATTTAACAGTGAATTCACTGAAGCTATGTATGTTTTTTATACTGAGAACTGATTCAATTAATGGCTATTACTAGAGATTGGAAAAATAGTTTTTCAACTATTGCGTAAAAATGCATTGTAATTTTTATTACATATCTCCACCGTTTTCAGAAAACAGGTTTTATTTAACACAATTTGAAATCAACTATTTGTAACTACCTTTCTATTTATTTTTAAACTATTTGCGACACTTTTTACTGCTTCGTTTGCACTAATTATTGTTAAATCGTAAAAAAAACTGTTTACTAACTATTTTCCGAAAAAAAATTCAACTAGTAACTATTTCATTGAAAATAACAACTATTTTTCCAATCTCTAGCTATTACTAAAGATTAACCTAATATTACTTACATGGTGATTTAATTAGAACACAGCAAAATAGTATTTATATAAAAACAATGATTAACTTTTATGTTTATAATGCTTCAACGAAATCTTTGGTTGACAAATTCGCGCTCTACATTATGTAGATTCTCCTATCCTTATTCTTTTAGACTGTACAGCTTTAGATTACGCGCCATTTCATCATAAAGCTTTTAAATAAAAAAAAATGTCCACTATTTTATGAAAAAAATAGCGGACTGTCCGCTCAAATAGTGAACACCTGGCAACACTAATTGTAAGTATAGAATAAAATAATATATTACTGGAGCGTGATCGAACTTGGCATGGCTTGTGACCATAGTGTGAATAGTATTTTGTTCGTCTTCGATCATTCTAGTTCTGATCACCGAGATTAATATGAAAATATTCAATTTTTTAAATATTATTTATACTGCACAACTATGAGTACTCTCTTTAACTGAATCAGTGAATAGTCACTGATTATCAATGACTATGGTCTACTCAGTACTGTGAAATAATGAAAAGTAGACTACTGCTAATCAGTGGATCATTGTTAATGACCAGAGAACTGGTATATGCCACTGATTTTCAGTTACTTTTACATTCACTGAAGGAATTAGTGGAACTCTCACTGATTCAGTTTAAAGAAGTACTTGTCTACATTTCGTTTTCTTCGCTTTTTAATACTCTTTCAATTTTTATCTTCGTCGAATAAAAGAGCTTTAATAACATATTCTTCTATAGAAAAAGTATATGCCATTTTTCCAAAATAAATCTTACATAATTAAACGCAGACCATAGAAAACTGATAAAAAAAAGCGTGATTTAAACTTAAAATTTTATTGGAGTGAGAGTGGATCGAGACCGGCCCGAAAGTAGCTTGATAATGTGAATCGACCCTAAATACAACAGAAGTTACATTTGATTTGATTCTTAAAAGGTTTCTGATTATATTTTTTAAAATCACACTAAAACAATGTATTTTAACATAAAACACATTACTTGTAACTGTTCTCCATTTAAATTGTGATGATGCAAAATAACGAGTGAATATAATGTAGAGGAGAATGGGATAGTTACGAACACCTAAGGGAAAAATCAAATGAATTACAACTAGTCCAGGCAACGTAGAATTTTTTACTGGTGTAAAGTTGGGAAAAATGTATGAAGTGCCAAATTTAAACAGTGATTAGAACATGCCCAGATGTATAATTCCTGAAAACTCCCTAGCAAAATTTGCTCCAGAATACCCTCAACCAAGGGCCCAAAGTTTTGTTTTGCAAGGATTTTGTAAACACTCTGAATCTAATGAAAGGAATGCTCAATCAACCCGGCCTTTCGCATTTTAAACAGATTATTAAAATTATTAAAATGCGAAAGGTCGGGTGGATTAAATATTCCGTTCATTAGATACAGAGTGTTTACAAAATCCTTGCAAAACAAAACTTTGGGCCCTTGGTTGATATACATCTGGACATGTTCTAATCACTGTTTAAATTTGGCACCTCATACATTTTCCTTTATTTCCTGGGCTAAACCTGAGTAAGAAACCAATAGATGTATTGTGTATTATTATTATATTATCCATTAATTATAAATTTTCATTATCAATTTTAATAACATATAAGAAAAAAATTAACATTTAAGAAAAATACAAAACATTAGATATACATTATTACTCGACTAGCAGAGGTAATCACGAACAGTGAGATAATAAACCTAATTGGTACAGAAGTCGCAGCAAAAGTCTCTGGATGTATTTTTTGACCACCGATACAATTATCATATACCCATAATTATCACTTGTACCATATTACCCTGTCTTCAATTGATATTTTTCATTACAATAACACAAATCGTTATTTTTTATCAACATTTTCGTTTCTTCTTCTTTTTTACTAGGTAGGTACATACTTCATGTGTCTTCTTCATTTGGTTATTTTCTTTAAAATTACTGCGATTCTGATACTAGACGTAGGCCCAACAGTGGGTAAGTGCAGAGAGAACATTAGCTTTCCTCTTATAACACACTGAAACCACTGAATTCGCGATTACCCCGCGTTCGTGATTACCCCACTCTCCCTACCTCCTATTACACATATTATGGTACCTGTCTATATCATTTATTATTTGTAATGAAACACTGACATAGAATATATAAGTAATATAGTAACCGGTTAGTCAAAATTAAACTTGATTTACTTTATAAAATCTATTGATTCATTGATGATTTCTTAACCGTCATTTTTGTAAGTATGTAGGTACTTATTTAATTGGGTTTACATTTAACCAGGTGTTATTTTAATATATAGTTGTAGCTTGTTTCTGCAGTTCCAAAAAAAAGTTGCAGTTGTAAAAACTAATTTGTGTAGTAGAAAAATTGTTAGTAGAATGAAAAATATATAAAAATTGTAAGTGTACAGCAAAAAAAAAGAAGTAAATGCAGTTGAAAAATTTTCTTAAAATAACATTTTAAAAGTACATTACAGCAGCGATTCTCAACCTGTGGGGCGCGTCCCCTTAGGGGTGCGTGATAAAATTAAACGGAGGGCGCGAGCATATCGAGAAAAAATATTATTAAAAAAATTATTTAATTTACTGAAAGATAAACAATAAAATATATTCTGACATAATAAAAAATAAAATACACGTTTACATTTACACTGATATAATACACTAATAAATAGGATTGTATCAGTATTGCACAATGTATTTAATAATTAACTTATCAATTTTAAATTAAAAACAAGATTAATAATTATTAGTGACTCCCTTGAGCCTGTCTTGCAGAGCAATGTTTTTCGAAAGAACGTTTAGGAAATATTAAATATTCATTTCAGTGAAAATTATAAAAATACTAAAAGGCTGAGAAACGCTGCATTACAGTTAAAGTCGTATGAGTAATGTTAATTAAAAATTCATTCTTATATCTATTTTATTAATACTTATGTTATTTTAATTAGAACATCAGTTCTTTATTACAAAATAATTTTCCTGAATAATAATTGTGATAAGTTAGCTACTAATTTATTCAAAAAATTATTAACTTCTCCTAAGAAGCTTAGATAATATAAGTACCGAAAGAATTTATATATCAAAACGAGTACACCATTATTTATTATTGGTGTTTTGTATTCTTTTCAAATATACGCCATATGTTTTTCCGGAATATAAGAAATAAAAGAATTCCTAGATTACTTGTTTTCTTTTATATTGTTGAAAATGATGTAATATAAAAGGAAACACCAGCATGATCATTCCGAAAATCTCTTTTATTATATTATTGTATTTAGGTTAAGGGAATTACAATCGATAAAGAAAATCGTTTTTTCATTATATATATTTGATTTGTATTACTAATTTTATGAAAGATGAAGGGTTGTTTTATTGTTATTTAATTTTAAGGCATGTTTCAGTCATTTTTTTAATACAAATTTTTTGGTGTTGATTTTCTATTCCTATCTTCTTCATTGAAGTTCGTTGAAAAAAAAATGATTGACCTATAAGCTGAGATTTGGTATTATTATAGTAAATAATAATAATAGAACTCACTCGAGAAACAATTTCAGATCTGAAGTGATCAAATCAGATCTTGATAGATCTGCATTTGAGACATCATATTTTTTCACTGGTTTTCGATCTGTGGAGACCTACAAAGATCTACAACGATATATAAAGATTTCTTAAGATCATTGAAGATCGTGATAGAGATTGAAACGTTGAAATTTCATGAATTTACAACGAACTTCAGAGATCTTTGTAAATCGTTGTAGATCTTTGTAGATCATTGTAGATCTTTGTAGATCGTTGTAGATCTTTGCAGGTCTCCACAGATCAAAAACCACTAAACAAATATAATGTCTCAAAATGCGGATCTATCAAGATCTGATTTCATCACTTCAGATCTGATTTTTTTCCCGGGTAGTTGTACTGGAATTCCGGAAATTCTTAGCGAGGGAGCTACAGACTCTCAAATATTTTGTTTAATATTAGTTTTTCTTTAATATTTTAAAAATCCATTGTGATACTGTTACGAAGTTCTATAATTTTCTATAATTTTTCCTGGGTAGTTATTAGGGGTGTACCGGAATTCCGGAAATTCAGGAAATTCTTCGCGAGGGAGCTACAGACTCTCAAATATTTTGTCTAAAATTATTTTTTATTTAATATTTTGAGAACTCATTGTGAAAAAAAAGATCGAGTAAAAATTTTGATATCGGAATACAATTTTTCTTTAAAAGATGAGCTTTTCGTATTTTCGATAATAAAACAACTCATAACAAAGATACAACGAATTTTATTCATTATTGAATAAAAATCACAATTGCCATGGAAAACTAAAATATGTTTCTTAGTAGAGGCGTCAGCCAAAACTACAACAATCACTCGAGTGCAATATTAAAAAGTCAAGTATGTTAAGCTTTGAAAAAGAGAAGGGTTGATGTTTAAAATTTTTATATTTATTATAGTGGAGTCATATAACCGGATTTTTTTATTGAATAAAACAATCTCTCCCTACAGCGATTTGATGGTTTTAAAAGGGACCAAAAGAAGTTTATAACTGAGTTTGTGGATTAATCCGTTTTCCGCGCGGTACTTTTTTCACATTTCCGGAAAATACTCAATTTTTCCTGGTTCTGTTTTTTTGCTAATAGAGTCACTTGTAAGGAACTCTTCTATCGATTTGTGGAAGGCGGAACACTATAACTTAATTCCTAACCTCAAAAAAAATACAAACTGCGCTTAAAATAGATTTTTTAATTTTTATCACTTTTTTTTAACAAATATGAATATTTTGATGAAAATAAGGAAAAAAGTACTTCTTATGATCCTAAATAAAACTACCAAGTTTAATCTTAAAATATTCAAAATTACCGCCAAAATTTATATTTTCAATAAAAATTGATTGAGGCACCATCTTTGGGCAAACCATCGTAGAGCAATTTTGTTTATGTCGAATTATAGTGTTTTTATGCCCTTTCAAAAGATGTATTTACCCATACATGTTGAAACAAAAAAGTTATTTAGGTTTTTCGGATTGTTGCCGTAAATACATTTTTCCCGATTAACTTACCTTATTGTTCAAAACAAATTACAAAATTTTCAATCTAGTTAAAAGATGAGTGTTTTGAAATAAATTTAACATATTTTTATTATATTAATTAATAGGTTACCCCAAAAATTCAGAAATTCTAAAATTTCACCCGCACAGATTAATCAGTTATTTTGTTAAAAATACATTTGTATAGTTTAAATTTTTATTTTTAGTAATGAGAAAGGGTTTAAAAATAAATTTTTCTGACAGATGCTCTTGTGCAATTGCTAGCTTATGGATATTAATTTCATTTGGTAGTTCTACAGGAAAGAAGATGGTCCATAAAAATGACTTATTATTATTATTATTACATATGAAATGAAACTTTTTTGAAAATAAATATTTTGAGTATCCATTTGTAATTTTATGTTGTTCTTATACATAATTTGGAATTAAATTACATTTATTGTTTTAACCTTTCTCGTTACTAAAAATAAAAATTTCAAGTATACAAATGTATTTTTAACAAAATAACTGATTAATCTGTGCGGGTGAAATTTTAGAATTTCTGAATTTTTGGGACAACCTATTAATTAATATAATTAAAATATGTTAAATTTATTTCAAAACACTCATCTTTTAACGAGATTGAAAATTTTGTAATTTGTTTTGAACAATAATGAAAGTTAATCGGAAAAAATGTATTCACAACAATCCGAAAAAGTAAAAATCAGTTCAGAAAAACCTAAATAACTTTTTTGTTTCAATATGTATAGGTAAGTATATATGTATACATCGATTGAAAGGACATAACAATCATTATAATTTGACATAAACAAAATTGCTCTACGATCGTTTCCCCAAATTGGGTGCCTCAATCAATTTTTTTTTGAAAATATAAATTTTGGTGGTAATTTTGAATATTTTAAAATCAAACTTGATAGAGGAGTTCCTTACAAGTGACCCTATTTTTTTGGTCGATATTGAGCAAGTAGAAGCCGAGATATTAGCAAAAAACCGAACCGCAAACAGGAAAAAATGATGATTTTCTGGAAAAGTCATGAAAAAACTACCGTGTGGAAAACGGATTAATCCACAAACTTAGTTATGGACTTCTCTTGATCCCTAAAACATTTTAAAACAATAAAATCGCTGTAGGGAGAGATTGTTTTATTCAATAAAAAATTTCGGTTGCTTATTTTGTTAATGTATAACAGCAATTCTGGCTTTAAGGAGTGAGGCTGGGCGACTTTTCGGGGTGCCAGTTCAGGAGGGGTGGTGGACGGCTACATGGAGAAAAACTTAGTTTGTATTCTAGTAGATGTTTTTAGGAATAAAATTAAGAACAAAAAAACTAGATATAACTTAAAGGGCTCACTGGCCTGACTGGCCTCATACATTCCTGATCTAAATAATCATCGATTGATACTGGAAATCGATAACACGTATAATACTAAAACCGGTATCAAATTTAAGTACTGTATCACAATGGGTTCTCAAAATATTAAATAAAATCTAATTTAAGACAATATCTTTGAGAGTCTGTAACTCCCTCACAAAGAGTTTCCGGACACATGTTTATATGAACTTTTTGCATGAAATTTTTGTCAAGTTTGTTCCACCTGATATGACTCTCCCTGTACCTATATCAAAGATTTTCGAAAATTTCCAATTGTTATGGTGTAAAAATAAGACTTGTTCTGAATTGTTTAATAATACTGTAGCTCTACATATGTTTTCTTCAAAAACATTTTCTGCCTCCGAGAATAACTTAGCTGAATAGACTAATTCATACTAATCTGATCTTATCTAATAGTATTAAGATAATGCAATATATTGTTTTAATACATGCACTATATAGTATAATAGTAATGTATTAGTGCTTTAAGTAGGCATTCTTTTATCTTTAAAAATTTATACTATCTTCTCTAATATTGTGAATATGTCTAGATGTTGTTTGTGATTTATCACATTTATAATTTGACACTAGAAATGTAATTAAATACGATCAAGAAGAACGTAACATAGGTATGATATACAAACAATTTAAAACAATCAATCTTACAAAGCTGTAAAAATTACAAGATTTGTAAAAAATAATATTTTTTATAATATAATGTAGGACTCTACGCCTCTACTATTTAAGAAATACCATATAAAATAATGGTATATTAATTTATGATAATAAAAATGTAAAAAGCATACATATGTATATTGTTTTACTTATTAAATAGAATTTTTTGAAAAAAATTCCGGTTCCGGCAAGATTTTTTTTTGTGAATTCTGGCGATTTCGGTTCCGGTCGGAATTGAAAATTTTAGTTCCGGTATACCCCTATTCTTTAATCACATAGTACTCTTTTGAAAAATGGTGGGAATATAATTTAATATCAAGTACATTTGTTAAAATGTTAGTGGAATCTGAAACGGTCACTTTACAGTAAATCCGTAACTGACTAAAAATATCCTACATCAGAGTACTTCCATAACGAAATATGACTAACATTTACTTTTCTATAGATCATCGCGGCCACCTAGATATCGGTCCGTAACAGAAGGTCGAGGTGCGGCCAGTTTATGTCGGCCCACGGCACTTCCGCTTGCTATATCTCTACAAGGAACGCCTCTGCTGACCCCATCCACCTCCAGCGGTTACCTGGTGCAGGTGAGAACGCCCTCCAGCCAGTCCACGGCGACAGGTACGCACAACCAGGGAAGTCTTACACCAGCCAGTTTCTGTAGGGATTCGCAAACATTCTTCGAAGATCATGACTGCTGAATGTTTTAAATAGGTGTCAATAATTGTTATTAGATAAGGGATGGAAAATGTTTACGTAACGAAAACGGTTTAAAAATAATTTACCTTTAACTACTTGCGCCCAAAAATGTAAGATATAAAGTTTTTAAAAAATACATAGGTATACGTTATTTTTCCAGAAATAGAATAGCCTGCATTTAATTAAAAAATACATATGACAAATTTATACATTTTAGGGTTCCGTGGAAAACTAGGAACCCTTTTAGTTTCGCTCTGTTCGTCCGTCCGTCTATATAAATATTATATCTATCAAGATGATATTACGGACATAGATTGATAACTCAAAAACATGAATGATAAGATTTTAAAAAAATATATGTTTTTTTGACCCCGTTCTCATAGATTGAAAAGTATATTCAAAATATTATTTTCACTTATCTTTAGATAAGTCTCCTAAAAAGCAACGAAAAATATTTTAGGACCTTTTGATTTTAACCCTTCGGTCACGATATATTTGCGTTCAAAGTCGTTATTAGAGCAATCCCTCAATCCCTCCCTCTATTTTCTAAACTATCATTGTAAAAAATCTGAAAAAATTCCAGAACGTAACTTTTAATTAGTACTTTTAATGAAAATTATAACGAAAACTGTCAAACATTTTTTGGAAAAATATTTTGATACTGATACATCAAACAAAACAAATATGGATTCTTCTTTCACACCTATGGAATATGATTTACAAATGGGCATTAGTAGTTAAAATTTAAAAAGTTTTTTATAATAATATATGAGTTACTCAGTTCTCAATGTTAACTAACAACTTAACTTATCCAAATTTTGTTGATGTACTTATTTTAACACCAAAATAATTTATTGAAGTGGTAGAAAACATAGTTGTTAACTGTAATATAGGTATCTATATCAAAGACAATATATAAATCATAATTTTTATTGGCTTTTGAATTCTGAGCGACTTATATTTTACTAGCATTCTGATATCCAATATATGTATATAATGTTATATTTTAAATCTAGGTCAATTATTATATAATTAGGTAATATCATTTTTAACATTATGTATGTTAAGAAATAATTTCTTGATAACGCTTATTCCATCCCTTAGAAATTATTATGAACTCCTGGATACGGAGAATTAGATATGTTTACAGTGAATTTCGTTTGGAAAGATCAATAATAGATATTCATTTGAATTAAAATTGAATTCATAATTATTGATATAATTCGCAGTATTTCTTATTTTATAAATTTATATATTATAAATATCATGAGTATCGGAAGTGAAAATGAATCATTATTATTAATAATATAATAACTTTTAATAATAATTAATAAGGAAAGTTGCTTTTGGCAAATATTTTTTAAAATTCAAATAATAAGAAAGAAATATGGTATATATTTTATAGAATTTAATAATAACAAACTTTTTTAAGAGAGAAAGAGAGGGGAGTTAACCACGGAATATACGCAGAATAATCAACTTTTGATTTTTGCAAATAAAAACTATGTACATGTATTAGAAAATCAATATTATATTAATAAAAAAATAAGAGCTTATGTAGAAATAAAATTTTTACAGGGTATATAAATTCTCTATTAATTTTTTACCGTTTTTTAATAAAATGAATACTTTTAAAAATGAATGTTTGGTTTTTATTATTATAAAAATATGACTTAAAAGTTTTTATAAGTAATAATAATATATTTGTAATAATTCATCTGGAAAGTAGATTAAATGATTGTATTTTGATAGCAATAATTCTGTATTATAAAAATCTTATAATTATTTTTAAATTGACATCGAGGATAGCGAGCGAAAATCACTGTAACTTATATTGTAACAAATTCATGGCCATAAACGTTAAGTAGACTTCTTTATTTCGATTTTTTTGGAACTAAGTAATCTCTCATGAACAATTAAATTATTTATTATGTGATCTTATATTAAAAGTACTTATGTATAAACAACTTGATGGTTGTCATAAAGCATAATTTTCTAAAAATGGTTGTGCCCCCTTAGAAAGACACATAAACAATCTGTTAACGGATGTAGTTATAGTGTCACAATTGTAGTATTTAGTAATAAATTGTAATGTCATTCAGTGGTGTTGAGTATATATGTATATTTTTTATTTAAAAATTATATTTACTTTTATCATTTTACACAATATATTTGTATTTATATCTATTACATTTTAAATCAATAAAATATATTTATTTTATATTAATATATTATGAGTCGTTTTTTACGAATATAATTATGACACAAAATAATGTTTCCTGATAACAGAAAGTAATGAAAAAAAAAATATTTGAACGCCACTGATATAATATCTTTAATATAGATTATTAATAATTTTGATCATAATAAGTTCATATATTTTAGTTAATATTATCTCAAAGGTAATTTTCATCGTACAAATAACAATATAAATATTTAGTTTTTATTTCATAAAAAAATAATCACTTAATTTCTAATATGTAAAATGTAAATTCTGTAATTGACTTATTACTGTGGAAGATATGCCATTTACTAGTAAACTATTAATATTATTAAACATCGACAACTTCATTTTAAGAGAGACGGAAAACGGTTTGTTGATGTGATAAAAAGTGATACACACTAAAATTTTTCATAAAATTTAAACTTTTAATAATTTTTCGAGATGACTACAATTGTGATAAAATAATAATATCTAATCTGTGATTCATAAAAGCATTTGTTATTTCAAAAAATTATTTGTTTTTTGAACGTGGACTTTTAGTAATTATGTATCTTCAAGCTAATACTGTTTTAATAAATAATATTTCTGTTTTCCGTCTCTGTTTATTGTACACGCAAGTAAATGATATATACAAGTGCGATGATTAATTATTTCAATGTTATCTTCAAATGTTTGACATTTTTAGACACTGGCCAAATATACTTTACCTATAGGTAAAATTAAACTAACCCAAAAATGTATCTTACCTTTTACCTTTACCTTTTAATTAAAACCAAAAGAATTAACTTGCTATTGAATGTTATAAACCAGTAAAATTAAATCGATTTTTGTCCTGAAAAGGGGAAAAACTGAAAGATGAAACCCACCAAAATCTATGTTGTTCTTCTATAAAAGAAAAAAAATGCTCTGTTAACATGAGCTATATTGAAATTAAATAAATAATTTATTCGAATTTTATTTCTATTCAAAAATCTGAAGAAAATGCTATTCATTTTTTCTTAGCTTTAATATTCTTTATGTAAATTTCTAGAAAACGTTGAATACGACAGTGCAAAGTTATGAATATTGAAATAAGGTATATGGTATATAAACTGTTGGATCCCTATATCCGTATATGGGGGTCAGTTTTTATATAAACCAAACACTCCGCGGTAGCTTGAAAGATTCTAACACGTGCCAGAATATAAGGCTCACTTAACGACTCCCTTGGCACGATCTAAGCGAAATCTGATGACCCAGATTGAATTCTCAAAGGAAAACAATACTACTTCATCTCAGAATGACATTTACTTAATTTAGCACTCTGCATTATTCGTTTTCAGTTTATAAGTCCTATAAAACTTTTTTCAATTTAATAAGCTATTGATAAATTATGAGTTGTTTAGTTGCCAAAGGTCGAATTTTAAATTATGTTCTGCCCGGTTTCAGTAAAAAAAAAAAAAAAAAACATTATCAAGCATTCCTGTTAGAACGGACACTCGAGCGAACTGTTATTACCTTAAGATTTTTATATTAAAAACAAAGGTTTCTAGAGGACAGTTTATATACGATATAAAAACTTAAAATGTTTTAAATTTTCTTAATCTTGAGATTGTAATATATTAAAATTCATCGCACTTATATTTATCATTAATTAATTAATAGATAGGTACTTAAACTACACTAAACTCCAAAATTAAGGGATCAGTAAATTTTTTTCAATATTTTTAGGTATTTTTTAATGGCTGCATCTCCGCGAAAAATGGTCATAGAACAGTTTTAAAAAAACAGTTTTAATGCATTAATGTTCTAGTTTTCGAATCATTTGTTGAAAATTGTAATATCCTTTAGGATAACCTCTTTTTGAAGATGAAATGCCCAAAAAAAATTTCAAAAATATATATCAGTTTTGAGAGGCTCTCCGTCTACATGTCGAACAATTTTTTTGATCAAATCAAATAAAAAGTGTTTGTAGATTGGACTTTTTTCTTCAATTTTATTTTTACGACTATTTTTGACCAAGTTATTTGCAATAAAAGCAAAAATCATACATATTTCACTTTAAGCGCACACAAACAATCGTAAAAAAAACTCAAGGACAGATTTAGATGAATGAAAGTTTTTTCTTTAACGCCTTTTAATTGTTTATTTGATAACACAATTTTTTTTTAAGTTTAATGTATCCCTAACATATCTTCGAAACCCTGAATCGACTTTTCTTTTCAATTTACCTTTTTTGTATTACTTTACGACCATTTTTAATCGAATTATTTGCGTCCAAACATTTGTTGTTACTTTCTTATCGTTCTGCATTGAAATTAAAAAAGTTTTTTATTAGAAGGAATTTTTTTCAGCGTTTCATGTTCAAAAAATAGGTTATCCATAATGATATTAAAATTTTCAACAAATGATTTGAAATCAACAATGTTCAAGCTCTAAAATTGTTTTTTTTTTTTTAATTGTTCTACGACAATTTTTCGCCGAGATGTAGCCATTCAAAAATACCTAAAAATATTGAAAAAAATTAGTGATCCCTTACGTTTTGAGTTACGTGTAACAAAATTAGTTATTTTATAACATACCTAGTTGTATTAAAAATTATAGTCAACATTTAATACATCTGAACTACGAGAAAATATTTCTCATTTGGTTGATTACACAACCACACAAAAAACTGTGCGATACGAAAAAAGCCTCCTATATAGCATTGTAGTATTGGTCGAGCATAGTCGTAATCAAAATTTTTGGAATTTTATGCTTACCGGTTTTTTTTATTTGAGCTTGAATTTTTCCAAAAAAAAAGTGTGCGATACCAAAAAAGCGACCTATATGGCTTTGGAGTATAGTCGAAATCCAATTTTTTAGACTTTTTGCTTTGGTAACCATAAATTAAACTTAAACCCAAAATTCAAGCTAAAATAAAAAATAAAAAACTGGTGTTGTTTTTTTTTAAGCTTGAATTTTGGGTTTAAGTTTAATTTTTTAAAGTTGGTTAGACCCAAAATTCAAGCTCAAATAGAAAAAAAATTGGTAAGCAAAAAATTTAAAAAATTTGGATTTCGACTAAGCTCGGCCAATACTACAATGCTATAGAGGTCGCTTTTTTGCACCGCACATTTTTTTTTGTGTGGCTGTGTTATAGTACCTACTTATCATATATGCAAGCAGTATTTTATTATTCATTATTATAAATAAGACGCAACTTATATAGTACAGATGTGAACATTTAATAATAATTATCACTCATTATTATTTATACATTCCAATAAGCCAGTAACTGCCAAACTGTGTGCTGCGGCACAGTAGTACACCGCGAAAAATTCCAGGTGTGCTGCGAAAAATTTAAAAATATTCTTAGGTTTATATTAAATAGGTTTTATTATAATAATAATTTATGTATTTTTGTTTATACTACTAGTAGTAAAATATATTTAAATTTTGCTGGGTTTTTTATTTGGTGTGCCGTGAAATAATTCCTCCCCGCCCAGTGTAACGTAAAGTAAAACAGTTTGGTAGACATTGCAATAAGTCCTTTATTATAATATTGTTAATTGCTAAATATTAGTAATGATAGACTTACATCATTAATATTAATTTACCATACCTATATACAAGCTGGAGAAAAAGTAAAAAAACATATATTGAAATATTAAGTACATATATACTATAAACAGCGTTCAAAAAGCAACCCTTTTTACAAAACACAGTTTTATGGATACTTCGTTATTGTAGTTTTGTAGATTTCATATTTAATAAGTTTATTATGTTTTGCATTTTTTTTTATTTCTATAATTTTCTTCGATTTTCGAATGCTATTAGGTTATAATAAAGCTTACAAAATTGTGTTCATTTATTTCTATTATGTATCAATAAATATTTTACTTGATATAGCGATTATACAATATCTATATTTATTATATTCATTTAATTTTAACAGTAATATTGTAATGTTATTGTAAAATCTTAAGGTTGTCTCGGCTTCGGAAGACTTTTATGATTTAAGTTTTGTAGTTTTAAAAAAGCATACATTATTCCATATAAAGACCGATTTATTTAATATGTAAATAAAAAATTATACGTTAATATCTTAATATACGATACCACGAATTATAAAAATAGAATTTTATTGAATATATTAATATACAACAAATGTCAATATAAAAATATAATAATAAATATATTTTTGTCTAAAAATAATTGTTATTGTATAGATGTGGGAATTAAAATAAATTAATAATATATTAATCATATCTCAATTAAAAATAAATTACATTTGTAAAAATAGTGACAATCTTATGTATATTATGTAAGTTTAACTTAATAGAATTATGGTATATTGTAAGTTATTTGTTATGAAAAACCAAAGAATTATGTTATGTTTTAGATGTTTAAATGTCTTAATGGTAATGATTATAATAAAGCAATTAATATAATTTGTGTATATTTTAACCTTTTCATTAACTACCTTAAGGTAAGTAAGGTCTTAATAAATCTAAATCTACTCTCTAAAACTGAATTAGCGAGATATTACTATATTCATAGTGAATATTCACTAAATTTAAATAATTAAAAGTATACCAACCATGAATTAATGAACAGTAATCTATGGTTTTTATTTTATTTATTTTTGATGTCAAAAACTCGAACAATCTAAAAAAAACTAATTTACTATTTAATAAACATAGATACATAGAAAATCATCATGCATAATAATAATCATTCATAACCTAACTTCAAATTCAGTTATTATCATTGGCTAATTTATAAAAGAATCAAAATGAATAAAAAACCTTTATGAAAACGCACTAAAAATTATTTAAAGTAAGAATAAATGCCGTAATGGTGCCACTTTCGATTCGAAATCACTATTATTTTAGTGAAATTTAAAGTAACTAATTCAATAAGTGAAATACTGTACTATTAAAAGCATAAAACAAAAATGACTTCCGAATCACTCCAAGAAGACCATTTATAGATAACGAACCATATCTTAGAAAATGGTTATTGCGTAGATACCGGTCATCCTTACAACTTGGTAATAGCTATACCTCTGATTATACGGCTTATATGGGCTGCACGTTGAGCCAAAACTTAGATTGCCATCGAAGATGTAATCGAAAAACTAAAAGAATATAACAAACTAAGCACTGATAGCGTATCAGTAAAAAAAGAAAACTAACTGCACGATGTTTTTTTGATCATTTACATTTATATTGCCAGTAACAAAGAGATACAGGATGGTTTTTGTATTATTAATCTATGGCGTATTCAGACATTTATTTTGGAGAGTATATAAAAAATGATGTCAAGTTTTTAAACAAAAATAAATTATATTTGAAGTTTTCAGATTATTTTGTATTGTTTCTTTATTTAAAAAAATAAAAATAAAGTATTTTTATGCCCGGTATTATTAACCAATTTAAAGCTCCTTTAGCACTAAATGCTCCTAAATTTTGTATATTACAAACGTGATTTAGATCAATATTAAGGCACTCAATGAAAAATGTACATAATATGCGTTGTAAAAACATAGCGTAGAAAATTAAAAATCCATTAAATTAAATGTATTATACTTGGTTCTGTTAATAATATGACAGTTAGTTTAAGGGACATTTAGTTTAACTTGATAATACTGTGGGTTAGACTCTTTAAATTATTATAGACAAAAGTATGATCAAGTTTAACTGAAAGTGCTTAAACATTAATTAATTGTTGAATTTTTCAATAAAATATTATCAAGATTGTTTGTGTTGTTCTTTAGTCATGAAAATATTCAAGCACATGAGTGCACTTGAGACCATCAATCACACATGTGTGCGCTGTGTGTTTAAACTGCAATACGTTACGTAATACGTTAAATTGGAGACAGTTGCAAGCGGATCGAAACGAAATTCTTGATTATTGTATGCATTAGAGTTTTTATTATGTAGTATTAAATCGATGCTAGGAAAAAGGCGAACTTGATATACAGGGTGTCCAAGATAAACGTGGAATGCATGGGGATTTCCTAAACGCTAAGAGATACAGATTCGGTTACATGAGATGAATTATTTGTAAGGAAGAGGTGAGTACTACTACATCAAAAAAAACATTAAAAATTGTATGTGGTTTAGGCGGCATATTAAAAAATCTGAAAATTCGGAAATTCTTTAAATGGCTATAACTTTTTTGTCAATGTAGATAGGTACTTTTTGTTTGCGGTTTCTTATAGCACTTATATCACTTTTAATTTCCTAGTTATAAGCCCTAACTTCAGTTTTTCTTATGGGCCACTAAGTAAGCTATAGTATATTTGAACGTGTTTTTTACTCTTCTTTACAACGATATCTCACTTGTCATATATATTTTCGAAAAAAAGTCGAAGTATTAAATATTAGTGATATTTATAAAGTATATATTATAACAAACATTTAAGTAGGCCATAAAAAACAAAAATTGTTCAGCAAAAATCACAATAACAGCAATGAAAATAACAAATGAATATTTAAATACAAAAAAAATGTTCTTACTTTTTTTGAAAATAAATATGACAAGTTACATATCATTGTAGAGAAAAAAAACATGTTCAAATATACTATAGCCAACTTAGTGGCCCATAAGAAAAACTAAAGTTAGGGCTTGTAACTCAGAAACTAAAAGTGATATAAAAATTCTAAATACATCAATCGATTTTACACAAAAAGTGCTCCAATTCAATTCTTCTTATTTAACTGAATCTGTATCTGGAAATCCGCATGCATTTCACGCTTATCTTGGACATCCTGTATATGATCAATCTTAAGGAAGGCCACTGTGATTTTTAAAATTTATTTAATTAATTTTTATAAGATTGAGGGAAGGGTATATTATTAAAAGTACTTTGACTGTACAATATGACTGTATTATTGAAAAATATTGACAAATTAGATTACCAAGTTATAAAATACTTATGTATTGTTATAGTACAGGCAATGAAGGGAAAAATTGCCCTGTTTTTGGAATAAATTCGGAGTGGAATGAAATTTGGTACCCATATAGTATACATAATAGTACGTCTGTACACAAAAGTCCCCATCCATAGACCTTGTGGAAAAAAAATTACAGCCGTTTGAAATTTAATTTAGTTTTTATTGAATAACTTCAAGACAAATAAAGATACCGAGACGTGCCTTACATTAAAATTTTCAAAAATATTTGCTTTACAACGTTATTTCAAAATTTTCTCCAACGTATCTACATAAATTGCTGAAAAATAGCCGTAAATCTGAAAATTAAGTGCGTTAAATCAAAAAAATATGTTGAAATGGATTTTTAAGCTCTTAAAACTGATAATCGAGATAAATGTCCTCTATAAAAGTTGTAGAGAATAAAATTTTACAATTTTTTATGTAAGGTACAACATTCGATGTGTAAATTTTTGTTAGATATTTCTATTTTAAAAAGTCAAAAAAATAAATTTTAATTTATAAAATCGTATAAATAGCATGCTATGAAAATTAGCATTACATAAGAAAATAACATATTGGTATAGAAAATTAATGAAAATAAAGGTAATTAATAATTCCAATACTTCAAATAAGACTTTTAATAACATATTATGATAACAATGTACTGAGGTGTAATTTGTAGCCCCTAGATTTAATATTATTGTATGTTTTAATAGTTTTAAATATAAATCTTCAAGACATTTTATTTTATCTTCAAAATACGGATATTAGATAAGAACAAAATCAGAGTATCATAAAAATTTGCAAATATGTAGTACTTATATTACATTAGACATGTGCAAAAGTCCTCATAAATTGGGGATATGGAAAAAAAATTATAGCTGTTTTAATTTTGATATGATAAATTACTATGTATCATATTTTCACTTATTATTAACCGTTTTTTACTTGGACATTTACATATTGTGTATCTCTGTATAGCATGCACATTATGAACTATTGAATTATGATCATTTTGATAGAAAATTTTGATTTTTAAATCAAACGGTTGTTAAGATATAAATTTATTTGTTTAATTCGATTTTATAAAAATATATTTTGTTATGTATTTTATACCCGTTTACAGATACGCTTATAACTTTTCTTTCGGAGTATCAATTAATGGGGATTTTCAAACAAGCGTAGTAGATACATTAGTGAGTGCATCTGAAAAAGTCCCCGTACATTGAAGCAATAGGACAAAAGTTACAGTTGTTTTTATAAATACGATGTGGTATAAATTACGATCTATGTATATTTAAAAAAAAAAACTTAAAAATATTTTATTGAGAGTCCCGATGGGAAATTTAAAAAAATGGTTACTATTTTCAATAAGAACGATAACATTGATCAAATAGCAATAAAATTCAGTTTCAATTTTTGAGAGAATCACCCATAATTAAATTTACAGTTAACGCATTACATAGATAACAATTTACCACACCGTAATTATAAAACAGCTGTAACTTTTGTCCTATGGCTTCAATGTACGGGGACTTTTTCAGATGCACTCACTAATGTATCTACTACGCTTGTTTGAAAATCCCCATTAATTGATACTCCGAAAGAAAAGTTATAAGCGTATCTGTAAACGGGTATAAAATACATAACAAAATATATTTTTATAAAATCGAATTAAACAAATAAATTTATATCTTAACAACCGTTTGATTTAAAAATCAAAATTTTCTATCAAAATGATCATAATTCAATAGTTCATAATGTGCATGCTATACAGAGATACACAATATGTAAATGTCCAAGTAAAAAACGGTTAATAATAAGTGAAAATATGATACATAGTAATTTATCATATCAAAATTAAAACAGCTATAATTTTTTTTCCATATCCCCAATTTATGAGGACTTTTGCACATGTCTAATGTAATATAAGTACTACATATTTGCAAATTTTTATGATACTCTGATTTAGTTCTTATCTAATATCCGTATTTTGAAGATAAAATAAAATGTCTTGAAGATTTATATTTAAAACTATTAAAACATACAATAATATTAAATCTAGGGGCTACAAATTACACCTCAGTACATTGTTATCATAATATGTTATTAAAAGTCTTATTTGAAGTATTGGAATTATTAATTACCTTTATTTTCATTAATTTTCTATACCAATATGTTATTTTCTTATGTAATGCTAATTTTCATAGCATGCTATTTATACGATTTTATAAATTAAAATTTATTTTTTTGACTTTTTAAAATAGAAATATCTAACAAAAATTTACACATCGAATGTTGTACCTTACATAAAAAATTGTAAAATTTTATTCTCTACTACTTTTATAGAGGACATTTATCTCGATTATCAGTTTTAAGAGCTTAAAAATCCATTTAAACATATTTTTTTGATTAAACGCACTTAATTTTCAGATTTACGGCGATTTTTCAGCAATTTATGTAGATACGTTGGAGAAAATTTTGAAATAAAGTTGTAAAGCAAATATTTAAAAAAATTTTAATATAAGGCACGTCTCGGTATCTTTATTTGTCTTGAAGTTATTCAATAAAAACTAAATTAAATTTCAAACGGCTGTAATTTTTTTTCCACAAGGCCTATGGATGGGGACTTTTGTGTACAGACGTACTATTATGTATATTATATGGGTACCAAATTTCATTCCACTCCGAATTTGTTCTATTTAAATCCCTTCGTTGCCTGTACTATTAGAGGTTCATATGAAAAAAAAACTATAATTTTCTTAATCTGTATGGGATGTAGCAATCATTAAGCGTTACCTTTTTAAATTGATTTTTGACAAAATGGTGGCTCTTGAAATAAAAAAAATTGTTTTTAAATATTTTTTTCATTCAAGTAACATTAAAAAATGGTAATTTTCAAAAATTTTAAAAACGGCTACGCGATTACAAAAATTTTCGTTAAAAAAATTAAAAATCGAACTATTAGTGTTTAAGTTTTTACTTGGATATGTTATGGATATGTAAACACGATTGAAAGATCAAGTACATATTGTATATTTAGCAACAATCTGATTTTTTACTCACTGTATCTTCTTCAAATTTCAACATATTTTGACTGTATTTTTAGGAGACATTTTTGAATGCATCCACTTTAAAAAAATAAAATTAAAAAGATCGTTTTATCCATGATAATGGTGTTCCCCTTAATAATAATAAATTAATGATAAAATGAGCCGTTGATTTTGAAAGTGGCCTAACTCCATTTTTCAAATTTTTTTTGTTGACTGTAGTAACGTGTATAATTAGAAGTAATCTATCATAAAAAACAATTTTTGGTTAAATATATTCAAAGGAAAAAATTTTTTTGAACACATTAATTTTCACAATTAATTTCAAGTTAAAAAGTTTATTTTGAAAGTTTTTAATTATTATTAATAATGTTGTTTTATTTATCACAATAGCTGGAAAACGAAAGCTTTCTATGGAAAATGTTTGATACAATAGTTTTAGGATTTAGCGGGGTAAACCCAATGAAGGTAACAATTTTGACTTTGAGTGGAGGTCTTAAGGTCATTTTGGGGTCAGCAAATTTTTTTTAAATAGAAACTTAGTTATTTTTTTGCAGATTTGTATTTTGCAAAAAAATCGAAATAACTTTTGTTTGAAAAGTTTTTTTTTTAATTTCAATTTTAACGTAATTTTAAAAAAAATTTACATCAAAAAAATTTTTTTGTGATCAAAAATTTTGACATTATTATCTTAAATGTTTGAGGAAAAATGCAGTTTAAAAAATAATTTTTTATAATTTCATAAATTTTTAATGTTAAAATTGAAATTTTTTACAAAACTTTTCAGACAAAAGTTATTTCTTTTTTTCTGCAAAATACGAATCTTTAATAAAATAAATAGATTTCCTTTAAAAAAAAATTTTTGACCCCAAAATGACCTTCAAACCTCCACTCAAGGTCGAAATTGTTAACTCCATTGATTTTGCTCCTCTAAATCTTGAAACTTTTGTACTAAATATTTTCCCTAAAAATCTATAGTTTTCCAGATATTAAACAATCTCAAGACTTAAAAATCACCTGTATACATACTTAGATTTCCTGAATTGTATAATTTTTTTAAGAGTTATAAAGAAATAATATAAATTAAAATAAGTGTTTTTTTTTCAATTTGAAGCATTTTAACTAATTACAAATGGAGTTGAGTTCTTTTAAATTAATAACAAACGTAATTGTTGATTTTGAAAGTGGCCTAACTCCATTTGTGGTAAAAAAACACATATTATTGATTTAATAATTGGGGTTATTTTAATAGTAATTATAAATTTAACTCCCTTAGAAACACTTAATCAATGTGGCACATTGATATCTTACACGTATATTTTTAATTTTATTGAAACGCAAACTCTTTAATATCTCAGTTTAAACATAAATGGAGTTAGGTCACTTTCAAAATCAACGGCTCATATTCTTGAACAGATATGAATATAATAACTAAATTACTACTATTACTTTTTATTATAATACAACTTTATACCATATTTATTTTCAATTTTATAATATGTAACACAATATATGTAATATGTTAAGATTTTTACATTTCCTACTTGAAAAATTATACAGGAATCGAACGACAGTTACATCGTCATATTTTATTATACTGTACATTAAGATTATAAAAATTATTGAATATCTGAAATTTTTGTGAGTTTTTCTCAAATTTAAAACATGTGAAGGTTACATAAAAATGACATACAACTAACGGTATCTTACAAAATTAAAATTAAATCGATTTCCATAAAGTAAAAGTGAATTTTTCAGCATTTGTCATCAGCGTTTCTTTATGTCGTTACAAGTGTTACAACCAACCGAAAATTCAGGTGCGAATAAAAAAGTAATGTAGTAGCAGGCTATGAAAAGGACAATTTCTTACCTTTCGGTACGAGACCAACATACAAATGATAAGAGTGAGAGAAGATGATTGATTGTGACATTTGAACTTGGTACAGGACAGTGCATGTTAGCAAACAGATAGAATTGTACGGTTCTATTAAAAATGTAGTACACAAAAGTTCAAAGAAATAAAATATACTTTGCTAATGTATTTTTGCCAAAACTTCTTTCTATTTATTTGTTGATCCCACTATTTTTTATACTACTCTATGTTTTATTCTAGAAAAAGAAAATTATTGTTATCAGACAATATCATCTTAATGAGTCTTAATCCGGAATATGCGAAAGTAACTATGTCTGTCTGTATGTTATCTTTTCATGGCTAAGCTGCTGAACCGATTTTGATAAAATTTGACAGGGTGATAATCTTGAGAATGGTCATATGTTACTTTATATTCCGAAACATTGATTATTTACTGTTACAGTATATGAGACAAAAGCCAAGAGTCTCAAGGCGCAATCAGTTGTATGATAGCTGTACGAATATAAAGGGGCTATGAGGAGTGGGGATTCACACCATGGAAGGTACTATGCCGTATGGGTTCACAGTATGGAAAGCCTACTGTACTTGAAATTGTAAAAAATTAAAATACACACTCGCCCTGTAAAATATTAAATCTCGGAACAGTCCGCTCTGTTTTGCAAATATTTACGAAAGTTTAGATAATTTTTTTGCATTTTAAGTTAAAATTTATTTTGGTATGTCTATATTATTATTATATTATTATTGGGAAGCATAATTTAGTATCATTACAATTTTCTGATTTTCAAAAAATATATTTATATATATTACGTCGCATGAGATAAACCTCAGAACAATTCCGAGAACTCCAATTTTATATTACACCATATGTTTTGTTTTCAATTGAGTGCAAAATGCATCAATTTATTTCATAAATGTGTGCTATACGAGCTGCTATACTGACTGCGAAATTCTGTTAGGGAAAAACAAAAACATTTTATGCTATATACATATACAGCTTGTGTAGCAAGTGCCAAAGAAAATGAAGTTTTTGTTTTTTGTTTTCTCTGCTTTTCGACAGGAACATGGTCATTTATTTAGAGAAGTACGTAGAAATAATAAGATGTTTTGAATCTGGTATTGTTTTCTCTTGATAATAACAGAAAACAGAAATGAAAAAATGAATTTTTCATTTTTGTGTAATAAGATTTTCGAATATCTTATTTAACAAACCCATTTGAAAATATTTATTGATTAGTATAGCTAAGATTGATAAAAAAGAAAAACATGTCGAGCAGATTTTTCTGGTAACAGAAATTTATTATACCATGATTAGACTAATGTCCGGTATTATAAAGGAGCTAATACATTGCTAAGCTTGCAAGCACTTTCAAATGCGATATTACTTATGATAGATTGATTATGGAATTTAGAGCAGTGAAACTTCAACTTTTTATAACACAGTTGACGACTCTGACCGTACAAAATAATTTTCATAATATCACCACTGTTTTAATACTGTTGGTGTTTACCTACCACGCGTGCGCGAACCTTGTCAAACATTTCACTAAACTTCAAGGGAACTGTCAGATAGGTTTGATACCCCATTTGAAAGTGCTTGCAAACTTGCAAGTTTTGTTAGTTCCTTTATAAAACCGGACATAAGCATTTCAGTTACATCACCAAAAACTCCCTCGAGCTAAATCTTGTAAAATAACTCGAGGAACCTCATCAAATATTGAATTGGACTTTGTAGAATTTTTTTTTCATTTCACTACTTCGTAAAAATAGAGATATGTATCTCAAGAATAAAATTAGATAATGACAAAATTGTTGCTGTTTTAAAATTGTTATAAAATAATTAAACTTATGCTTCCATGTATATTTTAAACCTTTTGATCAAACTTCTTAAATAAGTAATTAAAATGCAACAACACATTTTTAAATTACCTACTAATTAAAAACCTATTTCTCTTATATGTAATTTTAAGCAACATATTAACTATTTATTAACACTGATATTAAAATTACAAAATTGATTCATAGATAAATTATATTATATCTGTTTCTACTATGGGACATACTGTATATAAAATAAACAGCCAGTTTTCGAATACATTCATCAAAACTCGTTATTATCACGTGTGAACGTTTTGTCAAACGAACACACACACACACAAACAACAATAGTCATTTTGGCCACAAATAACGGCCACGCCACCATTGATGGTAGAGTTTAAATTGGATGTCATAAATTGTGTAGAGATTTATCTTCCTTTTGACATGGGTGAAAAGAGTTTTCAGTGATTTCCCTGTGAGCATGTTACCTGCACTAATGGTTACACTCCCATATACTTCCTATCCCCCATACTCCGCGAAACACGTCATCATATTGTTTCGAACTTGGCCAATTAACGCTAATGAAATTAGTTACTTCAATGCTTTGTTCAAACAGGATGTTTCTTTAGTCTTATGTTTTTAAAGTTATACTTCTTTAGGGGCGTTCAGAGTGAAAAAAGGTATGTAAAGACAAGGTAGTCTTAGTAGTTCTTTAACCAATCAGCGTTTGCGTAAGAATTACGTCACTTCGAGGATATATTTAAATGTTATAAATTTTATGTACAACTAGCTGGACCCGCGCGGCTGCGCCCGCTTGGACTACGGAATTATTGTTTAGGATTTTTGAAAAATATACATAGTTGAATTAAGTACAAACACGATTAATTATTATCGTAATAATAACTAATCAAAACCTAACGTACCTAAAAAAAAAACAAATCAGAACAAAAATTACAAATAATTTTTGTTCTGTTTAAATTTAAAAGTTAATAATTGAAAACAAAATAAACAACTGCCGGCCGAGCGCTGAATCTTCCTTCTCCCCGCGACACTTCATCGAAGTTCGCACGAATTGCCGCGAATAATATGTTAGTTTATGTATATTTCACGTTATTTCCTAAACCAAAAGACCAAATTGGATTCTGTAAAGGGCAAATTATATCTACATTAAGTACTTATGACGATGAAATCATTTATTTTGATAAGGATTAATGTTTTGCAGGTCATAAGTCCACGTAAACAGAACCCAAATATTTTTAATTTTCTTTGTAACATAAAAGCAGTCATTGTGGCTTAAATATAAAAGTTAGACATATGGTATCGCGGACTTTATTGTAGAACTTTTGATTCTACACAATTCTTTAATACATTATTTTGTTCTATATTGAACGGTTTAGGCAGCGTATTACAAAACAGCGCGCCGACGGAAATTTTTTTTCCGACTTGATTTACTATTATCGTCACTGCTTAGTTGTTATGTTAGCTAACGTAACAAAATATAGCCTATAACCTGGCCAGAGAATGTACCTATGAATTAAAAAAGAAACCACGTAAATCGAGTGATAAGGTCACTAACGGACAGACAGACAAGACAGACAGACAGAGAGACGTTGAGCTTTATATATATTAAGGATGAATACAGTGAAAATAGATTCAACTGACTTGATTGCTCTAGTTACGTTACTTTAGTTTTTTATACATCCTGTGTTGAAGATACAATTTTTTTACTCACAATGAGCCAGGGTATCAGCTCTTAAGATATCTGTATCCCAAACCGGACTAACCTGCATATATGCCATAAGTGTATTGTTGTTATGCATGTAATTTTATAAATGTTTAATTCTCGCAAAATGCTATTTGATTTACTTTGATGAGAATTTTGTATACGTTTATGTGCATGCATTTTTCCTGTGCAGCTTTGTTTGTAGGTATAAATAGAAGCTCTCATTTACGACTTTTTTCAGCTACAAATATTATCGGTTCAGTTTTTGAGATAAAGAACTCCGAATTAATCTTATAATAAATAGTACCCCAGTACCCGGTCAAATTGGCTGAAATTGTACATAGTACCTATGTTATTCTTCATGCCATTCTGATCGAAAGTCTCCATGGGTAGACAGTTAAAAAACATCTTCCAAGTAAATGTACAGTGCTTCATCGTGCTTAATTCACTCAAGGTAGTTAATTATTGAACAATTTAAATAAAAACCGATAAATTGTTCAGATAAATTGCCTGGCATTGGTTAACCATTTAATTTTTATACAGTTTTACTAAAAAATATTAGTTCAAAATTTTTCTTAAGACGTATCTGATTATTTTTTGGTATATTTTTAATTTTTGAGAATTTCAACCTAAATCTAAATTTATACAAACGTCAAAATGACATTTAATATGTAATATATATTTTACAATAAATGTTGTAGACCTATATTAAAGGAAATTGAATGCTCTACAAAAAATATTCTATATAATTTTCACGTAACATGTGTCGTTCTTGAGATATCTTGAAAAAATAAATATTTTGGGATGTCACACCTCCCCCTTACACACGATTTTGATGATTTTGAAATGGGACCGTTCTCAAACCGGACCCAACCATCCAATCAAGTTTCATTAATATAATATAATATCAGTGGTTATGCGTGTGACAAGGATTCAGGAGACAGATACACAGACGGACAAACAGACACGGAACGAAAAGTGTTTATCTTGACGTGAAACTGAAAAATAAATTAAAAATTTGGAATCGGAGAACAATTTTTTTTGTATCGTATCTTCGATATTACGAGGAAGCACAAATCAATAGATTCGGAGTTACAGTCTGGAATCATTAAAAAAAAATCGATTTATCAATTTTTAAAATGATTTTTTAACTTTCTGCCCATGGAGACTTTTAATTAGAATGACATGAAGTATAACATACTACAATTTCAGCCAATTTGACCGAGAACTATTTTCCATAGTTCGGAGTTCTTAAAAAAATCAAAAATTCGCGATTTTCTCTGTTTTAAGACATTTTTGGGTTCAGCAGCTCAAAAATCTATAAGAAGTAACCGTAACATTCTATATGACTGGACTATATTATAAAACTGTTACAATTATTCTGAATAATTTTACAATACATATTAATTGTTTTCATTATATTAATAATTAGATTCAAGACTACGCAAATGTACAATACAAATATTATGCGTAAGTTTCCGACACTCAAATTCTATGTAAATGTTTAAAATCATTTAATACCCCAGTTATTCTACTTGTCTACGTCTAACATGACAGCGTCGTTGTTAAATGTCGACATTAAATTTATATTCAAATTAGATCTATATCATGTTTAATTTTGATTTGAAGACAGTTTTCATGAAATATATTAATAGGTGGTGCCTATCTTACTGAATGAAAAAAAGTATCATGTTTGATAACATAGTTTTCTGAAAAAAAAACTTGGAATTTAGTCGAATTTTACGTTTTAAAATTTCAAAAAAATGATTTCTCGTTTAACTATTACAGTCATTACATAAGGCATTTTAAAATAGTTAAGAATGCCCACATTTTTTTTGTAAACTGCTTAATTTTTAACCGACTACAAAAAAGGAGGAAGGTTCTCAATTAGTCTGTACATATTTTTTTATGTATGTTCGGCCATAACTCCGACAAAAATTCACCAATTAGGACGATTTTTTTTCTTTGAAAGAATCCGATTTAAGTTTTAACTCCCATATATATATTTTTTCAATATCTGACCACGAACTTCAATATTTTTAAATTTTTAAATGTATTTTCGGGTATAACTCCGACAAATATGCACCTATTAGATGAAACAATTTTTTTTTACTATGGACTTCTTAAAAAAATAAAAATAAAACCATTTAAAAAAAGACCCCTATAATACTGAAATTATTAAATACTTTTTAGTATTTTATGGTTTTTTTAGGTCAGTTTTATTTATTTTTTTAGTTTTTTTCAAAATAAAAAGCGTTTCTCTGGTTATAGTTTCAAAATACAATGTCGCGTCGCCAAAAAATATACTTTTTTTCCACCCAGTACTTTTTAAGTTTTATATTTCATATTCTTCGAAATAATTTTAAGAGTTCACTTGAGTTCTAATTGGTAGATGTAGATACATCTCTGATAATAGTATGAATAGGGAAGTGTTTTTAGTCTAGACACTTGTTACGTGAATTGTCATCATCGAGATCTACTGAGGGGATGTTTGTTCTGTTTGGGATCTTTGCCTTATGTCAATGTTGAAGTAAAAACCGACAGGTTTCCATTAATTGAGGATTGAAAGTAATTAACAGGTCCTTTGTTTGTATAATTTACCAGCCGTATTTCTAACTACTTGACAGGGCGCTATCAATTATTATAGATTTGTTACAATAGTACGTCTGGTACGTAAAAAAACCCTGCACTTTTTGATTGGGGTATGACACTTTCTGTGCTCATAGATAAGGTCAAAAGAATAATTTTCAGATAGGGAGCCACTTTAAAATCCGTGTAGAACACCATTATATCGGCTATTAAAAATGGCCCCCACCGTTTTTATTAAATTGGCTGTATCTCAGCTCCTAGTCATCTGATTTTAATTTTCTTTTATTTGTTTTAAAGTTCTTATTGAGAAGATTATTTTTTGTCATTATACATTTTTCTCTAAATCTTAAGGGTTCCCCACAATTTTTGAAAATCTGAAAATTTTACTTTTCTTACGAACTTAATTTATATGTAACTTTTTTATTGTGCCCAATATCATTTTTTTACTTCATATAAAAAAGAAAGACATTTTATTCTGCTTTCCAATGATAACAAGATAATGTTGTGTTAATGAACAACTTCTTTGGAAAAAGCGTGTTAAACAAGAAAAATAGACTATTTTTGGATCATTCCATGTCAAGTTTACCTTTTATCATATAAAATTTTATGTTGGGATCAATTTTCTCATATGGCATAGTTAAAAAATTGAAAAATCTGTCATGGATGTCACTGAACTATCTTATACAATAAAAAAATGTACGTGTATCTACTAATATAAAACAAATAATTTTGGGTTACTGATGACAGATATAAAAAAATTAATAGAACATAAACTATAGATAATAACGTTCTCTACATTTTTTGTTATGAACATTTCATTCTGTCATGAACTTGTTCAAATAAAATGGAAAAAAATTAAAAATATAATTAAAAAGATTTTTTTTTTTAATTGGTAAGAGATACAAAAAAATTAATGGAACATAAACTATAGAAAATAACATACTCTACAACTTTTATTTCAATGTTTTATTTCTGCTTTAAACCATTTCAAATATAATTGAAAAAAACGATTATAACCTCAAAAACTTTTTTTGGGAGAAATAACATAACATAAATTATAAATAATAATATTCTAAACAAATTTTTCTTTAAACATTTTCTTCCAACACGTACCGTTTCAGAAATAATTCGAATAATTATAAAAATTACAGTAAACATCCGTTTCCGGTTTTAAAAAAATCAGGTTTTCTTTCTTAAAACAAATTAATTCTAAATATAAAATTTTACCCCTCTATGTACTGTCATTTTTGAGTTACAGCGTTTACAGACAAACAGTTACACACACAGACAGACAGACAGACATGATGATAAAAATAGTCAGAATTGATTCAGGGAAGGTATAAATGGACATTTCCATCAAAATCTTGAATCCGAGAAACCAATACAGGTAAACTTGACATGGAATGATCCAAAAATAGTCTATTTTTCTTAGTTTAACACGCTATTTCCAAAGAAGTTGTTAATTAAAACAGTATTATCTTGTCATCAATGGAACGCAGAAAAAAATGTCTTTCTTTTTTATATGAGGTAAAAAAATGATATTGGGCACAATAAAAAAGTTATATAACAATTAAGTTTGTAAGAAAAGTGAAATCTTCAGATTTCGGAAAATTGTGGGGAACCCTTAAGATTTAGAGAAAAATGAATAATGATAAAAACTATTTTTTTTAATAAGAACTTTAAAATAAACAAAAGAAAATTGAAATCAGATGATTAGGAGCTGAGATACAGCCAATTTAATAAAAACTGTGAGGGCCATCTTTAATAGCCGATAAAATGGTGTTCTACACGGATTTTAAAGTGGCTCCCTATCTGAAAATGTTTCTTTTGACCTTATATATGACCACCGAAAGTGGCATACCCCAATCAAAAAGTGCAGCGTTTTGGCTTTATTTGCCACGAACCAGACGTACTACAAGTTTTGTTTGGTAAACGATTGATATACTTTTTACTTTCTTATGCAAACATACATAGTACATAGGTATATGTATATATATATAGTACATATTATATTAAATATATATCCAGATAACTTTTCCAGCATGATGATTTCAGTAACTATAATGTCTGGTAATAATATAAAAGAGCTAGCAAAATTTGTTAACTAACATTCAAATAAATTATTAAACCTTTATGACAGTTTCCTTGAAGTATCATGAAGTTTTTGACAAGATTTTTCACGCGCGGTAAGTAAATATCAATATTTATATTATCTTGTTTGGACAGAATCACCAACTGTGTTATAAGTTAAACTATCACTGATCTACATTTCAAAACAAATCTATAGATAAAATCGTAGAATTAATACTCCATTGAAAGTGCTTGTTATAAGCTTACAAATTTTGTTAGCTCCTTTATAAAACCAGACATTAAAGATACAGATTTAGTTAAATGAGATGAAATAGTTGTAAGAAAGCGTATTATGACAAAGTCTAAAAATCTAATATAAATAATGCATAAATACATGCAAACTGTGCACTCACAATATTACGTATAAGAAAGTATCATGGCGCCCATGACAGCTTTTTACATTTTAATATAAATTGTGTTTTATTCTACTTGTAAGTTACACGATCAAAGTGTCGTACTCAATTGTAGGTGTACCTACCTATTGTTTTAATATTAATTTTACAATATTAATAATAGTTTTTTATATAAGGATTTCAGTTGTTAAAATGTTTAAATCTACCTTCTAAATATTAAAATGCAAATAATATTGATGACAACTTTATTTGTTAACAAATAAAAGAAAAACAAAAAACATATTGAATATATTATGCCGTATATGAAAAGAAAGTCGAAATAAAAAAAGAAATTTTAAATTAACGTATTTTTATATTGTTTATTTCTAAAGCAAATGAACGAATTATATTTGAAAACGATCTTCTTTAAAAAATGTATTTGTTTTTATTATATTTTTACCAATATTTTTTGTACGCATCATGCAAATAAAATTAATGACATACTTTTTGACTAACTTGTTATATCACATTTTTGATGTCTACTTAAATTTTATGCTTCTATAAAATATTTATTCTTTATATCGATAATTATTTCTTCTATACCTACGTATATTACAATGTTTGTAAAGACAAAAAAATGTTGAATCTTCATACTAATAGGTCTTTAAAATAACATAACATCATTGAAAAGAAAATAAATAAACACTAATGCTATAATGTAATTTAATTGTTTAATTTTCTTTCGTTGAGTCTACCATCATCAAACATCCATATAAAAATCTACTAGGTTTTTATTTTTTTAATTGATAGTAGAAACATATTGCCTAAAATAGGTATGTTAATATTAAAATCTAAAATAAAAGCGTTCTGATTTATGATTTCAGGTTTGAGCATTTAATTATCTTGTGATCAGTGCAAAAATATTTAACAAAAGGTAGCTACTTTTAAATTTACTGTCATTTGAAAAAAATCTGTTTTTGTGTCTCACTCGTCGCACGAAAACATCAATTAGTTGAATTTAACCAAAGAGCAATATTTTGCTAACATTCCAAATATAACAAATAACCTAAATTGTACCAAATGATGAATAAATTATTAAAAAACTATGTTCGTGTATATCTTATACAATTTTTACTCGTCCCACCCGTCACAATATTTTAAGCTTCCCAAAAATATTTGTATTGATTTTTCACTCATCTCTTTTTAGAAAACAATTAGCGACATTATTCAAGTAGCGTACTAATATAAAATTAGGGCTTTAGATGACCTATTTGATCTGAATTTCAACGTCATGTACAAGTATCTAAGGAGGGGGGGGGGGGGTAATTCGAGTCCCACCCGTCACACATACAAATCTATTAATTTAACAAGGTTAGGACAGATATTAACTTTTTCACTTTATCATATCTTAAAAAATATATTTAGGAATATACATAGAGTCAAGTTTTCTGAAGTGGGAACACTAAAAATCAACTTCTTCAACTTAAACTTTTTATTGTAGAACTTTGAAGTTTTATTGTCCAAAATTAATGTTCTGAAATATTTTTTGAAAATTTTGATTTTTTAAAAAGTTATAAGCAAATTAATTTTTATATAGGTTTTTTTTTTAAATTGTGATTTCTCTGTAAATACTGAGTAAAAAATATTGAAATTAATAATAATTAATAATAAAATAATGAAAATATAAAAATAATTCACAATTTAGATGAAATAAATTTTTTTTAAAAGTTTTCATTTTTTCTTATAAATAATAAATATTTTAATAAACTAATAGAAATTTAACCAACTTCTCATATAGATAGAAACAAAATTTTTACACAGTATTGTTCTGTAAAATCTACTTAACTTTTTCCTGAAAAAAAATTTTAGTACATTTCATAAACAAAAAAGTTACGAATGTTTAAGTGCCGTCAGATAGGCGCGCGGCGCAGTGCCGCGCGAGGCACACAAACGCATTCACGCGCTTGGCTACCTCACCTACTCGAACAAAAGCAATTTTATGGTTGATTATTATAGATTTTGGGGCGTAGAATTCGAATAAAATAACCCGGACTGGAGAAAAGTGGTGCCACACCCTTAAAATGGGGTTGAAGGGTGAAAACCCCGTTTCCAACCTTTTTTTTAATTTATCTCAAAATCTAAATCGATGATGGGTTTTTTTTATGGTTGATATTTGTTAGGGACACACAAACAAATTTATTGGGACCACATATACTGAATTTGACCAAAAATTACTCTTTCTAGACGGTTTGAAAAAAGTAAAAATGCTTCTTCTCGGGGAAAATATTTTAAAAATTAATAACTTTTGTTAAAATCATCCAAATGACTCGTAATTGGTCTCAAATTGTTCCCGAAGTTCCAAAGAAGAAATGCATTATTTGAATAAAACGTATTATATTCAACCCTGTTGTTTTTATTTAAATTTTAGTAAAAAGGTAGTTTTAAAAAAATTTACGTTACTTACCCTTAAACATTAGCGATTTTCATTGGTTAAGCTATTAATATATTTTTTTAAATATGGTTGATCATTATTCTTTGGAACTTCGGGAACAATTTGAGACCCAATAAATTTGTTTATGTGTCCCTAACATATATCAACCATAAAAAAAACCCATCATCGATTTAGATTTTGAGATAAATTGAAAAAAAGGTTGGAAACGGGGTTTTCACCCTTCAACCCCATTTTAAGGGTGTGGCACCACTTTTCTCCAGTCCGGGTTATTTTATTCGAATTCTACGCCCCAAAATCTATAATAATCAACCATAAAATTGCTTTTGTTCGAGTAGGTGAGGTAGCCAAGCGCGTGAATGCGTTTGTGTGCCTCGCGCGGCACCGCGCCGCGCGCCTATCTGACGGCACTTAAACATTCGTAACTTTTTTGTTTATGAAATGTACTAAAATTTTTTTTCAGGAAAAAGTTAAGTAGATTTTACAGAACAATACTGTGTAAAAATTTTGTTTCTATCTATATGAGAAGTTGGTTAAATTTCTATTTGTTTATTAAAATATTTATTATTTATAAGAAAAAATGAAAACTTTTAAAAAAAATTTATTTCATCTAAATTGTGAATTATTTTTAGTCCTACCATAAAAATTTCAATATTTTTTACTCAGTATTTACAGAGAAATCACAATTTAAAAAAAAACCTATATAAAAATTAATTTGCTTATAATTTTTTAAAAAATCCAAATTTTCAAAAAATATTTCAGAACATTAATTTTGGACAATAAAACTTCAAAGTTCTACAATAAAAAGTTTAAGTTGAAGAAGTTGATTTTTAGTGTTCCCACTTCAGAAAACTTGACTCATAATAATACTATCATAAGTAGGTACAGTATGTATTATGTGCTTTATTTACACCTTTAAATATTTGAACGTTTGTCAAAAAAGTATCAAACGTCCCACCCGTAACCATGGAATGACCCCAAAGTATGTAGTTCATAGTATAGATAAATATTGGATTTCTAAAATAATACCATCAGTTGACAAAGGCGTTCATAAACATGCTAGGAATTAAGAACTGATATTAACTGATCCAAATTCCTAGCATGCTTATGAACGCCTTTGTCAACTGTGGTATTATTTTAGAAATCCAATATTTTACTGTTAACATTAATATTAACAGTTCTTGTACTTTTTCGGCAATATCACTGTTTTTAATATTATATTGTTTAAGCAGGATTTTTTTTGCTAAGAACATGTCCCTTCTCAAAGGTTATAGCCTGGCAAGCATGCAAAATCGGTCTTTGATACTGGTTTACTATATACAGAGGATCATAATAATATGACTTCTGATTCGATAGACGGATTATAAAAAAAAAGTTCTTAGAAAATCAAAAAATGCTAATATTTAATCGGGGTGAAAATTACATAGAATGTTACTTCTAAAAAAAAAGTAAGCCAAATCTATGCAAAGACCGATTTTGCATGATTCTCCGGCTATAGCCTTTAAAGGTGGTTCTCCACCATCGATTAAGATCGCATTTGTAGGAGTATTGACACTGCCCCTATACATACTCTTAGTGCTTTAACCCTACACTGCACAGTGATGCATATTTGCATCACACATGTTTTCCGCCTATAGCTTAAAATTTACAAAAAAATTTCAAAGAAAAAAATAATAGAATGTAAGAGAAAAAAACCTAATGAAGTTCCACTTCCTCCACAAAACGTACGACTGGATAATATTAGTCATTTTCCAATTTGGAATGCTACAAGACTGTGATGTAAAAACCCCACATGCAAAGCACAAACTAATATTCTTTGTGAAAAATGTCAAATTGCTTTATGTTTTAACAAAGACAAAAATTGTTTTAAATCATTCCATGAAATATAAATATACTCTTAATTAGATTTACTAAAATGTATTCCAATGCGTGCATATATGAATCATAACATATACATATTTTGATGATTTGTATTGGGATTATAAGGTCAGTAGAAAAAAAAGACAGTTGTTATAGTTGATATAGATGCATAAAACCAGCGCTTTTATTGATAATGTATATTTTTTCGGAATCTCATGTCATTCCATCTTCAGTGCATTATTTTTATTTTTACATATGTATATCATGTAACATATGGTATATCACATGTATTGCTTATTTAAATTTAATGAACAGGTACATTATAATTTTTGCTATGTAGCATAGTAATATATAAAAAAAATTGAAAAATATTAACTTTTTATACAAAATATTAAAAAAAATTTCGAACAAACATGTTTGTATGTAAGATGATTTAAGATAATACAAAAAATGTATGTTATAAATTAAAACATTAAAATTTGTTGTTACATTTCAGACTATTAACAAGTACATATTTTATGTTATTTTAAATAATATATATGTACTTGTTAATAGTATGAACAAAGTATAGTATAACAAAGTTTAAAGTTTTTTACTTTGATACTCCTGGAAAATATGTAAACATTCTGTAGTACAGAACATTCACTGAAAATTAGGACCTGATATCTTCAACTGTTTTTGTTTTATTAAATTGTTAATAATGGAATCATGCTTGTCTTTGATTAAAAATAAAAGTTTTTGTAAAACCTTTATTTTTATACAACTGTTTGTATGTGTTCTCAAAGACTTTTACAGCTTTAAAAAAGTGTGTTTTCAGCCATTTTAATCAGCGTAGCGGATAAACAAATGATTTTTTTAATTTTTTTCAAAATGGAGGTTATAGGGAATTTTGTAGCGTTTAACTTTTATTTGAAACTTTTTTTTGTATAATACTTATTGAGACCGCTATTTAGCAAAAATCAGAAAATCTGAAGAATTTTGCAATTGAACCATGGATAACTCCTGTCGCGGACAACCAAAATCGGAACAAATAATTAATTTAATTAATACCTAATGGGTATTGTTCTACACCACTTTTGTAAGAAATTCTGTAAGTATTAAAACTGTACGCAAAAATAATCTGTTTTAGCCTCCACAGTCTGGACTATTACATAGATTTTCATAATTTCTAATAAAAAATAAAAAATTGCGCAGTGTAGGGTTAAATTGAACTGTGAGTTTATATTTAGTAATGTTCTTGAAGCAGTACTATTTAATAAACAGCCATAGTCTATATGGGGCCGAATAAATTAAATTCATTTCATATAATATATTATACTAAAAATGTGACGCGCACTCGTCAACAAACATGCCTAACTCTACAAAGCAAGATGTTTGATAAATTATTCACATTGTGCTCGTGGGTAGTTCAGCAGGAAGACCTACAACATCCTTTATTAATGTGCGCGTATTAATACACACATCGCACACAGGCAAAAAAAAGCGAAAACGTGGCCAAAACCTATTACGTAGAAACATGTATTTTCTGTTAAAATTGTAGCAATTATTTTCGTTTTTGAAAAATTTGACCGTTTTCAGATTTTTATCACACCCTGTATAGATATTAATTTCTCGAAAAATATGTAATATATCTATATCAAAAAAATTTATTTTTCAAAAATATTGACTTTTTATTATATCTATTTAATGAAACTCACAAGTAGATTAAACGTAAATTAATCACAAAAATATAATACACAAAATTCACTGCATTTCATAAGATTTTTCCGTTCAAAACTTTAAACGTGTTTTTCTCAAAACTCTCTTTTTCTACACTGTCTGCACGATAACTCGAGAAGTTTTCAAATTTTTAGGTGTTATTTTTTTCTTTTTTGAAATCTTCCAAAATACATAGTCTGTCGAGCTATTTTTTAAATATTTTATATCATACAAGTTATATTCACAACAATCCAAACATCCGTAGCTGGGAAACACTTACTCATCATTTTAGTTAACCTGTTATGATTGGCCCATCAGCAACTTCCTATTCCATCTTGTGTCCCTGTACTCCCTAACACACATATACTCTTACAAATACACACACTTCACATACTCCAAATTAAAAATCAACCACGAAGGAGCTGTCTGAAAAGGCCAAGCCTGCAAACATAAATGGATGAAGAAGAATAAGAATTTATTTAAATGATTACTCGTTTATATCTAATAAATAAATAAATAATTTAAAAACTAGGCACCAACACAAGAATTTGTATAATAAAGTTAGCAAGAAAAATAAAACAAAATTATTACTGTATATATTACAGCCATTAAATCACAATTATTTTTATATTTTATTTAATCAAATTTATTTTTACAACCCGGTCTCAATAAAAGTGAATACTGTCCTTTCCTGAAACGGTTAGTTTTATAGATAATTTCAACCACGACTAAGTTGCAACGAGCTATTCATACGTACTGTAAACAATGTTGATGTGCAATAAAATGTACATTAAATTGTATAAAACGTTAGTTCAAAACTGGAACCTACATATAAACCACTGCTTTTGTCGTAAAAATTACTAATATTAAATTTTAATAAAAAGATTGTAAATAGAAACAAAAAAGTTTTTCTTATTTTGAAATATTTTTTTATTAAAATTGTACAATGGATATTTTATTGAAAATTTTATTTGTCCAACGAAATTTTAATAACATTGTTTGGATATAGTACTTTCTATTTTATATTTTCATTAACTTCATTATTCTCTGGATATATATTCTTTTTAACAGTTTTATTATTTTAGTACAATCTTATATTTTATTTTATTTTGTAAGATACCATTTTTTTCAATATACAAACATATTTGGATAATAGAATAAATTAAATAAAATACATAATAATCAAAATGTTTTAAAATTATGTGTAGAAAATATTAATTTACTGTAAATGTGGTGCATGTAATTTTTCTAATTTGTTCTCATAGAATTTTAGAAACAAGTACAGTTTGATCTACTCAATAAATTGAATTTCCTTATTCAATATGTAAGTTGCATTACGAATGTAAACCCGGATTGCCAAAATGATGATACTTTCTAGCATTCACTATCTATGTACTTATGTATATACCTCTAAATTCAATACAGGTAGGCGCATATAAATACAGGTCTGCAAACCTTAGCTATCTTAAATTTCAATCAATACAGGTACACAAGTAAAAAGCAGGAAAGCGAACCGAAAATGCACAAAACATAACAAATTAATATCACTTGGAATTTTATCGATTCGAATAAATTCACGAACACATTGGTTTGATTAGGTTTATGGCCATAAAATACCGAAAATAAAAAAAAAGATAAAGTTCTGAATTTGACTGTCAGACTAATAACATTTTATGTAACAGTAGGTCTTAGATTCTAGGATAAATATACGAAAATAGTTAAATATCTTCATATACATATTTAATATGATTTTCTTATTGTTGCATATTACTTATATTATAATAAATTTTATTTTATTTAGTTTTTAGTTGTTATTTCAACATCTTTGAAAGATATGATCAAATAACAATAATAAGGAGAGAAAAGGCATGAAAGAGCTACCTTTGGGCTTATCTAAATTTATTCAGCCTACCATAATATTTATTATATGGCAACACTAGATAGATTGTCGTCAGACACCAGAGTATGGCTCTTCTCGTTAAACATATGGCGACTGATTATTATTTTCTGGTAAAAGTTATTATGTTAGTGTAGGGAAAGTGGGATAGTTGTGAACACCGATAAGGGAAAAATCTAATAAATTAAAACCTGAGTAAGAAACCTATTGTGTAATATTATTATTTTATTATATGTATTATTATCCATTAGTAATACATTTTCATTATCAATTGTGATAATATACCTAAGAACAAAATTAACATTAAAAAAAAAGTAGTATGTGGTAATCACGAACAGTGAGATAATATAATTAATTGGTACAAAAATCTGGATGTATTTTTTTACCACTGGTATCTACACTTAACATGTGCCCATAAATAGCACTTCTACCCTATTTTCAATCGATATTTTTCATTACAATTACAAAAATAGTTATTTTTTATCAACATCTTTGTTTTTATTATTTTTTTACAACGTTCGTAACTGCCCCATTTAAATTATTTGTCATTACCTCACGAGCTTGAAAAAGCATATTTTTTCAGGTTAGGATCATATAATAAACAATACAGGTGACATCAAATACTATTTGATAGAGGCTTAATTGAGCATTAATTAACCACATTTATATTAATTATTGTAGATATCAGTTATTACATTACTTTTATTTTAATAAAAAATAAGATGAAATATGATATAAAATTGGAATAAAGCTTACTTTGTACTGTGAGCTTGATCTACACTGACCGCTAACGGTCCGATACTAGACAGGCCTAACCATGAGCGTAGCCAGGATTTTGTTCAGGGGGGGGCAAAATTTTTTTTTGGTCGGCGTGTTTTGCCTAGGACCCCGAGGTAATGAGAGAGGGGTGAGCAAAAAAACCTCTCGCATTATTATAGTAACCTTACCTAAAAAGTTTTATAAAAAAATTTTTAATAAAAATATTTTCAATATTTTTCGAAATGTGTAAGAACGACTCTGATAAATGGCCATTAATGTAAACAAAATTTGGTAAATCCTTTTTTTCTTAAATTAAATTCTTTCGTTTCGTTGCAAAATTAACATTTTCATTATTTATTATATCTCTAGATAGGTGCGCAAAAAGTAACAATGAAAAGTCATTCTTTTTTTCATTTCTTCTTTTATTTTCGCCACATTTTTTTCAATCAATTAAATTTATATGTATATGCATATCTTTTTGAAGACAAAATCCTCTACAAAAATGTACTCTACGTTGCTATTTTGGTGTTTTTTTTTATTTATAATTTTTTTATTTATTGTAAAAAATCGATCTAATTTGAATTGATAACCCAGGAAAAAATTTCAGATCTAAAGTGATCTCGGTTGATCTTCATTTTGGAACAAATCAGAGCTTTGTAAATAAATAAACTTTTGTCTACCTTAAATAACAAATACACATATACTACCTATATAGAAACCTTGTTTATAATTTAATCAATTAAAAAAAATTGTACAGAAACGTATTGAATGATATTTGAGGCCCGTGTATTAAATTAATAAATAAATTCACAACTCACCCCCTGTCACAGATGAAGGGTTGTAATTGGTCTCATTCGATCCAGCGGGAAAAATACTTCGGGTTACTAGGGGTGTGGGGGGCAAAACAACCCTCTATCTAGCACAGGAGTCGAGATATTTACGATTTTCTATAATGAATACCATAAGTAGCGAAACAGAGAAAAATTCACCTAGTATCCCGAAGTATTTTTCCCGCTGGATCGAATGAGACCAATTACAACCCTTCATCTGTGACAGGGAGTGAGTTGTGAATTTATTTATTAATTTAATACACGGGCCTCAAATATCATTCAATACGTTTCTGTACATTTTTTTTTAAATTGATTAAATTATAAACAAGGTTTCTATATAGTATATGTGTATTAATTTGTTATTTAAGGTAGACAAAAGTTTATTTATCTACAAAGATCTGATTTGTTCCAAAATGAAGATCAACCGAGATCACTTCAGATCTGAAATTTTTTCCCGGGAATACACATGTATAGTTGAAATATCAAAACAAACTTTTTTTTTGTATAAAAAGGATAAAAAGGCAATGCCATGATTAGTTTACCCGCTATAACAAGAGATTGCAATAAAAAAAACAATGATATTTAAATTTTCAAATCTAAAAATGTCAATATTTAGCCAATGAACTGATTCATTTGTTACTCTTAGTTCACGAGCTAGGGGGAGGGATAAGCTTTGTGGGTAGTTATTTTAACACAAAACACAGTTTTCACTCTTGCCAACACTGCGACCTTTTCCTTTAGGTGTTTTTATTTTATTTTTAATTTTCCCTGATATTTTAGTTTACATGTAAAAATAAAGGATTGTGATTAAAAAAAACTTTGATATTTGATTTTCTGGACTCAAAATATAAATTTACGTTCAAAAATCCAATGGACATCATACTGACAATAATACTGATTTACTTATTACTTTTTGTCCACAAGCTAGGGGGGGGGCAAGCGCCCCCCCCTGCCCCACCCTGGCTACGCCCATGGGCCTAACTGTCGGTAAGTGCAGAGAGAAAATTAGCTTTTCTCTTCTAACATACTGAAACCATTGAATTCGCGATTACACCGCGTTCGTGATTACCCCATTCTCCCCTACCTCCGTAACTTATTATTATTTTCTTGTATATATTTAGCACTAAAAATATGTTCGTATTGTTTGTACACCTTTTATGCTCATAAATATGGTATAACAAAGTTTTAACTTTTGATAGAAAATGTTTTGAAAGAGCTGACTTTTCGTAATTAAGATTGATGATTTATTTTACATATATGTGTTTTTGACTAATGAACCATAAACAGTTTCAAATATCTATAAAGTATTGTGATTTTTTATTTAATAATTTTTTTTAAGAATTAGCTTGACTTTTTTATGCTAATTTAAGGGTTGAGGGATGTAGGGTTAAAACTATTATTATAAATCTATTAGTGTTTGTGATAAATTTTCTTTGCATCCGAGATTACCACAGAGGAAGACGTAGTTCTACTTAAAAAATATCTGCCTTAGGAACCACGGGACTTTCTTATACATAATCCTAACAGTGAATTGTATACGTGATTCTTTGTTTATTAAAACATTTCTAACAAACTAACAAGATAGAACAAAATGAATAATATAGGTAATATTATTCTCTCCATTATACAGGTTGGGGCAATAGTGTGTGGATGTTCGATAGCTCGTAGACCATAACAGATAAAAAAAATTTTCTAATGCAGATGGAAACTGTGGGTAAATGCGCATACATAGAAATTATTTTCAAATGTACAGGGTGCTACAAAAAAGTGTGGAACGCTTAAGGTAATTTTTTTTAAATGGAATGCCCTGATTATTTTTGCATATTTAAAACTTCTCTTGGGATGTTTATTCATATCAAAAATATTAGCCCCATCTGATGTCCGGCTTAGACGTAATAATATATTTTTCAAAAAAATTGACTTTTACATTACTCCACTTAAAAATTCACCACTTCCGCGGCCGCAGCTTTGAAGACGAAATTAAATATGGATCTTATTGTAGGAGGTTGGTGTGAAATTTTGTTTCAATATCTTAGAGCCACCATGTACAGGGTGTTCAAAATTAATTTTCAAATTTTGAGAACTTCAAAGTTATTTTTCTCAACTATTTCAAATGGAACACCCTATATATTTTTTAATGATGTTATGTAGAATTACATAACGAACATTTTTTGTTTGTTCATCCTTATGGTTATTTTTAACCATTTTTGAATTATTGAGCAAAAAGTACAAAATTCAACAATATTTACTAAAAAAAATTAAATTTTTTTCAAATAAAATAAAACACCATGTACAGGATCTTCATGTTGCCCATAAAAACAGCTTGAAGTTTTTTCAGCTAGCAAACAGACGCTTTATTGTTTTATTGAACACAAACAATCAAAATAATTTACAATCATATAAATTCATTAATGATCAGTGTGAAATTGAGACACAAACATAAAATGCTGTTTTTATGGGCAACATGAAGATCCTGTACATGGTGTTTTATTTTATTTGAAAAAAATTTAATTTTTTTTAGTAAATATTGTTGAATTTTGTACTTTTTGCTCAATAATTCAAAAATGGTTAAAAATAACCATAAGGATGAACAAACAAAAAATGTTCGTTATGTAATTCTACATAACATCATTAAAAAATATATAGGGTGTTCCATTTGAAATAGTTGAGAAAAATAACTTTGAAGTTCTCAAAATTTGAAAATTAATTTTGAACACCCTGTACATGGTGGCTCTAAGATATTGAAACAAAATTTCACACCAACCTCCTACAATAAGATCCATATTTAATTTCGTCTTCAAAGCTGCGGCCGCGGAAGTGGTGAATTTTTAAGTGGAGTAATGTAAAAGTCAATTTTTTTGAAAAATATATTATTACGTCTAAGCCGGACATCAGATGGGGCTAATATTTTTGATATGAATAAACATCCCAAGAGAAGTTTTAAATATGCAAAAATAATCAGGGCATTCCATTTAAAAAAAATTACCTTAAGCGTTCCACACTTTTTTGTAGCACCCTGTACATTTGAAAATAATTTCTATGTATGCGCATTTACCCACAGTTTCCATCTGCATTAGAATTTTTTTTTATCTGTTATGGTCTACGAGCTATCGAACATCCACACACTATTGCCCCACCCTGTATAACAAGTGATTTTTTTTAACGTAACAACTGAAAACGATTGTTTACTCTTGTAAATTTTTAAATTTTCGAATTATTTTTGAAATAAGAAAAAAATGTTTTAGATAAAAATTGTCGAGTATGTTATTATCTATAATTTATTCCCCATACATTTTTTCCAACATTTATGATTTAGCCAGAAAGAATTTTTTTATGTAATTATTTAGATTCACCTACACTGTTCACTCTCAGTATTACGTATAAGAAAGTCCCATGACACTCAAGGCAGATATTTCTTCTCTGTTATGAACCATTTGACTTATAATAATTTTTTTTTTCAAAAATTCGTTTTTACGAAAAAATGAATAGAACATAAATTATAGATATTGATATTACCTGCAATTTTTAACTTGTCCATTTTTCTCTATTTCACACTGCTTCAGAGTAATTTGAAAAATTCAAAAATCGAGCTTAGTAAACATCCGTATCCGGTTGAAAGATCGTTTTCAAAAATAGGACGTTTTCTTCCCAGACAAAAATTAATCTTAAATATAAAATTTCACCCTTCTACGATTTGTCGTATTTGAGTTACAGCGCTTACAGATAGACAGACCGACAGACGTACACACATACATCATGGCGAAAATAGTCAGAATGGATTCAGGGAAGGTCAAAATAGATAATTCCGTCAAAATCAGGAGTTCGAAATAAATCGGCTTCACTATACTTACTTACATATATTATATGTATATTTCATATACACGGTATAAGAAAGTAATAAAAGTGATTACAAAAAAAGTACGAAATTAAAAGCCAAATATTGAACAAATTACGAGAAAATTTTTTTGAATTATTTTTATTTATGTGGGGACCTCGGTAAATTTTAGGTCGTCAATGCGGCCTGTGGAGCAATTTGAATTGACCAGGTCTGGTCTACTATGTATAAGGTTTAAAAAATGAAAATATATGTATTAATGCAATAATAAATCTGTTATCAAATCTATCAAATGTAGGTACATACAAACATGAATATGCACATAAGTGCGAGTTTTGTGTCATCATTTTAATGGTATTTGAAAACATATTTGTAGTTTTATTGTAGCAATAAAGTATTTATTGATATATGACGTAAAATGTATGTTCCAGCATAGAGGTAGTTTTCATTATTTTATTTTACTCTACACATTGTTTTATCAATTCAATTATGCATTATTTCTCAATTTTTACAACTAATAATTGTTTTCAGACATTAAATATTAGGTATTCTTAGAAAGCTAAATTGATATTATGTTATTTTATAAATACAATATTTAGCCGTGTTCCTGTCTAGATATTGAAGCATTTCCCGTAGGGGTTGACGAGTTCATTCTTTAGGATTGGAGAATACCTTCTACCCTAAAGGTAATTAAGGATGTTTTGTACTCAAGACTACATATCATCCCAACCCTAAGAGAGCCCGTGGCAAATGAATGAGTACAAATGTATTTGTCTACATATTGTTTGTATTTTACCAAAATAGTTAATTTGAAAGAAATCTGTTTTGTGATTAATGATATTAATTAATTAAATTTCGTATTATTTTATGCTGGGATAGATTTTAGTTATTCATTTAAATAATAGATTTCTGAGTCCTCGATGAATCCTGGCTGCTAGTTTGAATGTAGATTTAGTCTTTGTGGAAACCATAGATATGTAATAATAAAACTGGGGGGGGGGGGGTAGTTAATAGTTATCCTATAATAAGATAACGTAGACAAGCTGAAATAGCACGAGATAATGTTAGTAAAATCACCATTGTTTTAGTGCCATTGGTATTTACTTACCGCGCATGCGAGAAACTTATCAAACACTTCATGATACTTCATGGGAACTGTAATACCTACAGGTTTGATATCCCATTTAAAAGTGCTTGTTTGTTAATAATTTTTGTTAGCTCCATTATAATACTATTTGAAAAGGAAAGATTTTGCCTCATAAGACAATACGTACCGTTGTTACCAATGTGCTCCATGTCATATGTAGGTTTATTATTATTTATTTTATTACCTATGCTTGAAATATGAAGTATTGTTACTCAATGGTAATGGTCAGTTCTCAAATTCGACGCCAAATAATCTCTAATAATCTCTAACTTAGAAATAACACCTAAATGTATCCATTTGCAATTTTTCTTTAATCGTGTACTAGTTAATTATAATATCAGAATGAATAATGTTTTAATTATTCTGCGATTACAATAAATATTAGTAATTTTTGACAGATACAAAAATGAAAACAAAATACTAATGGCAATTTTATAAAATTTTGTGGCGGCATTTCAAAATTCACCAATGATATATCGTTAAATTTGACCAAAGGCTACTTACTACAACATTTCTAATTGTCCCTATGTTAAATTTCCTATGGCTTAATCAACTTGGAATACACTGTATACCGGGTGTTCCAGACCACCCGTCCACTATGTTTTACGACCAAACTATTGAAGATAGAGTTTTATGATAAAAAAATTACTATATATATCGACCCTAAAGAATTTCAGGAAAATGTTTTCAACCCCCTAAAACTCCTCCTTGGGGGGTAGTTTGAGGGGTACATGCCCGTTTCTCAGCAAAATCAAATGGAACGGTATATCCAAAAGTAGATAATTTTAAAGATCATAAAAAAGTAAGAAACTTTTGTAGAAAATTTTTTTTCATACATTCAATTGTTTAGAAAATATGGCGACTTGATCCTAAATTTTAGGGTTTTACTAAAATTGCTCTAGTTTCGTTAAATATTAATGAAATTTTATTTTTAAAATTTGTTTTGAAAGTAGAAATAACGAACTTTCTAATGATGTATGATTATTTGAGGTTTGGATAATTTAAAGTGTCATACGCGACATATCAAAAATTTAAAACTTCAATTGGGGATAATTCAAAAATTTTAAATAGAATGGTATATCAATTAGCACTTTATCTAAAAAAATATATTTAAATTAACAACTTTTGTTAAGAAAATTTTAAATTATAATTTTTTTTTTTTTTTGTAAATAAAATTTATAATTTTCTTAACAAAAGTTGTTAATTTAAATATATTTTTTAAGATAAAGTACTAATTGATATACCATTCCATTTAAAATTTTTGAATTATCCCTAATTAAAGTTTTGCATTTTTGATATGTCGCGTATGACACTTTAAATTATCCAAATCTCAAATAATCATACATCATTAAAAAGTTCGTTATTTCTACTTTGATAATAAAATTTTAAAAATAAAATTTCATTAATATTTAACGAAACTAGAGCAATTTTAGTAAAACCCTAAAATTTAGGATCAAGTCGCCATATTTTCTAAACAATTGAATGTATGAAAAAATTTTTCGTATAAAAGTTTATTACTTTCTTATGATCTTCAAAATTATCAACTTTTGGATATACCGTCCCATTTGATTTTGCTGAGAAACGGGCATGTACCCCTCAAACTACCCCCCAAGAAGAAGTTTTAGAGGGTTGAAAACATTTTCCTGAAATTCTTTAGGGTCGATATATATAGTAAATTTTGTATCATAAAACTCTATCTTCAATAGTTTGGGCGTAAAACATAGTGGACGGGTGGTCTGGAACACCCGGTATATGTAGATAACAATAAACGTTCGGTTAGTCAATACGTATAAGTAACCTTCAAAATTATATGACAAACTTCATCTATACAAAAATTTAGATTTGAAAAGTAACTTACCGTTAATGTTTGACTCAAATATATGCAACTAGCGCGCTGGACCCGGTGTAAAGTAATGATTCTGTAATAATTTTTTTCAATTAAAGTATTTCTATATTGGAATCAATTAATTTTCAAGTTTTTTAATACGTCATGGATAACAGCCCAGAAATCAAGTTCATACAAAGTCTCCGCGTTACAGAGCCTTCCGATTTTCTATAAGATATGTCCCCGCAGCATGATATGTACTTATTTTGTATCTTTATGAATATGAAGGAACCCTTACTAATCCTAAACTAACGCTTTGGACCCGGTGTTACTCGGGTTTATAAATTTAATCTTTATTTAATTTATTTAATTTTTTTTCTGTTCAATTATATCTATATTGGAATACAGTAATTTCTAAGTTAATTATTTTCAAAATTTTAATTTAAAACAAAATTCACACCAAATTATTTAATTTTTAAAAAATACACACATTATTATAAGTCGAATCTTGATAAATCAAAATCCGTTCACATCTATGGTTTCTCTATCGATGTCACCTAACTATAACCTCTATAACTCGAAACTCTCATTAAAAAATTTACTTCTAATATTAGAATATAATAATTTCCAGATCAACAAATAATTAAATTTTTAATTTAATGTTGAATTTCGCCTTGACATGTTGGTGTATCCTAAGTATGAACGATTGGCGTAGTGTTTTTGTTTGATATGTTTTAAACTCTTGTCGTATAAAAATATATTACATACTTATATCACATTTGTTTTTGATACGACAACGATAAAAAATTGTTTTATAACTTTTACGCCATAACTATAGAATTAAAAATGTTTCAAATTAATATAAAGAGTGACAAATTAAGAGTGACCCATTTTTAATTAATGATATCGAAAACAGTAATCACTTAGTGAACCTAATTTTAACTGTAAAATCTTTTGTTAACCTTAACCAATTAAATTATTCAGACTCAGTGGTGGTTCCGACAACAATTAAATGTTCCCGTGGCTTCAAATCGCAAGACAATTGGAAGTGAATCGGAGAAGAAAAACAAACAGGATTGAAGCAAATTTTAATCAATCAAATCTAATTTTGAAGAAAGATTTACACTTTCATCCATACAAATGGCAAAACGCTCAAAAACTTTTTCCAAATGACTTAAACACATGTTTGGATTTCAGTCGTTGGATTTTAGATAGAGGGAATAATTTTGTTAACATCATAATTATAAGCAACGAAGCGCATTTCCAATTTCTTGGCGAGAGGAATAAACAGAATTTGTGTTACTCGTCTGTCGAAAACCATCAATCGGCCATAACACCATTTTTACAAAAACTTTAAGGTTCACAAAAGATTTGATAGATAAAATTAGGCCCACTAAAAGTGCGTTCCAGGGATGAATCTGGACCCTATTTCTGACAGTATCTGGAAGTTCCTGAACCATATACGATTATCCAAAACACTGAATGTGTAAACATTATTGAAGAATGGCTGGTTCTTCGGGTGGTGGTTAGGAACACCAAATGTTTGACTGAATACTTCCTTCATCAGAACATAATGAGGTTCTTCGGTGAAATTATTATTGAAGGAAAGTAATGCACGTGAACCTCTTAAGCAATTCCCTGTTAGTTTTAACTCCTTATCGTATTAACTGAAAAAATAAATGTTTTTTTGGTAATTTTTTTAATTTTAACTCGTTCAAAACTAAAAATAATACAGAACAAAGAAAAATATCACAGTTAAAAAACATTATTATAATACTTTTTTTTAAATATTTTAACTATCCGGCATAGAAATAATTTTGATTGTAGAAATTATTGTAAAATGCAAATTTTGATTTCTGCAACAATCACAAAATAATGCAAATCATTTCAACGATGAAAAATATGAACCCCGGTAAACAAAGAATCTTAAGGATATTTAATTAAATTATAAAAAAGGAGGGACTTACTCTCCTGACAGATGTCCGCTGGCTCCGTTGTTTACAACTTTGGTATATACGTATAAGGAATTGTATCAGATATATCCGGTTTAATTTCTGGCTTTTACTGACACTCATTGGTTCTTACAATTGCATCATTCAGAATATTTGACACGTCATGATCGTTTCAAACGCCAAACGGAACGATGTAATCAACGATCGTAACGTTACAAGTGCCATCTGGAACGCACCCTAAGTGATTACTTATTTCGATATTATTAATTAAGAATGGGTTACTCTTAATCTGTCACCCTGTATTACACATACCTTTAGTCTTATATGAAAAAGACTCCGACATGGAAGTCGAAACATCAAGCCATACATATGTTCAACGGCAACAAAAAAACATTTAAACGTTGACATCAGTTCGGAAACCAAAGTTCATATATGAACAGCCATGAAAGCCTACAGATGATAATTACTTTTTTATGATAATGGAATAATGCTGACTTTTAAATATATTGTATATACTTACATGATTTGAAATAACATTTTATGAATATTAAAAATAATTTCATTTTCGGTTTTTCTCCTCGTGTCTTTCAAAAAGTCATCTAAATTAAATCAATGTTTCTATATAAATATATTATTAGTAGCTTGTATACATTCTTGTTGTACATCCTTTCTACAATTAATTACAATTAACTATATATTAGTATATACCTACCTACATTTCGTATTAAAAAAGATTAACCTTTTTTAAAATCAAATATTCTTGTAAATTAAACGAATTTTGTCACTGTATTCGAACAATTCGCAATAAATCATTTGAAATCAGTTCAACTATTTAAAAGTTAGAGCACAGTAGATACACATTGACATTTTAGATGTATGATATACAGATTGGTACAGATGCTTGCATACATAGATAAGTAAATGTGGATCCTTAACAGATGTACAAATTCTAACAATTAAAAAAATATCATTTAAAATTACGTCAATGTTAATTGTTAATTAAATAAATACTTCTGATATTTAAAATACCTATGTAGGTAAAAATATTGATATAACAATAACTTTAAGTTTTAAATTTTAATGTATTATTCGAATGCTGTAATTGTTTGTCTTCAATTTTTTTGTCAAATTTATTTATGAAAATTTTAATTATATATTACATTAGAGTTCTGCATATTTTTTCATTCGTTATGTTCTTTATATTTCTTTTTTGTTATATTTTATTGTTCACTTCAAAATTTTAAATGGCCACTGACATTTAAAATTTTTAAAAATAATCAATAAAATACAATGTATCCATAGTTACGACATTTGCAATTAATTTAGTAAATGCTTAAAGCGCATTATATGTAAACGTATTTTGTTTATTTTCTCCTCTTTAACATATCTTTTTCAAAAATCAGACACGGGTTCATGGTTGTCAATTAACCAAAGTATTTGAAAAAAATTAAAAAAATCTAATATCGGTTTTCGTTTTGATACTTTTTTACATCAAAACTTTTTTTTCCTTTTTTTTCATTTTTTTTAAATCTGAAATTTGAACCTTACATTATATCGCCCAAGAAATATAAAAAAAATAATAAAAAAATTGTAACTTTTTTTTGAAAATTTGGGGGCCCCTTGTTACCCCATTTATAAACTTTTTCAAAAAAGGCCCACTAGTTGTTATTTTTTACCCCCAAGGAATATATATACCAAATTTCAAGTTTCTCCGATGAGTGGAAATGGTCAAAAAAATGATTGTGAGTCAGTCAGGGCACTTCGTTATATATAGTAGATAAGGTAACGGCACCGGTCTTGGCAAGCACCCCAGTAATGGCAAATGTTTAACTAAATGTCCTGAATTTGAAATATGTGATGATATTTAATTATAATCATTTATGAATATTAATCTATATATATTTAACTGTCTTACAGCGTGATTTGATGACAATCGGCCAATAGGTGTCAAAATGGTGAACATTTAAACATCGCGGATCAGTCGAAATTCACGAAATGTGTATTTTCTTATGTAAATGGTTAGTGGTGCGAGTTCGATTATTCGTGATTTTTATGCTGCTTAAATTTTTTTTTTAAGTGAAATTAATATGTTTCAATCTTGAACATATCTTAAAGACAGGGTCACCACCAAATTTAATTTTATTGTTCTAGGAGGGGTTTTGTGTTCAATAACCATTACTGGGTATTCATTTTTCACTAATACCCAGTAGTGGCAGCGATGTTTTCAAATGTAGTTTTCATTACTAGGTGTAAAAAATGTTAAGCAAGCGGGTTGAAATTATTAATATATAGTGAATTATAATTCTAAAGATAAATTTGCAATTAACATATTCAAATTAGGTCAGGTAAGTATTAAGGAAAATTTACGATTGATATTATTTTATGCAAAAATATATAAAAACATAAAGTCAAATTTAAGGTAATTGTTATGTTTGTTTGAATTGTTAAATGTACAAAAAAATATTAAATAATTAAGGCAGATCCGTATTAAGGAAGTAATTTAAATAATATTTTCTAAAAAACTATGTATATTCTATAGTTATAAGGTAAAAAAATAGTTGTTATATTGACAATATTTGAACAAATTATAATATTGAAAATTTAGAGCAGGCCCGTATTAACGAAAATTTATAATATTTTATATTTAAAATATACAAAAATTTAAAGAAAAACTTAGACAGTTATGTTGATATAATTTAAATAAAATATAGCATTGTGCAGTTTAGGCAGGCCTGTATTAACGAAAATTTACAAATGATTTTTATCGTAAAAAATACAAAAAAAGAAAAATTAATGATAGTTATGTTGGATGTACCCGCTTTGCTCGCGTTGTATAATTTTTTATACTTATTAACAGTAGAAATAATATTATTTTAAGATAGATATTGAAATATATTTTTTTTATATTTTTTGCTTTTTATTCATTATAAGGTACTGGCATAACATATGTGATGAGAATTCATCATCAGAAGATTATGATTAACATAAATACGACTGTTAATTAGCATGCTTACTATAAATTTAATTTGATAATTGATTTAATTAATTGTTAGTTAAATACTTGCTTATTATTTGTGATTTATAATTTGTTAATTTAATTGTGTAACTATCACACATGTGTTTTACTAAAACATCTGCACAAATTATATTAGATAATATTAATTGTATATTTTTCTTAATACGCCCCTGACTCAAAAATCACAATATAACAACTGCGGATGGTAAACATGTTTATATAATTTTTATGAAAAAAATATTCATTATAAATTTTTCTTAATACGTGCCTGACTAAAATATTAATATATAAATTTTTGGTTTAACTACATCAATGCCATAACTTTCATTGCTTAATGGTTTCATTTTTATACAATTTTTATTAGAAAATATTAATTATAAATTCTTTTTAATACTTGCCTGGCTTAAATATACAATATACATTATTGGTTCAGTTACATCAAAGTCATAACTACCATTACTTAATATTTTCATTTAATATAATAATAAATATTAATTATGAATTCTTCTTAATACGTACCTGACTAAAATATTCATATATACATTTTCGTATTAACTACATTAATTCCATAACTTATTGCTAAATGGTTTCGTTTTATACAGTTTTTATTGGAAAAATTAATTATAAATTCTATTTAATACGTGCCTGGCTTAAATATTCAATATACATTATAATACATTGGTTAACTTTTTCATTTTTAAAAAAATTTTATGAGAAAATACCAATTGTAAATTCTTCTTAATACGTGCCTGGCTTAAATATTCAATAACATTATCGGTTTAATTACATCGATATCAAAAGTTCCATTGCTTAGTATTTAATTACTTATGATTTATTATTAAATATTAACTATAAATTTTACTTAATACGACCCTGCTCTAATTAAAAATGTAATCTATTTACTTATTTATTTATTGTATGACATTTCATGATATTTACCTTTAGTTTAAAAAAACATTTTCTATAACAAAGTAATAGAAATATCATTTTGCCATCACTGGGTTGCCATAACTGGTTTTACCTCTGCCACTACTGGAGAAAAAACATGATCAAAATAAAAAGCTATAATTTAAAGAAAAAAACTATATTTGCGGATTTTGGTAATGAAATTGATTAAATAAAGAGTTACTTGTTTTATTAGTAACATGAGTTCATAAAAATTACAAAAAACAAGCTCATTAATCCAAAAAAACTGAAAACTTGCTCTTATAGTGGCCACCACTGGTGCCTTTACCTTATTACCTACACAAAACATCACAAATACAATAAGTGTAATATCTCACCTTTGAAATCTTTTTCAAAAAACTATATATTTTTAGTTTTTTAAGACGAAAACTTACATATTGTAAATACAACATGGAACTAGGCAAATGCAATCTTTATGGTGTAGTGTAGTCTATAGTGATACTAATAAAAAAAATTTAATTCATTCGCTCGGATAGTTTCGATAGAACAGACACTGCCCGTTTCATTGCATATCTATCCTATCTAACCTAGCCTACTACATTGCTATTTATGTATTATAAAATATTTCTTTTTGAAACAACACGTATTTATTTTTACATTTCTTCATGTGCGTTATCTTCGTTAGCACACAAATAACAATAAGATTTACAGGTGTAGCATTTACATGTATGAACATTACAAAAGTAAAGAATCGAATAACTAAAATATTCAAGAAGAAAATTCAGCGACGTGACAAATTACTCGAGATATTTCATCGAAACGACAGGAGACACGTCAGTTTTAATGAGTTTTCCCTACTTACTTTCCGTAGAAAATTTCGTGTCAAATTACCATTAGGTACTTTGTGCCTGTACTTCATTGGATTTCTTAAACAAGATTTTAGAACTGTTTATTAGCTAGTTAAGTCTTTATATGCTGTTGTTAGTTCACTAAAAGGCTGTATCCGGGTAGCAATGTAAAATCGACCTCAACACGAATTTTTATTATTAACCTCTAAAAGTTGATAGTTTTTGATAAAAAAATTATTTTCAAAATTTTTCAAAAATATAGTTTTTAAGATAATATTTTCAAGAAGCTGCACATACTCTATCAAGTAAAAAAAATTTTTGAAAGGACCCCGCACAATCCTTAAGAAAAATGGGTTCCGGCCAATTTTTTTTAAACTTTGCAATTTGATAGTTCTCAACAAGCTGATCAAAAGTCTCAATGGGCACGAAACCCAATAACCCCCCCAAAATCACCCCTAAAGGTGATTATTGATCAATTGCCTTATCGAAATATTTAATACTGTATTCGAACCTATAGTCACCCACACAGTCACTAGGCTTAAGCCTGACATCCCCCAAACATTCAACTACCCCGGAGGTTTGAAAACTCGCCACGTCCACGTCGTTCAAACACCCAAATGTTAAGGGCAAGAAAGACATACCCTATTTATTTACGTATCAAAAAAATCATTCCGTATCACCCCCATGCACACGCACGCACACGCAAACACACACATACATGGGATGGAATTCACGATCACACGGTTGCGCAAACCGTTAACAGGGAAAAGTCACATGATAGGCTTTGGTAAAGCGTGGGGTGGGGGGTGGGGGTTCAATTATTGGGGTCGAAGGATATTGGGTAGTGATCGTTTAGGAATTCACGATCAAAAGATTTCACAACCCGTAAACCCGTAAATAGGGAAAAGTCATAAGGCAGGCTTTGGTATGGGGTGGAGTTGGGTGGGTGGGGATGGGTAGGGGGTAGTTGAATGTATTGGGGATGTCAGGCTTAAGCCTAGTGACTGTGTGGGTGGCTATAGGTTCGACAACAGTATTAAATATTTCGGTTAGGCAATTGACTAATAATCACTTTTAGGGGTGATTTTGAAGGGGTTGGGGGGGGGGGGGGGTTGTCGGGTTTCGTGCCCATTGAGACTTTTGATCAGCTTGTTGAGAACTATCAAATTGCAAAGTTTAAAAAAAATTGGCCGGAACCCATTTTTCATAAGGATTGTGCGGAGTCCTTTTGAAAAAAAAATTTTTTTGGGTTGTAGTTGAGCGACAACTTCAGATATTTCATGAAATAATCTTCATACTTTAGTATTATACCTACAAAGTCTGAAAAGAACCGAAGTGGTAGATAATAAAAAAAAATGATGAAAGAGTATGGCAGAGTAAGCATGGGCGATCTGCCCACTGGGAAAGTGGGGTCGATATTTTTTTTATAAAAAGATATGACTAAAAGGCACTCTTCTACAAACTTTTGGGTCCCTGCGCCCACTAATTTTCCGGAAAATATGAAAAATGTAATTTCGAAAAAAAAAAATTTTTGCTGTAATGACTTTATAAATGTCGATCTCTGCGATATATGTTGTAGCTATACCTTAGTAGTATCATATCAATTTTTTTTTAAAATCTCCCATCAAAAATACGTAAAAATTTTCGATTCCAAAATTTTCAAAACAAATTTTTTTTGCTTAAATGGCCTGATACACCTACGAATTTTTTTTCATAAATACCCCTTATTATGCACAAACACATTTTTTCAAATTCCAACTTTGGATGGTCGGGGGGTAAAATTAAATATGTTTACTGACCTCTATTTCTATAGTGGATTTGCATTTTATGTAGTATGGTGGGTTAAATTAAGGAAACTTTCGCGAATCGAAACGTAATAGTTCCTTCTCATTAATACATACATAAAGAAAGAAAACATTTTTTTGAAATCAGTCAATAAATATATCTGAAGATTTCGCATTAGGTCTAAAATTTCGGAAATTTTATCAAAAAAATGAATTTTTAAAAACGTTTAAAAGAAATTCTCATAAATATCCCTCATTATGCACTAACACATATTTTTTCTATTTTTTCCTTTAGTTGGACGGGGAGGGACAGGGGTAAAAATGCGTCACAGAACATAAAACTCATTTTTTTATGTGAACGTCGGGTAAAATAATTACAGATCTGTATTTCTGGAGTTGATTTACATATAAGCATGTAATAAGTGTCCGATCGACCATTCGACTTCGGTCACCTTCGGCCAAAATCAGGCCGAAGATTTTGCCGAAGCTGAAGGTTAAACTATTTACTATTTTTATATTTTTTTCAGACAAATGTTTCTTTTAATGAAAAATATAGTTCATCATTATTTAAAAAAAATAATGAAACAAAACATAAAAAATTTCCACTTATAAAAGATAAAAAATTTTTAAAGTTTTATTTTGAACACCCGATATAATACAAGTCTTGAGGCTTCCGCGGTGATCTTGATATGGTTCTTGACTTCTGGGTGTAAGCCGCGTCGATTTGGTAGTGTTATCGACTTTTAGAAGATGTTCACTGCAATGAGTGACGAAACGTTGGCTGATAACACAACCAAATCGACGCGGCTCAGACCCAGAAGCCAAGATCCACCAGATATAATATAATAAAATATTAATTTTGTGACTTAGAAGATTGTTTTTTTTCCTAGTTACAATTTTTTGGTTCTTATAAAGCCAAATACATAAATAACGTAGTTCATCATTTCTATAAAAATGACTGATTATTATTTATTTGATAAAACTGCTAATTATAATTTAGCACAGCTTTATTTTTTTTCAGATAATTTAAATATAACTGAATTTCTGTTCATATTATTTTATGTCAACAAATATATCCTAAATAACGACGCGACTTACACCCATATCAAGATCACCGCGGAAGCCTCAAGACTTGTATTATATCGGGTGTTCAAAATAAAACGTTAAGATTTTTTTATCTTTTATAAGTGTGAATTTTTTATGTTTTGTTTCAATATTTTTTTTTAAATAATGAACTATATTTTTCATTAAAAGAAACATTTGTCTGAAAAAAATATAAAAATAGTAAATAGTTTAACCTTCAGCTTCGGCAAAATCTTCGACCTGGTTTTGGCCGAAGGTGACCGAAGTTGAATGGTCGGTCGGACACTAGTGCTTATTACTGCTTTTATGTGAATCAACAACAGAAATACAGATCTGTAATCATTTTACCCGACGTTCACATAAAAAAATGAGTTTTATGTTCTATGACGCATTTTTACCCCCGTCCCTCCCCGTCCAACTAAAGGAAAAAATATATGTTAGTGCATAATGAGGGATATTTATGAGAATTTCTTTTAAACGTTTTTAAAAATTAACTTTTTTGATAAAATTTCCGAAATTTTAGACCTAATACGAAATCTTCAGATATTTATTGACTGATTTCAAAAAAATGTTTTCTTTATGTATGTGTTAATGAGAAGAAACTATTACGTTTCGATCCGCGAAAGTTTCCTTAATTAACCCACCATACTACATACATATACAGTGTATACAGTTGATTAAGACATAGGAAATTTAATATGGGGACAATTAGAAGTGTTGTAGTAACCTTTGGTCAAATTTAACGAAGTATGATTGGTGCATTTAGCCCGATCATTTTTAGATCAAATTCGATGTAAGATGCAAAAAAACTGCCTAGTCGAAACTTTTGACGCAGTTGTGTGTCCCCGGCGGAGTAGATGATGAAATCACATTCTTGCCCATAAATTAGTTACCGGAAGTGTCCGCCATTTTGGATTTTGTGTTTTTGTCGATTTGAACGCGTATTTTGCATTTCTCGATAAAAAGGTTAGTAACAATTTTATAGAGAATTTAATTCTCTACAATCTTTATAGACAATATTGTTGAAAAAACAGTATTTATTGCTAATAATAAGCAAAAACTGTTAAAAATTAGAAGAGTGGCGCAGTTTTTTCAACTTTTATACCATTTTTATTGAAAATAAGTGGCACATTTAAATGACAAAGTTGTAGAGGACTCAATTCCCAACAGTTTTTGTACAAACAAGTTTTTCGTACGACGTGTAGATGACGGCCGAGAACGCGCTCAACACAGCGGTATGGGGAAAATCGCGCTGTTGAACACAATACGGTTCAATACACGATAGTTCAATAGTGTGTCCGGCTTTCTTAGCGCACTTACCGTAGGAGATAGAAAAAAAAGTTTGGTACATAATATTATTGGTTCGAAAAGATCAACGTCGTAAAATAATTTTGAACAATACAGGGTCTTCCATTTTTGTCCTATAACAAAAACAAACAAAATTTTAAATGGAACACCCTATAATGTTTTAAGTCTTCCAATGTCATTGTTTAACCTCTACATTAACGTCTATTAATTTTTTGATTCAGTGGCAGTGTTACCAAATTATTATTTTTTTTCTGAAAAATAATCCATATTCAGACTCAACCATACAAAATCGTAGCTGTGTTGAGCGCGTTCTCAGCAGTCATCTACACGTCGTACGAAAAACGTGTTTATACAAAAGCTGTTGGGAATTGAGTCCTCTACAACTTTGTCATTTAAATGTGCCCCTTATTTTCAATAAAAATGGTATAAAAGTTGAAAAAACTGCGCCACTCTTCTAATTTTTAACAGTTTTTGCTTATTATTAGCAATAAATAATGTTTTTTCAACAATATTGACTGTATAAAGATTGTAGAGAATTAAATTCTCTATAAAATTGTTACTAACCTTTTTATCGAGAAATGTAAAATACGCGTTCAAATCGACAAAAACACAAAATCCAAGATGGCGGACACTTCCGGTAACTAATTTATGGGCAAGAATGTGATTTCATCATCTACTCCGCCGGGGACACACAACTGCGTCAAAAGTTTCGACTAGGCAGTTTTTTTCGTGAAAAAATCTAAAATGATTGGGCTAATTTTGAAATGCCGCCTCGAAACTAATCGACAAATTTTACATTAATCAACAGTATTTTGTTCTCAATTTTAATTTCATTAATTTAAGCATCCTAGATAAAATTATAAAAATATTTTTTGGCAGATATGAATTTGAAAACAAAATACTAATTGCTATTTTATTAAATTTTGTGGCGGTATTTTAAAATGCACCAATCACACATCGTTAAATTTGACCAAAGGTTACTACAACATTTCTAATTGCCCCCATGTTAAATTTCGTATGTCATATGGCCGTATTCATAGTTCCTCCTTGAGGAATAAGGATCCCTTGAAAACCAAGGCTTCCTTATTTGCTTCCTTATCTCAAGGTAGGTCGCTAGCTTCCTTGAGGCTCCCTCAAGTCATAGATAAAATACAATTTAACCGTAACGCTGACGACGCGTACATAAACATAACCTATAAATGTAGTTGCACATTTCAATCTATAGTTTTGTGCTGTCATCACCCTTTCAGACAACGTAAATAAATATAAAAAATAAGATAATGAACAACGAATTTTAAAAAACACTTTATTTATAAAATAAACATTATTAATAACATAAAAATAATATATAATAAGATTTCCTTGTTTTGTCTTCTACGTTTATTTTGCAAAATTTGTTGATAACAGTCAAATTATCTGTTACAACCACTCTTTATAGCATTAATTTGCTCGTAATTTTCTTATAACAGCTCCATGCATTAATTGTAACGAGGAAGGGCATTTTTAATGATTTTGACACTTAACTTTAACACACGGGAGCAGATTCCGAAACTATAAATTTCTTTAGCAGTTAATTTCCTACAACTCTTCATTAGTTAAGGGTTCGCCATTTAATTTTAACAAAGTATGAATATCAACAACACCTTTGATGCCTTCGGAAATGGCTATAAACTAATTTCTTCGGTGGTATTTTGAATATTATATTCATAATTGATGTAATCTTCAACAATTTATCTGAAACTTTTTCTGAACACCCTTCATACATAAAATTTTACCATTTTGCATTCAAAATAAATGAACAGTAGTTAAATTTTTCTTCATTTTTACTGAATTAGTTAATAATAATAATTTAAAAAGTCTAATGACAGAACAAAAATAACCAACAAAACACATAAATACAACTAATTTTCCGTGTGAAATTAGTTGCACGCACTATAAAACGGCGCTACCATTTGTAGGTCACTAAAAATTCCTAGAATATTCGTTCCTCGATGAAGGAAGCCTTGAGATTTGACTATGAAACAAGGGAGCCTTGGAAATCTGAGGAAGCCTTGATCAAGGCTTCCTTATACCTTGAGATAAGGAACGTTTATGAATACGGCCATTAATCAACTTGGAATACACTATATTATGCAAATCCACTATAGAAATAGAGGTCAGTAAACATTTAATTTTACCCCCCGTCCACCCAAAGTAGGAATTTGAAAAAAATATATGTGTTTGTGCATAATAAGGGGTATTTATGAAAAAAAATTCGTAGGTGTATCAGGCCATTTAAGCAAAAAAAAATTTTTTTGAAAATTTTGGAATCGAATATTTCTACGTATTTTTGATGGGAGATTTTTCAAAAAAATTGATATGATACTATTAAGGTATAGCTACAACATATACATATCGCAGAGATCGACATTTATAAAGTCATTACAGCAAAAATTTTTTTTTTTCGAAATTACATTTTTCATATTTCCCGGAAAATTAGTGGGCGCAGGGACCCAAAAGTTTGTAGAAGAGTACCTTTTATCATACCTTTTTATAAAAAAAATATCGACCCCACTTTCCCTGGAGGCTGATCGCCCATGCTTACCCTGTCATGCTCTTTTATTTTTTATTTTATTGAGCCTTTTCCCGACTAGCACCTTACACTTTTGTAATCGAGCGAATCAAAAAATTCAATCGGAATAATTTTGCGAATGACTGCGCCACTATTTATTAACTTTTCTATTTAATAAGCGAGATGTATAATAAATTCAGCTATTTAGCTCAAGTAGACCATTCCTACGGCTTGCAGGCCAGACTTGAATTTAATCAAAACCCGCGAAAGACGCTATTTTGTTTGAGTTAACAATGCAAAAAAAACATAGCAGAAAAATGAGTTTTTGTAAAAACAACCTGTAGATATACGAGACAAAATCGAACATGCATTTCGTATCTTGGATACGTTCCTTTATATACTGAACACAGTATTATGTTCACTGTGAGAGAAAATTCGCCCTAAAGTAAATAAAATATGTACTATTTATCACACGGAGTAAATAACAGTGAACATGTCAAATATCTTTGTATGTATTTTACATCTCATACATAAGGAGTACCTCGAAAAAAAAATTCACTTGGTATTTTATCTGCTGTGCGAAATATCGAAATCGTTCAGTGGGCGATACATAAATAACCGCAACTCGATTCGATCTTTGTTAAACGACAACATACCAAATTTTTGTTTAGCAATCATAATATGTATTTTTGATAAAATATAATATTCATTTTATTCTGATTTTTTGTAATAAATAAAATTATTTTAAAAGGAGAAAAACCACTTGACATAAAACCCATGAAGAAGAAAATTATTTTAGTTAATTTTTAAATTTATTCTACGACCTAATAAAATAACGTTATGAAAACAATTTTCTACAATCATTTGATGATCAATTATTTGCTACAACATATGTAGTTATATATCATTATTTATTTATGTGACGTAATACTCCAGAGATATGGCGTCATTGAACTGTTTTTTTAAATAACAACCTGTATTTTTTATACCATTAGTTAGCCATTTTTTATTGTGTACATTTATATCAAAATGTACCGGTATAAATGCACGGTATAATTTTGAAAAAAAAATGATTGAAAAAGTTTGTTACATTAATCATTGCTAGTTACTTACATTGACTTACCGTTATTGGCGTTATTTTAACTTTTAACAACCCATTCTTTATCAAAAAACAATTAAAAGTACCGTCATGTTATCAAGTATATCATGTAAAAAAATTATGCAATTTAAATTAGCTTTAATAAAAATTTCCAGCATGAAATTATATCGAGAAATAATATTTAAAAAATGGCTGGTGATGAATTTATATTTTCTGATGAGAAAATGAGAAGCTATTTGTTTTGGAGCAATCCCACAACTCCCAGTATGACAGAGTTTGGTCTGCTAGGATTGAGGACATCCCGGAAGTAGACAAAAGACACGTTCCAAGATTCTATAATGCTGCATCGGTCATGGTTTGGTGCGCCATCAGCCCAAGAGGTAAATTACCCTTAATTTTTATTGAAAAAGGCGTAAGAATCAATGTAAAATACTATTTGGAGGAAGTATTGAAGAAAAATGTCATGCTAAATGCCAAACATTTATTTGGAGATGATTATTATTGATTTCAACAAGATGGAGCACCCTCCCGCACAGCAAACATTATTCAAGCATGGTGTAAGGATAATTTGGTTGATTTTTTGTTGAAGAATGAATGTCCACCAAGCTCCCCCGATTACAATAATTATTCGATTATTTTGTATGGTCATATATGTTATCTAAACTCCTAGATTACAAATTTTAAAATTTGTAGCAATTTAAGAATGTTATTATCAAAATTTGGGACAAAATGCCAATGAAAACAGTGCGTGTCGCTTGTAATGACTTTGAATGAAGATTGAAGCTAGTTATCAAAGTTAAAGGAAGAGTTATTCCCAAACATTTATTATAAATTTTCAATAAATATGTCTATTTTAAGAATTAAATAAAAACTTTACTGAAACTTCACTATAAATTTAATATTTTAGTGCTTTCATTTGTATCAGAATATAATTGGTACGGTGTATAGTAAATAAATAGGTTAAATTACAATATTTTATATTGACAATAATAAAATCCAATTTAGAAAACCATTTTTCTCAAAATTTTGCAGTGTATTGTATAATATTTTTGTATGGATGTAAAGAGAACTATGTCATCACATTATATTGAAAGATATTTTAAATTAAAATCGTAAATACAAATAATTGATAATTTTTGATAGATTTAAAATATTTACAATTATAGTTGTAGAGTTAAAATTTAAATTAGTGCCATCTGATATATTTTTTAACTTTTGTTTTACATTTGTTTAACAGAAAACTGTTACTTTTAGTTAATAATATAGGGAACAATACACTTATTATCTATGAAAAAGATGGTTTGAAACTCGACTATATGCTGTAAATGAAACCTGTATTAATAGATGGCAGTAGTGAATGAAAACGTATGAAAAATATTTTCCATATTTTCCATGTTTTCTCTAGATATAAACCATTTTAGATTTTCATTAAAAATTATGAAACTCGTTCAAAGAGGGCAATTATATTCAAATAATTTGTTTGAAATTTACATTTTTTACGTAAGTATAATTGATAAAATCGATACTTTGAAATAAATATTAAATGCATTGTTTTTCTAATAAAGCCCATATATTTTTACAGTCGCGGATTTGTGATCCTATACATTTTTATAAAACATTATTTGAAAAAGAAAAAGTTCTTTTCCCAAAAATATCACAAAATAGGTTCCCTTACCCTCAAAAAATTCTTTATTTGCCCATTGTATTGATTTATTATTATTTATTAATAAATAAAATGCATTTATTATTATTAATTATAATAAATTATATTTATTATTATTAATTATAAACTAAATAATATATATTATGGCTGCAAAGAGAACAGAGACCGTTTGAATTTTGACTTATTTATATTTTAACATGACGTTGATGATAGTTTTTACTCGTAAAAATATATTTGCACAAATGCGAGACTCGATCACGTGTACGAAACGAGATTTTCGGTGGTAAAATTCTAGACTGAAAAGAAACTGCTAATTATACGAGAAAATCCTTCTACATATCTACACACTTCAATTACAACTTCAAAAGGTTCGGTTTCTAGTTGATAGAAAATACTATTTCCTTAGAAATATCTTCATTTTATTAAAGCCATTACTTGACCGGCCAAATATCCTATATTCAAGTTGTAAAGATAGATCAACTTTCCTTTGTAAGTACATAGTAGGTACATAAAAATAAAACCATTAAAAGTAACTCTTTTCATTTCACGTACATGTTTTCAACGAACTTATAAAACTAGCTCTTCGATTTTATCTCTGATTCATAGAACTGATTGGAGCAGTGTTTCTCAACATTTTTTGGTTAGTTACTGAGATTTTGTGAATTTGTTAATCTTTAATTTAGTAGTTTAAAAAGTGGATTTAATCATATTGTTAACTGACAAGGAAACCTTTTTAAGTGGCATATTCGTATCAAGTTTATATTATGTATATATGTAGTTTGAGAGGGTCAGGGTTAGTAAGAAAAAAATTATCTTAGCTGCGGTAAAACGGTTAAGGGAGGTGGAATACCCCTACTGAAATGTGCCAAATAATCAAATACATATTTGAAATAGCTTTCATACTAATAAATATTTTTTTAAATCTATAATACAAAATTGTCATGATTTTTTTATAATCTTTCGAATGGCAACAATCGAAAATCGAAAAACTGAAACCGTTAATAACCACCTTCCCATTATTCATTCAAGATTTTTTTCTATTAACTAAATTTAATTACAGTTGTCAATAAAACCGTTTTACCACAGCTAAGATATTTTTTTCTTACTAACCCTGACCCCCCCTAACTATATACAAAATTTAAACTTGGTACGAATATGCCACTTGTGAGTATCAAATGTATTTCCTAGTTCATTTTAAACTAGCTGCTTCGCTCGCGTGGACTACGGATTTATTGTTTATGATTTTTGAAAAATATAGTTAAACAAATATAGATCTTTTTATTCTACATAGTTATTTACTACATTGTATTGTTCAGTATTTAACGGTTTAGGCAGCGTATTGGCAAACATTTTTCCGACCTAGTTTACTATTATCGTCACTACTTATTCCTTATGTTACCTAACGTAACAAAATATATACTAAAACCTGGGCAAAAAACATATCTATGAATTAAAAAAAAACACGTACCTTGGATAAGTGATTCCCGAATGATAAGCGTACTAACGGACAGACAGTGGGACGTTGCTTTTTATAATAGGATAAAAATTATACATAAAAATAAGATGCTCGAATTTAAAAATCACATTCGGTTTTAAGACATTTTAAAAATTAACACAAAATCATAAATAAATTTTATAATGTCCGGTATTATGAAGGAGCTAACAAATTTGCAAGCTTGCAAGCATTTTTAAATAGGGTATTAATTTTATGATAGTATCTATGGAATTAAGAGCAGTGATGAACTTATTATAACACAGTTTGCGACTCTGATCATACAAAATAATTTTCGTAATATCGCTAGTTTTAATACTATTGGTGTTTATTTACCACCCGTGCGCGAAAAACTTATCAAATACTTCATGATCCTTCAAGGGAACTGTCAGATAGGTTTGAAACCTCGTTTGAAAAACGTGCAAGCTTGCAAATTTTTTTAGCTCTTTTTATAATACTGGACATAAGACAGAAAAATGTGATATTTTTTTTAAATTTTGGTTAAATAAATTATTAGAATATTTAAATGTACCTATTTATAATGATTGACTTGATGTAATCGACCCTAAGGGACAAATAAACAATAATAATATTAAATAACTACCTATAGTCTATTTCATTTAAGAATGCAGTGGTTGCCGTGGTTTTTGACGGCAAAATGCACGATTCGTACCGTCAAAACCCCTGCAACCACTGCATTCTTAAATGAAATAGAGTATAGTCAAAATTTCATTGCGATTTTTTTAATAATAAGCTAATGAGTTAAAAGAGTAGGTATATAAACTATAAACATACAACTTGTAATCCATTTCTTTACATACAACTACATATTTTGAAAGATCAACAAAGAAGTTTTTTTAAAGTTTCAAGTTAGAAAAACTAATAAATCCTTGCTGAATTTACCTACATAAATAAGAAAATAAGTTACTAAAAAATATTTGCTTTTATGGTATTTGATAAGTTTGTAGTAGTTTGGAGAATTTGAGTAAAAAATTATTTTATATCATTTCATTTTTAGGTTTCCGTAGAAAACTAGGAAACCTTATAGTTTCGCCATGTCCGTCCTCAAAAAATTTAAACCGATTAAGATGAAATTTAGTATACGGACGAAGACTGATAACACAAAAACAGAAATGATAAGATTTTTGAAAAAAAAAATTTTTTGGAGCCCCTTTCCATAGACTGAAAAGTGAACTCACATTTTTTTTCAATTACCCCATTGAGTGGGGGGTCATTAGATAGGTCTCTTAAAATGCAATAAAAAATGTTAAATGATATTTTGATTTCAACCCTTCAGTCACGATATATTTGCGTTCAAAGTCGTGATCAGAGTACCCCCCCTCCTTAATTTATAAACTATCTATTCAAAAATTCTGAAAAAATTCGAGAATATAGCTTTTAATAAGTACTTCCACTGAAAATTATAACGAACACTGTCAAAATTAATTTGGACCCCCTCCCATAGACTGAAAAGTGAACTCACATTTTTTTTCACATATCCCATTGAGTAGGGTCATTAGATAGGTCTCCTAAAATGCAACAAAAAATGTTATATGATTTTTTTGATTTTAACCCTTCAGTCACGATATATTTGCATTTAAATGTCGTTATCAGAGCGTACCCCCATCGCCCTTAATTTTTAAACTATCTTTTGAAAAAATCTGAATTTTTTTTAGAATATAGCTTTTAATTAGTACTTCCACTGAAAATTATAACGAACACTGTCAAAATTATTTTGGACCCCCTCCCATAGACTGAAAATTGTACTCACATTTTTTTCACTTACCCCATTGAATGGTCTCCTAAAATGCAACAAAAAATGTTATATGACCTTTTGATTTTAACCCTTCAGTCACGATATATGTATTTGCATTTAAATGTCGTTATCAGAGCGTCCCCTCCCCCCTTCTACTTTCTAAACTATCGATGCAAAAATCTAAAAAAAAATCCAGAATGTAACTTTTAGATAGTACTTTCAATAAAAATTATAACGAACACTGTAGCTAGAATAGTTTATAAAAAAATTTGAAATAACTCTTGTTTATAAATCGTAATGACTACGGAAACCTATCATGTGCGTACCCAACTCGCACTTGGCTGTTTTATTATACAATTTTTTTATTACAAAATTGGGCAAGCAAGATAAATTAAAAAGATACAATCAAACTATTCTTATGTCTTAATATGTCAGTGCAATATAGATTTAAAAAAAATATTTTTCTATTACATTATTATTATTATTTTTAAATTTTAATGTGTTCAATCTGTGCATTTTACAAGCTTTTATTTAACTTTACTTGTTAGTTTGTATGTTAAGGTCAAATATTGCAAACGCAATTTCGACTAGTTCTAATTAAGCTAAAGTTTTGAAATTTTAGACATGTATATAAGTCCGATGACAATGCAAAAAGTGAATATAGTATATCTAATATCGTTCTAAATCCAATATGGTGGACGCCCCAAAATGTCGGATTACCATTTTCTTCACAACCACTTTGACATGGGTATCAAATGAAAGGGTGAGACGAGTAGAATACGATAAACTATGTGACGTCGTTCTAAGCCCAATATGATGGGCGCCCTAAGATGGCGGGTAACCTTTTTGTTCACAACCCCCTTGATATAAGTATCAAATGAAAGGGTTTGTGACGAGCTTTTATTTAACTTTACCTGTTTGTATACTAGTTAGTTACTTAGTAAGTTAGTCAATAACTAAAAATTTGAAAATAAAAAATGTTTTTAAAAACAAGCTTTAATTAAAATCCTCTGAAAAGTCAAAAATACATTTTCAGGTCTGTATGACTAAAACCAATAAAAGCGCGGGGTGCTATAAAGGCAAATGTAAGGAAAAAATATTTAGTGTAAAATAAGAAATAATTTATATATTTTTTAATTATATTTTTCTCACAATTTAGGTCTGTATGTGTATAATTTATTTTTATGAAACTTGTTGCTAAATATGTAAGTGACGTGTTGTGAAAATTTCAGATTTTTCTCGATGCTTGAACCATGTGTTTTGTTGGACTTTAACCGTAAATACACCATTCTGCCATAAGAGCCCATGTTAATTTATAAAAATAATAACTTTTAAACTATGTTGTAAAACCTTTTGTTTGTGTGGGTACAATGTATAAAGGAGTAACTTCTCTAAATTTCAACTATTTCTCGTTGCAATTAGATACGTACCATACATTCTTAACATCTTAAATTAATTAATTAAATAAGAAATAACTGTACATACTCATATTTTAGAGAAAACATTCATAAAAAAAATATTTTAATAAAGCAAGAATAATTTCTATAAAGAAGTGACTGTGCAAATGAGCTGGGTGACTAGATTGAAAACTCCATCGGGTATTGGTATAAAGCGATTCCTTAGGGGTGCATACACAGTTTACGCCATCCCTGAAGGCATTATACCCCACCTTTATCCGCGAATTTACAGAATGAATACTAAGAACATTTGCATATAATCTAGCTTTATTTGTAATTAAAATAATGAGAAAAATATATTCAATGTGCATGTCAATCGTCATACAAACTTATTGTATATTTTATAACTATAAGGTACTGGCATCAGTCTTGGCCAATTTAAGAGCAAGGTATACTGTTTTTTGGGATTGATAGACTTGTTTTTGTTATCTCATTAAATCATGTTTCTAATTAAACAAGTACCTCTTTATTAAATCAATTTAATTACCAAAGTCCGCAAATGTATATATTTTTTTTAATAAAGTATAGCCTTTGATTTTGTTTATGTTTCTTCTTCAGTAATGAATAAAGTAAAACTAGTTATGGGCACCCAGTGATGGACACTTGATAATGATTACAAAATGATAAGTACTACGACACAAAAATTATAAAAAAAGTACCGTAAAATTTGAAACAATGTAAAGCAGATGCTATAATAATTAATAAATAAATTATATTATTAATTAGATTAAATGTCTACTATTTTGACAACAATTGACCGATTATCACCAAATTAAGCTGTTTTACAGTTTAGTGTCTATAGATTAAGATTCAGTAATGGCAGTTATGAAATATCAGCAAATATTTCTAATTTAGTACATTTAATTAAATAAAAATCCAACACTAGGGTATGATCCAAGACTGGTGCCAGTACCTTACTTTAATAGTGATTTTACCAAACCAAATAGCACAACACACCTTATACATTTTACTACCAGTATCTTAGCACACGTATTGTTTGGATAAATTGGTTTCAGTTCTCCTTCAATCTTCCATTTGTTATTTTATATTATCGTTTTTTCGTTTTATATCGTTTTAGATTAAATTAGTTTTTATTACGACTATTCTATTTTCATTAGAATAAGTAAATATTTGCTATTCAATGTTTTGTTAAATGATTATATTTTGTAACAATGTATTATTTTATTTATTTTATATGTGCATATAATTCAAATAAGACAAGAATTTAATTTAAATATATATACAGTCGAGTCTCGTTTTATGCAGGTCGTGATTATGTGGTGCGATATTTTATCCAGGAAATATGTTAACATTTTGTTAATATAGGTAATATATATTTTTTAAATCGTAAAAATATCTTCGAAAATAATCTTTAAAAAAATAGAAAATATGTGTAATGATGCCGAGGTTACAAGAAAATTATCATCAGCTTATATATATTTCTCAAAAAGTTATTAAATTCAATTGTAGTTACGTCAATTTAATTTTTACTATCGGAAGTTTAAAAAGGACTCCTACTATCCAGAAGAGTGGAACGAAGAATGGAGAAAGTCACAACATATTAAAGGGAGAAATTATGTGCTTATCCATCCAAGTGTGAAACTATAGTAGACACGAAATAGCTACAGTAGTTCAATCCTGGAAGTTTCCCGAAACACCTTCATAAAAATAACATACTGCCATCGTCAATGTGTGAATGTGATCCAACGGTGGAAGGCGACATTAACCATATATTTTTTAACTGTAAACAATACAATCAGCAACAGATCATCTTTGGAGCGAAGGTTCCTTTACCTAAATCTACATATATACAATCCATTCTGCATACGAATAAACAGGAAGTATATGAAATGATTTGTAAATATAATAAATTAACAAATCTGAAAATATAAAAAACTATATATACGATTATAAAAATAGCAAAATGTTTATGTTTATACAAAAATATATAAAAAAAAAGTTTAAGTGAAAAAATTTATAATGTGTGATCCATAAACCATCATCTTTTGAACCCTTGCCGTACTGTTGTTTGTTATTTCCTACCTTGATAGGCATAGTGTCCAAAAAATCTTAAAGTGCCCCCGTTATATGTATAGATATAAGAATTCAAAACAAGAATCAATAAAGAAATATATTATTATATAGATAGTCAAAAAATAGAAAAATTAGATAGAAAACACAGCAAAATAATAATAAATAAATAATTAAATAATGAATTTAATAAATTAACGCTCAATATAATCAAGATATGAAGAATATACTTGGCTGTATTACTAAGAAAAGAACGCCAACAGAAGAAGATGAAGAAGAAAACTCCTACTTTTCAATAAAATTAAAAAGATAACATTTAAGAGCAAACTTATTTTATATTTTGTACCAATTTCTGTATATACGAGATCTACAGTGTATTTAATTTTGTTAAAGCCATAAAAAATTTAACATTAAGTGAACTAGAAATGAAATTGCCGCCTGGAAACGAACTGATAACTTTTAAATAATTCAATAGAATTTTTTTTCAACTTTAAGACCTACAAGTGAGTGCACAGTACTTTTATGTGCTAAATTCACCAAAGCTAATTAATTATCGAAGAATTTTAATAAATACCAATATAGTATTCAGATGAACTGCAATTGGGAACAACAGGCAAATCAGTGAATCAAATCATACATTATGGAGTCACTCAACGAATCATTTTACGTAACTTATTCAAATGACTCGAGATACTAATAAGGTTATTTTTTCATCTTCTATAACACAGGCCAACAAAAAAATACTTTTGTACTGGTATCACTACTTCCATAAGTGATTTCGGAGTTTTTTGGCGTGCTGAAACCGAATGCGTCACCCGAATTACTCCATCACGTCAGATTTTTGATATAATCTAACCTAAAAGTGTCAAAATGACGATTTTGGCAATGTTTAAGAATTCATTAGCAAGTAGAGACTTTTTTTCTAAAGTTTTCGTTCACGGTACGAAATACATAGTACTATCTTTCCTCTTTAAAACGAATTTTTATTTTTGCTGTACGATTTTTTTTCGCCGAAATATACTAGTTTGAATGTATGATATTTTTCTTTATAGAGTAAACACAATGATACAATTGACTTTACTATACATTAAATATAACAATAACTTCAAACTAGTTTATTTCGGTGAGAAAAAATCGTATAGTAGAAAGTAAAAATTTATTTTAAAGAGAAAAGATAGTACTAATTTTTTTTTAATTACCATTTGGTAATAAATTTTTTAATATTACCAAAATCGTCATTTCGGACACTTTTAGGTTAGGTTATATCAAAAACCTGACGTGACGGAGCAATTTGGGCAACGGATTCGGTTTCAGCATGCCAAAAGCCTCCGAAATCACCTATATAGTAGCGTCGATTTATCTGAAAAAAGGCTGTTTCGTGAAATCTCTTAGTAGTGAAATTTTTTTGACTAAATCGCTTGATTTTGGGTTGAAGAATATGTGTGTAAGTTTTCCGGATTCTCAGTGCTCCGGAACAAGGTCAAAAATGCCTTTGCTTGTAACAAATTAAGGTTTTTTGACGGTAGTTCGGCTAATATTTTGAATACAATTTTAAAAAAAATATGACATGATGCGCTATAAAAATACAAATAAAATGACACTGGGTGGAGGTCAAAAGGTCATTCCGTTCACCCGTAAAAAAATGAAAACCGCGGAAAACACGATATTTTTTAAGTTAGGATAAAAAAATAAATAAAACTCTTAATTTTAAAAAAATATCTTCAAAAGATAGCCTTGAACGGTACAAACTGATGTGCAACATCCCATCTCATAATTTTTGTTTAAACGGCCACAATAAACAAATTAAGTAATTTTTTGAAGGTCAAATTCATTGGGTGCAAATAGTGTAGGGCCAAAAAATTTTTTTTCATAATGAAGGTTTTAGAAAGTACTATCAAAATTAAAAAAAGTTATTTTTTTCAATTACTCCTTGACCCTTTTTTGCTATTTGTTTTTAAATTGTAATAAAGAAATGGCTGTTTACCCCCTTAAAATTGCTTGAAATTTTTTTTATTTTCTTTCACTTAATAGCATTTGACAAGATGATCAGTACATAAAAAAAACATAAATAAATATCGACTCCTTAATGAGTTATTCATTTTTTTAGTTTTTGACCAATTGTTAATAAACAAATTAACTTTTTGACTTGAATCTTGAGTAAATACCTTCCTAAAGCATCTGTCTTTCTAATATGTCAAGAAAAAAAAGTTTACAGTCATTTTACCAAATGTAATAACGATTTAACTGTACGCCTTTAATTTTCTCGTTTCACTTGTGGTCACGTGACTCCTATGGTTAATATGTTTAACAATTAGTAATAGTACGTCTGGTGCATGGCAAATAAAGCCAAAACGCTGCACTTTTTGATTGGGGTATGCCACTTTCTGTGGTCATATATAAGGACAAATGAAAGATTTTCAGATAGGGAGCCACATTAAAAGCCGTGTAGAACACTGTTATATCGGCTATTAAAGATGGCCCCCACGGTTTTTATTAAATTGGCTGTATCTCAGCTCCTAATCATCCGATTTCAATTTTATTTTGTTTATTTTAAAGTTCTTATTAAAAAAAATCTTTTTTATCATTATTCATTTTTCTCTAAATATTAAGGGTTCCCCACAATTTTCCGAAATCTGAAGATTTCACTTTTCTTACAAACTAATTGTTATATAACTTTTTTATTGTCTCCAATATCATTTTTTTACCTCATATAAAAAAGAAAGACATTTTTGTCTGCGTTCCATTGATAACAAGATAATACTGTTTTAATTAACAACTTCTTTGGAAATATCGTGTTAAACTAAGAAAAATAGATTATTTTTGGATCATTCCAAGTCAAGTTTACCCGTATTGGTTTCTCGGATTCGAGATTTTGATGGAAATGTCCATTTATACCTTCCCTGAATCAATTCTGACTATTTTTATCATCATGTCTGTCTGTCTGTCAGTGTGTGTATCTGTTTGTCTGTAAACGCTGGAACTCAAAAATGGCAGTACATAGAGGGGTAAAATTTTATATTAAGGATTAATTTGTTTTAAAAAAAAACCAGATGTTTTAAAAACCGGAAACGGATATTTACTCTTGTAATTTTTGTAATTATTCGAAATATTTCTGAAACGGTACGTGTTGGAAGAAAATGTTTAAATAATAATTTACTTATAATATTATTATTTATAATTTATGTTATGTTCAATTCCTCTCAAAAAAAGTTTTTGAGGTTATAATAGTTTTTTTCAATTTTATTCGAAATGGTTTAAAGCAGAAATAAATTATTGAAATAAAAGTTGTAGAGTACTTTATTTAATTAAAAAAAAATCTTTTTTATTTTATTTTTTATTTTTTTCCATTTTTTTTTAACAAGTTCATGACAGAATGAAATGTTTATAACAAAAAATGTAGAGAACGTTATTATCTATAGTTTATGTTCTATTAATTTTTTTATATCTCTTACCAATTAAAAAAAAATCTTTTTTATTTAATTTTTTATTTTTTTCCATTTCTTTTTAACAAGTTCATGACAGAATGAAATGTTTATAACAAAAAATGTAGAGAACGTTATTTTCTATAGTTTATGTTCCATTATTTTTTTTGTATCTCTTACCAATCAAAAAAAAATCTTTTTTATTTAATTTTTTATTTTTTTCCATTTTTTTTAACAAGTTCATGACAGAATAAAATGTTTATAACAAAAAATGTAGAGAACGTTATTATCTATAGTTTATGTTCTATAAATTTTTTTATATCTGTCATCAGTAAGCCAAAATTATTTGTTTTATATTAGTAGATACACGTACATTTTTTTATTGTATAAGAAAGTTCAGTGACATCCATGACAGATTTATCAATTTTTTAGCTATACCATATGAGAAAATTGATCCCAACATAAAATTTAATATGATAAAAGGTAAACTTAACATGGAATGATCCAAAAATAGTCAATTTTTCTTAGTTTAACACACTTTTTCCAAAGAAGTTGTTAATTAAAACAGTATTATCTTGTTATCAATGGAACGCAGAAAAAAATATCTTTCTTTTTTGTATGATGTAAAAAAATGATATTGGGCACAATAAAAAAGTTATATAAAAATTAAGTTCGTAAAAAAAGTAATATTTTTAGATTTTCGAAAATTGTGGGGAACCCTTAAGATTTAGAGAAAAATGAATAATGACAAAAAATAATCTACTCAATAAGAACTTTAAAACAAATAAAAGAAAATTGAAATCAGATGACTAGGAGCTGAGATACAGCCAATTTAATAAAAACGGTGGGGGTCATCTTTAATAGCCGATATAATGGTGTTCTACACAGATTTTAAAGTGGCTCCCTATCTGAAAATTATTCTTTTGACCTTATCTATGAGCACAGAAAGTGTCATACCCCAATCAAAAAGTGCAGGGTTTTTTTACGTACCAGACGTACTATAATAAACGAATAACTTGGTCAATTTTTGACGTAGAGAGATGTTTTTTTTTAAACTCGGTTATTTTTTTCCGTAGAATTCAAATATGCAATAATATCTGTATATAAATGCTTCGAATTTGTTATAAACAATAAAAATATAATTATTTAATTATTAATTTAAATTTAATTTCATCTGTTTCTAAGGCAACATGAATTGTAGACTTATTTATTAGTATTTAAAATTCAAATTTTGAGAGTGGTTTTCAGAGGGTCAAAGAGTGATTGAAAAAAATAATTTTTATTTATTTGATAGTACTCTCTAAAACCTTCATTTTAAAAAAAAAATTTTGGCCCTACACTATTTGCACCCAATGAATTTGACCTTCAAAAAATTTCTTAATTTGTTTATTGTGGCCGTTTAAGCAAAAATTATGAGATGAGATGTTGTACATCAGTTTGTACCGTTAAAAGCTATCTTTTGAAGATATTTTTTAAAAATTAAGAGTTTTATTTATTTTTTTATCCTAACAAAAAATATCGTGTTTTCCGCGGTTTTCATTTTTTTACAGGTGAACGGAATGACCTTTTGACCTCTACCCAGTGTCATTTTATTTGTATTTTCATAGCGCATCATCTCATATTTAAAAAAAAAATTATTCAAAATATTAGCCGAACTACCGTCAAAAAACCTTAATTTGTTACAAGCAAAGGCATTTTTGACCCTGTTCCGGAGCACTGAGAATCCGGAAAACTTACACACATATTCTTCAACCCAAAATCAAGCGATTTAGCCAAAAAAATTTCACTACTAAGAGATTTCACAAAAAAATATAATTCGACGCTACTAATATAGTAGAGACACCAAAAATGATGTCGGTCTGTGTAATATAACATGTATTCTTATTATGTATAAGTCCGCTATAAGTTGTTTTACTCTAAAAACCAAGTTTTTCTTGTGCTATTCATAAATATTTATGAGCATCTTTACTTATAATTAGTTTTAAAAACATTTTTCAATTCATATCTAAATTTGCAAAGTTTTTAATAAAAATATATATAAATTGCATAGTATCATAACTAGCAATATGAGTAGTTATTAATCTTAACTAATGAAATGTATAAAAATATCTCGAGTATTAATTAAAAATAAAATAACCCACAGACCACTTGGGTTTGTCTCTTCACGAACATTATTACACGAGCAATCTTTACACAAAATGCGCAGCAATCTATGTACAATTAAATTAGAACGTCTCCGTGACGTATCTGAAGATGTCGAGAGGCTGTGCTCGAGTATATGCGCGACTCTCAATGAACTCACGAACGTCGTCAAAGGTTGGTGTAAAAAATGAACAGTTCAGTCTAAGTTTATAAAATCTAGACTAATTTTGTATGTATTTTTGTTATATTTTGTACTGGAATTTTCAATTCCAGTCGGAACCGGAATTTAAAAAATATACATATTTTTATTATTAATAATAATGATATAATTAAACTAATAAAAACAAACTTGTTTGTTTAAACGTCAAAATTTATTAAAGAAGAGGAAACCGCAAGCTTTAAAACAAGTTTGTTTTTATTTATATTTAACGTCACTACTATTATATTATTAAAATAATATATACATTATTTATAATATACTAGTAGTGACGTTAAATATAATAAATAAAAAGAACTTGTTTGTCTAAACGTTAAAAATTTATCAAAGAATAAGTATTCGCAAGCTTTTTGTTCTTTCTTAATAGCCTGACGATGATTCTGTGAATCGATAGCTTGCAAATACTTACTCTTTAATAATTTGTTTTATACATTCTTTATACATAGATTGTTATCTTAAATTAATATAACATTATATGTTATTTCTTAAAAAGTACAGTGGTAGAGTCCATAGGCGTAGCCAGGATTTTGTTCAGGGGGGGGGGGGGCAAAATTTTTTTTTGGTCGGCGTGTTTTGCCTAGGACCCCGAGGTAATGAGAGAGGGGTGAGCAAAAAAACCTCTCGCATTATTATAGTAACCTTACCTAAAAAGTTTTATAAAAAAATTTTTAATAAAAATATTTTCAATATTTTTCGAAATGTGTAAGAACGACTCTGATAAATGGCCATTAATGTAAACAAAATTTGGTAAATCCTTTTTTTCTTAAATTAAATTCTTTCGTTTCGTTGCAAAATTAACATTTTCATTATTTATTATATCTCTAGATAGGTGCGCAAAAAGTAACAATGAAAAGTCATTCTTTTTTTCATTTCTTCTTTTATTTTCGCCACATTTTTTTCAATCAATTAAATTTATATGTATATGCATATCTTTTTGAAGACAAAATCATCTACAAAAATGTACTCTACGTTGCTATTTTGGTGTTTTTTTTTATTTATAATTTTTTTATTTATTGTAAAAAATCGATCTAATTTGAATTGATAACCCAGGAAAAAATTTCAGATCTAAAGTGATCTCGGTTGATCTTCATTTTGGAACAAATCAGAGCTTTGTAAATAAATAAACTTTTGTCTACCTTAAATAACAAATACACATATACTACCTATATAGAAACCTTGTTTATAATTTAATCAATTAAAAAAAATTGTACAGAAACGTATTGAATGATATTTGAGGCCCGTGTATTAAATTAATAAATAAATTCACAACTCACCCCCTGTCACAGATGAAGGGTTGTAATTGGTCTCATTCGATCCAGCGGGAAAAATACTTCGGGTTACTAGGGGTGTGGGGGGCAAAACAACCCTCTAACTAGCACAGGAGTCGAGATATTTACGATTTTCTATAATGAATACCATAAGTAGCGAAACAGAGAAAAATTCACCTAGTATCCCGAAGTATTTTTCCCGCTGGATCGAATGAGACCAATTACAACCCTTCATCTGTGACAGGGAGTGAGTTGTGAATTTATTTATTAATTTAATACACGGGCCTCAAATATCATTCAATACGTTTCTGTACATTTTTTTTTAAATTGATTAAATTATAAACAAGGTTTCTATATAGTATATGTGTATTAATTTGTTATTTAAGGTAGACAAAAGTTTATTTATCTACAAAGATCTGATTTGTTCCAAAATGAAGATCAACCGAGATCACTTCAGATCTGAAATTTTTTCCCGGGAATACACATGTATAGTTGAAATATCAAAACAAACTTTTTTTTTGTATAAAAAGGATAAAAAGGCAATGCCATGATTAGTTTACCCGCTATAACAAGAGATTGCAATAAAAAAAACAATGATATTTAAATTTTCAAATCTAAAAATGTCAATATTTAGCCAATGAACTGATTCATTTGTTACTCTTAGTTCACGAGCTAGGGGGAGGGATAAGCTTTGTGGGTAGTTATTTTAACACAAAACACAGTTTTCACTCTTGCCAACACTGCGACCTTTTCCTTTAGGTGTTTTTATTTTATTTTTAATTTTCCCTGATATTTTAGTTTACATGTAAAAATAAAGGATTGTGATTAAAAAAAACTTTGATATTTGATTTTCTGGACTCAAAATATAAATTTACGTTCAAAAATCCAATGGACATCATACTGACAATAATACTGATTTACTTATTACTTTTTGTCCACAAGCTAGGGGGGGGCAAGCGCCCCCCCCTGCCCCACCCTGGCTACGCCCATGGTAGAGTCCTATTGTATGATAAAAAATAGTGTCTTTTACATATCCTGTAATTTTAACAGCTTCGTAAGATCGATTGTTTTAAGCTGTATGTGTATACATATTATACGTTTTTTTCGATCAAATGAAATTAAATTTCTAGTGATATATTATAAATGTTATAAAACACAAACAACATTTAGACAAATTCGCAATAGAGAAGCAGATGGTATAATTTGTATAGATAAAAGAATGCCTACTATTCGAAATTAAAGCACCAATGCATTACTAAAGTACATATGATGTATTATCATAAACAATACTGTTAGTAGAGTACAATCTATTCGGAGAGATTATTCTCGAAGGCGGAAACGGAAAATGTTTTCGAAGAAAATAGATCAAGGGCTAGAGTATTAGTAAAAAATGCAGAACAAGTCTTATTTTTACACCATAATAATCCGAAATTTTCAAAAATCTTTGATTTATACTTGAACAATTCAATATTCATAATATAATTATCATCATTATCATTAATATATTATTATAAAAAAATTGCTTATTTATTTTAATATCTCAGCTTGGCGCGATCCTACAGACTCAAATATTTTTTTAAATATACGCTAGGAAACTATCTGTCAAAAACGACACGTCGCCACCTAGTGAGGGACGCTGGCAAAACTGGGTTTGTACTTTCAAAAATACTATAGTCGGGATAGCCGGGTGTGTTATTAGCAGTGTACCTATGTTTCGATTTCGCTAATTTTTTTTTTATCTATGCACCTCTATCTGAAAAAGTATTTCACTAAGTTTTAATTAATTTTGAAAATTATTTTAGCTGTAATTAATTAAAATTTGAAAATCGAAAAAAAATTTTTTTTTTACTTAATGGCTTCATATAATTGGATGAAATTTTCAGGAAAACTTTAGGTTGATATATGGTTTTAAAAACCATTTTTTTAAATTTTGTATTAACTTTTTTATGGCATTTTTATTTTCAAATTTCTTATTTTATCTAATACGAAAATTACGGAGGTCGAACATAAATTTATGTATGTTATATTAAAGCGAAATATTCTTATTGTGATTTATGGATATGGCGGATTACAAAAGTGCGGATATCTCCAAATAGTCCAACCAATGAAACAGAGAAAATGATCAAAATGGGAAATTTTCCGGAACAACGATGTTTTAGTTAATTTTTATAGATTTTGAGCCACTGAACAAGAAAAAAATAACTTCACCTCTAAAAATTGTATAAAAGGGTGAACATCAAGTTCCCCTCCCCCCGTTTTTTCGATTTATTTCACAATCTAAATCGACGATAGGGTTATATTATGATTGATATTTGTAACTGATACTTAAACGAATCAATTGAGATCAGTTAGATAAAATACAATCAAAAAACACCACTTTCACAGGGTGAAAAAGCCATAACATTGCTAATTTTCGGTACTAAGCAGTAAAAATTGAATAACTCGGGGGGACATCATCGCGTAAACTCCTAATTTAGCTTAAATTCTTCCTAAAGCTCCAAAAAATTGAGATCAACCATAATATAACCAAATATAAATAGCGTTACCAATGATATTAGCCAATATAAGGCTGAAGAAATACATATTTGAAAAAAATATGTTGTACTAAAAACTAAGTAAAAAAATCAGGAATTAATATTTTTTTACTAAATTACACTTCTAGCTTCAATTTATACAGCGTTGATCGTAGGCTGTACAAGAAACAAAGTTTTTAAAATGCATATTAAAATGTAAGAAAACGTAATTCTGGTAGATAACAAAGCGATGTACTTTTTGATTGGGTACACAACAAATGCGGCTACTTTTATTTTTAGCCATTACTCGAGGGAATACAAATTCGTGTGAGTCACAAAAATATTCGTTATATTGATTAGTCACAATAAATTATATAGATTTTTAATAATAATTTTGACAGTTTGAATTTATCTACGTTTGACATAAACCCAAAAATGTTAATTTTCGCCACTGAGCGGCGCTAGTAGCGATGGTTTCCTAGCGTATAGCTTACACCATTAACTTTAAGAGTATCAAGTGCCCTAAGACCGTTGCAACTCCTTTTTCCTATTATAAACAAATTAAATTTGATAAATTAACAAATAAATTGAATAGTTAATCTCAACTTGGCGCGATCCTACTGACTCAAACTTTTTTAAATATAACTTACACCATTAACTTCAAAAGTATCATCTGCCCTAAGACCGTCGCGAACCCTTTTTCCTATTATAAACAAATTAAATTTGATAAATTAATAAATAAGTTAAATAATTAAGGTCAATTTATTAATGTTATAATAACAACCATACTTATGCCGAACAAAATACAAAAATCTGCATTTGTGTTATGAAATGATTGTTTTCATTAAAATTTTTGTTAATAAAATGTTGTTATATCAAAATTATTAAATTTATGTTTGATTTTTGAACAAAAATAACGTATATTATTTATGAATTTCTTATTAGAAATTAATAATAAAATTTCAAAATTCCGGCAAAATCAGGCCGGAATTTACTAGTTCCGGCCGTAATCGGAAGAAACCCGTAAATTTCGATACATCATATTGTTTAAAGAAAGTAACATTTATTCTGAACTTTTTTTCATTAATAAAAAAACACACAAATAAAAAAAGCAAAACAAATTTATCTGAAAAACATCACTTTTAAAAAAAGCATTTTATAACATATGATACGTTTTTAAAAACAGTATTAACGTAGAAGCATGCATAGCTTTAGTGCCTGGAGCCGTCAAGAGAATGACAAGATAAAAGCAAAACGGTTAACTCAGCCAGTTACAGTGGGGATGTATTGAACCCTATAACTGCTTCTACAACGCAACACGACGCTTGCAAATTCGTATTATTCCATACAAAATATTTAGGCTGTCATATACATTTTTGCTTTTAAAAAAAGCAATTTGTCGGTGTACAACAAATGTTGGTGTCTATCCAGAGTAATATAACAGGAAATAGTACTTCATTTTAGTCGATACGATAATATTTTGCTAGTTTTCTGTGTATAAGTTACGTTACATATGTATATTATAACAAATTATATGCTTTTTCATTTCCCCCGCTTAATTCTAGATAAGGAGGCTTTATTTTCTAGTTACTAATAATAATAATCGAAGTCTTTATGAGTTTAGTTTTTTTACATTCTTATACCCATGTATACATATGAAATATACATATATAAGTATTGTGAAGTCTATTTTTTTCGAAATCCAGATTTTGATGGAATTATCCCTTTTGACCTTCTCTGAATATATTCTGACTATTTTCGCCATGATATCTGTGTGTGTGTGTCTGTCTGTCTGTTGGTCTATGAGTGCATAACTCAAATACGACAAATCGTAGAAGGGTGAAATTTTATATTTAAGATTAATTTTCGTTTGGGAAGAAAACCTCCTAATTTTGAAAACGATCTTTCAATCGGATGTTTATGAGTGTCGTGGACTTTCTTATACGTATTACAGAGATTGAATAGTGTGCGTGTTTGCCATAAGTACCATGGGACTTTCTTGTACGTAATACTGAGAGTGAGCAGTGTGGATGTTCCTAAATAATTATTTAAAAAAAATTATTTTGAACTAAATCATAAATGTTGGAAAAAAATGTATGGAAATTTATCTATTAAATAGATAATAACTTACTCGACATTTTTTATCTGAAACTTTTTTTACTTATTTAAAAAATAATTCGAAAATTCAAAAATTGACAAGAGTGAACATCCGTTTTCGGTTTAGTGATCGTTTTAAAAATAAGGTGATTATCTTTTCAGACGAAAATTTATCCTAAATATAAAACTTCACCGTTTCATCATTAGTTGTTTTGGAGTTATTAATTTTATTACCTTCTTACTTTCATATTTTATTAATTTCTTATACCCACACTCCTACGTCCCATATAGGCAAAAACTGTTATATATAAAATTAAAGATAATAAAATTCTCTACCAAAAACGTATTATACATATTTTTCGTCAAATTCGTATTTCAACGAGTAATGACTGTCTGAATTTTATAAAAACATTATTGTCTAATTTAATATTATTATTAATGGAGTCATTCCATTTATAATCATCAAATTTATTAAAATATAGAAGTTGCACCATTTTTAATTTTGATGAAAGTTTAATCAGTTGTTATTATACTTATTAGATAGCAGAAACTGTACTTAGAAAAATTTTAATGGCCATAGTTCGGGGGTGGTGACCGTTTTACCCTCTTAAGATATGAAGATTTCGTCGATTTTCAACGTTTTTTCAACTCGCTATAGCACGCGTTCTAATAAAGCAATTACAACGAGCTTAATGTCATTTGAAAGACTAAAGAATCTAGTTTCAATTGATCTAGCACAATTTAAAGTTTAAATTATTTTTTTTGTAGATAGAGGCTTTTCAAATTTATTAATAAAATTGTCATTTTTTCTATTTTTCGAAATTTATTGTGGCTCTAAGGTTAAACTGAGAAAGCTATAATTATGTGTAAGTTATGTTCATTTATAGTACTCAGTACCCACAAAAAATCAGCTTGATTGATGCACATCTTTTATTAAAAAAATTTAGTTAAATATCGCAAAAATCACGAAAGCACCAAAATCAGCTGTTTTCGAAGCAAAAAAAAGTTATGTGGGGGACGAGATAAAATTCTGATTTTTTTTTTACAAATGCTCTAAATAGTTATCTTTGAAGGCCTTATAGATTTGTTTTGTTATTTTCATTTTTATAGCAACCAGAATTTTTTTTTAAATTTAAAAAAATACGAAAACTTCAAAAACGGTTATTTTTAAACACAATACAAAAATATGTTGGGCACGAGATAGAATTCTGATTTTTTTTTTACAAATGCTCTAAATAGTTATCTTTGAAGGCCTTATAGATTCGTTTTGTTATTTTCATTTTTATAGCAACCAGATTTTTTTTTTTAATTTAAAAAAATACGAAAACTTCAAAAACGGTTATTTTTAAACATAATACAAAAATATGTTGAGCACGAGATAGAATTCTGAATTTTTTTTTACAAATGCTCTAAATAGTTATCTTTTATGGCCTTATAGATTCGTTTTGTTATTTTCATTTTTATAGCAACCAAAATTTTTTTTTTTAATTTAAAAAAATACGAAAACTTCAAAAACGGTTATTTTTAAACATAATACAAAAATATGTTGGGCACGAGATAGAATTCTGAATTTTTTTTTACAAATGCTCTAAATAGTTATCATTGAAGGCCTTAATGATTCGTTTTGTTATTTTCATTTTTATAGCAACCAGATTTTTTTTTTTTTATTTAAAAAAATACGAAAACTTCAAAAACGGTTATTTTTTAAACAATACAAAAATATGTTGGGCACGAGATAAATTTCTGAATTTTTGTTTACAAATGCTCTATGTAGTTATCTTTGAAGGCCTTATAGATTCGTTTTGTTATTTTCATTTTTATAGCAACCAGAATTTTTTATTTAAATTTCAAAAAATACAAAAACTTCAAAAACAGCTATTTTTTAAACAATACAAAAATATGTTGGGCATGAGATAGAATTCTGAATTTTTTTTTATAATTGCTTTAAGTAATTAACTTTAAAGACCAATTGGCTTTTTCTTGTTATTTTCATTTTTCTAGTCACCAGACTTTTTTTAAATCCTTAAAAGTGTAAAAACTCAGATATTGTACTAATCAATACTAAAGAGAATCTAAATTAACAAATCTTACACTTAATAATAGTATTTACTACTTCGGATTGAGTTTGATATTTTTTCAACTTTTTGATCAATTTCATTTTTTCTCTTTGATAGGTAAAGGCAGTTTTTTAATTACAACAGGAGATTCATTCAAAACAGCACAAACTTGGTTGTTTTTTTAAATACAGGGTTCAAATATTTCATCCCTGATATAGTAAATAATGAATTTTTTTGGACATCACGACAATATTCATAATGAAAATAAATATTTATAAAAAACATATAATATTAAACCTTTCACAGAAGAATAATAAGTATACTTCAAAATCAATTTAACAATTAATTTATTTGTATGCTTTAACATCATAAATATAATAATAATAATATAACACATATTTTTTTTTTTTTTTTCGAAAATACATGATTTTGGAGATTTTACACTTTTAAGGATTTAAATCTGATGACTAGAAAAATAAAAATAACAAGAAAAAGCCAATTGGCCTTTAAAATTAATTACTTAAAGCAATTATAAAAAAATTTCAAAATTCTATCTCGTGCCCAACATATTTTTGTATTGTATAAAAAATAGCCGTTTTTGAAGTTTTCGTATTTTTTTAAATTTACAAAAAAATTCTGGTTGCTATAAAAATGAAAATATTTAAAACGAATCTATAAGGCCAAAAAGATAACTATTTAGAGCATTTGTAAAAAAAAAATTCAGAATTCTATCTCGTGCCCAACATATTTTTGTATTATGTTTAAAAATAACCGTTTTTGAAGTTTTCGTATTTTTTTAAATTAAAAAAAAAAATCTGGTTGCTATAAAAATGAAAATAACAAAACGAATCTATAAGGCCTTCAAAGATAACTATTTAGAGCATTTGTAAAAAAAAAATCAGAATTCTATCTCGTGCCCAACATATTTTTGTATTATGTTTAAAAATAACCGTTTTTGAAGTTTTCGTATTTTTTTAAATTAAAAAAAAAATTCTGGTTGCTATAAAAATGAAAATAACAAAACGAATCTATAAGGCCATAAAAGATAACTATTTAGAGCATTTGTAAAAAAAAATTCAGAATTCTATCTCGTGCCCAACATATTTTTGTATTATGTTTAAAAATAACCGTTTTTGAAGTTTTCGTATTTTTTTAAATTAAAAAAAAAAAATCTGGTTGCTATAAAAATGAAAATAACAAAACGAATCATTAAGGCCTTCAATGATAACTATTTAGAGCATTTGTAAAAAAAAATTCAGAATTCTATCTCGTGCCCAACATATTTTTGTATTATGTTTAAAAATAACCGTTTTTGAAGTTATCGTATTTTTTTAAATTAAAAAAAAAAATTCTGGTTGCTATAAAAATGAAAATAACAAAACGAATCTATAAGGCCATAAAAGATAACTATTTAGAGCATTTGTAAAAAAAAATTCAGAATTCTATCTCGTGCCCAACATATTTTTGTATTATGTTTAAAAATAACCGTTTTTGAAGTTTTCGTATTTTTTTAAATTAAAAAAAAAATCTGGTTGCTATAAAAATGAAAATAACAAAACGAATCTATAAGGCCTTCAAAGATAACTATTTAGAGCATTTGTAAAAAAAAAATCAGAATTTTATCTCGTCCCCCACATAACTTTTTTTTGCTTCGAAAACAGCTGATTTTGGTGTTTTCGTGATTTTTGCGATATTTAACTAAATTTTTTTAATAAAAGATGTGCATCAATCAAGCTGATTTTTTGTGGGTACTGAGTACTATAAATGAAGATAACTTACACATAATTATAGCTTTCTCAGTTTAACCTTAGAGCCACAATAAATTTCGAAAAATAGAAAAAATGACAATTTTATTAATAAATTTGAAAAGCCTCTATCTACAAAAAAAATAATTTAAACTTTAAATTGTGCTAGATCAATTGAAACTAGATTCTTTAGTCTTTCAAATGACATTAAGCTCGTTGTAATTGCTTTATTAGAACGCATGCTATAGCGAGTTGAAAAAACGTTGAAAATCGACGAAATCTTCATATCTTAAGAGGGTAAAACGGTCACCACCCCCGAACTATGGCCATTAAAATTTTTCTAAGTACAGTTTCTGCTATCTAATAAGTATAATAACAACTGATTAAACTTTCATCAAAATTAAAAATGGTGCAACTTCAGCACCTTGATGATTTTATATGGAATGACCCAATGTTGTCTTTTCATTGAAATATTCAGACAGTCAGTATTCGGTGAAGTGTGCATCTGACGAAAAATATGTATAGGATCTTTTAGGGACTTATTCATCGAGCAAAAGAAATCTGCAACGATAAATCTATTAACGTTGAACTTAAAACAGTAAAAAACATATTAATAGACAACGGTTACAAGGCTAATGATGTCCACAAGGCCTTAAACAGAGACAGACGAAAAGCTACAGCTTCTCAAGAAATATTGGGCCTAGCATTTCTACCCTACATAAAAGGTTGTTCAGACCAAATAGCGAGAAGTTTTAGTAAATAAAATGGCCAAGTGCGTGTTGGGCACGCACATGATAGGTTTCCGTAGTCATTACGATTTATAAACAAGAATTATTTCAACGGACGTTCTGATAACGACATTTAAATGCAAATATATCGTGACTGAAGGGTTAAAATCAAAAGGTCATATAACATTTTTTGTTGCATTTAAGGAGACCTATCTAAAGATACCCCACTCAATGGGTTAAGTGAAAAAAAAATTGAGAACAATTTTCAGTCTATGGGAGGGGGTCCAAAATAATTTTGACAGTGTTCGTTATAATTTTCAGTGAAAGTACTAACTCAAAGCTACATTCTGAATTTTTTTCAGATTTTTTGAATAGATAGTTTAGAAATTAGGGTGGGGGGGACGCTCTGATAACGACATTTAAATGCAAATATATCGTGACTGAAGGGTTAAAATCAAAAGATCATTTAACAAGTTTTGTTGCATTTTGGGAGACCTATCTAATGACATCCCACTCAATGGGTTAAGTGAAAAAAATATGTGAGTTCATTTTTCAGTTTATAGAAGGGGGGTCCAAAATAATTTTGACAGTGTTCGTTATAATTTTCAGTGGAAGTACTAATTAAAAGCTACATTCTAAATTTTTTTCAGATTTTTTGAAAAGATAGTTTAGAAATTAAGGGGGGGGGGACGCTCTGATAACGACATTTAAATGCAAATATATCGTGACTGAAGGGTTAAAATCAAAAGATCATTTAACATTTTTTGTTGCATTTTAGGATACCTATCCAATGACATCACATTCAATGGGATATGTGAAAAAAAAATTGTGAGTTCATTTTTCAGTCAATGGGAGTGGGGGGCAAAATAATTTTAACAGTGTTCGTTATAATTTTCAGTGGAAGTACTAATTAAAGGCTACAGTCATGAATTTTTTCAGATTTTTTAAATTGATAGTTTAGAAATTAGGGTGGGGGGGACGCTTTTATCACGACTTTGAATGCAATTATATCGTGACTGAAGGGTTAAAATCAAAATGTCATATTACATTTTTTATTGCATTTTAGGAGACCTATCTAAAGACTCCCCACTTAATGGATTAAGTGAAAATTTTTTTTTTAAAATACTTTTTAGTCTATGGAAAGGGGGTCCAAAAAATTTTTTTTAAAAATATTATCATTTCTGTTTTTGGGTTATCAGTCTTCGTCTGTATACCAAATTTCATCTTAATCGGCTTAAAATTTTTGAGGACGGACGGACGGACATAGCGAAACTATAAGGTTTCCTAGTTTTCTACGGAAACCTAAAAAGGAGTTCGTACTATATTTATTTCAAAACAAAAAATCGCTAACTCTGTCAGGTTCATCAAAGACAAATACGACAAATTAGACACGGCAGGCATCTACGAAATCTCGTGCAATTGTGGCAGTGTGTATATAGGACAGATCCATAAGAACAAGAACTAATGAACATGTAAGAGATATAAAGAACCAACACACCACAAAGTCTGCAGTAGCTGAACACTCGATGCTACAAGGACATATAGTAGAAATAATGTAAAAGTCTTAGTCCGGTCTGATAAATTCTGGTCTAGGCTCTACAGAGAAGCCATAGAGATCAGTAATAAGAACCCGAACAATTATAACAGAGATATCGGCTTACATCTGCCCAGCGCGTGGAAACCGGTGCTGTTGCCGAGCAACATTTGATTTATCAAAACTTATTCTAGCAAACGTCAACGCTTATTTAATTAAGCAGCTACACCTTCTATACTCAACGCTTCACTTCTGAAGAAGACCACGAGATGTTGGTCGAAACGTCAAGTGACAATATAGTGCAACGCGGAATATAACCCAATAATCAAAAGTTTATACAATTGAACAACCGCGAAAGTCTACGTTCAAAAATATATCATAAATTGTTAACATTAGTTTTAAAGTATACATTTTCATGATTGAAAATACCTAAATTCAAGGTTTCATGAAAAATTAAAATTATAACAAATATTGGAGTAGAGTTACATGTATGAGTATATGTGGAAAGGCCTATCTAAAGATGATAAAAAAATAAATTTTGATTTAAACATGTTTTTTTTGTAGGGCCTTTCCGCGGTTTAAACAATATCTGACTGAGGTATCGACTGGCACTTTGCACTTTTATAATCGGACCAACCTACTCAATAAGTAGAGATTGGAAAAATATTAAATTGTTATTTTAATGAAATAGTTACTATATAGTTGATTTTTTTTCTGTAAAATAGTTGGCAAATAGTTTTTTTTAATCAAAATAGTTTTTTTACAATAATAAATTTTATTTCGATTTAATCAATAAATTATTAGTGAAACCAACGTATTAGTAAAAAGTATCAAATCCGAAATTTTCGAGGAAAACATGTTATGGTCGATTCTAGATAAATTTTAAAAGCTAAAAAAAATTAAACAAATAAATATGTAAAAACACAACATATTAAAAAATATCTGTATAATAGACAAAATGTATTCATAAAAATATATAAAACTAAAAAAATCTATAAAGAATTATATATGAATAAAACTCATAATTATTAGGAAATCGCAAGAAATATATATTTATATTATGTTTATTATCTATAAACATGTACAATATTTTTTATTTTTTTTGAAAAAAATTAATATTAATAATTAGAATTATTTCAAACTTTGTCTTTATGACTTTTTTTCAATACAAAATTTTAAACGTTTGATAAAAAAAGGCAAATTGTTTAAAAATAGTTGGAAAGGTAAAATAGTTGCTAATAGTTGATTTAAAATTGGGTTCAATCAAACCAGTTTTCTGAAATCGATGGAGATATGTAATAAAAATTACAATAGTTGCATTTTTCGCAATAGTTGAAAAACTATTTTTCCAATCTCTATCAATAAGATAAAAACAAAAAATTCAATCGGAATAATTTTCCGAATGACTGCGCTATTATCTCTGGTCTATACGTGACAATGACAATATACATATGTTCTTCTGTTAATATTAGGTACTCACGTAAAACTCTTTTACGTGTAAAGTAGTTTGATATAAATGTATTATGAATTTGAAAATTCATCCTCGAGTTCAGCCAGAGACATCAAAAGAAGTTATTTATAAAATAATAACATGCATATACAATTTTAACATAATATTAACAAGATATCAAATATAAACATGTAGGTATACAATCTTCGCTTGTGATATGTAAATAGTTAGTGATAAGTGAATAAGTTAATAGATTTATTACAAATTAAATTTATATTTTCGGGTAACACTGGGTACAATGCGCTTATTATTAGTTGTATTATATTTGAAATAATATTGATTTTCTTATGTATCATGTTTATGTTCCCTTGTATATATTTAATTATATCGATTGATCAAATAAGTTTGATAATTTATGATGCATTTACTTATTTTTTCCATCATTTAAAGAAAATAGCTGCAATGGTTTCTTCTACGTTTTATAATAGGAATACTCTCATTAACAATATTATAGAAGTTCAACTATTATAAGGTATTGGATCATACCCCAGTAATTGACTCTTTTTTAATTAAATGATTAACTTTGAAATATTTCTTATATTTGATAAATGTCATTAATGAATGTTCATTTATAGACACTTAACTGTAAAATAGCTCCGTTTGATGAAAATCGGCCAGTGGGTGTCAAAATGGTAGACATTTAAAATAATTATTAGTGTAATCTATTTATTAGTTATTATATATTATCATAGCATCTGCTTTACAATTTTTCAAATTTTACTATTCTTTAATTTATAACTTTTGTGTCGTAGTACTTATCATTTTGTAATCATTAGCAAGTATCTATCACTGGATGCATATTACAGGTTTTACTTTATCCATTACTGGAGAAAAACAAACATATAATACAAACATATAAACAAAATAAAAGGCGATAATTAAAAAAATATATTTGTAGACTTTGGTAATTAAATTGATTTAATAAAAAAAGTACCTGTTTTATTAGTAACATGAGTCCATGGGAGTTACAAAAAAGGAGTCCATCAATCCCAAAAACAGTATATCTTGCTCTTAAAGCGACCAAGACTGGTGCCAGTACCTTATGTTATTCTTTTAATAAGTATACAATCAAGAGCATATTTGCAGTTTCATTCAACACCAAAATGCGTAATATTTTAGTATGCGCCATTATATACTGTATTAAACCATCTAAAATATTATTTGAAAACAATAAAAGACACCATAAAAGACACCAGCGTTATTGGAAATATCAAGTTAATGCCGCCCCAACTTGCACCACACAACTGTGTTCTATATTTATATTAATATCAAAATGCGTTTTATAAATGATTTTCCTTTCTCACCTGACTTCCTGCCTTCTGTGTTGACGGATAACTGACTGGAGAAAATATTGATTTCTCATTTCTTTTCTTGGATACAATCAGTGGTGTTTCATTCTGAAAATTCTGAAAATTTATATAACGTGGTATTTAAAGCCTTTTAAAACGGGTTATATATAATTGCACTAAAAATTTGATAGTATGCACTTTGTACACTCGAACATAAATTTTAATACTTGGCACTAAATTTTAACTCGTTTTGAAGAATATACCAGTATGACGTGACAATTCTCAAAAAAAGTTATACATACCTAGTAGTGATGTAACGAATATTCGCACATTTTTTAACATTCCCATTCGCATTCGCATTCGCATTCGCAAGAAAAAGTGCGAATATTACTTCTTTTTGTAATAATTTTTTTTTTAAACTTAATAACAGTCAACATTTATTTTTACATGCCCCCCCCCCCCCCCAAAAGCGAAAAAGTAAGAAAAAAAAAAGTTATAATAAAAATAATTTTAAATATAAAAAAAAATATTATGGAACATGGAACTCATGTATGGTTCTCCATACCGTTAATTTCTTCGAAAATAGTACTCTTTTCTGTATTAAGCAGACAATAGTTGACAGTTTCTTAATTAATATAAATTTTCATAGCAATAAATAGTTTTTATAATATTCTATTTTAAAAACCCAAAAATTTAGTATCTTTCTTGAGATATATGTATGTATTTAGTACATCTTAAACAAATTTTCAAATAATAATTAAGTTTTTTTAAAAAGTTTATAATTATCAATAATAATAAAAACTCAGTTATTGAATGAAAATACGTGTAAACGTGTATGGTAATTATTGGTAATACAATTATAAGTTGTATAATATTTAATTTGTTTATTAAATATCCCTAAAAACCTTTTTTTCCATAAAAGTAATTATTCCTAGCTGGCTGTATATTGTATAATATGCAACATTAATGCCCGATATTATACAGAAAATGCATGGGTACAAAGGACCCCGCACAAAAACAATGGAAAAACACTCTCGGTGGATTTTGACCAAACCCACGGAAATAGATACTACATAATATAGTGATCAAAGTTGTCCATAGAACATGGGTCCGCAAACTCGATCTTCATGGTCATTTCAAAATATTATCAAAAAACCATCAAAAAAATCTAAAAACATATATATTCGGAGGTTTTCGGGGTCGCTGAATTCGAATCTGAGGTCTACTTTTCTGTATCGAGTGAAGGGTCAAGGTCGATTCAAGGTCAAATAAACAAAAGGCCATTACAAAAATCTGAAAAAATTTACATTTAGGTTTTCGGGATCGCTGAATCTGAATCCGAGATCTGCTGTTCTGTATCGAGTGAAAGACAAAATTATTTGAAGATCAAATAAACAAAAGGCCATTACAAAAATCTGAAAAAAAGTACAGGTAGGTTTTTGGGTCGCCGAACCCGAATCCGAGGTCCGCTTTTCTGTATCGAGTTAAGGTCAAGGTAGTTTTAAGGTCAAATTAACAAAAGGATGTGACTAGATACAAAAAAACAGACCTCGGATTTGAATTCAGTGATACCGAAAACCTAATTAGTAAAATTATTTTATTTTTTATATCCTTTTGTTAATTTGACCTTAAAACTACCTTGAACTTGACTCAATACAGAAAAGCGAACCTCAGATTCGGATTCGGCGACCCAAAAACCTACCTGTACATTTTTTCAGATTTTTGTAATGGCTTTTTGTTTATTTGACCTTGAATCGACCTTGACCTTCACTCGATACAGAAAAGCAGACCTCGGATTCGGATTTAGCGATCCCGAATACCTATATGCACATTTTTTCAGATTTTTGAAATGGCCTTTTGTTTATTTGACCTTGAATCGACCTTGACCCTTCACTCGATACAGAAAAGTAGACCTCGGATTCGGATTCAGCGAACCCGAAAACCTCTGAATATATTTTTTTTAGATTTTTTTTTATGGTTTTCTGGTAATATGACCTTGAAATGGCCATGAAAATCGAGTTTGCGGACCCATGTTCTATGGACAACTTTGATCACTATATTATGTAGTATCTATTTCTGTGGGTTTGGTCAAAATCCACCGAGAGTATTTTTCCATTACTTTTGTGCGGGGTCCTTTGCATGGGTGCAAATTTTCTCTCAGCTAACGCTATCTGCTGGGTGTTAAATTGTTATGAAATTGCTCGATCTTTTAAAGCAGTGGTAATTAGGGTGATCAGGTCTCAGGTTTTGACCCGTAGTCTCAGGGTTTGCATACTGAATCTCCGGGCTCAGGGTTTGGGTGCATTATCTGGATTTTGCAAAAAATGATGACGACTTAAAAAAAAGGTAGTCAAAAATAGAGTAGGAGGCGCAAAAGTGCAGATTAGGGTAATGAAAATAAAAATAATACAATAAAAATAAAAAAGATAAAATAAAATAAAAATGAGGTCTTTATTTACATGTCAGGGTTTGCCAAAACTAAAATCTGGTCACCCTAGTGGTAATAAATGTATAATAATGTAAATGCTATGCATTTTATGAGGTAAACTTGGCAGCACTTATTATTTTAAGTCGCTGATTTCTACTTAATACGCATGCTTTAAAGTCATTATATGTACGATTTCATTGGCTACATCTTGTGAGTGGTTGTCATTTACATTTAATACCCAGTAGATAGCGTTAGCTGGAAGCAAATTTGCTACCATGCAAATTTGCACCCATGCAATTTCCTTATAATACCGGGCATAAAACTATTTAAAAAAAAAGACAATATTCGCATTCGCGAATGTTTAAAATCATACATTCGTTACATCACTAATACCTAGTTATTCAGAATAAAGTTGATGCTCTAATAATATACAGTATACACGTTAACTGGCCTTGGTTAGGGCAATCTATTGGGGCGAAGTGAGGCTAGTTAAAGTATTATTTTTAATGCAAAGGATTACTTTTTAGTTCCAAGTTTTAAAAGTTTTAAAAATGATTTTAAAAGGGAGTATTTAAATACAAGCATTTTGAAACATTATGTACTAAATAAATAATTCTTTTAAAAAATTGACAAAAGCAGACTTAATCAAATAATCAACTGAGTTCCTTAAATCTGTCTTCATTTTGTCGTTTTCATTTGTTAAATTTTACATGTTGAAATATTTTTTACTAAAATGTTTATTTTACTAAAATTTACAAAGGACTTCGTTTAGAGATCCAGTAATTTTATCGTATGTATGCCACTGAGTCTACTCTTCGGCCACCACTGGATAAAGCTGTGGAATAATTTACGTCCGGAGTTATTGGCTAGATTATAGTGCATTTTGTGAAACTATGTATTTAAATGAAACAATAAAATTTTGTTTTACTATGCTTATCTACTCTTTCTCTACAATGTCTTACGACACAATTTTATTGAATTAATTTTGTTTTTATGTTGTTTTCTGATTGTTTCATTTTTTACAAGAACAAATTAATTTAATTAAAAACATACTTTTAACACTTTATAAAACATGATTGTACCTTGTAGGTTTCCTTGAAGACATCTACCGCAGTAGGTAATGAAAGATCGTGAGTCGGTGGTATATATTACAAAACAATATTTATATATGTATGTGTAGATCAGATTCAATATACCTACCGAGTGTTTTTTTATACTTTCCAAAATAACGAATTTTCAGAAAAAACGTTTCAGACAAAAGTTTCATGGTTTCAAGGGCTCTCTAAATATTGCCACTATGGGATGATCAGAGCCCTTCTTTCTGAAAATGTAAATTTTTTTAAATAATTTGACAAATTTTACAAATAAGGAGAAATTTTTGGATATTCATTAATTTTTTTCTCGAAAACTATAAATTTTAAAAATTATTGCAAAAGGCAAAACCTGCTTACATTTAGGCATGGATTTTATTTATAAATTATAAATTTTATTTTATTTAGTACGTATTTTTTTCAGAATTATTTTTATAAATAAGTTGCATACAAAATTTTAATAATAAATTAGAAAACAATTATCCGAGAATCTTTGCTTAGTTCTAAGTACTGTGATTTTTCATCAAAATAGATAATTTTCGACAATTATTGAAAACCCAGAAGTTTCGGTTTGATTTACTCTATATTATAAAAATCTCGGTATGGAGAACCATACATGATTTCCATGTTCTTTCTATGGTATTATAATACTTCCATTTCTTTCAGAACATGGAAGTAAAATGGACATTTTCAGAAAAAATGTTTCAGACAAAAGTTGTTTATTTTTTCTCGTAAATTACGAATCTGCAACATATTGATTTAGATTTGAAACAAAGGAGTTGAACCTGAAAATCCATCAAGGTGACCTTTTCAAGGTGAAACCATAATGTAAATATTTAGTGCACTTGAAACCATAAAATTTTGATCTGAAACATTTTTTCTGAAAATTCGATATTTTGGAAACAATTAGCTGGAAAGTCTTTAAAAAAACACCCGGTATATTTCTAAATAAAAAGAAACTGTAATTATTTAAAGTTTAACAGCTGTGACTTTACTGATAATAAGACATTTTTTATTGGAAAAATCTAACAAATTGTCACGGTTTTTATCTATAAAATCAATACATTAGATATTTTGCAATCTTCAACAATACAAAAAAATATTTCGTGAAAGATACAGTTTTTTGGACATTTTAATTAGTGCTTTCATTAATTATAATGTTTTTAACAGACGTCGCAAAAGTTTCGTTGTTCTAAAATATGTTTCATGATACGAAATAAATTCAAGAAGTATTTTACGTTTTTTTTTCGTTCTTAATCTACTTTCCTTTTAGTATGAAAGATATTTTGCATTAAAATAGTGTATAATTAAAGAGGCGAAACAAATTATTTCTTGGAACAAGAATACTTATGACAGCATAGTAAGTAAGCACTTATACTTGTTTTAATAAATGATTTAAGTGTTAATGAATAAATCAGTGGTACCACCATTAATTTTATCGTAATATAACCTAAATATTTCTTAGGGTAATTTTGACGATATACATAAATTTGGGTTCTTCGTCCATTTTTAAGAATTTTGAGGTATTTTATATTTTATATATATATATTTTATATACTATTATTATTATTTCTTATATTTTTAATTTTTTGACAAATTCAATCTAAATCTTAATTTATGCAAACGTTAAAATGACATTTAATATGTATCAAAGTAAAAGTAATTAAAACAAAAATGACATTTTTTAAAGTAAATTTCGATAAATCTTTGTAAGGGAATATTTTACAACAAACGTTGGTAAACTGTTTTATAGGAAATTTAATGCTCTACAAAAAAGAATCTATAAAATTTTCACGTAACGTGTCGTTTTTGAGATATCTTGAAAAAATAAATATTTTGGGATGTCATTAGGGTTTGAACATTAAATTTGTAGGTCGCGTGCGTTTTGAATACTTATAAAGCGTAAATATGGATAAAAAAAGGTAACAATTTTGAAAAAAAAAAATTAAGGTTGAGATGACTGAATATGAAACTAGTGAAATAAATTATATCTCTTGTTTACGATTAGTTAAGTGGTTACATACCTCCAGAATTAAAAAAAAAAAAACGTTCGAAAAATGTGACCGCACAACCGATTAAAACATGCCAAAATTCGCTCGACTCAGGCGACGAAAGAAGCTCGAACAGCCCGCAGATTACAAAAAAAAAACATAAAAAATACAAAATACAAAAATTAGAAGAAGAATGGCAGATTAAATGAAAGTTAACCACAAAAATTTATTACACAAAATTCGTGTTTTCTCAAAACTATCTTTTTTATACGATCTACACGATATTTTTTTAACAGATTGTCCCTAAAATGCAACCGTAAATAATGATATTTAGTGGTTTAGTTTTACATGACATACCGTATATACCGGCGCGGGATTGGCGGATTTCCCGCAAAATTCCCGTGGGAAAAAAAAGTCTGCGGGATTGCAAACCCTAGATGTCATCCCTTCCCCTTATACATTTTGATGATTTTGAAATGGCACCGTCCTCAAGTCAGACCCAACCATCCAATCAAGTTTCATTATTATCGGTTTAGTTGTTCAGGATTAACTCGACAGATAGACACATAGACAGGCACGGAGCGAAAAGTGTTTGTCTTTACCTGAAACGGAAAGATCAATTTAAAATTTTGAAATCGGAGAACAATTTTTTTGTCTCATTTTAGAACGATCACAAAGCTTTTCGTATATAATAGTCCAGCCAATGAAGCAGAAAAAACGATCAAAATGGGAAATTTTCCGGAACAGCAATTTTATGGTTGATTCTTATAGATTTTGAGCCGCTGAACACGAAAAAAATAACGCGCCCGCTGGAGGTGTGGGGCTTCACCATTAAAAATGGGGTAAAAGGGTGAACATCGAGTTTTTTTCCCGTTTTTTCGATTTATTTCAAAAACTAAATCGACGATGGGGTTATATTACTGTTGATATTTTTAGCTGATACTCAAATGAATCAATTGAGACCAGTTAGATAAAATTTAATCAAAAAACACCCCTTCCAGAGGGTGAAAAAGCCGTAAAATTGTTAATTTTCGGTCCTAATCAGTAAAAATTGAATAACTCTGGGGCACATAATCGCACAGACATGTTTATTAGCTTAAATTCTTCCTAAAGCTCCAAGGAACTGAGATCAACCATAATATAGTCAAATATGAATAGATTTACCAATGATATTAGCCAATATTTAAGGGTGAGTTACAAAAAATTTGTTTTTATTTTTGTTGCACTAAAAACCAAGTAAAAAAATCAGGAATCAATATTTTTTTACCAAATTGCACTTGTAGCTTCTATTTATACCTACGATCAAGGCTACATAAGAAAAAAAGTTTTTCATGCACATAAATGCATTTAAAACGCATATCAAAATGCATCAAACCGCATTTTGTCGTAAAAAAATTAAAAAAGGTATTTTCTAGAAATAAACTCTAAAAATTTATTTCATGTGCGTATATTGATTCATAACAACCTAACACTTGTATATTCACCCTTATCAACTCATATAAAAGTTCACAAAATGCATTTTTCGTAATAAAATGTAAGAAAACGTAATAAATAGCTAAAGTATACGACTGGTATATAAAAAAGCGATGAACTTTTTGATTGGAATATGCCACATTCAGTGGTCATAGATAAAGTCAAAAGGCAGTTTTTTAGATAGAGACCTACATGAAAATCCGTACAGGACACAAAATGGTGGCTATCAAAGATGGCCCCCACCGGTGTTATCAAATTGGCTGTATCTCAGGTCGTAGTTATCCGATTTCAATTTTCTTTTGTTTATTGTAAAGTTCTTATTGATAAGATTTTTTTTTGATACCATTTATTTTTCTCTAGGTGTTGAGGGTTCCCTACAATTTTCGAAAATAATTTATTCGGCAATAAAGTTTGAAAAAAGTGAAATTTTTAGATTTTCGAAAATTGTAGGGAGCCCTTGATGTTTAGAGAACAATAAATAGTATCCAAAAAAATCTTCTTAATAAGAACTTTTTAATAAACAAAAGAAAATTGAAATCGGGTAACTAGGAGCTAAGATACAGCTAATTTGATAATACCGGTGAGGCCCACCTTTTAAATGCATTTTAAATGCATTTATGTGCATGAAAAACTTTTTTTCTTATGTAGCCTTGATCGTAGGTATAAATAGAAGCTACAAGTGCAATTTGGTAAAAAAATATTGATTCCTGATTTTTTTACTTGGTTTTTAGTGCAACAAAAATTAAAACAAATTTTTTGTAACTCACCCTTAAATATTGGCTAATATCATTGGTAAATCTATTCATATTTGGCTATATTATGGTTGATCTCAGTTCCTCGGAGCTTTAGGAAGAATTTAAGCCAATATACGTGTCTGTGCGATTATGTGCCCCAGAGTTATTCAATTTTTACTGATTAGGACCGAAAATTAACAATTTTACGGCTTTTTCACCCTCTGGAAGGGGTGTTTTTTGATTAAATTTTATCTAACTGGTCTCAATTGATTCATTTGAGTATCAGCTAAAAATATCAACAGTAATATAACCCCATCGTCGATTTAGTTTTTGAAATAAATCGAAAAAACGGAAAAAAAACTCGATGTTCACCCTTTTACCCCATTTTTAAGGGTGAAGCCCCACACCTCCAGCGGGCGCGTTATTTTTTTCGTGTTCAGCGGCTCAAAATCTATAAGAATCAACCATAAAATTGCTGTTCCGGAAAATTTCCCATCAAATTGCTTCATTCACTGGACTATAAGGAAGCAATTAAAATCAATAATTAAAAATATATAATTTTTCAAATAGTTATAAAATCACAAATGTAATGAATGAAACAAATACTAAATAGGATAAAAATGTTTTTACTGACACTGATTTCTATTGAGATAGATGGAGTTTCGCACAGATTAAAAAAATTGGTTATTTAGGGGTACTGGGTGGAAACTTTTAAAATTCGAAAACACCCAAAATAAGAACCATCTTAATTATATAACAACAAAAATCTATACACACACAACTGAGCTGTCGGACTAAAAGAGATTCTGTATAATAATAATTCGCCAATATTGTATAAGTATTTATATTTATACACTAGCTACAGTATTCGTTATAATTTTCAGTGAAAGTACTAATTAAAAGCTATATTCTGAATTTTTTTCAGATTTTTTAAATTGATAGTTTAGAAATTAGGGGGGAGGGGACGCTCTGATAATGACATTTAAATGCAAATATATCGTGACTGAAGGGTTAAAATCAAATTTAACATTTTTTGTTGCATTTTAGGAGATCTATCTAATGACATCTCACTCAATGGGGTAAGTGAAAACAAAAATGTGAGTTCACTTTTCAATCTATGGTCTAAAATAATTTTGACAGTGTTCGTTATAATTTTCAGTGAAAGTACTTTTTAAAAACTATGTTCTCGAATTTTTTCAGATTTTTATTTTGATAGTTTAGAAAATAGAAGGGGGGAGGGGCGCTTTGATAACGACTTTGATCGTAAATATATCGTGACTGAAGGGTTAAAATTAAGAGGTCATATGACATTTTTTATTGAATTTTAGACCTCTCTAATATATATAATAAAATATAATATAGGTACATATAATAATATAATATTCAGTCTATGGAAAGTGGGTCCAAAAAAATTATTTTTTTCAAAAATCTTATCATTTCTGTTATTAGATTAACAATCTTCATCCGTATACCAAATTTCTTCTTAAGCGGCTTAAAATTTTTGAGGACGGACATGGCGAAACTAAGGTTTCCTAGTTTTCTACGGAAACCAAAAAATGGTCAAGTTAAAAATTGTAGGTAATAATTCACTAACAATGTAGGTATAAAATTCTCTATAATTTATGTTATATTCATTTTTTCGAAAACACAACTTTAAAAAATTAATTATAATTCAAATGATTCATAACAGAGAAGAAATATCTGCCATGAGTGTCATGGGACTTTCTTATACGTATTACAGAGATTGAACAGTGTGGGTGAGTCTAAATAATGATATAATAAAAAAATTCTGGCTAAATCATAAATGTTGGAAAAAAATGTATGGGAAATAAATTAGGTATAGATAATAATATACTCGACATTTTTTATTTAAAACATTTTTTCTTATTCCAAAAATAATTCGAAAATTCAAAAATTTACAAGAGTAAACATCCGTTTTCTGTTAAAACGTTCAAAATATTATCTTTTATTAATTTGCCATAAATGTGTTTTAATAAATTAAGAATCACGCACATGTTCACTATCAGAATTATGTATAAGAAAGTCCCGGGGCTCCCATGGTAGATATTTTATTTATTTAATACTGTAGGTGTATGAAATAATTGTTATATTTACAACAAAAAATCAAATATAAAGAACATTTAATATCTCATTTTAATTATTTTCAACTGCCTCATTATACCAACATTGTATTCGTATGTACATTACATACCTACTTTTTTATCTATAAATGTACATAAAAAAGAATAATGCTTCTTTTGTATATCCATCCATGTATTGTTAGAAAAAAAACACACGTTTTGAATACACAACATTTTGAAGGAATAATAATGGTTGTTGAATGCACCATTAAAGTTTTGTGGTCGCGGTGTAGTTCATATTTATTATTTTAATGAAAGAGAAACAAACTCTGATGAAAGACATTGAACTAGTCGTCGCGTCGTTAGAAAAATATTCTTAAAATATTTTCACAGTTTGCACTACATTTTTTTGTTCTGATTCATTTTTATTAGGTAATTTAAGTGTTGTTTAGTTATCTTTGTACTTAATTCAATTATATTTTCCAAAAATCCGAAACAATAATTCCGTAGTCCACGCGAGCGAAGCCGCGGGCACAGCTAGTGTGATATAAAAATAAAAATACATTCCTATGTATTACAGCAAAATATAATTAAATTGTATTAGTTTATTAATTTTCATAAAGCTTGAATGATTAAATAAGTACATACATAATATAAGTTATACCGGATAGTCCAATAGTGCGAGATAGAAAAAAAGTTTGGTACATAATATTATTGGTTTGAAAAGATCAACGTCGTAAAATTATTTTCAACAATACAGGTTGTTCCAATTTTGCGCTATAACATAAACAAATATTTTTTAAATGGAACACACTGTAACGTTTTAAGTCTTCCGATGTCATTGTTTAACCTCTACATTAACGTCTATTCATTTTTTAATTTTGTGACAGTGTTACCATTTTATAATTTTTTTTCCGAAAAATTATCCATAAGCAGACTCAACCTTAAAAAATCGTAGCGACCTCGTTTTTTTGAAGCGATGACTTTTAAGCAATAATGTTAGTCCTGATAAAGAGTTACATTTTGATAACAAGCAAATAGACTTTGGTTCATAAAAAAAATGACAAAATTTGCAAACTTAAAAGTGATAAAACTCATTTTTTTCAAATGTGACTACCCTTTTTTTTATTTCGATATTCGATTTTTTGTTTTTCTCCTTTTTAATTTGTGTAGGGAATGTTCTATGTCTAAACCCCATAGTTTCTGAGATATTCACTTCTTTTTACAAAAGTATGACTTGATGCAGCCGTGAACGTTCACGACCGGCCGCAAGAATGTACCACGGCCATTGCACGGCCGCACCACAGCCATAGCACAACCGTATGTTTTTTTTACTCGGCTATATTTCAATGTACCGCATTTCTTCTAGTATTCTTTAACCTAAACATGTTTAAGTTATTTCCATGGTTACCACCATATCGTTCGAATCAAATGTTTTTAGTACAGAGAGTAATGACCCGTCTGTTCACTCCGTCAGCCAGTCAGAGCTCGTTAGACAAGGACGTGCAGGACACGTTTTTAATCTTTAGTTATCACTTGATTTATTTGTTTTTTATACTAACATCGATATAAATATAATTAATTAATAAAATTGAATTTTCTATTTTGCTTCCTCGCAATATCGAAGATACGAGAAGCTTTGTGATCGTTTCAGATTGAGACAAAAAAAATGTTCGATTTCAAAATTTTAAATTGATCTTTCCGTTTCACGTCAAGAAAAACTCTTTTCGTTCCGTGTCTGTCCGTCCGTCCGTGTGTGCGTCTGTCCCCTGAATCCTTGTCACACGCATAACTCATGAACCACTGAACCGATATTGTTGAAACTTGATAGGATGGTTGGGTCTGCCATTTCAAAATCGTGTGTAAGGGGGAGGGGTGACATCCCAAAATATTTATTTTTTCAAGATATCTCAAGAACGACACATATTACGTGAAAATTGTATAGAATATTTTTTTTAGAGCATTAAATTTCCTATAATATGGGTCTTTTCTAAATTGATATTTGCTTGGACATATTAAATTGACGTTTTAAATGTCATTTTGGCGCTTTAAATGTCATTTTGACGATTTAAATGTAATTTTGAGATTTTTAGATTTAGACTGAAATTGTCAAAAAATTAAAAATATACGAAAAAATAATCAATTTATCTAAACACTATCGGTTTTTATTTAAATTGTTCAATAATTAACTACCTTTGGTGAATTTAGCACGAGGAAGTACTGTGCAATTACTTGGCAGATGTTTTTTTTCTAATGTGATAATTTCTGAGGTAAATACAAAAAAAGAGAAACTCAAACATGATGTTATGAATACATGATTTAATTCATATTCAGTTGATAAAATAAAAAAGCAATTCTTAGAATTCAATATTTATTATTTTATTCACAAATATTTCTTTCAATTATTTAAAAGAAAGCCAACTAGTTTCTAGATTTTTTTCAAGTGTAGATAAAATAATTTATGTCGATATTTACGCGGAAGAATATAGATTTTCCATTAGTTAGGTATTTATAAATAGATTTAAATGTCATGAAAACTTCAATATATAGGTAAGCATTATGCATACTTCCACACTTATTCATTTTATAGAATATGTTTATCAATTTAATTACCGTATTTAAATTTAAATGTTAGATTTGTTGATACCAGAATGTTTTCATGCATTTATATACATATGTATTTTCTCGTACATATTATTATACTTATTTTTATGACTGTGGTGACATACATAAATGTTCTTGATTTTTTTATAAATAAAAGTGTTCAGAACTTTTGAATAGTTAACCCCTTAACGCTAACTAAATGCTTTATTTAATAAAAAAAAAATATTTCATAAGTAAAAAATCAAGATTTTATAAAAAAAAAATTTTTTAATTATAAGATTTACCTTAACAATAAAAATTGAACTAATAATAAATACCGATGAAATAGGAAGTAATAATAATTATTCTCTAACAATAATTATTACTTTTAAATTATTTTTCATGTCCGAGTTCAGTACATCAACGTAAATTTCTTGCGCGCGAAAATTAATCATATCCGAGATGAGCTCGGATCTGGGCGTCAAGGGGTTAAAGAATCATAGCACTAAATTTAATAATTGTTTTTAAAACTGATGATTTATTAATAAAATAGAAATAGAAAGAAATTCATAAAAGTAACTTTGTATAATTTGTATTGATGAAATGTTCCAATAAATAAAAATGCAAAAAAATTGTATAAACAATGTAATTGACTAAGTACTCAAGGTGTAAGAAAATAAAGCGATCAAATAATAAGTGTACACGTATTTATAAAATAATATACAAGATACAATCAAAACGTATTCGTATTTTTAACATTTTAAATGCAAACTTCGTTTGTTTTTTAAATGCACATTTATTGTACACAAGAATTTCAAGTTTAATTTTCATGTTTATAAGTTTCAGCTTACATATTATAAAACGCAACATATCTCTGTCTGTCTGTCTGTTAGTGCGCTTATCACCCAAGAACCACTTATCCAATATACATGTTTTTTTAAAATTCATAGATCTATATGCCTTTACCCAGATTTTAGTAAATATTTTGTTACGTTAGGTAACGTAAGGAATACGCAGTGACGATAATAGTAAATCAAGTCCACTAAATATTGAACAATATAATATAGTAAAAATTGTGAAGAATAAAAAGATCTAAAATAAACTCCGCGATAATATATCTAACTTTTATATTTAAGCGAGCGAAACCGCGAGCACAGCTAATTATTTATAGTTGTTTACTGTTGTTTACTGACATACACACATACGTCATTTTGAGATAATGGGTCATTGGTATTATTCTTTCCATATAGTTTATGTGAATATATTTTTTAATATATATATGTCGGAGAATGTCAGATTATTACATAAGATGGTGGCATCGCCACGTCTTGCGCACCGTCACTAATCTGCTCTCCTTTCGTCGTTCATAAATAAAACAAACACAAATCAACAATATTGTCCTTTTATCAACATTAATCATTAAGTTACAATTACAAACTCACACACTGCCCTTTCATTAACTTCACAAGATCTTTAAATTATAGAAAATAACACTAATCGAATGTCTTTATCACAATTATAAATACACAGAATATTATGCAACTGCCAAACACTGTAATTGCAGTTCAGGTGTGACGTAACACGTTTCAAGACACGATAATGCCGGTTAGGTCGCTAAGCCAGAACTGATCTATTCCTCACTCTTCTGAATGACGGCCAGTTCTATGCCGCTTCCAACCGACATCCCACTTAGCGTGTCTCCTGATCTACTGAGCGGTTATTGGTGCTGACTTCTGATTGGTATGCATCATTTCCACGTATTTTGCGCCAATTTGAACTAAATAACTTCCGCGCGCCGACATATTTGAAAAATTTTAATGGAATCGGTCAGAAATAAAACTCACCTTTGTATTATGAATATTATTTTTCTAATATTCTAATGTCAATAATATAACACACCTTTTTAGAATAACTAGTTTGACAATTTGAATTAAATTGCATTTGTTATTATAATAACTTATCTGATAATTTCAATTTAATTTCATTTGTTTCCAGGGCAACATGAATTTTAGACTTATTAATTAATATTTAAAATTCAAATTTTGAGGGTAGTTTTCGCCTTTCACCCCTTCTATGGCTGTTCAGGCACGTATAACTAAAAAAATACTAAAATACATGTTTCATTATTTGTATTGTAGAATATTTATGCTAAATTTCAAGTAAATCCGACCAAAAATAACTTTACACCCCTTTTTACCCTCTTAGGGGTTGAATTTCGAAAAATCCTTTCTTTCAGATCATATTTACGTCAAGACGCTTCGATTGGCACCCTAACGAAGTCAATAGCATTTTTTATTTACGAGATTTCGTAAACGTAAAAAATGACACGCACATACGTATGTATGTACATACATACACACACACACACACACACACAATACCGCGAGATGGGACTGCATCCTCAACAAACTACTAAGTTTGAGAGTGCCAGCGTACATTCAGCGTACCTTGATCAACTATTTTAAGGATAGAATGCTGTTGTATGATACCGAAGAAGGCCTCAAACAGTACCGAATTACCGGAGGCGTTCCGCAAGGATCAGTACTTGGTCCCCTATTATGGAACATCATGTACGATGACATCTTAAGGCTCCCCATACCTGAAGAAGCCAAGATCATAGGATTCGCAGATGATGTTGCAATTACCATTGTTGCTAAGCATCTGGAAGAAATCGTTTGCATCTTTGATGAGACAATGACTGTTATACATTCTTGGATGGTGTCGGTTGGTTTAAAACTGGCTGGTCAAAAAACAGAGGCAGTACTGATAACCAGTAGGAAGGAAAGGGAGACTATCACTCTCATGGTAGACGGACACCAGATTACCTCTAAACCATGTATACGTTACTTGGGTGTGTTAATAGATGCGCGATTGTGTTTCAAAGATCATGTAACATACGCTAGCAACAAGGCGGCAACCACAAATGCTGCATTAACGCGAATAATGCCCAACGTAGGTGGCCCGAGGCAGAGCAGAAGAGCACTACTAGCCTCAGTGGGAACATCGGTGCTACTCTATGGTGCATCAATTTGGGCAGAGGCTCTAAAGGTACAATCCTATAGGAGGAAAATGGCGGCAGTATACCGGTTGAGTGCACTGCGAGTTGCATGCGCATATCGCACAGTGTCTGATGATGCTATATGCGTCATAGCGAGTATGCTGCCTATTGACATCATGGCAACTGAGAGGCAGATACTTAACCAGCGGCAATATAGAGAGCCGGTCAACAGGAGGAAGGATCGTTGCGGCGAAAGAATGTTAAGCCTAGAACGATGGCAAACAAACTGGGATGAATCATTTAAGGGTAGATGGACCCATCGCCTGATTCCTTGCATTGACAAGTGGGTTGGACGAAGTCATGGAGAGGTGGGCTTCTACCTAACTCAGTTGCTATCAGGGCACGGGTGCTTCAGGGCATATCTCTTTAAATTTAAGAGGGATGAAGCACCTTACTGCCCACACTGCCATGGAGTGCCCGAGGATGCAGAGCATGTATTCTTTGGGTGCCCCCGCTTCGAAGATCTCCGCATGAGACTTCAATCAATACTTTGTATTGATTCTCTAACCCCGGAGAACTTAGTGGACTGCATGTTGGCATCCTCGGGAAAATGGGATGCAGTCAATTCATTCACAACGACGGTACTATTAGAACTCAGGCGAATAGAAAGGGATAGGACTATTCCCTAATACAGCGCGGAAAGGGGGTTAACTCTTTTCTTTCCTTGAGGAAGAGCAATGGCTATGACCTCCCCGCGAAGTAATGCCTAGCGGCGGTTCCGCGGGGAAGTAAGGTCAGCAGAAAAGGTAGGTGGTTTTAGTGGGTAAGAATCCCACACTACTGGGAACCAACTTCTCAGTGCCTTTTGAAGGTTTCCACCGTCCTGAAAAAAAAAAAAAAAAAAAAAAAAAAAACACACACACAGACATCTTCCTGAAAATAGTGTAAATATACTATAGTGACCTTAAAACATACAATTATGTTGAAATTTTTGATTTTGATTTTCGGACCAATTACAATAACTTCCAGTTGGGAAGTTAATAAAAGCATTATTAAATAATTTAATATAAAAATATCGTTGAAGATGCTTCTGATCTTTTGTCCTATTTGTAAGATATTTAAAATAATGGTAGGGGTATAATACAATATACGTGTGTGGTTGGGACGCGAAGCACCCAGGGGCAAAGCTCCGAGTATCTTTATATTTAATTTCGATCAGATGTTATTAAACTGAAAGACAAATAAATCTCACCTTATCACTTGTATCAAACGTGTTAAATATTTCGAACGAAACAAAAAGCAGAAGAAAAAACAAGAATCTGACAAATACAATTACAATTACGCATCTAGCTGCACTGTCTTCACAACAAATCTTTTTCAAGATTCTCCGAAGCACTAAATTGGATTAAAGACGTAGGCGAGGCATGATGTAGTTTTTTTAAATTCTTTGACAAACAGTAAGAAACAATTAGGTGTATTTGTATTTTGTTTTTAATTAAATATTAAAGTTGTTGGTTTGTAGGTATATAAGACAGGGAATAATACGGATTTTGACATTGTATGCACTAAATGATTACCTTTTTTCAGATACAATTCTCATTTATATTATGAATGCTACAGTGCGGACTGAGATACAATTTAAATAATAATGTATATATATTATTATGTATTTATTATTTAAAATAGGGTTTTGAGGTCATAAACAATTTTTTGTTAATACTAAACAAACAATAGTTTATTTTTTTATATTACATACAATTTTTGCGCATTTACAATTTTTTCGAAAATAATTCTTCATCAGTGTTTTACTAAATTTAGACAGTTATGTATAATATAAAAAAAGAGAAAGAAAAGAATAATTATTAACTAGGATAGAATAAAACTTATTGTAGAGAGAAATTGTCATACTTACAAAGAAATGGAGAAAACCATGTATTATTATGTGTAGATAGTTTTTCAATTGTTGCGAAAAACTGCCTCTATTCTATTTTTTTTAGGTATATACATATTGATTTCGTAAAACGGACTTTATTGAATTCAATTTCAAAACAAATATTTGAATTATTTTACTTTCCAGCAAATAGTAAGTTATACATTAGTAGGAATTATTTCGATTATTTGAGCTTGTACATTTTCTACATTACACATTAACGTCCGTATCCAAAACATTGACTAAAAATCTTTGTGAGAATTTTTTAATTCTGAATTCAAATAATTCTGATTTTTGACTTACGAATTTTAAGTAATTAATAGACCATTAAATTTGCTAATATTTGCTTGAACATATAAAATATTTAACATGGATATTTATCATATTTTATATTTTGTATAGATACATATTTCTGTATTATGTATTTTGACACGGCTCAGTAGACTTTTACTTTTTTAGGTTTCCGTAGAATAGTACAGCGGTCAGATAGTAAAAAGACGTCTAGAAACGAAAGCGTGACTAATGAAATATATACAGGCTAAGACATGGTGGAATCGATAGCTAGTACCTAGACCTACATTTTCGTGTAATTTTTTTTAAATTTGGTTCCGTAGAACATTTTTAAATCGCGAAAAGGTTGATTTTTTGCGTTTTTATAAAATTCTTATTTTTCATCTTAAACTCGTTGTATTTTTTTCCCCTTTTGAGTTAGGCTAAAATTTTTTTGAACACGGTCTTACTTAGTTCTTACCGAAAGTAGTGGTGTAGTTTTTAAATATCTGATAAGGCTCAATTCGTTAAAAATAAATGATTTATTAAAAAAAGTTGAAAATACGGTTAGTTTTTTTCAAATGCTTGGAGAGTCGAGGGAATTTTCAAGTTTATTCTTAAAAACTATATAACACTATGAAGTATTAGTTGATAAAGTTTTCTGTGAAAAATTAGATATTTTTGAGCAGTACAAAAGAAATGGCAAGCGTTTTAAAATATGGAACGCCGTGCGATGCGGCGCGGTACGTTTAGTACGGGCGTAATCTCGGCGCTTGCAGGACAAAACACATCTAATTTAAAGGAATTTAAAAAAATTAATAAAACTGAAAAGAGTGGAGCTAATGCCCCAAAAAAATTTTACATACCAATAAAACTTTCGGAGATATTTTTAAAAAACTCGTTTTTTTACCATTAGACCCATTTTTGGGGTTGAAGATCCCGTCTTTTTAGTGTAATTTTATTTTAATTTTAATGTTCTTATATAAACTTACTATATTCCCAAAAAAAATATTGGATTGTTTTTTTTGTTATTGTTTTATTCGAGTATTTTCTGGTATTTTATAAATAATTTTGTTATATTGTTGTATTATATATTTGTAGGGCGTTTTTGATTTTAAATGATCTTGTTTTTACATAAAGTGCATATATCAATATAAAAATGCCTATAAATATATAATATAACAACATAACAAGATAATTAATAAAATACAAGAAAACACTCGAATAAAACAAAAACAAAAAAACAATCCAATAATTTTATTGGGAATTTAGTAAGTTTATATAGGAACATTAAAATAAAAATAAAATTACACTGAAAAGACGGGATCTTCTACCCCAAAAATGGGTCTAATGGTAAAAAAACGAGTTTTTTAAAAATATCTCCGAAAGTTTTATTGGTATGTAAAATTTTTTTGGGGCATTAGCTCCACTCTTTTCAGTTTTATTAATTTTTTTAAATTCCTTTAAATTAGATGTGTTTTGTCCTGCAAGCGCCGAGATTACGCCCGTACTAAACGTACCGCGCCGCATCGCACGGCGTTCCATATTTTAAAACGCTTGCCATTTCTTTTGTACTGCTCAAAAATATCTAATTTTTCACAGAAAACTTTATCAACTAATACTTCATAGTGTTATATAGTTTTTAAGAATAAACTTGAAAATTCCCTCGACTCTCCAAGCATTTGAAAAAAACTAACCGTATTTTCAACTTTTTTTAATAAATCATTTATTTTTAACGAATTGAGCCTTATCAGATATTTAAAAACTACACCACTACTTTCGGTAAGAACTAAGTAAGACCGTGTTCAAAAAAAATTTAGCCTAACTCAAAAGGGGAAAAAAATACAACGAGTTTAAGATAAAAAATAAGAATTTTATAAAAACGCAAAAAATCAACCTTTTCGCGATTTAAAAAAGTTCTACGCAACCAAATTTAAAAAAAATTACACGAAAATGTAGGTCTAGGTACTAGCTATCGATTCCACCATGTCTTAGCCTGTATATATTTCATTAGTCACGCTTTCTCAGATAGTAAAAAGACGCGTCTTTTTACTATCTGACCGTTGTACTAAAATCTAGGAAACCTTATAGTTTCGCCATGTCCGTCCTCATAAATTTTAAGCCGATTAAGATGAAATTTGGTATACGGATGAAGACTGATAACACAAAAACAGAAATGATAAGATTTTTGAAAAAAAAATTTTTTGGGCCCCCTTTCCATAGACTGAAAAGTGAACTCACATTTTTTTCACTTAGCCCATTGAGTGGGATGTCATTATTTAGGACTCCTAAAAAGCAATAAAAAATGTTATATGATATTTTGATTTTAACCCTTCAGTCACGATATATTTTCGTTCAAAGTCGTGATCATAGCGTCCCTTCCTTTAATTTCTAAACTATCTATTTAAAAAATCTGAAAAAATTCAGAATGTAGCTTTTAATTAGTACTTTCACTGAAAATTATAACGAACACTGTCAAAATTATTTTGGACCCCCACCCATAGACTGAAAAGTGAACTCACATTTTTTTTCACTTACCCCATTGATTGGGATGTCATTAGATAGGTCTCCTAAAATACAACAAAAAATGTTATATGACCTTTTGATTTTAACCCTTCAGTCACGATATATTTGCATTTAAAAGTCGTTTTATCAGAGCGTCTGTTGAAATAACTCTTGTTTATAAATCGTAATGACTACAGAAATTAACACGCACTTGGCCGTTTTATTTATAGTTTTTTTTATAAATGTTGGTTTTTTAATAATTAATTTTCAAAATTTAAAGAATATACGAGCCATTTATTTTGAAAGTGGCATAACTCCATTTTTCATTTTTTTTTTGTTGACTGTAGTAACGTGTATAATAAGAAGTAAACTATCATAAAAAACAATTTTTGGTTAAATATATTCAAGGAAAAAAAAACACATTAATTTTCACACTTAATTTAAAGTTAAAAAGATTATTTTGAAAGTGTTATTTATCACAATAGCTGAAAAACTAAGCTTTCTACGGAAAATGTTTGGTACAAAAGTTTTAGGATTTGTCGGGGCAAACCCAATGAAGGTAACAATTTTGACCTTTAGCGGAGATTTTGGGGTCAGAAAATTTTTTTCAAATAGAAACAGTTTTTGCAGATTTGTATTTTGCAAAAAAATAGAAATAACTTTTGTCTGAAAAGTTTTTTTTAACGTAATTTTTAAATTTGTTTACATCAAAAAAATTTTTTTGTGATCAAAAATTTTGAAATTATTATCTTAAATGTTTGAGAAAAAATGCAGTTTAAAAAAATAATTTTTTTATAATTTCATAATTTTTTAAAGCAAATTTTTTTTTTTAATATTACAAAATAAAAAAAAATATGTTAAAATTGAAATTTTTTATAAAACTTTTCAGACAAAAGTTATTTCTTTTTTTCTGCAAAATACGAATCTTCAAAAAAATAAATAGATTTCCTTTGAACAAAATTTGCTGACCCCAAAATGACCTTCAAACCTCCACTCAAGGTCAAAATTGTTACCTTCATTGAATTTGCCCCTCTAAATCCTGAAACTTTTGTACCAAATATTTTCCCTAAAAATCCATAGTTTTCCAGATATTAAATAATCTCAAGACTTAATAATCACCTGTATACATACTTAGATTTCCTGAATTGTATAAATTTTTTAAGAGTTTAAAGAAATAATATAAAATAAAGTGAGTGTTTTTTTTTTTTTAATTTGAAGCATTTTAACTAACAACAAATGGAGTTGAGTTCTTTTAAATTAATAACAAATGTAATTGTTGATTTTGAAAGTGGCTTAACTCCATTTGTGGTAAAAAAACAAATATTATTCATTTAATAATTGGGGTTATTTTAACTCTCTTAGAAACACTTAATCAATATCTTACACGTATATTTTTAATTTTATTGAAACGCAAACTCTTTAATATCTCACTATAAACTAAATGGAGTTAGGCCATTTTCAAAATAAACGGCTCATATATGTATAAGCAATACAAGCGTAACATCACAGAAACTATTGAATTATACGAAATTAATAATGTATATTAAGTATTAATTTCGATAAATAATGTTCTATAGTCTTTATTCAGTCACCTTGCTTGATATTTTTAGTCTATCTATAGAAAACGCCTTGACAGTTAGAATACATAAAAAAAATCAATCGCTGTAATAAAAAAAAAGTTAAATTGATCAGTGGTAAAAGTTATTATAAAAAATTATTCTGTTTGATTTTTTGGTCTTTTATGCAGTTTAATTAATCAAATAACATTGATTCAATAATCCATTACTACCCCAGTAGCTTTTCACGTTTTTTAACGCATTTTCACAACATACCCATGTAAAGGATTTTCATCGAAATCACATACAAATATATTTATTCAAATCAACTACGTTCTTTCACTGTGACACTCAATTCTTTTTAGCCCCAGTCGTCTCTTCTCCAAACAACGGATAACGTACGTTTTCTAGAAAAACGATTTTCAATATATCAGACAGGCGTTTCGCTCGAGGAAAATGTAGATGGAGTTTCCTCGATCGTGCTATCTAAATATAAACCTTAAATACATGACAGAGCACCTCGGCCAACTGCTATCAACAAATTGGGCTCGATCGTTGCTCCCAAAGAAAACATAAATATGGTGGTGATGGTTTGTCACGTTTTTGACAACGGAAAATTGGTAAATGTGGTTTGCAGATAAAAGGAAAATAATCTTGATTTTGAAATAAAAAATGTCATATCTGAGCATAAATATTTACATTTTGTACAATGAAAACTGACGATTCAAAGAATTTAAATACCAAGGCATGTGGGATATCGAAATGTTGATCTTAATTAGTAGAATATGACGCTATTTTTTTTTCTCTAACTCAAAAATGGCGCCAGCAGGGGGCTCCAGGCAATAATTTATTTTGTCCATCCCCCTCTAACTCGGTAACTACTGGCTCAAAAAAATCTGAAAAAATTTTGGTAACGAGTCTTTGGTGGGACTACTAATGACAAATACTAAAGTCAACAATATCAATTCAAATTTTGGAGAAATAGGGAGGGGTGTCATAAAATTTTGTATTTTTATTTTTATATCTAGGCAAGTGGGATGTCAAAATGTATGTAGATCTCAATTAGTAGAATATGACGCTATTTTTTTTTTTTTTAACTCAAAAATGGCACCTGTACGGGGTACCAAACAATAATTTATTTTGTCCACAGCCGTGTATGTCTTGACCGATTTTTTTATAGTTTGATTAGAACAGTAAACAGTGAGTAACTAATTAAAATTGAATGAGATATGTGATAAATAAATAACTGCATTTACAACAGCAAAAAATTAAATATAATGAGAATATCCTTGTTATGTTATTAATATTTCCTATTTTATTTTGTACATTAAGATTACTGAAATATATTCAAGTATACCCAAATCAGTACGTGATTTATAAAAAATAACGTTGAACAAAAAATATTGTTAATTGTTACTCATAGTTTTCAATAATGCTGACTAGCTGAATTTAAAATAAAATATTCGAATACTTTCTCACTTGACATTTTTTTACAATTATGTTTGGATGTTCAATACAATCAATACAACACAATAATGAATATATGGTATAATATAATTCTTAAATTATACATATTATGTATTGTAATTATTCATAATAGCTAAATTAACTTTTTTATGACAAAAGAAATGTCATATGGGAAAAATCGTATAGATAATATTAAAACAGTCTTAAAATTTTAGTATACATAGGTACTTAAAAATATTTCTCAAAGGAATTATTCGTAATTTTTCCGTGTGTATATAAATTTCTTAAAAATAAAAACAAACTTGTTTGTTTAAACGTCAAAAAATTTAATTCAGAAAAGGTAATCGCAAGCTTTCGATTCACAGAATCATCGTCAGGCTAAAGATTTAAAATTGAGAACGATGATTCTGTGAATCGAAAGCTTGCGATTACCTTTTCTTAATTAAATTTTTTGACGTTTAAACAAACAAGTTTGTTTTTATTTATATTTTACGTCACTACTATTATATTATAAATTTCTTATATACCCTAAGAGTACTACTTACATGTTTTATTTATAAAAATTTAAAAACACACTATACATTTTATTTTTTCAGTTTCTGTATCAACAAGTCTACGTTTCTCCGTATGAAAACATAAGCACACTTGTATTGTGCTTATTTGTCACGTTTTCTCTGACAGAAAACTCTGGGAAGAATATTGAGCAAGGGAAAATATACAGGTTACAATTGACATGTATAAAACATTTTATAAATTTATTTATATAGATTCCATAGGATCATGCATGTATTTGTATGGAGTGTTGCAAGGCACTCTTCATGAAATATGAAAATGAACAAAAACATGAGGATTGTACAGATGAATTCAAATTACTTCTTTCAACCCTTGTGTTAATGAATAGGTACAGGGCCGTATTTACGCGCAGGGTATCCAGGCTACAGCCAATGGGCCCGCACTGTGGTGAAAGGAATTATTTAAAAATATTAATTTTGAATAAACTAAAATAAAATAAAATTGTTATTTTTAAAATGGAAATACATACTGATTTTTGCATATAGAAATGAATTTCAACTTATGTTCTTTATTGAATAATAGTTGTTCATATCATAGTTTTAGTTAGATAGTTTTTGAAGGTCTTTATATCAGTTCATTGTATGATCAGTCAGTTCTAACAATGACAATTAATATATGTGCAGTAGTATAGACGATAAAACAAAATATACGTTTACACAGACTGCACACGTCTATTTACAAAACATTAATCCATACAAAAATTGAAACAATATTTTTTTGTGGTGCATAACCTTAAATGAACAATTTATAATACTTTAGACTAGGCAGTGGTTCTTAAACTAAGGTCCGCGGACCTCCGGGGGTCCGTGAAACATATTTGGCATAAATTAAAGTACTTTTACATTTTTATTTACCATAATTAATTAGTATCTAACGATCTTCTTTGTTTTTCTTTCCGTCCCTGAAAAATAATTATTCAAAAGGGGGTTCCGAGACCATATAAGTTTAAGAAGCGCTGGTTTAGACTATAATATGAAACTTAGGTTGTTCATAGTTAATGACAGAAGGGATAATTCAAATAGATATGCATTGTTCATAGTAATGTTAATAAATCGTATTGAATGAATTTAACTTATTTTCATTTTTATTACCTCACCAATTCATTAGCTCTTAAAAAAATCTATAATTTAATTACAAACTCCAAATGTTTCTTTTTAGGTTTTTAGTTAGAAAATTGTTCTAAAATGCGATCTATACAGGTTAATTTAAAAAACAATTACCCCCAGTAGGGGGACCGCACCACATGTTCAGTATTGGGGTCTATAGATCTTAAATATGTATAGCCCTAGATAAATACCCGTATACCTCTTTCGCTTAACATCGGTCTCCTAAAATGAAATAAAACATGTTCTATGAACTTTGATTTTAACCCTTCAGTCACAAGAACAGGAAAGAAATATAACTAATTAATTTATCTATTTTGTAAAAAAATATATTATTTTCCTTCTAAATTGAATGGATGAAACGTAGTTTTGATATTGAGCAATAATAATACAATTTTAACACTAATTTTGCCACAATAAAAACACAACCGTTTGTATATCGATCATTTTACACGAATGTTAACATTTGCTATCTATTTACATATTTTCATTGATTAAAAATGATTATTTTAAAATAAAAAGTAAGGTCATTAACAATAACATTAATTTGACAACAATAATATTAAATAGACCGCGCAAGTTTTATAACGTAAATATCGTAAATACGTAAGTACAAATCATATGAAGGTACGTATTTAAGGGTTAATTTCAACCCTTTAGTTACCAACTTGTCAACGCATAAATTTTTATTTACATGAACTACATGAAAAGTGTAATTTTATCTTATAGGGGGGGGGGGTCTTAATCCACCTCTGGTGTTGCTCTTTTCCACATACTCTATTATAACCTGTATTAATTTACATTAAATGTAAACCTTGCTAAGAATTTCGTCTGGTATACAGATAATTTCGAATTTCACTAAAAGATTCAAAGTATTTGCCTGTAAGCCTGTCCAGCGCATACCTGTGGGGTCGACCGTTTACAAACAAAGGTTTTGTTTAGAACAGCTTTGTGTTTTAAGTATTTTCATAATTATTCAAAAGCAGCATATGTCGGCTGTAATTGTTATGCGAAGTAATTGTATAATAACTTAAGACTTTCAAAGTTGCATCGTTTTCTACATGTTCTTATTTCGTTTTTTGTTTTTTTTATTTTTTAACACAAAGGTATTCTCAACTTTGTATGCATTTTCAGGACCATAAGGACTTCTCATTGTTATTTTAAATTTCCATTAATAATAAATGTATTATAACATATACTTGCATTAATCAAAACGGGAATAAATTTTATATAATTAGTTTTCAGAATAATTATAAATAGTGACTTTACAACAATTAAAATAGTTATTTTAAAATATCGTTGAACTCCAGCATTTTATTTTTTAAATGCCCTACATATTTCGATAAATGATATAATAGATAATAGATCTACGACCATCTTAGTGTTTGCCCTTTGTGATATAAAATCTGAAATATCAAGCTAAAGGTTACTTCTACACTAGTTAGTAAACTTTGTTCAGTGTTATTATAATTTACTTATAATACATTTATCTAAGGATTGTATCTGGGTCACAAACATATCTTAGAATAAGTTAATTAATCTCTGCTAAAAAATATTGCTTTTAATATCATATTTACACGTACTCATTTATATGTGTACTAGCAGGGCCCGCGCGACTTTGCTCGCGTGGACTACGGAATTATTATTTAGGATTTTTTACCAACACGATTAGTTATTAATGTAATAATAACTAATCAACACCTAAATTACCTAACAAAAACGAATCAGAACAAATAATTTTTGTTCTGTTTAAATTTAAAAGTTAATTATTGAAAACAAAATACACAATTGACAATCAAAAGAATCAAATCATTTATTTCGATAAGAATTAATGTTTTGCAGGTCATAAGTCCACGTAAACAGAACTCAAATATTTTTTCTACTGGAAAAACGGAGAAACTGTGGTTTCTAGTCACTTAAACTAAAAATATACACCTTAACCACAATAAAACAATGTCACTCGACACGTGTTTCGACTTCACAAGAAGTCCTCATCAGGAGCCTAACAGTTCCAGACTCACGTGTCGAGTGACATTGTTTTATTGTGGTTAAGGTGTATATTTTTAGTTTAAGTCAAATATTTTTAATTTTCTTTGTAACATAAAAGCAGTCAGTGTGGCTTAAATATAAAAGCTAGACATATGGTGTGCCGGACTTTATTTTAGATCGTTTTATTCTACACAGTTCTTTATTACATTATTTTGTTCAATATTGAATGGTTTAGGCAGCGTACTGCAAAAGAGTGCGCTGGCGGCAAACTTTTTTCCGACTTGATTTACTATTATAGTCACTGCTTAGTTGTTATGTTACCTAACGTAACCAAATATAGCCTATAACCTGGCCAGAGAACATACCTATGAATTAAAAAAAAAACACGTAAATCGGATAAGTGGTTCTCGAGTGATAAGCGCATTAACGGACAGACAGACAGACGTTGAGCTTTATATATATTAAGGATTATATCTTGTTATGTAAATGACCATATTGGATAGTTTCCTTTTATATATTTCTGGGTGATAGGTCAGTAAAAAAAAAAGATTTTATCTTTGCATAAAACCAGCGCTTCTAATTTTTTCGGAGATTATGCCCTCCATCATCAGTGCGTTTATAAAGGTATTACAATAATATTGTTTTTATTTTAATATTGAGAGACAGTTCTAAAAATAATGAAAGAAACAACAATTTTATATTTTTATATATGAAACAGTGAAGAAAAATTTTTTTATAATAAATTATACTTACAATAACATTAGAAAAAAACGTGTAAATATGTTTGACAATCATAGAAAATGTGGATTGTTAAAAGTATTTAAAAATATTAAAACTTATAAGGTAAAGGCACCAGTGGTGGCCACTATAAGAGCAAGTTTTCAGTTTTTTTGGATTAATGAGCTTGTTTTTTGTAATTTTCATGAACTCATGTTACTAATAAAACAAGTAACTCTTTATTTAATCAATTTCATTACCAAAATCCGCAAATATAGTTTTTTTCTTTAAATTATAGCCTTTTATTTTGATCATGTTTTTTCTCCAGTAGTGGCAGAGGTAAAACCAGTTATGGCAACCCAGTGATGGCAAAATGATATTTCTAGTACTTTGTTATAAAAAATTTTTTTTTAAACTAAAGGTAAATATCATGAAATGTCATACAATAAATAAATAAGTAAATAGATTACATTTTTAATTAGAGCAGGGTCGTATTAAGTAAAATTTATAGTTAATATTTAATAATAAATCATAAGTAATTAAATACTAAGCAATGGAACTTTTGATATCGATGTAATTAAACCGATAATGTTATTGAATATTTAAGCCAGGCACGTATTAAGAAGAATTTACAATTAGTATTTTCTCATAAAATTTGTTTAAAAATGAAAATGTTAACCAATGGAAGTTGTTATATATATGTAATTAAACTTATAATGTATATTGAATATTTAAGCCAGGCACGTATTAAATAGAATTTAAAATTAATTTTTCCAATAAAAACTGTATAAAACGAAACCATTTAGTAATAAGTTATGGAATTAATGTAGTTAATACGAAAATGTATATATGAATATTTTAGTCAGGAACGTATTAAGAATAATTTATAATTAGAAAATTTTCTGATAAAAATTCTATAAAAATGAAAATATTAAGTTAGTTATTACTTTTATGTAACTAAACCAATAATGCATATTGTATATTTAAGCCAGGCACGTATTAAAAAGAATTTATAATTAATATTTTCTAATAAAAATTGTATAAAAATGAAACCGTTATAGCATTGATGTAGTTAAACCAAAAATGTATATATTAATATTTTAGTCAGGCACGTATTAAGAAAAATTTATAATGAATATTTTTTCATAAAAATTATATAAACATGAACATGTTTACCATCCGCAGTTGTTATATTGTGATTTTTGAGTCAGGGGCGTATTAAGAAAAATATACAATTAATATTATTTAATATAATTTGTGCAGATGCTTTAGTAAAACACATGTGTGATAGTTACACAATTAAATTTATTTTTTTAATTAACAAATTATAAATCACAAATAATAAGCAAGTATTTAACTAACAATTAATTATAAAAATTTATAAATTATAAATTTATAGTAAGTAAGTTAATTAACAGTCGTCTTTATGTTAACCACACTTTCTTCTGATGATGAATTCACATCACATATGTTATGCCAGTATCTTATAATGAATAAAAAGCAAAAAATATTTAAAAAATTATATTTCAATATCTATCTTAAAATAATATTATTTCTACTGTTAATAAGTATAAAAAATTATACAACGCGAGCGAAGCGGGTACGTCCAACATAACTATCATTAATTTTTCTTTTTTTGTATTTTTTACGATAAACATCATTTGTAAATTTTCGTTAATACAGGCCTGCCTAAACTGCACAGTTATATATTTTATTTAAATTATATCAACATAACTGTCTAAGTTTTTCTTTAAATTTTTGTATATTTTAAATACAAAATATTATAAATTTTCGTTAATACGGGCCTGCTCTAAATTTTCAATATTATAATTTATTCAAATACTGTCAATATAACAACTATTTTTTTACCTTATAACTATAGAATATAGTTTTTTAGAAAATATTATTTAAATTACTTCCTTAATACGGATCTGCCTTAATTATTCAATATTTTTTTGTACATTAAACAATTCAAACAAACATAACAATTACCTTAAATTTGACTTTATGTTTTTATATATTTTTGCATAAAATAATATCAATCGTAAATTTTCCTTAATACTTACCTGACCTAATTTGAATATGTGAATTGCAAATTTATCTTTAGAATTATAATTCACTATATATTAATAATTTCAACCCGCCTGCTTAACATTTTTCACACCTAGTAATGAAAACTACATTTGAAAACATCGCTGCCACTACTGGGTATTAGTGAAAAATGAATATCCAGTAATGGTTATTGAACACAAAACCCCTCCTAGAACAATAAAATTAAATTTAGTGGTGACCTTATCTTTAAGATATGTTCAAGAATGAAACATATTAATTTCACTTAAAAAAAAAAATTAAGCAGCATAAAAGTCACTAATAATCAAACTCGCTCCACTAATCATTTACATAAGAAAATACACACTACGTAAATTTCGACTGATCCGCGATGTTTAAATGTCCACCATTTTGACACCTACTGGCCGATTGTCATAAAATCACACTGTAAGACAGTTAAATATACATAGATTAATATTCAGAAATTATTATAATCAAATATCATCACATATTTCAAATTCAGGACACTTAATTAAACATTTGCCATTACTGGGGTGCTTGCCAAGACCGGTGCCGTTACCTTATACTAATTAAAAACATTTTAAAACTAATATCACATTATAAAATTACTATGTTATAAACATTTTGTAACAATTAACATATAATTTTTTCTACATATTTAATACAGACATGTGCTATACAATATTAAAGGAACAGGAAGCATAAAAGTTAGGAAATTAGAAACATATAAAAGAACTGTAACTAGATGAAAACAAAAACAAAATAGAGAAAAATTCCAATAGATATGAATGATTTGTTAAAAGTTGGTATTAATGTTATACAGACAATTGAAGGTAATACAGGGAACTGATGTGAATTTTGACATATGAAAAAATGTATACAAATGACTTAAGTAAATAACGAATATTTATAAAGATTTTATAGATGGAAAAAGAAAAAATAAGAAGGAAGTGTAATATATGTAATGGATAAAAAAAAAGGATATGACAGTAGAATCCAATTTATTATAAAGAATGTAGAGAAAAATAAATAAAGGGGAATGAAATAAGTAAGGTTATGTGTTTGAAAAAGATATGTATCGTTATGCATTAAGAATATTAAAATAACTTTGTTTAAGATGATCTAAATTTGTACGAGTGTTTATACTATTATTATCCATTATGATGTGGATACTTTCACTAATAAGTTTTTTTTAAAGGAAGTTTGATAATCAAGGATTGTGGTGTTGTCGTAGTCAAAAGAATGATTTAAATTGTTTATGTGGGTTTTAAGAGAGGTGTTTTCGGATTTTTGGTATTTATGTCCATTTAATCTGTTATGGAGGTATTGTTTTGTTTGTCCGATGTAATTTTTATTGCAATCGATACACTTAATGTTGTATATATAACGTTTGATCTTTTGTCAATATCTAAAGGTGTTTTGAGGTTAGTATAGATTTTTTTGGTAGTATTAGAATTTCTGTCTACGACATCAATATTATAATTTTTACAGATATTTTTTATTTTTTCAGAAACTTTGGGAATGTATGGGAGGGGCAATAATCTATTTACGTGTTCAGTAGTATCATTATTATTATTATTATGCTGTATAATATTTTTTGTATTTTTAAGGCAATTTTGTTTGATTCTATTATTAATTATGTTACTGAGAAAGTTAATAGGATAATTATTATTTAAAAAAATTTTGTAAATTTTTTCAATTAAGTTTATTTGGGATGTGAAAATTTTAATGCACGGTCTATTATAGCATGGATAACATTTTTTTTATATTTTAGGGGGCAAAAGGAATTGAAATTAAGATATCGACCAGACCAAACTTTTTTTGTATACCATACTGTTTCTATGTGGTTTAGGTTATTGACAATCAGTTTAATATCAAGAAAATTAATAGAACGAAAATTATCTTCAACTTCATATGAAAATTGAAGTCTAGGGTGATAAGAATTAAATAGATTAACTATATTTTCTATTTCGTTTGATGGAAGGCAAGTAATGATATCATCAACATATCTTTTGAAAAATGGTAATGGAAATTTTATTTGTTTAAAGATTTCTTTTTGTAGGTCTTCCATTATAAGGTCAGCGAGAACACCAGATAATGAAGAACCCATAGGTGAACCGAAAATTTGACTATAAAATTGATCTTTGTATTTGACATATGTGGAGTTACAGCAAAATTTAATAATTTCAATAAAGTCTGTTTTGCTAATAGTTGTATATTTTTTAATTTCATCCCATCTAGAGTTAATACTATTGATAACAAGATTAATAGGAATATTAGTAAATAGTGAAAGTACATCAAGAGAAACAAGTTTATGGTTTTGTGGAATTTTAAAGTTATTGATAAATTCATGGAAAGTCCAAGAATCCTTTACATAATGATCATTATTATTTAAAAAATTTTGTAAGATATTAGAAATGTATTTGGATATTTTGTGGTTAGGTCCATTATTAGCAGTTACGATAGGTCTTAGAGGATTATTGTTTTTATGAATTTTAACTAGTCCATAAATTTGTGGTGGGGTACTGTTATGAATTTTTAATTGGTTGCATTCATCTATGTTGATATGTCCTTTGTCATAGAGTTTTTGGACTAGGGAATTGTTTTTGGCTTGAAAATTGTTGGTGGGATCTCGTTTAATCTTTAAATACGTGTTTGTGTCATTTAGTAAATTTGCCATTCTACTATCATATTGTTCTTTCTCCATGATAACTGTTTTGTTAGTTTTGTCAGCTTTAAGAATTACAATGTTGGGGTTGTTTTTTAGGAAATTTTTTGTGTCTCTAATTTGTTTGTGTAAAATGGTCTCAGTATTATTAGATTGTTTTTTAGAATTAATGTTATTTTTGAAATTTGTAATAATGTTAACGATTATATTTGTAATAATGTTAAGGATTATAGGTATATACATAGGGACCTATGTATATTAGGTGGAAGAAACTATAATTTAAAAAATAAATTATAGTTAAAGTTTTTCTGGTCGCTGATTCTGAATTTGACATCCGTTGATCTCTATGAGGTCAGGTTCAAGGTCAAAGTGGGAAAAATCGCTCGAAAATTCTGACAAAACAGTACATATAGGTTTTTGGGGTCGCTTAATTAAAATTTGAGGTCCGTAGACCCCTACAATGTCATTTTCAAGGTCATTTTAAGGTCAAAATTTTATTTTTTTAAATCGCTAAATTAATCTGGTAAAAGGGTGATATATAGGTTTCTCTGGTCGCTGATTCTGAATTTTATGTCTGTTGACCTCTGCGAGGTCAGGTTCAAGGTCATTTCAAGAAAAAGTGGGAAAACTCGTTCGAAACAGTACATATAGGTTTGAACCTGACCTTGTCGAGGTCAACGGACGTCTAATTCAGAATCAGCGACCAGAGAAACCTATATATCACCTTTTACCAGATTTATTTAGCGATTTAAAAAAATGTAAACTTGAAATAACCTTGAAACTGACATTGTAGGGGTCTACGGACTTCAAATTTTAATACAGCGACCCCAAAAACCTATATGTACGTTTTGTCAGAATTTTCGAGTGATATTTCCCACTTTGACCTTCAAATGACCTTGAACTTGACCTCATAGAGGTCAACAGACGTTAAATTCAGAATCAGCGACCAGAGAGACCTCTATACACCTTTTACCAGAATCATTTAGCGATTTGTAAAAATAAAAATTTGACCTTGAAATAACCTTGAAACTGAGATTGTAAGAGTCAACGGACCTTAAATTTTAATTCAGCAACCCCAAAAATCTATATGTACTGTTTTGTCAGAATTTTCGAGCGGTTTTTCCTACTTTGACCCTGAAATGACCTTGAACCTGACCTTGTAGAGGTCAACGGATGACAAATTTAGAATCAGCGGCCAGAAAAACCTATATATCACCTTTTACCAGAATCATTTAGCGATTTTTAAAAATTTGACCTTAAAATGATTTTGAAACTGAGCTAACCAAGGTCAACGGACCTCAGATTCGGATTCAGGACGTCAAAATACATAAGGATACAATGGTCTCGTCAAATATTCATAAACTTTTTTTTTTTGTAAATCTGTGTTATTATTGTTAAAAAAACTCATATAATATTAAATTCCTATTTTACTATAATTCGGTTAAATACAAAAGACCAAACTGTAACAAACCGTTCCTGCAACTAAATAATGTAATAATACTACAGGTAATAAAATATAATATCACAGCATCCATACAAAACAATATAAAGTATTCATAAAGTTTTGTACTGTTCGCATATGTACGTAGACGTACATAACATACAAGCATTGTAGAACTTTTTACAAGTTTTACATTTTTTTTAGCATTGTCGTTGATACGATTCGGGTATGTTGCAAGCTTGATACGAATGCGAGGGTGTTGTGAGAGTGAGACAGATGATGTTTTTATAGTTATTGTATTTCATTTTTAACAATAATAATGATATGAATATACAATGATATTAGACCGTATATTGTATATTATAGTATAGTAAAGGGGTTGTCTGCATCTTGAGTTTGGAGGGATGTAGACTGACGTGGTGGACGGCGTCGGCGTCCAAGATACGGTTGAGATGGCGACGGCGGGACGTCGTGTTGAGGGGTCACGCGGGAGGTGACCGCAAAAGCCTGGGTGGCGTGTGCGACGGCGGGGGCGTCGGAGTTGTGGGTCACGACGTAGGTGACCGCGAAGCCTGGGCGGCGTGAGCGACGGCGGGGCGTCGGCGTGGTGGGCGGGTCAGGACGCGACGTCCGAGGGTAGACCTGGAGGTAGCGTCCGTGGCGAACTGGACTGGCGACGTGTCCTGGACAGACCGGGCAGGCGGCGTCCGTGGGTGGATCATCGGCGGGTGCGACGGCGAAGGCGTCGATGTGTTGAGCGTCCTTGAGCAGGCCTGGAGGCGATGTCCGAGGGCGGACCTGGAGATAGCGTCCGAGGACGGCGGCGCGGGCGTCGGCGTCGTGGGAGACAGCAAGGGCTGTCCTGGTGGTGAGTTCCGTCGGCGGCGTAGCCTGGTGTCGGAAACCCACCAGGAAAGTGTTATGGATATGACAGTCTGTATCTAGTCTCTGTTTCACAGCGGGCCGCAGCGGTTACCAGAGACGTCGATAGCAGATTTGTTCGTTCTGAGCGGGTCAGAACTAAAGATCGATTCTGGATCTAGTCTCTGTTTCACAGCGGGCCGCAGCGGTTACCAGAGATGTCGATCGCAGATTTGTTCGTTCTGAGCGGGTCAGAACTAAAGATCAATTCTGGATCTAGTCTCTGTTTCACAGCGGGCCGCAGCGGTTACCAGAGATGTCGATCGCAGATTTGTTCGTTCTGAGCGGGTCAGAACTAAAGATCGATTCTGGATCTAGTCTCTGTTTCACAGCGGGCCGCAGCGGTTACCAGAGATGTCGATCGCAGATTGGTTCTTTCTGTATCTAATCTCTGTTTCACAGCGGGCCGTAGCGGTTACCAGAGAAGTCGATACAGATTTATCTGCGTACAGATATATGTATATCAAAAGTTGAGTATTCCCGAAGGAGACTCCTAGATCGTCAGTTGAGTCCTCCCGAAGTAGTTCTGATTTGTCTTCATTTTACGTCCAGTTTTATACCAATTTCGCTGGGTAACTCAGGGGCGCGCGGAGTGCGAGCGGTAGTGTTGCATCACTGCCCAGCACAGCGACTGACGTCAGAGCGCCATGTGTTGAACTCGATACCTGCCGAAGGGTCGTGTATACGTAAAAATTGTACACAAAATGCATTTTAAAGATACTTTTACGACTGTATTATGAGTGTCGTATCATCGTGTTCTTTTATTTTGGCATGATTCAGCTTACTTCGAATAAAATTGTATTTTATGTAGCACGTACATACATTTAATTTAACTATGTTGTTATTATTGTCAGATTATGTAAGTGATTTTGACGTTATTGTTGGTACTTATATCTTACTATCTGACTCGCTCGCTTGTAAACAAGCTGGCTTGTTAGCTTGTAAACTCGCTCAATGTAATCGACCCTTTACACGTATTAAACAGTATTCAACAATATTAAATAAAATCATTTCTGAAGATCAATAATTCAAAGTAGAAAAATTTCTAAATAATCAAATTAACTAACTCCATCTACATAGTTTGGTTTTCGGTTTCAGAAAACTTTTATTTATTTTGCGGGAGAAAAATGAAAAAATAATCAAGCACGTATTAAGAAAATGTTTTATACTTTGGTGAATTTAGCGCGAGGAAGCATTCACTTGAGAGATTTTTTCTATTATTTATTTAGTTAAAAGAAACAAGAAAAATATTGATGAATTTCAAAACAAAATTAAAATTACTTGCTTCAACAAAAAATAATATACACTACGGATTTTATCGTACATTTATATGCAAATGTTTCTCATAATCACTTATTATCTTTTATTAAAAATGGATAAACAAAAAAGAATGTATATATTGTAGTTATAAGCAAAATATCATATAATATTAATGTAGTTTGTATAGTGATGTATACATAATAAAGTAAGTACTGAAACTAAACACGAGAGTACCTATACATATATAAAAACTCAGTTTGTTTTATTCCAAAATTTAATTAATGTAAAAGGCCTGATATTTGTTCGCATTAATCCTGAAGGAATTCGTTCGTTTTTGTAAACGAAGCTGTATATCAGTGTTAAACAAAAATTTCAAGTATTTTATTTAATAATGTTTTATTTTGTATTTACTCATGTTACATTCGTATGTACTTACTTTTATAAGATTTTAATACTTATAATTCTTTGAAAATGTAATAAACTTTAATTAGTTTTAAAATAGATTATCTAAAAAGTTTTCGGGTACGTAAGGTAAAATTGCAAAAAAATTGTTTTGCTTTCTCGCTGTGTGTCTGGATGTAGAATTTTCTTTCGTTCACGATAACTACTGTAATTATGTTTGGTAAAAATGTTTATCTCAGTGAGTACACTAGACCTATGGTGCTAATCGGCTTAGGGGTTTTGGAAATATTCGAAATTTTGTAACTTTTATCGTCAAAAAAGTAAACGTTGCGAGTATTATCTCACTAATTTTGATAAGACTTGGTACATTTGTAGTTCAATTGAACCTAAAGAACATTTATTATTTGCACGCGCCTAAGTGCGTGTGACGTCACTGGCCATCTTGTCAAATTGAAAATTTGAATTAATAATTAATAATTGGTTAATAATTAGTAGTTTCCATGGATTTTGAGGGCTATCTACGTCACTAGTCAATTACTGCTGTAACCGTCATAAGTATATGTTTTTTATGTACAGTCGGGACTCATTTATTTCAAACCTTCTGAATCATATGACGCGCGTTTATTTCAAGTCGAGAGGGGCTCACACCAAGTTATGTATAGATCCTTGACCAATCAGCGTTGGCGCGGGAATTGACATCACCATGAAAATGTATTCAAATGTTATAAATGTATAATAGAATATCAAATACAAGAAATCCTTTATTTATTCTTGTCTTCGTATTTTTTGATATTTTAACAACATATACAATCAAAGAAGTACAAATTTGACATTGCAAAATCATGAAAAAGCTATCACAGACAATTTTGTCTATTCGGGAAGTGTCATTTTTACTATTCTTAAGTTGGCAATACGTTCTGTGATGTCAAACATTTGAATACGCTGATTGGTCAAGGAGCTATAGAGACTATGTATGTAAACCTTGGTATTTAATATTTATTGTTAATAGTTAATCGTGATAGTGAAATAATTTTACTTTACTTTTAATTTCGAATATGAGCAAGGTGACGAGTGACGACGGTGATAAGTGTCTCTAATTAATTCTACAAAAATTTCAAAAATATGTTCGTTTACGCCATGACTCGAGAATGGTGGGAGGTGAAGGAGGAGAAAAAATTTGCAATAAACGAACGTCGGCATTTACGATAAACGAGCGTTAGAAATAAACGAGCGTTAGAAATAAACGAGCGTTACAATAAACGAGTCCCGACTGTATGTTCGTTTACGCCATGACTCGAGAATGGTGGGAGGTGAAGGAGGAGAAAAAATTTGCAATAAACGAACGTCGGCATTTACGATAAACGAGCGTTAGAAATAAACGAGCGTTACAATAAACGAGTCCCGACTGTATTACGAAATTTATATTCAGTAGCAGGTTATATAAATAAAATATTTTTCAAATTTATATTTAAAAATTATTTAAAAAGATAGAAAGAACATGGAAGTCATGTATGGTTCTCCATACCGATTATTATTATATCTAAAATTATTATTATATTTTTTTATAAAAATATACTTAGAAGCTAATATTTTTACTATATACACTTTCAATACATTCTCAAGATTTACATGTGATATACGTAAACAAATATATAACAATTATTATGTCTGTATTGTTATTACAAACTAGACTTGTGTAGTTCACGAACGAACTAGTTCAATAGAGCGCTTCCACACGAGAACTAGAGGAACTAGTTCGTATGCGCTCCGCTCTTTTAGTTCAATAGTTCCCGATACACAAGTGAGATTGTACGATTTTTATGTTTAATAATTTACGTTCTCAAAACTTTATTACCAATTTTGAATATATTTTACTAAAGATATATTATATTGAATTTTTTTGTTCAAAAGAATGCAATATGTCGTCAAAAACACGTGATTTTTATATTATTTTATGACAATCAACAAAAAGGAATATCACAGATTTTAGTGAAATATATTGCTTAAATTACAATACAATAAATAATGTATCATAGAAAATATTCAAAAATTGTCATATATGTATAACGAGGGTTCGATTTAAAAAAAAAAGAAGATTATTGCAAATATAAACATTTAAAAATATCGATCTTGTCTATAAATTAATAACGAATTAAAAATTGCAGCAGTTTATATTTCTATTGTTTGATGAAAAAATAGTAATACAAAATTACTAATTAAAAAATTTAATTGTACATTACAAATCTAACAATCCAATATATCTGAATCAATAAATTGTCATCGTATAGTACGAACAAAAATTCTATGAACTAAAAGAACTAGAAGAACGAACTAGTTCATTAAAGACCACTGAACTATAGGGAGCGCTCTCTGTCATGAACTAAAACCCAACTCTATTACAAACATCTTCGCTTCTACACACAAGTAAGTACCTATCTACTGTATACTGTACATCAAGAGTGCGTTCCCAATTACACATGAAGCGCATAGAGTACACAGAAACGTGGTCTGATTTAAGTATTGCTCGCTTTGACAGCGCTCAAAATCCCCTAGATTTTACTGAATTCCCCACTCCATTCAGCGCGTTGACTGCTTCTATTTCGACCTGAGACAGTCAACGCGTTTAACGCGTTGAAGCAGTCTATGCACTTGTTTAGTAATTCGGAAAGCGCTCAGACTACATTTTGCAGTTTTTACTTCTCTGTCAGTTTCAGATTTGCTATTATGGCTATTATTTCATTACAACAATCTTTTGTGAAGTTTTTTTTATCTACAATATTAAACATTTTAGTTTATTAGTAATATTTTGTTGACGTTTTGTCTGATATCCATTTTTAATATTAGCATTCCACTCAGCGCATAGATCGCATAGAAAATCGGTCCGATTCACAAGCGTATTATGCGTGCATTGAAAAAACGAAAAAAAAAAGATTTTTCGAAGCGTTGCGCATCAGTATTGCAGTCCATACGTTTGATGCTTAATTCAGAACGGACCCCTACATACATATATGAATTATTTTTTGTTCTTCATCAAAATCTAACATACATGCTTGTGTATGAAATGCAGATACAATAATAATATATTTAAATAGATAAATACAGTAACCTTTAGAATGGATTGTGAATGTGCGATGTATATTTTTCATGTTACTTGTCTTTATCATTATTGATTTTATGACCAGAAACAATAATCCACAATTTCGTAGTATTTATTATTTACTTACATATCATAATAATTGTCTTTTTATTTATTATATATAAATTAAAAAACACATCAATTTCTAACAATAAGTAATATATTATATTAATGAATTTTAAGTATGCATGTATTCAACCCCTAATGCAGTGATTCTTAACCGGTACTCCGCAGAACACAGGTGTTCCGTGAATATGTTACAAATGCTCCGTGAAATAATAAAAACAATTCACAAACAGCGCTACCGAGCACGATTTTCATCCCATCCATCAGCCTATAACGTTTTTTTTTGTCTGCACCTATATGTCATACATAAGAAGATTTAAATGCATTAATAAATTTTAATCGACATGATAAGGAAGCGAGATATAACTTGCACGCGCCCGGTTATGCGTTAACACGACGACACGCTGGAAAAATAAATTTTTGATAAGGAGTCTAGTACAGGCGAGCGTACAGAACACACAGTGATAAGACGAGAAGAGACACTTAGAAGGACAGACGACAGGAAAGTTAGAAAATCCGGATTTGGTGGTCCGGCCGGATTTCGCCCTCGAGGGGATTTATTCTGTCGAAGTCTACGGAGGTGACTTGGCTAGGAAGTGGAGGTCCATCCTGGCCAACCTGGACAACAGGGAGACGTACTCCGCGAGATAAGTGGTCTAATCTTGAAGTTTTTTTAAGATCTATAAAGTGCGCTAATAGTCGCGTGTGCCGGGTGTACAGTGTACGTTTACATCTCACTGTCAGTATACTGATTAGTATAACATTTTAAGGTTGCAACCAAATTTATGTCTACATATAGACTTAACTAAATAACCTACACAACATTACATAAATAAAATAAATAATTGATTTTTGTACTATATTATATGCTAAGGGTTGGGTCTTTATTGAATTTAGATATAGACATTTTATTTTATCTAAATATTTGTTTTTTTGTTCTTTCCTTGTTTTCAATATAATACTATATTTTTGTAATAATTATATTCTAATTAAGCCGATACTGTGTTATTTCTTTTTATTATACAACAACCAACGACGGGTTTTGTGATTTACCGTAGGAGTGAAAGGCATATAAAAATCACGTGGCGCCCTGTAAATAAGTTAATCTATTTAATAATATATATAATTGATTTTGTTGTATTTACAGATTGTTTTCCAAATTTTTTTTTTATGTTTATTTTACCCACCCCCATCTTCACTGTAGCCGGCCGAGCAACGCCTTTTCTGAACGCGAGCCGAAATTTTGCGTTACAGAATTTGGCGTACCCAACGTGGGGCACGAAGTGGTGGAAATTATAAGTATCAAGGTTGTGGAAAAGGAATACGAAGGATATAAATACTCTGGATGTTCTGGAAGGTTAAGGAATATAGGACGTACCGACGGTAACGTGAGTCATTTTCGTTCATTTTTTTCATTTGTCTAAAATTATTATTTTTGTGCACATCAATTTATGTAGATTTTGGGTAATGAACTTTATAATCAGCTGTAAGCACTTACAGGCTTGACGCGTATAAACTTGAGAAATATTTTAATTAATTTAACATTATAAAATTTAATTTGTTTATTGCTTATCGACAAGATCGGTTATTTGAATGCATTTTAAATACTTTTGGCACTTATTAATATTTACGTGAACTAAATTAAATGGTACTTTATAATATTTTCATATTTTTATGCATTCTGTGTGATACACACGATCTTCAATTCATTAAATACAAATTTAACTTTTTTCATGATAATTAAGTCTGTATTTGAAGATTTATACATTAAGTTTATTATTATTGATTTAATTAATGATTCATTAATTAATTGGTTTTTATTTTGGGAATTTTGTTTCTATCTATATAGTAAAAGATATTTCTGTTTTCATGCTAGTTAATTTATTTAAAGAATTTTTTTTTGAGAATTACTTCTTTATTGGTGCCGTGCGCTTAAGGGTTATAAATCATTACCTATATAAAAATTCTGGGTCTATTTTTTTGTTTTTTTGTTTTTATGGAATAATTGATGATGCCATATTATTTTACTGACATTTACCAGAACTGAAAGAGATTTATTGATTTTTTATTCTAGTTAAATATTATTTTTCTGACAACATTGATTACTTTGATTGTAATTTTCTTGTATGGTTATTGTATGATTTAAGAATAAGTTATAAGAGATATATATTATATACTGCTGCAATTATTTGATTTAAATAAATATTGGTATACGTTGTGGTATACATATAGATGTATAGATTTTAATTATAAGGGTAATATTGTGTATGTTTTTTTTTTGCATATGAAATTTTTATGGATATATACTGATAGTTAGGAATAAGTTAAGCTGACCGTGTTGCACGAGTAAATTATAAGTGTAAGGTCTTGTGTGTCAGTGCTATTGTTGTGCTAAAATAAAAAGTGTAGTCATGCCTCTGAAAATGGATGTAGACCGTCTAGCCCAAGAAGAACTTCAGTACGAGTTATATGTTAGGGGCTTTGTGAACATTGGTACTTGTGACCAAATGCGTAAGTGCTTACGAAACGCATTAAAAGTAGAGAAAGAAGGGAGAGCATTAATGAACACTTCAATGAAATTCGATTTAGCGGTAGAGAAAGAATATTGTGAGAAGAAGGTGTCAGAAATTTTCGAGCTGATCAATAGGTTTTCGGGCGGCCCGTCCGACGGTCAATACAAAAAGATCCAAACAAAATTAATCCATGTATTAGATAGAGTTAATCGCTGGGACGCTATGGTGGAAACTGCGATAAACTTACGGTCTGAACTGTTACACAAAATTATGACGGCTTTTGGTGAGCTCGAAGAGAAGATTTCAGGCCCCGATAACGAAGTCGATAATGCTGCTCTGCCTACTACCCACGTCGACGAAATACCTGCACATACTAACGAGACATCTGTCCACGCTACCGATGTGCCGACCAACGTCCCCGATATTCCATTGGATCTCACTCTCCTCAACTTGGATCGAGGTGAAATTCACAACAGCTCGCTGACTGCTGCCGAAATCGAAAGACGACCAAATCCTTCTAATATCAATTGGATTCCGTCACCACACGTCCGACCGACTCCTGTCGCCCAATGGGATTTAAAATTTAACGGCGAACCCAGCGGTCTTAGTGTTAACGCATTCATCGAGCGCGTCGAGGAACTCAGAGTGGCTCGTAATGTCGACGAGACACACTTATGGAGTTCAGCTATTGATTTATTTTCTGGACAAGCCCTGATATGGTTTCGAGCGGTGAGGCGCGATATATTTTCTTGGTCTCAGCTATGCAGACAATTGCGCGAGCAATTCCAGCCAGTCGATTATAATGATCAATTGTTCGAGGAGATCAAGCGCAGAACTCAGGGCGAGAATGAAGCATTTGGCATCTATCTCGCGGTTATGTCTAACCTATTTAACCGTATGGATTAGCCGGTTTCCGAGGCAGTCAAACTTAGAATACTGCTAAGGAACATTCTTCCGTGGTATCAAGACCGGTTAAGCTTGATCGATATCACCAGTATGAATCAACTGGCCCATTTCGGACGACGGCTCGAACACCAACGAACTACTGCTCAAGCGTTTATTCCACCTACGAACAACCCGCATAGGTCATTGGAACCTGACCTTGCCTACCATGGTAAGACCGCAAAATCTCACAAGATTGCTCCAATTACCACACCGCCAACGCCGAGTACTGCTACAAGAGCTGTTAATTCTCCCCGAGGCTCGCCGTGTTGGAACTGTGGCGGAGCAGGACATACATTCCGATCCTGTTCTTCACGGGTGATGAAAAGATTTTGTTTTGGCTGTGGCGCTGAGAATTTCATAAAAGCGCAGTGTCCTCAATGCAATCCAAAAAACGAATGAGGACGGCGGCAACTGGTCACCCGCCGCTCAAGCCTACCAAACGAGTGACCAATCACAGTACTTATGCGGTTAAACTCGACTTCATCCTGGCAAATATGGAGAACGACGAGAGGCCATTTTTAGAAGTAGATATTTTAGGAGTTAAGTTACGAGGACTGTTGGACTCTGGAGCGTCACGATCCATAGTTGGTGCCGACGGCTGGAGGTTGTTGCGGGAATTGGGGTTACCAATCCAACGAACAACCCAACTTACATGTACTGTTGCGAATGGTGAGCAGGTAGAATGTCTTGGTACGATAGAAGTCCCGATCCGGTTGGAGGATCGAGTACGAGTTTGTACGCTACTGGTGGTCCCTAGAGTTAGCTACTCTCTCGTGCTCGGCCTAGACTTTTGGAAAGTTATGGAAATCGTACCAAACGTTCGAAGAGGAAAATGGTTTTTCTCGAAAGAGGCATTAGGTGCAGTTCATGTGTCGGCAGACCAACACCTCCAGTCGCAACTCCCAAGCCCACAACTTAAACGCCTGCAAGAGGTGACCGAAAGGTATTTCGCGACGATGCCGGTCTTTGGATGCACGCCTCTGGTCCAACATGAAATCCTGGCAACGGGGAACCCGATAAAGCAACGGTATTATCCGGTGTCTCCCAAGGTTTTAGAATATATAAATGGCGAAGTGGATAACATGCTCCGAGAGGGGATAATCGAACCGTCGAACAGCGCCTGGTCATCGCCCATCATATTGGCCAGGAAGAAAGATGGAAGTTACCGTTTTTGCGTCGATTACCGCAAGGTGAATCAAGTCACCAAAAGAGATGCTTATCCACTTCCCTATATTTCAGCCATATTAGACCGTTTGAGAGATGCCCGATACTTGTCTTCGCTAGATCTGAAGTCCGCTTACTGGCAGATCCCCGTTGCCGAAGGAAGCCGGGACAAGACCGCATTCACCGTTCCAGGGCGAGGCTTGTTCCAGTTCAAGCGAATGCCTTTCGGTCTCCACAATTCGCCGGCGACCTGGCAACGACTCATAGACCGAGTGTTAGGACCTGATTTAGAGCCGTACGTGTTTGTGTACCTAGACGACATTATCATCAGTACACCAACTTTCGAACACCACCTGGAAATCTTGGAGAAAGTTTTCGCCCGGTTGATGGCCGCTAATCTGTCGCTGAGTAAGGATAAATGCCAATTCTGCCGCCCAGAGCTCCGCTACCTAGGATACGTGGTAGACCAGAATGGTCTGCACGTCGACCCTGAAAAAGTGTCAGCGATTCTGAACATCCCGTCACCACGTAACGTGTCCGAAGTGCGCCGACTGATGGGCATGGCGAGTTGGTACCGCCGTTTTATCGCCGACTTCTCGACGACAATAGCGCCATTAACCGAACTTCTGAGAAAATCAAAGAAGTGGTGCTGGACAGATGAATGCGAGGAGGCTCTTAAGACTCTAAAGAGCGCGTTGGTTTCAGCTCCAGTATTAACTTGCCCTAACTTTGACCTCCCGTTCGTACTGCAGACGGACGCGAGCGATTATGGACTCGGCGCAGTTTTGTCTCAACAGCTGGCAGACGGAGAGCATGTCATAGGGTATGCGAGCCGTTCGTTGAACAAGGCAGAGAGAAATTATTCCACCACGGAAAAGGAGTGTTTAGCCGTGATATGGGCCATCGAGAAGTTCCGCCCGTACCTGGAGGGGGGCGAAGTTTACAGTGATCACGGATCACCACTCCCTGATCTGGTTGAATAACCTTAAAGATCCAGCAGGGAGATTGGCGAGATGGGCCATACGTTTGCAACAATACGACTTTTCCATTGTGCACCGAAAAGGAAAAGACCACCTCGTTCCTGATGCCTTGTCACGAGCGGTTCCTATAGACTTGGTGGATGTTCCAATGACTCCGACTGACATGTGGTACCAACGCGTTTATGAGAAGACCGAGAAGTCTCCTCGTAAAATGGCAAGTTGGAGGATCGATGGCTCCCAGCTTATGAAGAAGGTCCACACTCGAGGTCTAATAGACAATAGTTCCTGGAAGATCGTACTCCCAAAAGAATGCAGGAAAGATGCGCTCTTTGAGTGCCACGACGAGCCCACGGCAGGTCACTTGGGCGTAAATAAATCCTACCATCGTCTGGCGCAACAGTACTACTGGCCAAAAATGCGAGCGGACGTTTCTCGTTACGTACGTAACTGCCACACGTGCGCTGAGCAGAAACCCAGCCAAGTAGGGCCAGTATGACTGATGGGAAAACGTCCCAACATATCTCAACCATGGCAACTAGTCAGTATCGATTTAATGGGCCCCCTTCCTCGCTCATCACAAGGGAACTGTTACATCATGGTCGTCGCCGACTACTTCAGTAAGTTTCCTCTGATCTTCCCTCTGCGTTCGGCCAAAACAAAGCCCATCTTGAAGAAGCTGGAAGAGGACGTGTTCTTGTTGTTTGGCGTGCCTCAGTACTTGATCTGCGACAATGGAGTGCAGTTCAAAAGCAAGGAATTCAAGGCCCTCTTACAGATGTATGGTGTAAAGTCTCTCTACACGGCGAACTACCACCCACAAGCAAACCCGGTAGAACGAGTGAACCGTGTAGTGAAGACAATGATCCGTTCCTACATCAAGGACGGAAACCAGAAGAAATGGGACGAACATCTCGCTAAGTTCGCATGCGCCTTACGAACTGCACGCCACGACGTACTGAGAGACACGCCATATTTCACCACGTTTGGACGTCAACAAGTGCTAAATGGGAAAAGTTTTGGTAAACAACACCACCGACCAGAGTTGGAGATCGAGGAAGATGACCCAGAAGAGCGCGACCTGATATTCAGAGAGATCAGGACAAAGGTGAAGCGTCAATTAGAAGAGGCTCACACAAAAAATGAACGCGTCTACAATCTGCGACGTCGCCCAATCCAATTTGACGTCGGGGAATTGGTCATGAAACGGAATTATGTCCTCTCCGACGCGACGAAAAACTTTTCCGCTGGCCTAGCGCCAAAATTCGTAGGTCCGTTACGCATCAAGCGCAAACTATCGGCGCTGACCTACGAATTAGTAGATACTGACGACCAATCAAAAGGGGTGTGGCACGTCAAAGACCTGAAGCCGTTTCCGCCGAATTTCGGATAGAAATTCGCGCGGGAGGAAGGGGGGGAATTTATAACGTTTTTTTTTGTCTGCACCTATATGTCATACATAAGAAGATTTAAATGCATTAATAAATTTTAATCGACATGATAAGGAAGCGAGATATAACTTGCACGCGCCCGGTTATGCGTTAACACGACGACACGCTGGAAAAATAAATTTTTGATAAGGAGTCTAGTACAGGCGAGCGTACAGAACACACAGTGATAAGACGAGAAGAGACACTTAGAAGGACAGACGACAGGAAAGTTAGAAAATCCGGATTTGGTGGTCCGGCCGGATTTCGCCCTCGAGGGGATTTATTCTGTCGAAGTCTACGGAGGTGACTTGGCTAGGAAGTGGAGGTCCATCCTGGCCAACCTGGACAACAGGGAGACGTACTCCGCGAGATAAGTGGTCTAATCTTGAAGTTTTTTTTAAGATCTATAAAGTGCGCTAATAGTCGCGTGTGCCGGGTGTACAGTGTACGTTTACATCTCACTGTCAGTATACTGATTAGTATAACATTTTAAGGTTGCAACCAAATTTATGTCTACATATAGACTTAACTAAATAACCTACACAACATTACATAAATAAAATAAATAATTGATTTTTGTACTATATTATATGCTAAGGGTTGGGTCTTTATTGAATTTAGATATAGACATTTTATTTTATCTAAATATTTGTTTTTTTGTTCTTTCCTTGTTTTCAATATAATACTATATTTTTGTAATAATTATATTCTAATTAAGCCGATACTGTGTTATTTCTTTTTATTATACAACAACCAACGACGGGTTTTGTGATTTACCGTAGGAGTGAAAGGCATATAAAAATCACGTGGCGCCCTGTAAATAAGTTAATCTATTTAATAATATATATAATTGATTTTGTTGTATTTACAGATTGTTTTCCAAATTTTTTTTTTATGTTTATTTTACCCACCCCCATCTTCACTGTAGCCGGCCGAGCAACGCCTTTTCTGAACGCGAGCCGAAATTTTGCGTTACAAGCCACACAGGACAATAAGTGGTTAGATCATTAGAAGAAAATATTGTACATTAGTTTCCTCTTCTAAATACAGAAAATTACAATTGGATTTGATATCCATTTGCTACACCTATACCTATTCCGAATTACGAATTTTCGTTTCATGAAGAAAAAAAATAGTTTGACGACGGATCGAATTGAAATTTTCTGACCTGGTTTTAAAAAATTTTGAATTTTTGTATAAACCGAGTACCCAATTCTATTCATAAAAGCAGACAATTTTGTTACAGTTTTTAACATCCTATTTGTGTGAACTGGGCTTTTCAACATTTACGAACATTAAAACTAAACTTGACTTGGGAATATTGATAAAGAAATGAGGGTATTATTTTCACATATTAAGCCTGACATTTCTATGTAAAATCTGCAAAAGCCGATAAGCTCAAGTATCACATTAAATTTGACTTACAATTTTTACAAAAGTTACTTTACGAATTATGTTGGTAAAGCTTTTATGAATGCATATTTTACTGAAAAATAATGTGTAAGCTGTACTTTTTATTAAAAAAATATGTTCTGCATATTTTTATTGTTTGTAATGATTCAGTAAGATAGTGCTTCGCAATTTTTTTACAATCAAAAGTATTTCGGGACTTCGCAAATGTTAAGAACTACTGCCCTAATGTCTAAAAAAAATATTTGAGCTATTCTCTCAAAAAGAGTAGGCATACATTTAAATACGACATATAAAAGTCTATGGTCTAAATATGGACGCCCACATATCCAAACTTCAGCAAATATCTTTGCAAAGAGTATTTACATTTTTAACGTTTACATTTGTACTGAATATGCAGAGAGCTATAAACGAATAAATTTCCGGAAAACTTTTCGGTAGTTTCGCGTACAAAATTTATTTTATTATATAAAACGTACCTATATTTACATACACCAAATGTGGCTATCGTCTATAATTATATAATAAAATATAAAGTTGAGGGGAAAGGGTACGAAAAAATATTATAAAGATACTCTAATTTCATATATAAAAACTTGACATTGTTTCTTATGGTTAGGGTGTATAAATTTTAGTTAAAGTAAACATAGCTAAGAATCCGTTTTTCAGTAGTATATTAATAATGGGAATAAGATACTAATATTCGTGTTGATAATTTTAATAGCGGAGTATGAGGTAAATACAAACACCTAAGGGAGAAATCAAATAAATTAAAACCTGAGTAAAAAACCGATGTTGTGTATTATTATTAAATAATCTATTAGTTATACATTTTCAGTGCAATTTTACAAAATTTTAAAAACAATATTAAAATTAAAGACAAAAACAAAACCCTATGTGGTCGTGACTACCCAACCAGCTTGGGGTAATCACAAACAGAATAATTAAACCTAAATTAATACAAAATTCGCAACAAACGTCTCTGGACGTACTTTTACCACTGGTACACCCAATCTTCAACAGGATGATCTTGATATTTTTCATTATAATAACAAAAATAGTTATTTTCTTTATCAATATCTTCGTTTCTTCTTCTTTTTTTCTTGACATTTCTACTTTTGGTTATTTTTTTAAATGACTGCAATTCATTGCACTGTTTCCAGTATATATGTTACCGGCAATGTATGAAATACGGCATTCTATAGAATTCCTAGGTATTCTATAGAATATCTAATTGATAGCCGGCAATGTATGAAATATAAACATAAATAGGGTGAATCGATCAATTTTGGTCTAGGTACAGATGTTACCTTTCTTTATGTTATAAAATACTGATGCAAATATACAATAAAAAAATCTTGGTTCATTCTCGATAGCTGTAGGTAGGTTTCTAGATTACAATTCAGTATTGTCGGTACAATACTGATTTATTTATCAATATAAACATTTTATATTTACGTGTTATATAATAGAAAAATGTATGTATGTCCAGTAAAGTAGCACAGTGATCTCGGAAACGGCTGTATAAAAAATTACGTAAGTTCTTTTGTTAGTCCGACAAAAAATTGCTGTCATTTTAATTCGACTGAATTTGATTAAACTTTTTTTCTTGCGTTCGTATTAATAGTATATTTTAATCCGATTTCCGGCTCTATCAGAATTTTTTTTACAAGAATATTTATTGTGCTGGAAATTAAAATAATATATTTTGATAATTAAAATAAAGTGAGAATTGATAAAAATATAGGTATAAAAAATATTAATTAATTAAATAATACCTATCTGCTTTATTAATATCATTTTGTCTTTTATTTCATACATTTCCTAATATTATCTTGGCATTCTATAGAATTCCTAGGGATTCTATAGAATGCCTAGGCAAAGTATATAATAAATTTCTATTAAACAAATATTTCATACTTTGCCTGAAATCGTCAGGCATTGTATAGAATTCCTAGGAATTCTATACAATGCCTGAATTACATACATTGCCGGTAACATATATACTTAATTTTTTTTGAGGTTAGATCATATAATAAACAATACGGGTGACCTCAAATACTGTTTGATTGGGCATAACTTAATCACATTTATAGTAATTACATATCAGTTATTGTTATTATATGGCTTATATTTTAATAAAAAAATTCATTACCCCGTGTCCGTAATTACCACACTCTCCCTTACACAATATATACATATTTTACATAAATATATCGATTGAAACCTTATTTATTATTGAAAAAAAATTCTGGATATGTTTTTTTCGACCCCCTTATCTGTCAATTTAGGTTTTTATCCTTATTACTTCGACTCCAATAAAACATCGTTTTTACTATTAATAAATTAATCAAATAGTGAATCAACGAAACATTCCATTATTTTACTCGTAGTTCTAGTGAATTAATATTCAATAGACAACATAGAGAAATCTCCTTTAAACAGAATTTTTGCAATAATGTATTCAAGAACGAACATCTGTTTCATTAAAATCTAACAGAAAGACAGATCGATTCTACCGGTTGTGTAGTGCCGTGATTAGAATTCATAATTAGGGATATTTTATTGAAATAGGTGTTTCGGAATGACGTTTATATTGATGGAGAATCCAGTAATTAAATAAGGAAATTGCAACGGATGTTTTTTTGTACGTTTCATTTCGTATTCTGTAAAAAGGTTTTTATTTGAAGTGGATTGGAATAATGATCAGGTTTGTATTAATTATAAGATCAAATTACTCATCAAGATTTTTGTTTTCGTTTGTAATTTACAAACATTATTCAAGAATAAAATATATAATATTTCAATTATTATTAATATACTTTTTTATATGAAAATTGAATTTTTTTATATGCAAACGGTTTCAAATTAAGTTTTACTTTTTTCAGATATTATTTGATATTTTTTGTAAAATCATGATTTCAATTTGTTTATGATTTTGTTCAAGAGTCGAGAGCCTAGGGTGGTTCTATATGTCGAATTTGGTCTAGCGATAAATTTTATTCGACTCGTAAAATTTCTAAAAATAAATAAAATACGATAATTATGAATAATATTAAGGTATCTGCTGCAAATAAGGCCCAGGATGTAATCAGACCCATGTGAAAAAAAAACACATTTGCAATAGTTGGATTGGTCTGGATTTTTATATACACATAGAAGGTACTTATACAAAGCTAACTACACACCGACTAGGATAATAAGGCCTACCAAATTAAAATTGGACTTTTTATTATTTATTATAATTTATGATCTCATATTTTGTTCTAGATTGGTATGTCATTTTTATTTTCTAATAGTTCTATAAAAGATCATCTAAAACGAAAAAATAACGTGGTCTGGCGAGAGTTTAGCAGCTGCTATGGATGCAGCATCGGCACGTTATGGATAAAAAATAAATGTTAAAATAAAATTATTAATTGTTTATTTATTTGCTCTTATTAAACAAACATTATGCCAAATGTTGATTAAAACATAATTCCCATACAAAATAACATTATAATTATCTGAAAATGTTTAATTTATTTAAGTGGCCTTATTATACCACCATAGTTTCATAAGGCCCAAAGTTACTTTTTTTAAGATATCTTAGAAATGAAAAAATCATTCAAGAAAAGTTGGTTTTCATACTTCTTTAGATTAAGAATAAACCAAAGATTACTATTAACATAGTCTTTTTAATATAAATTACTTATTACCCGAAATATAGCATTTTTAATTAAGGTGGGCCCTATTTACCTCCATGACCTTATGTTCTTTTTTATAACTAATTAGGTACTATGTAAGATATATTCATTATATTTTAATAACATATAAAGTTATATATAATATTAGATAGTATCTTTGTATGTACTATGGGTTTCAGAACTCGTCTGAAGTGCTTACAACAGATTCCAAATATTAAGACAAACATCACCGGTTATCTTTTTCTAGAGCGGAGTTTATAAATATAGTTACATCATTTAAAAAAAAAAACACAAATATACGTTCATTTCATTAATCAATTTTGTATCAAGTTTAACATATTTTAATACTAAAGTTCGGAATATCAAATATTTACTGCTACAATATTTACTTATACAATTTTCAATAGATTACATAATAATTTAATCGCACAAATATATATGAGTACTATAAACGAAGAGTACTTCTTTATCTTGCAAATGAGTTTCAAAATATCTGTCTTTGTTTGATACATGGAGAAATAATTTAAATATTATAATAATCAAATGGGAGGAGCATACAAAGTTTGTGATAAGCGAATTTGAATGAAAACTGGTCGACCACTTCTATATACGACTCTACCTAGATGTAAATATAAAAATATTTAAATATTTTTTATAAAAATGTAAAGGTAACACAAAAATGTATCATATTTCAATAATGTTCTTACAATTACCTATATTAAGTTATTTAATACCAAAAAAATAAAATTGTCACAAAAGTTACAACTCGTTATTTCAAACTTTTTCAAATATGTTACTCTTCACATATTAAATATGAATGTGCATAAATTAAATATTTAGTATGTATGCATGTACAATTGTGTATTGTGTATATTATAACGGCATTATAACGTATGGTAATTTCATTTACGGATATGCACCCATATGTTTCATTCTTAACCCTCTGAATACGATCATGTCGTGAAATACTTATTCCCAAAAATGTGCATATTTTCCGATAAAAATAAAAGTGGTCTAATTTTTTTTTTCATGATATCAATTTTGCATGAAATTGCTTATAAGGGAGTTGATATTCATGTGTAGAATATTGAAGATTAATGTTTTAGTAAAACAAAATTGTTTAGTATAGTTTTTATTTTACATAAATATAAAATTTACATACAAAAAAACATTTTTTTCTAAAATAAAAGCCGATTTCCGCTTACAACGGTGTTTTTTGGAGTCGTGGACTATAGTCGATTTTCGCGTCGAAAAGGAAAAAACATCTGCCATGTAATGCACAGTGCTTTTTCGTGTTAAATTCACCAAAGTTAGTTAATTATTGAACAATTTAAATAAAAACCGATAAAGTGCTCAGATGAATTGCCTAGCATTGGTTAACCATTTAATTTTTATACAATTTTACTAAAAAATATTAGTTCGAAATTTTTCATAAGACGCACCTGATTATTTCTTCGTATATTTTAATTTTTTGACAATTGCAATCTAAATCTAAAATGCAAACGTCAAAATGACATTTAAAACGTCAATATGACATTTAATATGCTAAAGTAAATATCAATTTAAAAAAACAAAACACGATTTTTAAAAACAAATTGAGATAAAATTTTTGTAAGGGCATATTTTACAACAAACGTTGTAGAACTTTATTATTGGAATTTGATTGCTTACAAAAAAGATCCTATAAAATTTTTACGTAACATGTATCGTTCTTAAGATATCTTTAAAAAATTTTTGGGATGTCACCCCTCCCCCTAACACACGATTTTGATGATTTTGAAATGGGACCATCCTCAAGTCAAACCTAACCATCTAACCATGAGTTAGACAAGACACGGAACGAAAAGTATTTGTCTTGACGTGAAACGGAAAGATCAATTTAAAATTTTGAAATCAAGAATTTTTTTTGTCTCATTCTAAAACGATCACAAAACTTCTCGTATCTTCGATATTACGAGGAAACAAAACTCAATCGACTTTAGTCGACTTTCACGTCCAAAACAAAATTAAATTAGTAATATTGATCGTTGATAAACATACAAATTATATGTTTAGGTAAAAAGCATATAAAAAAGTTATAATTCACCCCTTAATTTAATAATCATTAAACCTACCAAACAAATGACTATTGACAAATTTAGTCTTATTTTTCTAACGTATTTAATGATCTGCGTGTTATGAATCCATCAAAACAATAAAAATCATCATTTATTGTATATTTGATTGAATCACGTTTTCTTTTGTTACAAATCAATAAAAGAATAAAATAGCATCGACAGATGAGCTGTGATACCATTAAGATATATTATGTTTTACGACTATATACGTATCTATCTTATTTTATTTTTATTAATATTAAAGAAATACTAATTACTAATTAAAAATCTTAACATATAAAAACGTTGGTGCATCTGTATGTCACGTCATCACGATTAAACCATTGGACGTATCGAAACCATATTCACACCATATGTTCGTTTGGTGATCCGATAAGTTTTTTTTGGACTTGGTAGGTGGCGCTGGGGTGGAGATATTTCGATAAACTGTATTTATGGTCCGATTTGGCTCATATTCAGAAAACACATACCTATGTTAGTAGGTATGTGAAAATAAATATTTTTACAAAATATGAACCCGGTAGGTGGCGCTGGAATCGAGATATTTACAAAAACGTGTATTTATGGTCTGATTTTTAAATAAATTATTTTTGAGCTGAACAACGTTCACCGGGTCAGCTAGTTTTTATATAAATTAAAACTTTATAATATTATTGTAATTTCACAGCCTATATTTTATATTATTTTTATTTTAAATTTAATTATACGCAAAATATAAGTACGTATGTATTTATATAACCAACCAATGTTACCCCATTTATTGAATTAATTAAAGGCAATTAAATTTCATACAAATAAATCAACAAATCGTATGTGGTTTAATCGATATACATATATTTAGAGTCCCATGCAGAAGTAATCGACCAGTTTTCATTCAAATTCGCTTATCACAAATTTAGTAGGCTCCTCCCATTGGGTTATTATAATATTTAAATCATTTTTCCTTGTACCAAACAAAGACAGATATTTTGAAACTTATTTGCTAGATAAAGAAGTACTCTTCGTTTATAGTTCTCATATATATATTTGTGTAATAAAATTATTTATTGCTTCCTCGCAATATCGAAGATACGAGAAGCTATGTGATCGTTTCAGATTGAGACAAAAAAAAAGTTCTCCAATTTCAAAATTTTAAATTTATTTATCCGTTTCACGTCAAGACAAACACTTTTCGTTCCGTGTCTGTCTGTCTGTCCGTGTGTCCGTGTGTCCGTCCGTCCGTCCGTCTGTCCCCTGAATCCTTGTCACACGCATAACTCATGAACCACTGAACCGATATTATTGAAACTTGGTCGGATGGTTGAGTTTGGTTTGAGGACGGTCCCATTTCAAAATCATTAAAATCGTGTGTAAGGGGGAGGGGTGACACCCCAAAATATTTCTTTTTTCAAAATATCTCAAGAACGACACATGTTACGAGAAAATTTTATAGAATATTTTTTGTAGAGAATTAAATTTCCTATAATATGGGTCTACTACGTTTGTTGTAAAATATTCCCTTACAAAGATTTATCTAAATTAATTTTAAAAATTCGTGTTTTGTTTTTCTAAATTGATATTTGATTGGATATATTAAGTGTCATTTTGACGTTTTAAATGTCACTTTGGCGTTTTAAATGTCACTTTGACGTTTTAAATGTCATTTTGACATTTGCATAAATTTAGATTTAGATTGAAATTGTCAAAAAATTAAAAATATATGAAAAAATATTCAGGTGCGTTCTAAGAAAAAATTCGAACTAAGATTTTTTAGTAAAATTTGTATAAAAATTAAATAGTTAACCAATGCGCCAGGCAATTTATCTGAACACAATCGGTTTTAGTGAATTTAGCACGAGGAAGCACTGTGCATTTACTTGGCAGATGTTTTTTTCTATTGAAATTTGTATAAGTAAATTTTGTGGCAATAAATATTTGATATTCCGAATTTTAGTATTTAAAATTTTAAATATGTTAAACTTGATATACCTAATATTAATTAATGAAATGAACTTATATTTGTATTTTTATTTAAATTGATGTAATTATATTTATAAACTCCACCCTAGAAAAAGATAACCAATGTTATTTGTCTTAATATTTTTTAATCTGTTGTAGCGATTCTGACCTTTGGGGTGACAGATGATTTCTGAAACCCATAGTACATAATAATATGTATCTATATGATAATGATCATTCTATGCATTTATTATGCAAATTGACATATAAGCTAGTTTCCATAATGAGCCTGAATAACACTTTATAAATGGTAAATAATACATCATTTTAAGTAATCAACTAGCTTTTATTACCATTATTTTACTAAATTATCTTCACAAACAAAAAATTAACATTAGAAAAGTTTTTAACAATTTTTTTTTCTTATCTAATACTAGCTGGGCCCGCGCGGTTTTGCTCACGTGGACTACTGAATTATTGTTTAGGATTTAAAAAAAATATAGTTGAATTAAGTACAAACACGATTAGTTATTATTGTAATAAAAACCAAACAACACTTAAATTAACCTACCTACCTTACAAAAACGAATCAAAACAAAAAGTAAAAATAATTTTTGTTCTATTTAAATTTAAAAGTTAATTATTGAAAACAAAATAAACAATTGACAATCAAAAGAATGCCAGCCTGTTCCCTCTGTCCTGCGTCTAGTTGGCACGCTCCCTCGCCGTACGCCGCGACACGGGTCGCCATCGCGCGAATAATATGTTTCCGCATGTATATTTCGATATTTTCTAAACTATACGACCAAATTTGATGCTGTAAAGGGCAAATTATATCTACATTAAGTACTTATGACGATGAAATCATTTATTTCGATAAGGATTAATATTTTGCAGGTCATAAGTCCACGTAAACAAAACCCAAATATTTTTAATTTTCTTTGTAACATAAAAGCAGTCATTGTGGCTTAAATATAAAAGTTAGACATATGATGTCGCTGACTTTATTGTAGAACTTTTGATTCTACATTATTATTTAATACAATATTTAGTTCAATATTGAACGGTTTAGGCAGCGTATTGCAAAATAGCGTGCTGACGACAAATTTTTTTTTGACTTGATTTACTATTATCGTCACTGCTTAGTTGTTATGTTACCTACCGTAACAATATATAGCTTATAACCTGGCCAGATAATGTACCTATGAATTAAAAAAGAAATCAAGTAAATCTGATTAGTAATTCTCGATTGATAAGCGCACTAACAAACAGACAGACAGAGACACGTTGAGTTTTATATGTAGATGAACTAATTATGCTAAAAAAAACATGTTTATATACCTCTAATTAACAATTTAAAAAAAAATTTACTTGTATCGTGGGAGCCGGCCGGCACCTCACGCGCGTATACGAGTATCTCCATTCCTGAAAGTGTTAAAGCATGAAACGTTCAGCACCCGCCGCGAGTCACGACGTAATGAGATAAAAAAATGGTGGATGCGCACAATGCTTAGATAGTTTTAGAAAAACAACAAAACATGACTTGTAAGGGCCGGCCAGCCCCCATGATACCAGTTAAGGGTTAAGGATATTCCCTATTTATAGGTTGTAATTTATTTCTACGGTATCAGCATTGTATGTAACCATAGATTAAAAACTATTGAGCTATTGGCTAACAATTACATAAGTAGACTAAATAATTCACAGTAATTATGTAGCAATTTATAAAACTGAACTTTCTGACAGTATTACTAGAAAACTAAAGTTATTGCAAATGGATTGAAAAAGCGTTCAATGTTCTGTTCTCTATAAGTATGACGCATTGCTGTAAAATAGCGTACTGTTGAGAACATCTATATATCAAAAATAGATTGGCTATATTGACTGTACAGAGATATGTTGTTCCGGAACATATGCACAATGTTGATACGTTGTTTTTTAAATTTTTAATGTTATTCATGCATGTACATTTTACATATATTATGTGATTTATTTACTTACGAAAAAAATAGATTTTCGTATTTTTTTTCCTTTCAAAATACTTTATTGTCTTTTGCATTTATCAGAGAACGTGTATCATTTTTGGTAACTTAGTATTCTGGAAATATTACCTATATTATCACATGATAGAGAAAACAAATCTATAAATGTTTTTTAAACAGCTTCGAATGAGATATTAAAACTTCAAATCGATATTTGAATTATTTTATAAATAGTTAAAACATATTTTTTGCGAACTAACACCTGAATTAAATCTTTATATTAATAATTGGTTACCAATTTATTTTCATAAAAATAATATTTTTAACAAAGAAAAGCATTTTATTTAAAAAAAACTTAACTACACTAGGTTTATGAATCGAAATACTTTGTAGTTAAACCTGAATTATACACTGGACGAAAACTATAAATAAATTCCTATCAGCCACCCTGCTCTGGTTTGAAAAATTGAAAACATTTGTATAGGTATCAAAAATATATTTTACTTTTTTTCCTTTAATACAACTGAAGATATATTTGTTTTAACCGGTTTGGAAGTGGCGACCAAAATTTAGACATTATAGCAGCCCGCAATTAATTTTTGAAATTTATTTATTGGGACATAGAGAATTAAGCTAGGTAACCGAATAGTTTATCTCTGTTTCTATTTGAGATAGGTATCTATTATAGTTTCACAAATTATCTCAAATATAATCTCAGATATGTACATATTATTTCTATGAATGACTAAAAAAAATCTGCACTCAAAAAAATTGCTGGAAACGAATAAATATGAATTGATTCAAGTAAATAAAGTATTTTTGCAGGAGCCAATAATTTCGTATTATGGCCAAATAAATATTTTTTGATCGAAATAATTTGATTTAATACGATCAAGTTCAAAATTATTTATAAGAATTACGAATTATTCAAATCAATAAATTGATTCGATGCATCAAGTAAATAACAGTTTGAACCAAGTTTTCCTTTATTTAGTTTAAAAAAATATTTTTTCCGTCCAACCCAATAATTGTTCGTACTTATTTCTTTAAGATGAGGGGGGGTGGAGTAAACGGAGCGTCTCGAGTAAAGCTTGATACTTTTCTTTTCTAAATGTATGGTTTGACTCACCGCACAGCGGATTTCAAATCTTGAAGAGGAGTCCGAGTTACAAGCAAGTGGAATTGACTAAAGCTTAAAATTCCGTCTTCTCCAAATTATACGACTGGGTTTTCCCCAATCCGGTTAAAATTTGGCTGTCTTATACGTACTTATATATAGAACAGAAATACAGTTCCCTAGCGAGAGGTTACTTGCGTGCTCTATGGAGTAATTGTATTTTATTGGTCCAAGATACTATCATATTAACATCAAATAATATTAACAGAAATTCTTATCCAGATCGGTTGTTTAAATTACTTGCGTCTAATAGTTTTAATTTAACCAATTAAAAAAGTTTATATTTGCAGCACATCATTTGAATTGGAGTCAACTTACAATTAGTAAATATTTCGCTCAAAAATATTTATTATTTGTAATAAATCATTAAATTCATCATTTAAAAAATTATTGTATTGAATAAAATAACATTAAATTGTATCAATAAATTAGACTATTTGGATCAAATAGATTCCTATAAATAACTGGGTTATACACAAGTCAATGAATCATGCAACCTATACGGTGTTAATATGAAACAAAATGCGATCAACAAGCAAATCGCTGTTGAAAGATTCACCACTCGACTGCACTCCACTATTATAAACTTCACCGAAATCTTATCCCGTCTTACAAAATTGTGCTTATGAATTAAATTCTATATCGTATGGGATTAGGACCTTAACAAATTCCTCGAGTATATTTAGTCACGTAGGTTGCTGACGCAATAACGTGTCTCTCGAGGACCGGAATGTCATTCGTGGCGCTACGGTTGCGGGGGTGGAAGGCGGCAGATTGATTGGGGCGAGCGTGTACCGGCCGGTCAAGACAACGTGTATGATAAATTGAGAATTAGGTAAAAAGAGAAAATGTATAATATTAAAAATTAGTTATTTCCTATGAGGTATGAAAATTTGTGCTTTCATATACTTATTGCTTAACTTAAATGTCTAGTTTTAGTATTTTAAACCCTTATGGTTAGTTGGAAGAATTTAAATTATTGGATCGATTAAATTAAATAATGCGCTGTGATAATTATGCACCGATAATTATCATTTACTTTAACTGACAGTTATCTTCGTAAAAATATGTAAATATTAAAGTTTGTCTGTTCTTATGTTATTATTTTGAAAATCTAGTAGAGTAGGTAGGTATCTACTTAATTTAAAATAACAATAATTTTTTATAAAATTACTATTTAATAATGGAAAATTCATTTTTGTCTGGAAGAAATTATCTGTATATTATTTATTTTATTTTATCATATTTACTTAAATGTATATTCGTTTTAAAAAATAATAGGTATGAAAAAAATAAATACTTTTTTTAACAAAACGAAAAGTTACATAAATATATACATACAATAATATACATGCATGTTTTTATTCCATATTCTACGAGTATGTATGTTTATTCAAATAACAAAACGTGTTATTTTGACTACCAAGTCTGCATCCAGCCTTAGGATACTCACGCACTAAGCCTTACACATACACACACACACATATACATCTACTCACACGCGTTCACGTTCGCGTCCCGCCGCGTCAGCATGTGCATGATGGGCTCCTAAATGAGCCACCCCGTTCTGACTATAAAGATTGTGTTTTATTAATTCCCACCCACGTTTTATATCGATTGTTTGTTTATAAGTTGGTAAAATTGTTGTCGTGTACTTGTGAGGCACGGTATTGTAATAAAGTACTTATTATTTGTAAAGGTCACAATAATTAATTGGATATTGTGTATTTAAATGCTTTATTATACCTATAGCAGTGTCGAATTATATTTTTTCGTGAAATCTCTTAGTAGTGAATTTTTTTTTACTAAATCGCTTCCCTTTGAAGTACTTGTTTCATTGTTTGTGTTGAAGAATATTTATTTTAAGTTTCAAGTAAATCAAACCAAAAACTACAACTATTATTTATGTTTTTTTTTTATTGTTCATCTTGTGAAATGCTATTAAGTGAAAGAAAATAACAAAATTTTCATGCAATATTAAGGGGTTAAACTGCCGTTTGTTTATTATAATTTATAAACAAATAGCAAAAAGAGTCAATGAGTAATTGAAAAAAATAACTTTTTTTCATTTTGATAGTACTCTCTAAAACCTTCATTCAAAAACAAATTTTTTTTGGTCTTACACTATTTGCACCCAATGAATTTGACCTTCAAAAATTTTCGTAATTTGTTTATTGTGGCCGTTTAAACAAAAACTATGAAATGAGATGTTGCACATCAGTTTGTACCGTTAAAAGCTATATTTTGAAGGTATTTAAAAAAATTATGAGTTTTATTTATTTTTTTATCTAATTTTTATAAATATCGTGTTTTCCGCGTTATCATTTTTTACGGGTGAACGGAATGACCTTTTGAACTCTACCGAGCGTCATTCTATTTGTATTTTCATAGCGCATCATCTCATTTTTATTCAAAATATTAGCCGAACTATCGTCAAAAAACCTTAATTTGTACAAACAAATGCATTTTTGACACTGTTCCGGAACACTAAAAATCCTGAAAACTTACACACATATTCTTGACCCCAAAACGAAGCGATTTAGTCAAAAAAATTTCTCTACTAAGATATATTGATATATTGATGCTACTACTACGAATAATTAACGTAAGTTTGATTGTTCCTAATAAAATAAAAAACGTTATAATTAATTTATATCTCTTCGAATACGTATAGATAATATTTTGGAAAAAAATAATATTGATCTTGTAACACGTATTTAAAATATCTCATCGAAACAAACTAATACATAAGTTTGAAGTGAGTTTGGTTTTCTACATAAAAAATATGATTATTATTATTAAACTCTAGTTTATACCTGAGAAAGCAATTTATATCTAAGGCAAGAGGAAACTTTTTTTGTGAAACCAGTTTCGTGAAACTTGAAACTTTAGTTTCATGAAACCATTTAATTGAAAAACAATCAGATATAACACACTGACTTTCACGAAACCTACATTTCACGTGGTTTCACAAACGCGGTTTGTGAATTTATTAATATAATGTTAAATAAAAAAATATATTGATAGAAATAATAGACCTTGGTAGTGCAGTGATCTAAGTTAATATTTATCGAAATAAATGAACCCAGAACCTACGTTTACTTTTTTTTATTTCGGAGCCACCAATACAGCATTAGCACTTCCTCTTCGTCGGACGACATTGTTGAAACTAATTTCTATAGATTTATTAAAAAAGTTTTATTTGTGTGCGGCAAATATGAAACACGTTTCACAAACCAAGTTTCACAAAACTGGTTTCATAAAAAAAAATTCCTCTGTGTGCGGCCCGCCTAAGCCGATTATAATTGATCTATTTAGATAGTAATTTTATCTTGGGTATAAACTAACATTTTATTGTAAGTTTAGAATAAAATACAAGATAAATGAATAGCAATAATGTGTAAAAGAATATAAGACACTATTGACTAATTTAAAATTTATCAGTTAGTTTCTTGTTGACATTTCAAATGTCCAATAATACGTCGTTATATTTGTCCATTTCTCTTTATCAACTTGGAATTCACTATATAAATTTGTAGGCTGTCAAATGAAATTTGTTGTACTCCATACGTCGTTTTACAGGTAGGATTTTTAAGTTTTCAAAATTTTCATCTGCGTTTGTTTGTTCTAATTGATACTAAATATTAGGATAGGCCCATATTAAATAAAATTTACAGTAAATATTGTCTAATAAAAATGAAAAAGTTAATTAATAGTTATAATCAGAACAGAGTCGTGTTAAAAAATAAAATAAATATAATTGCTATTTTTTCGGGCGATGCCGTGGATAAAATCTTATATAATATACAACTGCTAACATAATACATTAGTATGTACATTTATATATCCCAGAAGTTACATATATACACACATAATAACAAGAAATTAAAATACAAATGTGATATCGCGTTTAAAGTTATGACAAGCCGCCAACACTAGTGCTAACAGAATTACATGACAAAGTGTAACAATCGCGTAAACATCTTACAAACTGTCTAGGACCCTGAAGGATATGAAGTTATTCTTGTAGTGAGTACTCATGTGATACTTGTAGCGTGATATTATACCTAGCTAATGATATCAGTTTATTTGTGTGTGGGAATTGCGATCAATAATAAAATAATCAGAAATCATTTTATTTTTATTTTTAGGAGTATGTTTATTTTAAAGCAGGGCTGCATGCGGCCCACGACGCTCTTATGTGCGGCCCGCGGCCACATATGAAGAAATTATGTTTTTATAATATTAAATTAATATCAGGTGTATCAGAATGACTGAGGTTGGTTTTAATTTCCCATTGATTTCTTTAAGATATTGTTCTATTTATGTGACTTAACTATTCATTTTAATTGATAATTTTTTTTTATAATATATATGAAAAATTGAATTTTGAAATATTTTTGTGAATAAATAAAACCATTATTTATTAGTATTTTAAATACTTGATACCATACAGATATATTTTGTTGTTGATTAAATATTTTTTTAAATTGCAACTCTTTATCTGTTCCTGAGCGAAATATTGAGATTTTTTTCGCTATTAAATCGTAAATATCTCGGTTTCTATGCAAGGTAGGGGGTATTTTTTTCTCTAAGGCCCTGCACACGGAGCCACCGTTTTGCAACGATAATTGCAAACCAGTTGCGTAAGCAATAGGGATTGCAATCCCGGGATCCCGAATCCCGGGATCCCGCCTAATAATTTGATCTCGAAATCCCGGGATTAGAAACACATTAATACCGGGATTTCGGGATTTAAAAAAATGAATCTGGATTTGCATTCTCATATTTCTATGAGGATATTATAATGCTAGCCCACATGGAAAGTGAAATTTTTAAGTTTGGCGCCAACGCTAGTGCATCTGGTTGCAATAAAAACGACCCATTTAGAAACTTCATGCTTACAAGGGTCTCCTGACTGCATTGTCTTCTCCAAGAACGTGTAAAAAATGCATTTTAACCATATACATATAGATTTTAACAAATTTTAAGGATTGGTATAATGTATTTACCATTTACGTATACGTATGTAAAGTTATCGACATAGAACTAGCAATACCTTTTACTTTACATACTAGTGATGTATCGAATGTATGATTTTAAACATTCGCGAACGCGAATGTGAATGTGAATATTGACTTTTTTTTAGTCGTTTTATGCCCGGTATTATAAAGAAATTGCATGGGTGCAAATTTGCATGGTAGCAAATTTGCTTCCAGTTAACGCTATCTATTGGGTATTAAATGTAAATGACAACCACTCACAAGATGTAGCCAATGAAATCGTACATATAATGACTATGTGTATTAAGTAGAAATCAGCGACTTATAAGTGCTGTCAAGTGTACCTCATAAAATACATAGCATTTACATTATTATACATTTATTACCACTAGGGTGATCAGATTTTAGTTTTAGTAAACCCTGACATGTAAATGAAGACCTCATTTATATTTTATTTTACTTTTACGCACTTTTGCGCCGCCTACTCTATTTTTGACTGCCTTTTTTTTAGTCGTCATGATTTTTTGCAAAACCCAGATAAATTGCACCCAAACCCTGAGCCCGGAGATTCAGTATGCAAACCCTAAGACTCAGGGTCAAAACCTGAGACCACCCTAACTACCACTGCTTTAAAAGATCGAGCAATTTCATAACAATTTAACACCCATGCAAATTTGTACCCAAACTATTTATTGCTATGATTTATATTAATTAAGAAACTGTCAACTATTGCCTGCTTAATACAGTAAGTAGTAGTAAGAGTACTATTTTAGAAGAAATTAACGGTATGGAGAACCATACATGAGTTCCATGTTCCATAATATTTTTTTTTATATTTAAAATTATTTTTATTATAACTTTTCTTTTTCTTATTTTTTCGCTTTTAGGGGGGGGGGCATGTAAAATTAAATCGTAACTGGCTTGCGATTCTCGTTGCAAAACAGTCGCACCGTGTACACTTATGTAGAATTTTTCGCAGCGGATCGAATATCATTTAATAATATGTATCAACTACTACTCTTTATCTGTGACAGGGGGCGAAATATTGAAGGTCGGCTATACCTATGTATAAAATCCTATGAAAAGTAGCTGTACATTTTTAATGCTAATACATTTAAGAGTTAAGGGTTGGGGGGGGTAAAAGTCATTATATTAAAAATTGACTATATAAGTTATCTATTGACTTTTTATTTATTGTATGATTATTAGTTCCGGAGATATAAGATTTCAAAGTGTGACTTATTTTCGTTACATTCGTGTTTCTGAGCTTATTCTATTCTACTTAAAAAAATTGATTAGAAAAAAAATCATATTTACGTGCGGCCCTCGGTGCAATTTGGGTTGGCCAGGCCTGTTTTAAAGTATATAATTTTTTCATTAATTAATGTACCTACATAAAATCAACGAAGCTTAAGTTAAGAAACTTTTCTATAGATATTATACTTAAATTATATAAATGCATAAATTAGTAATGAAGGGTGAATAAAATATTTATAAGTGAAAATAAATTATTGAACTTAAAATCATTTTAAGAAAATAATAGTTTTTACAGAAATATCTAATTATCAGCCATAATTTAGTTATTTACATTTTTTTATGTGATGTCATACTACAAAGATATACACATCTTTTATAATAGCATCCTGTGTTTTTTTACTGTATCATTAACTTTTAATTTAATACTATCGGAATTTAATTAGATTTTACATTATAGTGATATACGAGTACTTAGAAAATAACGTTTTATAAATAAACATGATTAAATGTTGCAATTTCAATAAAATTTATCTCGAAATTTTTACAAAACTACTATAATATCTACTACCAATGTTGTGATCTGAATCTTGATCGTTAACACTCTGCTATGATCGACCCATTAGTAACCACCATCTTCAAAATGTGTACCTGTGATACCTAAACAATCAAAAATAATCAGATGCCATTTAACAAACAGGTTGAATGAAGTATTTTTTTATACAGGTGACTAATAAATATGGAATATTGTTTATATTTTCTAAAATATTCATAATTAAAAAAAATGTTATAGTAAATTTTTTTAGAGAAATTATTTCCTACGTAATGCTAATCTTTAAAAAAAATTGGCGCTATCACTTACGTTACTATGGCATCCAACTTTATGTTTTTAAATGACAACATATTGCTTCCTCGTAATATTGAAGATATGAGAAGCTTTGTGATCGTTTCAGATTGAGACAAAAAATATGTTCACCGATTTCAAAACTTTAAATTTATCTTTCCGTTTCACGTCAAGACAAACACTTTTCGCTCCGTGTCTGTCTGTCTGTCCGTCTGTCCGTCCGTCTGTCCCCTGAATCTTTGTCACACGTATAACTCATGAACAACTGAACCGATATTGTTGAAACTTGTTCGAATGGTTGGGTCTGGCTTGAGGACGGTCCCATTTCAAAATCATCAAAATCGTGTGTAAGGGGGAGGGGTGACATCCCAAAATATTTATTTTTTCAAGATATCTCAAGAACGACACTTGTTACGTGAAAATTTTATAGAATATTTTTTGTAGAGCATTAAATTTCTTATAATATGTGTCTACAACTTTTGTTGTAATATATTCCCTTACAAAGTTTTATCTCAATTTATTTTAAAAATTTGAATTTGTTTTTCTAAATTGATATTTGCTTGGACATATTAAATGTCATTTTGACGTTTTAAATGTCATTTTAGCGTTTTAAATATCATGTTGACGTTTGCATAAATTTAGATTTAGATTGAAATTGTCAAAAAATTAAAAATATATGAAAAAATATTCAGGTGCGTTTTAAGAAAAATTTCGAAGTAATATTTTTTTGTAAAATTCTATAAAAATTAAATGGTTAACCAATTCCAGGCAATTTATATAAACACTATCAATTTTTAATTAAGTTGTTGAATAATTAACTACCTTTGGTGAATTTAGCACGAGGAAGCACTGTGCATTTACTTGGTAGTTGTTTTTCCGTTTGCAATCACATTAAAATATTTATAGGGTTGTATGTAAAATAATAAGGTCTATTTATGAATCTATAAAAAAGATATACTCTCCTATAAAAATATATAGTTATGTACATTATTGTACATGGATGCCATGCATAGTAATGTAACTGACAGCATCAATTTTTTTGAAGATTAACATTACATAGTAAAAAAATTATTTCCTTAAAAACTTTTATTAAAACCTTTTTTTAAATTATGAATATTTTAGAAAATATAAGTAATATTCGATATTTTTACTTTCTTATATCATGTATATGAAATATACAATAGTATAAGTATAGTGAAGCAGATTTTCTTCGAAATCCGGATTTTGATGGAATTATCCATTTTGACATTCACTGAATCCATTCTATTTTCGCCATGATGGCTGTGTGTCAGTATGTCGGTCTGTAAGCGCTGTAACTACAAATCGTAAAAGGATGAAATTTTAACAGAGAAGAAATATCTGTCATGAGTCTCATGGGACTTTCTTATACGTGTTACAGAGATTGAACAGTATGCGTGTTTGCCATAGGTGCCATGGGACTTTCTTATACGTAATACTGAGAATGGACAGTGTAGGTGAGCCTAAATAATTATATAAAAAAATTATTTCTGACTAAATCATAAATGTTGGAAAAAAATGTATTGGGAATAAATTATACTCGACATTTTTTATCCAAAAATTTTTTTCTTATTTCGAAAATAATTCAAAAATTCCTTAATTGACAAGAGTAAACATCCGTTTTCGGTTAAAACGTTAAAAAAATTCATTTGATACATAATGTAGATACTAATAATAATATTATCTATAGTTTATGTCCCATTCATTTTATTTTATCTTTTATTAGTTTGTCATAAATGTGTTTTAATAAATTAAAAAATTAAAAATCACGTACACTGTTCACTGTCAGGATTACGTATAAGAAAGTTCCGTGGCTCCTATGGCAGATATTTTACTCACTGTGTATAAGAAAAAAATTGTTGAAATTAATATTTTTTACTTTTTATAGAATTATAATTTAAATTATTACTCTTAATTATCATGTGAAACATAAGCAAGGAGTATAAACAATACTTGTTAAAGTAATCACCGAAGTTAAACATTCAGACATGAACGTTTAACAAGTAAACAACACTCATTAAAATTTAAAATAATCACGAACATCATCAAAAAACACGATGTTGTAATTTTTCTATTTCACAAAAAATATTCTGCCACATTAATCACTCGTTATCGGACAAACGATACAAAAGAAATTAAACGTATTTTGTAATTCCTGTAAATTTACAAATTGTAGAGTAAACAGGTAAAAATAACAAGTCCAGTTGAGGGAGACTTTAAATAGAATTTCAAATCAGATAAGAATTTTATTTATTCGACTCGCGTGTTAAAAAGATAAGCGTTACATCGACATTTGAAACGTTTCGGTGTTCATCCCATAAACGTCGGAATTGTGTTTCAAATGTCGCATAGGCTTAAACGAGGATAACTTCATAACCTTATGTTTTATAAATGATTGTTCAACGTTTAAATCATCTTAAAAACATATCAGCTAAAGCTGGGTGCGGGCTGTCAATTTTTTAAATCTCGTCAGGTCAGGGCCGTGACCTGACGTGAGCATGAGTGATTTTAAATCTTGAATCATTTGCGTACGTGATCGTGAGTTATAGTAAAACAATCGTGCATGAGTACATTTTTGTCGTGCGTTAAAGGTAAAAAATTGTTATAAACTAATTTAATCTTTTTTTTTTATTTCTTAACTTATAATGCATATGCATGGGCGTAGCCAGCTTTTTGTTCAGGGGGGGGCAAATTTTTTTTTTGAAACTGATTGGTCGGCGTGTTTTGCCTAGTACCCCGAGGTAATGAGAGAGGGGTGAGAAAAAAAATCTCTCACATTATTATGGTAACCTTACCTAAAAAGTTTTATAAACAAATTTTTTAATAAAAATATTTTCAATGGGCCTCAAATTTTTTGCTTCTGGGATCTCGAAATGTGTAAGAACGGCTCTGATAAATGGCCATTAATGTAAACATTTGGTAAATCCTTTTTTTCTTAAATTTAATTTTATCGTTTCGTTGCAACTTGGAACTTTGGCTCGTGAAAATCCGTGATTTTCATTAACTTAATAAATCAATTTTTTGGTGTGTTCTTGATTATTATCGAGAAATTGTATATTTAAATTTTCGAATCTAAAAATGTCAATATTTAGCCAATGAACTGATTCATTTGTTACTCTTAGTTCACGAGCTAGGGGGAGGAGCAAGCGTCCCCCCTTGCCCATGCCTGGGTACGCCCATGCTTTTATGGGTAGTTATTTTAACACAAAACACAGTTTTCATTATTGCCAACACTGCGACCTTTGCCTTTAGGTGTTTTTATTTTATTTTTAATTTTCCCTGATATTTTAGTTTAATAATAATACTGATTTAATTATTAATTTTTGTCCACAAGCTAGGGGGGGGGGCAAGCCCCCCCCCCCCCCCCCCCCCCTGCCCCACCCTGGCTACGCCCATGTGCATATGTAAAATATGTATATACGAGTAATTATATTTTAAAATGACTTTTTTATAATAAAAAATCTGCCATGGGAGCCATGGGACTTTCTTATACGTAATCCTGATAGTGAACAGTGTACGTGATTATTAAAACATATTTTTGACAAACTAATAAAAGATAGAATAAAATGAATGAAACATAAACAATAGATAATATTATTCTCTACATTATGTATCAAATTAATTTTTTTTAACGTTTTTTACATTTTTTTCCAACATAACATATATGATTTAGTCAGAACGAATTTTTAAAATAATTATTTAGACTCACCTACACTATTCACTCTCAATACTACGTATAAGAAAGTTTATGGTATAAAATAGAACATAAATTATAGATATTGATATTACCTACAATTTTTAATTTGACCATTTTTCTCTATTTTGCACTGTTTCAAAGTAATTCGAAAAATTCAAAAATCGAGGTAGGTAAACATCCATATCCGGTTGAAAGATTGTTTTCAAAAATAGGACGTTTTCTTCCCAGACAAAAATTAATCGTAAATATAAAATTTCATTCTTCTACGATTTGTCGTATTTGAGTTACAGCGCTTGCAGTCAGATCGACGGACACAAACACACATCATGGCGAAAATAGGATTGAGGAAAGGTCAAAATGGATAATTCCATCAAAATCCGGATTTCGAAAAAAAAACGGCTTCACTATACTTACTTATAATATTGTATATTTCATATACATGGTATAAAAAAGTAAAAATACATTATTAAAAATAAAGATCACTTTAGAACATACAGTCTAGCAGTGTGACGCTTCGGAAATGTTTCGTTCTTCGGGTAAACTCGGGGAGCTGAACGAAGGAAACTTTCGGCTGTATTCGACTCGATTCGTACGTCCGCCCGAATACTTGGCGTGTAACGCATGTATCAGCTAGTCAGGTCCTCAGAATAATAAAATAATTACATTTCTTTGGCATATACATATATTCTAGAAATATCTATAAGTTATAGATATTTCTAAAATATATGCCAAATAAATGTGATTCCACTGATTTCTAGTAATTTTATGTTCCTTGTGCAGAATTAATGTTTTTTTACTTTCTTATACCATGTATATTAGAAATATACATTAGTATAAGTAAGTATAGTGAAGCCGATTTTTTTCGAACTCCGGATTTTGACGGAATTATCTATTTTGACCTTCCCTGAATCCATTCTGACTATTTTCGCCATGATGTCTGTGTGTTCGTCTGTCTGTCTGTCTGTCTGTATATAAGCGCTGTAACTCAAATACGACAAATCGTAGAAGGCTGGTATTTTATATTTAAGATTAATTTTTGGATGGGAAGAAAACGTCTTATTTTTGAAAACGATCTTTTAACCGGATACGGATGTTTACCTACGTCGATTTTTTCATTTTTCGAATTACTCTGAAACAGTGCGAAATAGAGAAAAATGATCAAATTAAAAAATGTAGGTAATATCTATATCTATAATTTATGTTCTATTTATTTTTTTGTAAAAACGAATTTTTGAAAAAAAAAATTATTATAATTTAAATGGTTCATAACAGAGAAGAAATATCTGCCACGAGTGTCATGGGACTTTCTTATACGTATTACAGAGATTGAACAGTGTGTGTATTTGCCGTAGGTAACATGGGACTTTCTTATACGTAATACTGAGAGTGAACTATGTAGGTGAATCTAAATAATTACATAAAAAAAATTTTTCTGACTAAATCATAAATGTTGGAAAAAAATGTATGGGGAATAAATTATAGATAATAACATACTCGACATATTTTATCTAAAACATTTTTTTCTTATTTCAAAACTAATTCAAAAATCCAAAAACTTACAAGAGTAAACATCCGTTTTCAGTTATTACGTTAAAAAAAATCACTTGTTATATAATGGAGAGAATAATATTACCTATATTATTCATTTTGTTTTATTTTGTTAGAAATGTTTTAATAAACAAAGAATCACGTATACAATTCACTGTTAGGTTAGGTCAGGTATAAGAAAGTCCCGTGGTTCCCAAGGCAGATATTTTTCTATAAAAAAGATATTTTATATAACTTTTTTGTTATTGCAATAATAAATGATTCATAATAAATTATACTACATAAATATTCATAATCTACTATATATAACGAAGTGTCCTCACTGACTGATAATCATTTTTTTGACCATTTCCACTCATCGGAGAACCTTGAAATTTGGTATATACATTCCTTGGGGGTAAAAAATAACAACTAGTGGGCCTTTTTTGAAAAAGTTCATAAATGGGGTGACAAGGGGCCCCCAATTTTTCAAAAAAAAAGTTAGAATTTTTTTATAATTTTTTCTATATTCCTTGGGTGATATAATGTAAGGTTCAAATTTCAGATTTAAAAAAAATGAAAAAAAAAGGAAAAAAAAAGTTTTGATGTAAAAAAGTATCAAAACGAAAACCGATATTAGATTTTTTTAATTTTTTTTAAATACTTTGGTTAATTGACAACCATGAACCCGTGTCTGATTTTTGAAAATAACTAAGCATTTACTAAATTAATTGCAAATGTCGTAACTATGGATACATTATATTTTATTGATTATTTTTAAAAATTTTAAATGTCAGTGGCCATTTAAAATTTTGAAGTGAACAATAAAATATAACAAAAAAGAAATATAAAGAGCATAACGAACGAAAAAATATGCACAACTCTAATGTAATAAATAATTTAAATTTTCATAAATAAATTTGACAAAAAAATTGAAGACAAACAATATTATCAATATTTTTACTTTCATGGGTATAGGTATTTTATTATATTTATTTGTAATCATAAATATCAGAAGAATTTATATAATTTCAAATTAACATTGTAATTTTAAATGATATTATTTTAATTGTTGTTTGAAACTGTATATCTGTCATCTTTACCCAATGTACTAACCTAAAATGTACATTTACAAAATTAAAACAAGATGTTGATTTATTGCAAATTGTTACGAAAGCTTCATTCAATTGACAAGACCTATATTTGATTGTAATTAATTAATTAATTGTACAAAGGGTGTACGAGTATCTACAAGAGCTAATAATGTATTTATATAGACACATTGATGAATTTTTGAAAGACACGAGCAGAAAAACCAAAAATGAAATTATTTTTAATATTCATAAAATGTTCAAATCATGTAAGTACATGATGTAATACAATACATGTACCATGTACCAGAAGTCATAAAATAATTTTTTGTCGTTGTCATATCAGAAACAAATGTCATAATATGTATTTAGTATGCAATATATTTTCATACGACAAGAGTTGAAAACGCATCGTAAACAAATATACAGGTAATCCTCGACTTATAATTGTCTTTGTCTCTTTCTTACATGCACATATTACATAAATGAAACAAACAGTTCCGGGAATTTCCCAAAAATGTAATTTATTATTATTTATGTAGATATTTTTGGGAACCCGCAACTGTTTGTTATGTATAGAAAATGCGATTCGCTTCACATCAAGGAAAACGTCCAAAGCAAAAATATGTACATATTGTACGTGTTAACTTACAACTTATTCTATTTACGATCGATGTTTAGAAACCTATCTCGGTTGTAAGTCGAGGAATACCTGTACTACGATATATAACGTATGTCTTATCAGTTTAAGCGTAAAAAATATCAAAGTTAATATTCAATGTTTTTAAATGCTGCGAGAAGTTCAAACATGCTTGACTGATTTAAATTTACTTTTTTCCTTATTTTATATATTACTTACAAAATAACCAAGACGTTCCATTAAAATTTCAGGATTTGTGAAGTGTTCTGTCGTAGGAAAAGTTTAGGAAGCACTGTTCTACATCATACTTCAATATCAACCAAATTGAGTTATTGAGGGTAAAAAATATATTGAAAAAACCTCATAGAGAAACCATATTTAGTTTGTGCAATAAAGTTTTAACAGGTACGATTTTTCTAAAATATCTTAAAATTAATAAAATTAAAATTGATAAAAGCCCAGCTCTAATGAATAAATAAGAAAGCACTCCGTCACAGCACTATATTATTCCGTCGCGGGAAAGTACCTACCATATAGGCCAGTCAGGATCCACTCAGGGCTAGCTACGTCACTGGTTACGATACTATATTATTGTTGGTTACGATATTTCATAAAACAGATATCGGTACTTAGAATACATTGTCTGGAGGAATACGATAAAAGTTTTAACAGATTTTTTAGCGGAAAAGAGAATTTTGTCGCTTATATATGAGATTTTTAGAATCGATAACTCAATTTCGCAAAAAGTGTATCTTACGATACTTTGCCTTGGAGGGGACGATATAGAAATAATTTAACCAGGTATGTTATAATTTAGGTATATAAAAACATAGTACTTAGCCATGGAATACGGAATTTTATAATTTACGGTTTCAATATTTTATTTTATTAATTTAGGTTACTATGATTATGTCTCTTTAAAATATTTTGTCGAACAATTAAATGATTTTTGACACATATTAACAATTAAATATTTTGAAATGCCTATATTGATTGAAAATTTAAATATGAAGAAACATTTCACTTCTATGAAAGGTAAAATATCGAAATTAATTATTAGGTTTGGTGTAAATTTTTCGAAACACAATTTTTCGAATCACAATTTTTTGAATCAAAATTCTTCGAATGAACAATTTTTCGAAAAATTTAAGTTTTATTGTTCAAATTTTAATTAGTTAATAAAATATTAAGTAATGTAATATTTGGACATTTTACGATATCCATACTAATATTATAAATGCGAAAGTGTGTTTGTCTGTCTGTTTTCTGTTTGTTACCTTTTCACGGCTAAACCGCTTTACCGATTTTGATGAAATTTGGCAGTGAGATAGCTTGCATCCCGAGGACGGACATAGGCTATTTCGTATCTTAAAAATTCAACCCCTAAGAAATTGCAAGGGGGTGGAAATTTTTTAATTTTTTTTAGTAATTATTTTACCCCCCGATACATATGAAGGGTTGTAAGTGGTTTTATTCGATCCGGCGGGAAAAATACCACGGGGGCGTAGGTTTTAGGGGGCAAAACAACCCTCTATCTCGCATAGGAGCCGAGATATTTACGATTTTGTATAATGAAAGAAAACTAAAAATAAGAAAAATTTAATATTTTACCCCCTGTCACATATGAAGAGTTGTAATTGATTACATTCGATCTGGCGGGCAAAAATACTACGGAAGAGGGATTATTAGGGGGACAAAACAACCCCTTATCTTACATAGGAGTCGCGACTTATATTATAAATGCGAAAGTGTATCTCTCAGTCTGTCTATTTGTTACCTGTTCACGACTAAACTGCTTTACCGATTTTGATGAAATTTGGCAGTGAGATGGCTTACATCCCGAGGACGGATTAAGGCTATTTCGTATCTCGAAAATTCAACCCCTAAGGAATTGCAAGGGAGAGGAAAATTTTTAATTTTTTTTTAGTAATTAATATTTTACCCGTTACATATGAAGGGTTGTAAGTGGTTTTATTCGATCCAGCGGGAAAAATACCACGGGGGCGGGGGTTTGAGGGCGGAAAAACCCCTCTATCTCGCATAGGAGCCGACACATTTACGATTTTGTATAATTAAAGAAAACTAAAAATAAGATAAATTTAATATTTTACCCCCTGTCACATATGAAGGGTTTCGAAATCCACGCGAGCGAAGTCGCGGGTAGCAGCTAGTCTACTATATATAACGAAGTGTCCCCACTCACTGATAATCATTTTTTTGACCATTTCCACTCATCGGAGAACCTTGAAATTTGGTATATATATTCCTTGGGGGTAAAAAATAACAACTAGTGGGCCTTTTTTGAAAAAGTTCATAAATGGGGTGACAAGAGGCCCCCAATTTAAAAAAAAAAAAGTTAGAATTTTTGTATTATTTTTTTTATATTCCTTGGGTGATATAATGTAAGGTTCAAATTTCAGATTTAAAAAAAATGAAAAAAAAAGGAAAAAAAAAGTTTTGATGTAAAAAAGTATCAAAACGAAAACCGATATTAGATTTTTTTAATTTTTTTCAAATACTTTGGTTAATTGGCAACCATGAACCCGTGTCTGATTTTTGAAAAAGATATGTTAAAGAGGAGAAAATAAATAAAATACGTTTACATATAATGCGCTTTAAGCATTTACTAAATTAATTGCAAATGTCGTAACTATGGATACATTATATTTTATTGATTATTTTTAAAAATTTTAAATGTCAGTGGCCATTTAAAATTTTGAAGTGAACAATAAAATATAACAAAAAAGAAATATAAAGAGCATAACGAACGAAAAAATATGCACAACTCTAATGTAATAAATAATTTAAATTTTCATAAATAAATTTGACAAAAAAATTGAAGACAAACAATTACAGCATTCGGACACAATTCGACCAACATTCGGCGATAGATATGTGTTCCCGGTACAAATAAAAATTAAGTAGGTATATAATGACATTTTTTAAATCTTAAGCATGGGCGTAGCCAGGATTTTGTTCAGGGGGGGGCAAAATTTTTTTTTGGTCGGCGTGTTTTGCCTAGGACCCCGAGGTAATGAGAGAGGGGTGAGCAAAAAAAACCTCTCGCATTATTATAGTAACCTTACCTAAAAAGTTTTATAAAAAAATTTTTAATAAAAATATTTTCAATATTTTTCGAAATGTGTAAGAACGACTCTGATAAATGGCCATTAATGTAAACAAAATTTGGTAAATCCTTTTTTTCTTAAATTAAATTCTTTCGTTTCGTTGCAAAATTAACATTTTCATTATTTATTATAAGGTAACGGCACCGGTCTTGGCAAGCACCCCAGTAATGGCAAATGTTTAATTAAATGTCCTGAATTTGAAATATGTGATGATATTTGATTATAATAATTTCTGAATATTAATCTATGTATATTTAACTGTCTTACAGCGTGATTTGATGACAATCGGCCAATAGGTGTCAAAATGGTGGACATTTAAACATCGCGGATCAGTCGAAATTTACGTAGTGTGTATTTTCTTATGTAAATGATTAGTGGAGCGAGTTTGATTATTAGTGATTTTTATGCTGCTTAAATTTTTTTTTTTAAATGAAATTAATATGTTTCATTCTTGAACATATCTTAAAGATAAGGTCACCACTAAATTTAATTTTATTGTTCTAGGAGGGGTTTTGTGTTCAATAACCATTACTGGGTATTCATTTTTCACTAATACCCAGTAGTGGCAGCGATGTTTTCAAATGTAGTTTTCATTACTAGGTGTGAAAAATGTTAAGCAGGCGGGTTAAAATTATTAATATATAGTGAATTATAATTCTAAAGATAAATTTGCAATTAACATATTCAAATTAGGTCAGGTAAGTATTAAGGAAAATTTACGATTGATATTATTTTATGCAAAAATATATAAAAACATAAAGTCAAATTCAAGGTAATTGTTATGTTTGTTTGAATTGTTTAATGTACAAAAAAATATTGAATAATTAAGGCAGATCCGTATTAAGGAAGTAATTTAAATAATATTTTCTAAAAAACTATATTCTATAGTTATAAGGTAAAAAAATAGTTGTTATATTGACAGTATTTGAACAAATTATAATATTGAAAATAAAGAACAGGCCCGTATTAACGAAAATTTATAATATTTTATATTTAAAATATACAAAAATTTAAAGAAAAACTTAGACAGTTATGTTGATATAATTTAAATAAAATATAGAACTGTGCAGTTGAGGCAGACCTGTAATAACGAAAATTTACAAATGATTTTTATCGTAAAAAATACAAAAAAAGAAAAATTAATGATAGTTATGTTAGACGTACCCACTTCGCTCGCGTTGTATAATTTTTTATACTTATTAACAGTAAAAATAATATTATTTTAAGATAGATATTGAAATATAATTTTTTTTATATTTTTTGCTTTTTATTCATTATAAGATACTGGCATAACATATGTGATGTGAATTCATCATCAGAAGAAAGTGTGGTTAACATAAAGACGACTGTTAATTAACTTGCTTACTATAAATTTATAATTTATAAATTTTTATAATTAATTGTTAGTTAAATACTTGCTTATTATTTGTGATTTATAATTTGTTAATTAAAAAAATAAATTTAATTGTGTAACTATCACACATGTGTTTTACTAAAGCATCTGCACAAATTATATTTGATAATATTAATTGTATATTTTTCTTAATACGCCCCAGACTCAAAAATCACAATATAACAACTGCGGATGGTAAACATGTTCATGTTTATATAATTTTTATGAAAAAATATTCATTATAAATTTTTCTTAATACGTGCCTGACTAAAATATTAATATATACATTTTTGGTTTAACTACATCAATGCTATAACGGTTTCATTTTTATACAATTTTTATTAGAAAATATTAATTATAAATTCTTTTTAATACGTGCCTGGTTTAAATATACAATATGCATTATTGGTTTAGTTACATCAAAGTCATAACTACCATTATTTAATATTTTCATTTTTATAGAATTTTTATCAGAAAATTTTCTAATTATAAATTGTTCTTAATACGTATCTGACTAAAATATTCATATATACATTTTCAGTTTAACTACATCAATGTCATAACTGTCATTGCTTGTTTCATTTTTATATAGTTTTTATTGGAAAATATTAATTATGAATTCTTCTTAATACGTACCTGACTAAAATATTCATATATACATTTTCGTATTAACTACATTAATTCCATAACTTAATACTAAATGGTTTCGTTTTATACAGTTTTTATTGGAAAAATTAATTTTAAATTCTATTTAATACGTGCCTGGCTTAAATATTCAATATACATTATAAGTTTAATTACATAGATATAACAACTTCCATTGGTTAACATTTTCATTTTTAAACAAATTTTATGAGAAAATACTAATTGTAAATTCTTCTTAATACGTGCCTGGCTTAAATATTCAATAACATTATCGGTTTAATTACATCGATATCAAAAGTTCCATTGCTTAGTATTTAATTACTTATGATTTATTATTAAATATTAACTATAAATTTTACTTAATACGACCCTGCTCTAATTAAAAATGTAATCTATTATTTACTTATTTATTTATTGTATGACATTTCATGATATTTACCTTTAGTTTAAAAAAAAATGTTTATAACAAAGTACTAGAAATATCATTTTGCCATCACTGGGTTGCCATAACTGGTTTTACCTCTGCCACTACTGGAGAAAAAACATGATCAAAATAAAAGGCTATAATTTAAAGAAAAAAACTATATTTGCGGATTTTGGTAATGAAATTGATTAAATAAAGAGTTACTTGTTTTATTAGTAACATGAGTTCATGAAAATTACAAAAAACAAGCTCATTAATCCAAAAAAACTGAAAACTTGCTCTTATAGTGGCCACCATTGGTGCCTTTACCTTATCTCTAGATAGGTGCGCAAAAAGTAACAATGAAAAGTCATTCTTTTTTTCATTTCTTCTTTTATTTTCGCCACATTTTTTTCAATCAATTAAATTTATATGTATATGCATATCTTTTTGAAGACAAAATCCTCTACAAAAATGTACTCTACGTTGCTATTTTGGTGTTTTTTTTTATTTATAATTTTTTTATTTATTGTAAAAAATCGATCTAATTTGAATTGATAACCCAGGAAAAAATTTCAGATCTAAAGTGATCTCGGTTGATCTTCATTTTGGAACAAATCAGAGCTTTGTAAATAAATAAACTTTTGTCTACCTTAAATAACAAATACACATATACTACCTATATAGAAACCTTGTTTATAATTTAATCAATTAAAAAAAATTGTACAGAAACGTATTGAATGATATTTGAGGCCCGTGTATTAAATTAATAAATAAATTCACAACTCACCCCCTGTCACAGATGAAGGGTTGTAATTGGTCTCATTCGATCCAGCGGGAAAAATACTTCGGGATACTAGGGGTGTGGGGGGCAAAACAACCCTCTATCTAGCACAGGAGTCGAGATATTTACGATTTTCTATAATGAATACCATAAGTAGCGAAACAGAGAAAAATTCACCTAGTATCCCGAAGTATTTTTCCCGCTGGATCGAATGAGACCAATTACAACCCTTCATCTGTGACAGGGAGTGAGTTGTGAATTTATTTATTAATTTAATACACGGGCCTCAAATATCATTCAATACGTTTCTGTACATTTTTTTTTTAATTGATTAAATTATAAACAAGGTTTCTATATAGTATATGTGTATTAATTTGTTATTTAAGGTAGACAAAAGTTTATTTATCTACAAAGATCTGATTTGTTCCAAAATGAAGTTCAACCGAGATCACTTCAGATCTGAAATTTTTTCCCGGGAATACACATGTATAGTTGAAATATCAAAACAAACTTTTTTTTTGTATAAAAAGGATAAAAAGGCAATGCCATGATTAGTTTACCCGCTATAACAAGAGATTGCAATAAAAAAAACAATGATATTTAAATTTTCAAATCTAAAAATGTCAATATTTAGCCAATGAACTGATTCATTTGTTACTCTTAGTTCACGAGCTAGGGGGAGGGATAAGCTTTGTGGGTAGTTATTTTAACACAAAACACAGTTTTCACTCTTGCCAACACTGCGACCTTTTCCTTTAGGTGTTTTTATTTTATTTTTAATTTTCCCTGATATTTTAGTTTACATGTAAAAATAAAGGATTGTGATTAAAAAAAACTTTGATATTTGATTTTCTGGACTCAAAATATAAATTTACGTTCAAAAATCCAATGGACATCATACTGACAATAATACTGATTTACTTATTACTTTTTGTCCACAAGCTAGGGGGGGGCAAGCGCCCCCCCCTGCCCCACCCTGGCTACGCCCATGATCTTAAGTCATTGAATTATCAATATTTTTACTTTCATAGGTATAGGTATTTTATTATATTTATTTGTAATCATAAATATCAGAAGAATTTATATAATTTCAAATTAACATTGTAATTTTAAATGATATTATTTTAATTGTTGTTTGAAACTGTATATCTGTCATCTTTACCCAATGTACTAACCTAAAATGTACATTTACAAAATTAAAACAAGATGTTGATTTATTGCAAATTGTTACGAAAGCTTCATTCAATTGACAAGACCTATATTTGATTGTAATTAATTAATTAATTGTACAAAGGGTGTACGAGTATCTACAAGAGCTAATAATGTATTTATATAGACACATTGATGAATTTTTGAAAGACACGAGCAGAAAAACCAAAAATGAAATTATTTTTAATATTCATAAAATGTTCAAATCATGTAAGTACATGATGTAATACAATACATGTACCATGTACCAGAAGTCATAAAATAATTTTTTGTCGTTGTCATATCAGAAACAAATGTCATAATATGTATTTAGTATGCAATATATTTTCATACGACAAGAGTTGAAAACGCATCGTAAACAAATATACAGGTAATCCTCGACTTATAATTGTCTTTGTCTCTTTCTTACATGCACATATTACATAAATGAAACAAACAGTTCCGGGAATTTCCCAAAAATGTAATTTATTATTATTTATGTAGATATTTTTGGGAACCCGCAACTGTTTGTTATGTATAGAAAATGCGATTCGCTTCACATCAAGGAAAACGTCCAAAGCAAAAATATGTACATATTGTACGTGTTAACTTACAACTTATTCTATTTACGATCGATGTTTAGAAACCTATCTCGGTTGTAAGTCGAGGAATACCTGTACTACGATATATAACGTATGTCTTATCAGTTTAAGCGTAAAAAATATCAAAGTTAATATTCAATGTTTTTAAATGCTGCGAGAAGTTCAAACATGCTTGACTGATTTAAATTTACTTTTTTCCTTATTTTATATATTACTTACAAAATAACCAAGACGTTCCATTAAAATTTCAGGATTTGTGAAGTGTTCTGTCGTAGGAAAAGTTTAGGAAGCACTGTTCTACATCATACTTCAATATCAACCAAATTGAGTTATTGAGGGTAAAAAATATATTGAAAAAACCTCATAGAGAAACCATATTTAGTTTGTGCAATAAAGTTTTAACAGGTACGATTTTTCTAAAATATCTTAAAATTAATAAAATTAAAATTGATAAAAGCCCAGCTCTAATGAATAAATAAGAAAGCACTCCGTCACAGCACTATATTATTCCGTCGCGGGAAAGTACCTACCATATAGGCCAGTCAGGATCCACTCAGGGCTAGCTACGTCACTGGTTACGATACTATATTATTGTTGGTTACGATATTTCATAAAACAGATATCGGTACTTAGAATACATTGTCTGGAGGAATACGATAAAAGTTTTAACAGATTTTTTAGCGGAAAAGAGAATTTTGTCGCTTATATATGAGATTTTTAGAATCGATAACTCAATTTCGCAAAAAGTGTATCTTACGATACTTTGCCTTGGAGGGGACGATATAGAAATAATTTAACCAGGTATGTTATAATTTAGGTATATAAAAACATAGTACTTAGCCATGGAATACGGAATTTTATAATTTACGGTTTCAATATTTTATTTTATTAATTTAGGTTACTATGATTATGTCTCTTTAAAATATTTTGTCGAACAATTAAATGATTTTTGACACATATTAACAATTAAATATTTTGAAATGCCTATATTGATTGAAAATTTAAATATGAAGAAACATTTCACTTCTATGAAAGGTAAAATATCGAAATTAATTATTAGGTTTGGTGTAAATTTTTCGAAACACAATTTTTCGAATCACAATTTTTTGAATCAAAATTCTTCGAATGAACAATTTTTCGAAAAATTTAAGTTTTATTGTTCAAATTTTAATTAGTTAATAAAATATTAAGTAATGTAATATTTGGACATTTTACGATATCCATACTAATATTATAAATGCGAAAGTGTGTTTGTCTGTCTGTTTTCTGTTTGTTACCTTTTCACGGCTAAACCGCTTTACCGATTTTGATGAAATTTGGCAGTGAGATAGCTTGCATCCCGAGGACGGACATAGGCTATTTCGTATCTTAAAAATTCAACCCCTAAGAAATTGCAAGGGGGTGGAAATTTTTTAATTTTTTTTAGTAATTATTTTACCCCCCGATACATATGAAGGGTTGTAAGTGGTTTTATTCGATCCGGCGGGAAAAATACCACGGGGGCGTAGGTTTTAGGGGGCAAAACAACCCTCTATCTCGCATAGGAGCCGAGATATTTACGATTTTGTATAATGAAAGAAAACTAAAAATAAGAAAAATTTAATATTTTACCCCCTGTCACATATGAAGAGTTGTAATTGATTACATTCGATCTGGCGGGCAAAAATACTACGGAAGAGGGATTATTAGGGGGACAAAACAACCCCTTATCTTACATAGGAGTCGCGACTTATATTATAAATGCGAAAGTGTATCTCTCAGTCTGTCTATTTGTTACCTGTTCACGACTAAACTGCTTTACCGATTTTGATGAAATTTGGCAGTGAGATGGCTTACATCCCGAGGACGGATTAAGGCTATTTCGTTTCTCGGAAATTCAACCCCTAAGGAATATCAAGGGGGAGGAAAATTTTAAATTTTTTTTAGTAATTAATATTTTACCCGTTACATATGAAGGGTTGTAAGTGGTTTTATTCGATCCAGCGGGAAAAATACCACGGGGGCGGGGGTTTTAGGGCGGAAAAACCCCTCTATCTCGCATAGGAGCCGACACATTTACGATTTTGTATAATTAAAGAAAACTAAAAATAAGATAAATTTAATATTTTACCCCCTGTCACATATGAAGGGTTTCGAAATCCACGCGAGCGAAGTCGCGGGTAGCAGCTAGTCTTCTACTATATATAACGAAGTGCCCTGACTGACTCACAATCATTTTTTTGACCATTTCCACTCATCGGAGAACCTTGAAATTTGGTATATACATTCCTTGGGGGTAAAAAATAACAACTAGTGGGCCTTTTTTGAAAAAGTTTATAAATGGGGTGACAAGGGGCCCCCAATTTTTCAAAAAAAAAGTTAGAATTTTTTTATTATTTTTTTTATATTCCTTGGGCGATATAATATAAGGTTCAAATTTCAGATTTAAAAAAAATGAAAAAAAAAGTTTTGATGTAAAAAAGTATCAAAACGAAAACCGATATTAGATTTTTTTAATTTTTTTCAAATACTTTGATTAATTGACAACCATAAACGCGTGTCTGATTTTTGAAAAAGATATGTTAAAGAGGAGAAAATAAACAAAATACGTTTACATATAATGCGCTTGAAGCATTTACTAAATTAATTGCAAATGTCGTAACTATGGATACATTATATTTTATTGATTATTTTTTAAATTTTTAAATGTCAGTGGCCATTTAAAATTTTGAAGTGAACAATAAAATATAACAAAAAAGAAATATAAAGAACATAACGAATGAAAAAATATGCAGAACTCTATGTAATATATAATTAAAATTTTCATAAATAAATTTGACAAAAAAATTGAAGACAAATTACAGCATTCGAATGACTAACATTCGGCATAACATAGGTAATACATTAAAATTTAAAACTTAAAGTTATTGATATATCAATATTTTTACCTACATAGGTATTTTAAATATCAGAAGTATTTATTTAATTAACAATTAACATTGACGTAATTTTAAATGATATTTTTTTAATTGTTAGCATTTGTACATCTGTTAAGTATCCACATTTACTTATCTATGTATGCAAGCATCTGTGCATCTGTACCAATCTGTATATCATACATCTAAAATGTCAATGTGTATCTACTGTGCTCTAACTTTTAAATAGTTGAACTGATTTCAAATGATTTATTGCGAAATGTTCGAATACAGTGACAAAATTCGTTTAATTTACAAGAATATTTGATTTTAAAAAAGGTTAATCTTTTTTAATACGAAATGTAGGTATATACTAATATATAGTTAATTGTAATTAATTGTAGAAAGGATGTACAACAAGAATGTATACAAGCTACTAATAATATATTTATATAGAAACATTGATTTAATTTAGATGACTTTTTGAAAGACACGAGGAGAAAAACCGAAAATGAAATTATTTTTAATATTCATAAAATGTTATTTCAAATCATGTAAGTATATACAATATATTTAAAAGTCAGCATTATTCCATTATCATAAAAAAGTAATTATCATCTGTAGGCTTTCATGGCTGTTCATATATGAACTTTGGTATCCGAACTGATGTCAACGTTTAAATGTTTTTTTGTTGCCGTTGTCCATATGAACATATGTATGGCTTGATGTTTCGACTTCCATGTCGGAGTCTTTTTCATATAAGACTAAAGGTATGTGTAATACAGGGTGACAGATTAAGAGTAACCCATTCTTAATTAATAATATCGAAATAAGTAATCACTTAGGGTGCGTTCCAGATGGCACTTGTAACGTTACGATCGTTGATTACATCGTTCCGTTTGGCGTTTGAAACGATCATGACGTGTCAAATATTCTGAATGATGCAATTGTAAGAACCAATGAGTGTCAGTAAAAGCCAGAAATTAAACCGGATATATCTGATACAATTCCTTATACGTATATACCAAAGTTGTAAACAACGGAGTTAGCGGACATCTGTCAGGAGAGTAAGTCCCTCCTTTTTTATAATTTAATTAAATATCCTTAAGATTCTTTGTTTACCGGGGTTCATATTTTTCATCGTTGAAATGATTTGCATTATTTTGTGATTGTTGCAGAAATCAAAATTTGCATTTTACAATAATTTCTACAATCAAAATTATTTCTATGCCGGATAGTTAAAATATTTAAAAAAAAACTATTATTACGATAAGGAGTTAAAACTAACAGGGAATTGCTTAAGAGGTTCACGTGCGTTACTTTCCTTCAATAACAATTTCACCAAAGAACCTCATTATGTTCTGATGAAGGAAGTATTCAGTCAAACATTTGGTGTTCCTAACCACCACCCGAAGAACCAGCCGTTCTTCAATAATGTTTACACATTCAGTGTTTTGGATAATCGTATATGGTTCAGGAACTTCCAGATACTGTCAGAAGACGGCGCTTTGGCTGAAATAGGGTCCAGATTCATCCCTGGAACGCACCCTTAGTGGGCCTAATTTTAACTATCAAATCTTTTGTGAACCTTAAAGTTTTTGTAAAAATGGTGTTATGGCCGATTGATGGTTTTCGACAGACGAGTAACACAAATTCTGTTTATTCCTCTCGCCAAGAAATTGGAAATGCGCTTCGTTGCTCATAATTATGATGTTAACAAAATTATTCCCTCTATCTAAAATCCAACGACTGAAATCCAAACATGTGTTTAAGTCATTTGGAAAAAGTTTTTGAGCGTTTTGCCATTTGTATGGATGAAAGTGTAAATCTTTCTTCAAAATTAGATTTGATTGATTAAAATTTGCTTCAATCCTGTTTGTTTTTCTTCTCCGATTCACTTCCAATTGTCTTGCGATTTGAAGCCACGGGAACATTTAATTGTTGTCGGAACCACCACTGAGTCTGAATAATTTAATTGGTTAAGGTTAACAAAAGATTTTACAATTAAAATTAGGTTCACTAAGTGATTACTGTTTTCGATATCATTAATTAAAAATGGGTCACTCTTAATTTGTCACTCTTTATATTAATTTGAAACATTTTTAATTCTATAGTTATGGCGTAAAAGTTATAAAACATTTTTTTACCGTTGTCGTATCAAAAACAAATGTGATATAAGAATGTAATATATTTTTATACGACAAGAGTTTAAAACATATCAAACAAAAACACTACGCCAATCGTTCATACTTAGGATACACCAACATGTCAAGGCGAAATTCAACATTAAATTAAAAATTTAATTATTTGTTGATCTGGAAATTATTATATTCCAATATTAGAAGTAAATTTTTTAATGAGAGTTTCGAGTTATATAGGTTATAGTTAGGTGACATCGATAGAGAAACCATAGATGTGAACGGATTTTGATTTATCGAGATTCGACTTATAATAATGTGTGTATTTTTTAAAAATTAAATAATTTGGTGTGAATTTTGTTTTAAATTAAAATTTTGACAATAATTAACTTGGAAATTACTGTATTCCAATATAGATATAATTGAACAGAAAAAAAATTAAATAATTTTTACTTTAGAGATTAAATTTATAAACCCGAGTAACACCGGGTCCAAAGCGTTAGTTATGTAAGGATTCCTTCATATTCATAAAGATACAAAATAAGTACATATCATGCTGCGGGGACATATCTTATAGAAAATCGGAAGGCTCTGTAACGCGGAGACTTTGTATGAACTTGATTTCTGGGCTGTTATCCATGATATTGTATTAAAAAACTTGAAAATTAATTGATTCCAATATAGAAATACTTTAATTGAAAAAAATTATTACAGAATCTTTACATTACAGATTAAATGTATATACTCGAGTAACACCGGGTCCAGCGCGCTAGTATAATATAATTTTCATATAAATATGTAGTTGTTTTGAATTTAGTTTTAACTTGCTATTCTTTTAATTAAAATATACATAATATGACTATTATTTATATCCCACTATTATATAAACCAAAACGTATATCTACACTATAATATAAACGTGCAATATATATATATATATATCCGCACCAAACTACAGCTTTATAGACTCGACTCTTGCTGAACCGATTTGCGTAATTTTTTTTTGTTATGTAGCTTCATTCATAATCCAGTCAATAGGCTAGATTTCATTTCTTAGCTATGAAAGGTTTCTGAGTTGTGATTTTTTTTCTAGGGCAAGATGTGAAAATTTTCGTTAAAATTAAATTTTAAGGTAAAAACCATAGGCTTTTTTTTCTAATCCGACGTTTTGATTGGTTGAAAATGACGTCAGATCTGTCAGATTTAAAATTCACGTGCTTTTTGACAGATGACAGAGAATGTTCTAGATTATTCTAGAACGATTTCTAAATTTTGTCGCAAATTAACTCTCGCGCGAGAAGTGTGTTTCTGTTCTGATATAAGCTTGATAAATTATTTGTTTAATTGAAGGAGCAAGTGCCTTCATTAACAACTTGCATTTTGTTCTGGTCGACTTGACTAAGATGTTTTCGGATAGACCGAATTTTCTCAAGTCGATGCTTCAAGACCGCAGAAGACGACAGTGGGAGCGTTCAGCAAATCTACCACTCCGGTTACTGAACAACGAGTTTTGATTGGCTGATTTATGGAATTTGCGGTAGAATGTACCGAAAATTTAAAGAATGTCACATATAACATCAAATGCCAAAGTGAGAAAGAAGTAACCAGAAAGAGATAGAGAAGTAACCGTAGAATTTGTTCGGTCTCGTGTGGTCTTCGAGTTGACCGATTAGAGTGGGGGCTAGAGCTGGTGCACATGCGTATACATGTTTGCCAACTGTCATCTCGAAACTAAATACAACATTACAAAAATAAATTTTGTACTTTGAGGTTATTCTTGTATCGTATAAAACAATTTTGTGTTATATATTTTTTTAAACTTTTTTCTATTTAAGTATATTTAACTAATTTGTAGTCTCTATTTTTATAATATAAGCTTTATTAGTGTAAGATCATATATTAATCTAGTTGATTAATATATGATATAACCTTAATAAATGATGTGTAATTATTTATAACTTATAATTATATTACAATATTAGTTTTATTTTGTTCACGTACCTACATTTGTCCACTGTGATTTTAATGTTGCATTAAAGAATAGTGAAAAAAAGAAAAATATATAAAATGTTCTATATAATATTGGCCCTTTTTAGAGATGGTCATGTACGAAAGGTGGACATTTGGAGATTTCACTATATTTGTTACTATAAATGTTTCTTTTATTTATAATTTTTTGTTATTGTTATTAGATTAATAAAACTGTGATTTTAATTTTAGATAGGTGTTTATTTATTGAGTTTTGTATGCTGTGTTTCATCTTTGAAACGTTAGATAAAATACTCGAGAAATTTTATTTTAACATTTTTATCAAACATCTGTTCCGCATTTGTTTAATAAATGAAATGATGATATTTAAATCAGAAAACTTATTTTATATAGATTATGATGGTACTCAGATAATGCAGGTTAAAAATAGACTATGTGACGTTACCAGTATTTTATATAAAAATGTCTATGTTAGATATCGCTGACTTTTCAATAGAACTAATCGAACCCTATAAAACCTTGCTGGTATCACTTTTGAATTTAAAAAAATTAGGGTCGAGTAACTATCAAACTCCAAGGTATCAAAAGAAGTTTAGATAAAAATTCCAAATTTATAGCTTAGATCTTTTACTGTGATGGACGGTTGACAAAGTGAGATTAATAGGGTTCTGGTCATAATCCTACGGAGCCCAAAAAAGAAGTGATTTTTAGAATTTGTATTGTATAATGTTTATAATCGAAGATATGTAAGTAAAATAAATGATGTTAAATGTTTTAAATGGTGCAAGGTTTCAGGTAAGCATATGTTGTGGTATTTGTTTAGTGCTATGTAAAACTCTTTTTTGATATAAATGCGGCTCTAATGAGCCTTGGTAGAATCAAACTCTTTAAAAAGAGTTAGCAACAATTTATTTTTTCATTAGCTTCCTGGTTGAATTCTTCTTCTACAACATTATCTGCCTCATCAATGTTGAATTCTTCATCTTCAAAATTAACGTCATTTTGGTTTATTATAAAATTATGCAAGATGCAACAAGCTGTTATCATCTTATTGCCTAGTTGAAAATCAGTAATATCGAGGTACTTCAGTCTACGAAATTTGACTTTCAAAAGACCAAATGCCCTTTCAATACATGATCTAATAGAGTTGAATTTTCTATTATACAGCCTTTGTGCAGGTGTTAGATGGCCATTATCACGAAATGGTGTCAATACATTTTTCTGTAGTGGATACGCAGAGTCACCAATTATGTGCATGTTCCCCGGCAAGAGTGGAATTTCTTCATTGTTCAGTCGATGAAAAATGGGACTATTCCGAAAAACCCTTGCGTCATGCATTCGCCCTGGCATTCCAACAAAAACATCGATAAAACATGCTCGATGATCACAAACACCTACAATAAAATGATTTTATTAATATGTTATATAAAGTTACATAAAATAATAGAATACCTTGTAATATAATAGAATGAAATCCTTTTCTATTATAATAATCCACAGGATTTTCAGGTGGCTAAAATATTTGTGACATAAATAACAGTTTACCAAAAACCATTTCAATACTCATTTTGCTAATACAAAATATCCAAAGTGACAGTTCTCACAGCTGTTCTTCCCTATTTCCACCATTTTGGTTAACCAGACTTGGTGGGGGTAGATTGGCTGAATGCTCCCAGTGACTCTGTATCTCGGAATATCACCCGAGGTTTATATGGAAGCCGTGTAACGTCTGATTGGTCGAAAATGACATGACGGTATCTGTCAGAAATCACGTGGTGTTTGACAGATGACAGATGTCATATTTTTTAACGTTTGCAAAAAAAATTATTTTTATTAAAATTATTGAAAATTTCAGAAAATGCGAAAATAACGTCAGGAGCGTATCAAAAAAGAAAATAAGGTCAGGAAACTGTAAATTGTATAATTATATAATTTTTAATCGTTTTGTTGTAGTCATATTGATGCAATTTATCCAAAAGTTCACATTTAAAAATAATTAAGCCAGGGGCGGGTGTCATAATAAATAAATGACATTTTTTTACACATGGGAGCTGTCAAATTTCGTAACATTTATAAAAATGTTAGATTTTTTTTAAATTGTTCAATAATTAAAAATTTCAGAAAAATATGAAAATAATAAATAGATAATGAGCGTATAAAAAAAATTTACTATGATCATTTTCTAATAAAATTTTATTTAATGATTTATTATTTTTTAGAAATTGTGAGATTGATATAACATTATCTAAAAATTTATATTTAAAAATAATAAAATCACGAGCGTCGCATAAAAAATATTTAAAATTTTTATTTTTTAATCATGACGTAAAAAATTGATTTTGTTTGAAATTGAACAAAAATTAAAAACTTTAGAAATATATAAAAATAATAAATGAGTCAAAAATTTGCATTAACTATTTTTTTATACAATTTTACAAAAAAAATAGTTTTCAATCATTCGGTTGTTGTGAAATTGATGTTATTTACTATTTACCCAAAAATTTATATTTTATATTAATTAAGTCAGGGGTGTGGTCTTAAAAAAATGTTATTTAGTATTTTCTCATAAGATTGTATAAATAACATAAAATAAAGATCGTAATAAAAAAATTTTACCTAATAAATAACATCGAAAATGCTTCACCCCATTGAATAGGTTCAACGGAAAACAATGTGAAAATTGATCTTCGCAATGATTTATTGGTAATTTTTTTAGAGTATCAAAATTTAATAAGGGTATAAAATAAACAAACGAGGGCCGCAGCCGAAGGCTGAGACCCGAGTACGTTTGAGGTTATGGTGGTTTGTACATGTAAATAGTAATAATAATGGAAAAGTAATAATGATAAATGATTATCCCTGCCAAATTCAAGAATTATTTACTTATCAGCATTTGAAACAATTACAGTGAAATATTTTATGAAAATTTGATAGGATAAAAGTTAATATAAAATAATAATTTATATTTTATCAATCAATATTATATCAAATGTGGCACGATTTGGGGTTGGGGCGCGTAGCGCCCAGGGGCAAAGCCCCTAGTCTACACTATAATATAAACGTGCAATATATATATGTATATATATATCCGCACCAAACTGTGGCTTTATAGACTCGACTCTTGCTGAACCGATTTGCGTAATTTTTTTTTGTTATGTAGCTTCATTCATTATCCAGTCAATAGGCTAGATTTCATTTCTTAGCTATGAAAGGTTTCTGAGTTATGATTTTTTTTCTAGGGCAAGATGTGAAAATTTTCGTTAAAATTAAATTTTAAGGTAAAAACCATAGGCTTTTTTTTCTAATCCGACGTTTTGATTGGTTGAAAATGACGTCAGATCTGTCAGATTTAAAATTCACGTGATTTTTGACAGATGACAGAGAATGTTCTAGATTATTCTAGAACAATTTCTAAATTTTGTCGCAAATTAACTCTCGCGCGAGAAGTGTGTTTCTGTTCTGATATAAGCTTGATAAATTATTTGTTTAATTGAAGGAGCAAGTGCCTTCATTAACAACTTGCATTTTGTTTTGGTCAACTTGACTAAGATGTTTTCGGATAGACCAAATTCTCAAGTCGATGCTTCAAGACCGCAGAAGACGACAGTGACTCTGTATCTTGGAATATCACCCGAGGTTTACATGGAAGCCGTGTTACGTCTGATTGGTCGAAAATGACATGACGGTATCTGTCAGAAATCACGTGGTGTTTGACAGATGACAGATGTCATATTTTTTAACGTTTGCAAAAAAAATTATTTTTATTAAAATTATTGAAAATTTCAGAAAATGCGAAAATAACGTCAGGAGCGTATCAAAAAAGAAAATAAGGTCAGGAAACTGTAAATTGTATAATTATATAATTTTTAATCGTTTTGTTGTAGTCATATTGATGCAATTTATCCAAAAGTTCACATTTAAAAATAATTAAGCCAGGGGCGGGTGTCATAATAAATATATGACATTTTTTTACACATGGGAGCTGTCAAATTTCGTAACATTTATAAAAATGTTAGATTTTTTTTAAATTGTTCAATAATTAAAAATTTCAGAAAAATATGAAAATAAATAGATCATGAGCGTATAAAAAAAATTTACTATGATCATTTTCTAATAAAATTTTATTTAATGATTTATTATTTTTTTGAAATTGTGAGATTGATATAACATTATCTAAAAATTTATATTTAAAAATAATAAAGTCAGGAGCGTCGCATAAAAAATATTTAAAATTTTTATTTTTTAATCATGACTATAAAAAAATTGATTTTGTTTGAAATTGAACAAAAATTAAAAACTTTAGAAATATATAAAAATAATAAATGAGTCAAAAATTTGCATTAACTATTTTTTTATACAATTTTACAAAAAAATAGTTTTCAATCATTCGGTTGTTGTGAAATTGATATTATTGACCTAAAAATTTATATTTTATATTAATTAAGTCAGGGGTGTGGTCTTAAAAAAAAATTATTTGGTATTTTCTCATAAGATTGTATAAATAACATAAAATAAAGATCGTAATAAAAAATTTTTACCTAATAAATAACATCGAAAATGCTTCAACGCATTGAATAAATTCAACGGAAAACAATGTGAAAATTGATATTCAGAATGATTTATTGATAATTTTTTTAGAGTATCAAAATTTAATAAGGGTATAAAATAAACAAACGAGGGTCGCAGACGAAGGCTGAGACCCGAGTACGTTTGAGGTTATGGTGGTTTGTAAATAGTAATAATAATGGAAAAGTAATAATGATAAATGATTATCCCTGCCAAATTCAAGAATTATTTACTTATCAGCATTTGAAACAATTACAGTGAAATATTTTATGCAAATTTGATAGGATAAAAGTTAATATAAAATAATAATTTATATTTTATCAATCAATATTATATCAAATGTGGCACGATTTGAGGTTGGGGCGCGTAGCGCCCAGGGGCAAAGCCCCTAGTATATATATATATATATATAAATATATTTGTTTGTATGCCTGTCCGGCGACAATCAATTTATAGCCCGTTAAACCTTTCACTGGATTTTTTTTCATACTTTGCCTGTTTTTAGATTCGTCCTTTATGCAGTGTAATGGATAATTATTTTATTCAAAATATTTCTATTTTCCGTGATATGTATTTTTATGCGAGACACTACATGTAAAATTTACACGAAATTTGCTATCTGACGTTTAGTTTGAAATTTAAGAGTTTCGACACTCGGCTTTTGTTTTTGGAATTCTTAGAATTTCGTCGCTGTGACTGGTCAAAAATTGACATTTCGTATGAATTTTAAACACTCCACGTGGACTTGATATTTGCCTGTCATAAACAGCTGTTTTTTATTTGAAATACGTCAGGGGCGTGTACAGAAATGTGTCAAATTGGTACATTCCAATTAAATTGTATATAAATGAAAATTTTAACCAAAATTGGTTGGTGTATTGATCTAATTAGTATAATAATTTATATTTAATATCAAAACGTTTATATTTAATAAGAATTACGTCAGGAGCGTGGTTACAAGAATATTTTTTATTGATTTTACTTCCATGTTCTGAAAGAAATGGAAGTATTGTAATACCATCGAAAAATGGTGTCCGAGAAAATGACAAATTCTGATTGTACTATCTTCAAAACTTAAAGAAAAGTTAATTTCCGCATGGCGGCTGTGCGTGTGTCTGTGTGTCCGTGAGTCTGTGTGTCTGTGTGTCTGTGCGGATGTAGAATTTTCTTTCGTTCACGATAACTACTGTAAAAATGCACCGATCTGAATTAATTTTGGGGAAAATGTTTATCTCAGCGAGTACTCCAAAACGTTTATATTTAATAAGAATTACGTCAGGAGCGTGGTTACAAGAATATTTTTTATTGATTTTTTCTGATATAATTGTATTAAAATGAAACGGTTATTTTAGACATTTGGTTGTTGTGGGGATTGATGTAATTTGCCCAAAAATTTATATTTATTAACAATTAAGTCAGGTGCGCAATGTAAAAAATATTTCAAATTGTTATTTTTTAAGAGTTGCATAATAAACATTTTTGAAAATCATTTGGTGGTTCAAAGATATATGTAATGTATCGAACAATTTATATTAAATAATAATAAAGACAGGGCTGGAGTATTAAAGGGAAACACCAGATATGTTGAAAAATTAATGATTTTTGCGATTTTTTAAATTTATTTAATAAATTCCTTTAGTATTGTCAGTGGCACCGCATTAAAAAATATTTAAAATTGCTATTTTTTAATCGTGACGAAAAAAATTGATTTGATTGAAATTGAACAAAAGTTAACAGCTTGAGACATTTATAAAAATAATAAATATGTTAAAGTCAGGGTCGTGGTCTTGAAAATTTTTTTTTGCTATTTTTTCATAAAATTGCGTAAACATAAAACAAAAATCGTAATAAGATAATTTAACCTAATAAATAACATCGAAAATGCTTCAACGCATTCTTTGAATATGTTGTATGCCAAAAAATGTGGAAAATGATATTCACAATGATTTTTTGGTAATTTCTCAAAGGCATTATTAATATTAATGATAAAGGTATAAATTACGAGGGTCGCAGTCGAAGGCTGAGACCCGAGTACGTTCTGATGTTAGGGTGATTTGTACATGTAAATTGTAATATTACTGGAAAGGTAATAATGATAAATGATTATCCCCGCCAAATTCAGGAATTATTTACTTATCAGCATTTAAAACAATTACAGTGAAATATTTTATGAAAATTTGATATGACAAAAGTTAATATAAAATAATAATTTTTATTTTATCAATCAATATTTTATTAAATGTGGCACGATTTGGGGTTGGGGCGCGTAGCGCCCAGGGACAAAGCCCCTAGTATATACATATAAATATATTTGTTTGTATGTCTGTCCGGCGACAATCAATTTATAGTCCGTTAAACCTTTCACTGGATTTTTTTCATACTTTGCCTGTTTTTAGATTCGTCCTTTATGCAGTGTAATGGATAATTATTTTATTGAAAATATTTCTATTTTCCGTGATATGTATTTTTATGCGAGACACTACATGTAAAATTTACACGAAATTTTGCTATCTGACGTTTAGTTTGAAATTTAAGAGTTTCGACACTCGGCTTTTGTTTTTGGAATTCTTAGAATTTCGTCGCTGTGATTGGTCAAATATGACATTTCGTATGAATTTTAAACATTCCACGTGGACTTGATATTTGCCTGTCATAAACAGCTGTTTTTTATTTGAAATACGTCAGGGGCGTGTACAGAAATGTGTCAAATTGGTACATTCCAATTAAATTGTATATAAATGAAAATTTTAACCAAAATTGGTTGGTGTATTGATCTAATTAGTATAATAATTTATATTTAATATCAAAACGTTTATATTTAATAAGAATTACGTCAGGAGCGTGGTTACAAGAATATTTTTTATTGATTTTACTTCCATGTTCTGAAAGAAATGGAAGTATTGTAATACCATCGAAAAATGGTGTCCGAGAAAATGACAAATTCTGATTGTACTATCTTCAAAACTTAAAGAAAAGTTAATTTCCGCATGGCGGCTGTGCGTGTGTCTGTGTGTCCGTGAGTTTGTGTGTCTGTGTGTCTGTGCGGATGTAGAATTTTCTTTCGTTCACGATAACTACTGTAAAAATGCACCGATCTGAATTAATTTTGGGGAAAATGTTTATCTCAGTGAGTACTCCAGACCTATTGTGACCTATTTTGGTGCTAATCGGATTAGGGGTTTTGGAAATATTCGAAATTTTGTAACTTTTTTCGTCTAAAAAGTGAATATTTTAAAGGGATGAAAAACACACTTAAAATTTGAATTTTAAATTCTTATATATCATTAATTCATGTTGCCTTGGAAACAAATGCAACTAAATTCAAACTGTCAAATTATTTTTTCTACGAATGTGAATTATGTTTTTGACATTAAAAAACTAATATTTATATACAAATGGCAAAAAGTGTAAGTATATATGTTTTTTTAATGTATATTCATAGAAGTAGGTTATATAAATAAAATATTTAAAAATATGTATATTTAAAAATTATTAAAAAAGATAGAAAGAACATGGAAGTCATGTATGGTTCTCCATACCGATATTTTCTGATACAATTGTATTAAAATGAAACGGTTATTTTAGAGATTTGGTTGTTGTGGGGATTGATGTAATTTGCCCAAAAATTTATATTTATTAACAATTAAGTCAGGTGTGCAATGTAAAAAATATTTTAAATTGTTAATTTTTAAGAGTTAATAATACACATTTTTGAAAATCATTTGGTGGTTCAAAGATATATGTAATGTATCGAACAATTTAAATTAAATAATAATAAAGACAGGGCTGGAGTATTAAAGGGAAACACCAGATATGTTGAAAAATTAATGATTTTTGCGATTTTTTAAATTTATTTAATAAATTCCTTTAGTATTGTCAGTGGCACCGCATTAAAAAATATTTAAAATTGCTATTTTTTAATCGTGACGAAAAAAATTGATTTGATTGAAATTGAACAAAAGTTAACAGCTTGAGACATTTATAAAAATAATAAATATGTTAAAGTCAGGGTCGTGGTCTTGAAAATTTTTTTTTGCTATTTTTTCATAAAATTGCGTAAACATAAAACAAAAATCGTAATAAGATAATTTAACCTAATAAATAACATCGAAAATGCTTCAACGCATTCTTTGAATATGTTGTATGCCAAAAAATGTGGAAAATGATATTCACAATGATTTTTTGGTAATTTCTCAAAGGCATTATTAATATTAATGGTAAAGGTATAAATTACGAGGGTCGCAGCCGAAGGCTGAGACCCGAGTACGTTCTGATGTTAGGGTGATTTGTACATGTAAATTGTAATATTACTGGAAAGGTAATAATGATAAATGATTATCCCCGCCAAATTCAGGAATTATTTACTTATCAGCATTTAAAACAATTACATTGAAATATTTTATGAAAATTTGATATGACAAAAGTTAATATAAAATAATAATTTTTATTTTATCAATCAATATTTTATTAAATGTGGCACGATTTGGGGTTGGGGCACGTAGCGCCCAGGGGCAAAGCCCCTAGTCTCTATATATAAAAATAAATGTTCGTTTGGATGAAGCATATAGACTTACTGAACCGATTTTAATGTGCAGTATAGTGGCTATTAATATGTTATGAAAATCTAAGATTTAACATCAAAGTCGTGTTTTTTTTCCATGATGTCACAGCATACAATTGTCATTTAGGTATATAAAAACATAGCTATGGAATACAGAATTCTATAATTTACGGTTTATAGGATCACGCCTCTTTCAAATATTTTGTAGAACAAATAGATGATTTTTGACACATGCTAACAAATAAATATTTTGAATATATTGATTGAAAATTGAAATATAAAGAAACATTTTACTTACGTAAAATATCGAAATTAATTATTAATGATTGTTGCTAACCTATTTATTTATTTTTGATTTTCATACAAATTCTAAGACAAGACCTGGTGTTTCCTGGGAGTTTGAAAATATAATTTACAAGATTTTCTCCATAACTACAGAACAGATTTTATTCCGGGTTTCACTTATGGATAGGTAAAGTTTAAGTGTATAATTTTCGTATATTTTGTGTAAATTTCATGAAGTCGGAAAAAACAATTCGCGGTGAATCCTGTGTTGTGGGCATGTTGGGTAGGCATATCGGATGAGTATGATTAATTTATGTGTAATAGAATTAATATCACCGGGTAACATCGAGTCCAATGCTCTAGTACAAGCCTGCACAACATACGGCCCGCGGGCCACATGCGGCCCGCGAAGGTTTTGGTGAAAATGCATAATATTATAAATTAAAAATAATATTCCCTAGCTTATTGATTTATAATATTATGAAAGGTATATACAGGATGTTTTTTTAAGACTTTCCAGCGGATTATTTCGAAAATTACAAATTTTCAGAAAAAATGTATCAGACAAAGGTTTCAGATTTTGAGGGGGCTAAATATTGACAATATGGGGTGAGCTTAGAAAGGTCACTTTGATTGGTTTTCATGTTCAACTTTTCTTTTTCAAATCTAAACCTATATTTTTTGTTGCAAATTATTAATTTAAGAGATAAACTAAACAACTTTTGTTTGGAACATTTTTTTCTGAAATTGTCAATTTTTTATTATAAACCAAAGAAAACTTTCTGGATTTTCCATAGTTTTTTACTCGAAAATTACTAATTTTTATAAATAATTGCAAGAGGTAAAATGTAATGACCGACCGAAGGTTCGGTTTCGGTTTCGGTTTCGGCCAGTTTCGGCCTAAAATCCGTGTTTCGGCTATGTTTCGGTTTCGGCCAAAAAATGGCCGAACCTTTCGGCCGTGCCGAAACTGTTTTCAGGTTTCGCCGCGCGCTCGAATGTACTCGACTCGATTCGTACGTCCGCCCGAATATTTGGCGTCTTGGCGTGTATCAGCTAGTCAGCCTCTCAGAACAATAAAATAATTATATTTATATGGAATATATTCTAGAAATATCTATAAGTTATAAGTAGATATTTTTTATTATTTTTTTAATCGTAAGAATTAATTTAGTTTTAGAATTATTTTTTTTTACAATAAAGATATTTTTTACATTTTATGATTTATTTAATAATTAACTTATCAATAACTACTTTACGTACTTACATTATTGACTTTATAGATATGTTAAACTGTATATAGAAAATATATGCCAAATAAATGTGATTTCACTGATTTCTAGTAATCTTATGTTCCTTGTGCAGAATTTATGTTTTTTTTTCTATGAAAAAGATATTTTAATATAATAGTAGTGACGTTAAATATAAATAAAAACAAAATTTATCAGATATTTTATATAACTTTTTTTTTGTTGTAATAATAAATTATATTACATATTCATAATATATTATATATAAATATGTAGTTGCTTTGAGTTTAGTTTTATCGTTTTAAGCTATTAATGTTGAATTTTTAAGCGGATTTAAATTATTCTTTATCTATATTATTTTTTCTAACCAAAAATGAGCAAAAACATAAATAAAAAAATTATTTCAATTTTTTTTTAAGTTTCGGTTTCGGTTTCGGCCGAAACTGAGATTAAAACCGAAATTCGGTTTCGGTTTCGGTTTCGGCTCAAAAATCGGTTTCGGTCGGTCATTAGTAAAATGTACTTAAATTTATGCAAAGATTCACACAATTTTTTTTTTTAATATGTAATTCTTTTTTTTCAGAATTTTTTCTTTATAAAAAAGTTGCATAAACAAATTAACAATAAGTTTTAAAAACAATTCTCCGAGAATCCTTGATTAGTTCTAAGTGCTTTTTTAATTTTATGATTTTTCTTTCTGAGTAAAAAATTATAGAAAATCCAGAAATTTCTCTTTGGTTTGCCTCAAATCATATAAAATTCACATTTTCAGAAAAAAATTTTCAAACAAAAGTTGTTTATATTATCTCTTAAATTAGGAATCTGCAAAAAAAGCTATAGATTTGAAGAAGAAAACTTGAAACTGAAAACCCATCAAAGTGACCTTTCTAAGGTCACCCCATAATGTTTTTAGCCCCCTCAAAACCATGAAACTTTTGTCCGAAATATTTTTTCTGAAAATTCGTTATTTGGAAATAATCCGCTGGAAAGTTTAAAAAAACACTCGGTGTACAGAAAAACAATATAAATATTTATTTCATTTTTTAATAATTAAATAATATTGTTTTTGTCTTATTTTTTTTCGGGCCGCACAAGTTTATCATTAAGTATTATGGCCCGCCTTACGTTTTGAGTTGTGCAGGCCCGCTCTAGTACATTATATTTTACAGTCATCAATTAATTTACAATCGTGTTGAAATATTCGTCTCATAAAAATTTTAGCGGTCTCGTCTCGTTAAAATTTATACTGGTCTCAGTCTTCGCCTCAATTCGAAACCCCAAATAAGATTTTCTAATTATCCAACCCTGATACATACATTTTCCAGGACCCCTACTGCAATGTGGTGTTAGTAATTAAGTATAAAAAATCTCTGCATGGTCTCGCACTCATTATTATCTACCCACACTCACACTTAAGCCCGTTGAATTTAATTATCTTTTTTTTCTATTTTCCATGATAATTTTCATATCATAAAACGGATGAATGGAGTAATATTTAATGGTCTGTAATGAACACCGCAGCTATGGTTTCACAACTCCATTTTCTTTTAATTTAATTTTTTATAGTTTCATATTTTAAAATTATGATGCACTACTAACGTTAATTTCTTTGCACTATTTTTATTTTTAATTGTGAATTATGTCTGTTCAAGAATAAAAGTAATGTAAAGAAAATTGTGTTTGCTGAACATCTAGAATTCAAAATAAATTAATTATGTGGAAATGTATTCTGTTTTTTTTTTTTTTTTAGAGATTTTTAAGGAATTAGATCCAAAGCTGTAAAAACTGTAATGTATAAATACAATCACTTTTTTCAAAAATTCTACTTAAGGTTATTGGCCTAGTTGTGAACTATCCGTATTTTTTTCATTAAAAAAATATTTAATTTCTGAAAATTTTGTTTTTAATTTATATGCCAAACACATCCTACATACATTTAATAGAATTTTTTACTTTGTTAATAATTATAAGTAAAAAATTAAATATAATTTAGCGACCGCAGTATATTAGTAATACATATATAAGTACTTTTACACAAGTCTCTTTACAGAATTGTAAAACAACTTTTTTTTTCAAAGAGCCACTCTTTTGTTTTGTTTTTATTAACACATTAAATACGTTTAAGTTAGTATTTTTGCTTCCTCGCAATATCGAAGATACGAGAAGCTATGTGATCATTTCAGATTGAGACAAAAAAAAAGTTCTCGTCCAGGAACATTAGGTTTTCACTGGGGAAAAATTCGCAATAAGCTGAATTTTTGTATACACCTTCATTTTGTCTTTATAAATAAGGTACCAAAAGTCCCCAACAATCCCATGCGAGCATACTTTTTTATAGCCCACAAAAGGTGCTAACAATTAGTTAACTGAAGGTACACAGAAAATTTGAAGTCAATTGGTTCAGTAGATCTTGTGATATTATGGCAGCCATTTTCAGTATTCAGTTACGAGAAAAACGCGTTCAAAGTTTATACATAGCTGGCTATTCAATGCTACGCATCATCTTCAAATCGCTATAACTCCGTCAGTTTTTGGAATTGAGGTATATGGTTTTGAACACATATTTTTGAAACCCTGTTTATTGATAAAATGCAAAAAAAAATTTTTGATATTTTAACTTTTTTAGACTAGAATACTCTCTTAATAAGCGAAAACGATTACTTGTACGAAAAAAGTTGTAAGATCTTTATTGTAGGTAATTTTCTAAACTTTATATTTGATAATAACTATTTTAGTCATAGAACCAATAGATACAGATATATCTACTTAAAACTAATTGTTAGCACCTTTTGTGGGCTGTAAAAAAGTATGCTCGCATGGGATTGTTGGGGACTTTTGGTACCTTATTTTTAAAGACAAAATGAAGGTGTATACAAAAATTCAGCTTATTGCGAATTTTTCCCCAGACACAGTTATTTTTCGTCTAAATGTACTGGACTAAAATGTTATTTTGGCGTTTTAAATGTCACTTTGACGTTTTAAATGTAATTTTGACATTTGTATAAATTTAGATTTAGATTGAAATTGTCAAAAAATTAAAAATATATGAAAAAATATTCAGGTGTGTTTTAAGAAAAATTTCGAACTAAGATTTTTGAGTAAAATTTGTATAAAAATTAAATGGTTAACCAATGCCAGGCAATTTATCTGAACACTATCGGTTTTAGTGAATTTAGCACGAGGAAGCACTGTGCATTTACTTGGCAGATGTTTTTTTTTAGTTTTATGTTTTATCTTAACTGCGGCATACATTTAAATTTTTAACTGTTCCTTCCATGCGACTACTATATTGCAATAAATATAAAATTATAGCAGGTACTTATAGTTTTTACTACAGTATCTTCTTTTGAGCCATAAAAAGTTACTTGACGATTTTGCAGTATAAATATTTCAACTTTATATCAAGTTTAACGTCTTTGTTAATTTTTGATGTTATTGTTAATTGAAAACTATAGTTCCGGTATTCGATATGAGTTTTTGCTTCCTCGCAATATCGAAGATACGAGAATCGTTTCAGATTGAGACAAAAAAAATGTTCTCCGATTTCAAAATTTTAAATTGATTTATCCGTTTCACGTTAAGACAAATACTTTTCGTTGTGTGTCTGTCTGTCTGTGTCCTTCTGTCCCCTGAATCCTTGTCACACGTATAACTCATGAACCACTGAACTGATATTGTTGAAACTTGTTCGAATGGTTGGGTCTGGCTTGAGGACGGTCCCATTTCAAAATCATCAAAATCGTATGTAAGGGGGAGGGGTGACACTCTAAAATATTTATTTTTTCAAGATATCTCAAGAACGACACATGTTACGTGAAAATTTTATAGAATAATTTTTGTAGAGCATTAAATTTCTTATAATATGTGTCTACAACTTTTGTTGTAATATATTCTTTTACAAAGATTTATCTCAATTTATTTTAAAAATTTGAATTTGTTTTTCTAAATTGATATTTGAATGAGAATTGTGAAAATTTCCTTCTTTCTAGTTATCCGATTTGGCTGAGTTTTAGAGTGGCCGCATACGTCTGGTTACCGTATCAGGTTCCCCGATGCGGTTACCCGATCAGGGAACTTGAAGGTCGAAATAGCATTGGAACATATGGAGCGCCGCACACGTACGGTTTGGTTTGAAACCGTGTATACGAACCAGACGCGGGCGAAATGCATCAGGTTGACTCGTCCGGTTAAAAACCTAATCAGGGAACCTGATGGCGAACTTAATATACTTTTGCTATAGTCTCCGCACACGTACGGTTTGTATGCACGGTTTCAAACGAAAGGTAGCTATTGTTATGATTTTCACTTGTAATTATTGGAGAGTAGATCGATAAAATGGACAATGTATGTGATGTCAAAAAAAACAATTAAATTCATTTTTAATCAAATTTCAGAGATATATTAAAATATTATTTTCTACCACCTAAGGTTTTTTATTTTTTTTCACTTGCAACAGTAAGAAAGCAATTGCTAATAGTTCATCGCCGTCCATGTTGTCTTTCTCACTAACACAATCAACCGTACGTGTGCGGGGCTTGTCAGGTTCCCTGATCCGGTAACCGCGTCAGGGAACATAATACGAAAAACGGACGTGTGCGACGACCCTTAATAGTGTTCTATTCTGCAAATAAATGAAGTGAATTCAAAAGATTTGCTGTTAATTTATTACATTTTACGACCTGTAGTGTATTGCGGTGGTGTAAAAATGAGTATATATGGATAAATTGAACATTGTTTATATTTTTATGACACACACTTCCAAGCCTGCTTTGGGTGTGCAATAGTGTGAAAAGTAAGTTAGTATTATTGTTAAAGTTATAATCAGAATAAAAATATTGAAAAGTCATATATTGTATGCAGATATACTAATGCAATGGTGGCCTATGACAAACAATTTTTTTTTGTTAGATAGAATAAGGGACAGATCTGGAGATTGATGGAAGAGGCATCAATTAAAAGAAAAGGGTAGCAGGGGCTTGTTGTCACAATTTTTAGAAAAAATACTCTAATTTATTATCTGTTCATAATTTTAGCATAAAAAAGCGTCTGTCGATAGCTTAACTACTCCTGCATTATACCGATAAGGAATAAAATCAAAATTATTAATATATATTTCACACCAGACATTTAAAAAAAAGACCATTGGTACAACTTGTCTCGTTTTTGGGACTAGATGTAACAGCCATGGAGCAAGTAGTAACAGTGTAAATAAAGTCAATTTTGATGCATATTGGAACTTTAATTTTGTTATTTTTGCAACTAACATAACACTTTAAATGATCTATAATATTTATCATTGAAACTAATAAAAAACAAACTTCTACAAATGATGTCGCTTCTGGTGTCCTAAGAGATAATTGAGGGTGCCTGCGCATAAAATTTTTAAACCAGTCCGGGCCAACCATACTGTTTTTATGTCAAGAACGTGGGATATTTTTTTTTATTCGATTGGAAACAACTCAAAGTATATGTCAGCGCACTGAAAGCATAGGAAGCCATTTTACTTTTTTTTACATTTTACTCTTCCTTCAGCAGTGAAAACTAATCTAGAGAACATATCCAACTTTTGGACAAACATTGTTTTTCTTTTTCTTTATATACCTGTTTATGATAAAGGTTGAAATTTTTGCTCGCTTTTCGTATACTACAGTTATTTTCTAGAACTTCGGTTGTGGCTAACTCATTCACTTCTTGACTTTGAGTTGACCTTTCTGACTTCCTCTTATAATCTCTCATTCTAAAACAAATAATATCATATGAAATATGATATGAAATGAGAATCGATAGATATCATTAAAACAAGCCCCGTTGCATAATTTTCGACATTAAACAAATATTTAATAAAATGATGTCACCAAATGTAAAATTGTGCAAAGAATATTAAAACTAAGTACATACATTTTGAAACTATATGCAAAAGTAAAAGTTTTAAATTAATTAATTATAGATACAAAAAACAAAATTTTTCGAAGTCAATATTTTACGTTACCTAACCAAAATGACGCACGACCACACATCTACTCACTGCGACGCCAGGCGGGACACTGGCTATGATCACGTGATGCGCAAGATATAAGAATTGAATTGAGAAACAAATATGGGTTTATAGTGTTCAATTTCCTAGTAAAAATTGTGTGTTACTTTACTACTTACCCCTGTTACAACAAGCCCCTACTTAAAAGCCCTATTAAACGACACACTAAAATTGTACACCCACGTTTAGGGGATGCATGAAAAGAGACAGTCTAAAATGTTTATGAACTGGTCACCTAGGGGAAGAAGTAAAATAGGTCGACCAAGGTTAAATGGAAGACATCTGCCCAGAACATAATACACACAAAGAGAAAAAGTAATAGAGGTGTATGACGGCAAATATTATATGTAATGGGGAATTGGGAAATTTAACCCAATCGTGACCAGCGTTGTATATATGTAACATATCGCTTTTGTTAAGATTTTGCGTTGCTGTAAGATTGTTTTAATTCGAATGGGTTTGAAATCATACTTATTTTCGAGTATTGAACTGAATACATCAACAATGCAATTACCAACGTTCTGGAGTTTTAGTATATGTACATAGATAGGTACTGAATTGATGACAGAAACATCAGCAATATCGGTAACAAAAAAAACCTGTCACGATTGGGTTAAAGAGATTAAGACAAAAGAACATTCTTAATTTATCCCACTTTATCCTACTGTTTATAAAAAACTTCTGATACACTGAAAATAGTGAGAGTATACATTACATTATCATCTTTATATATTCTTTTTTTGTAGTTAGAGTTTCGCATTTACAAAATTCTGCAGTCAAAATATTATCTGGTTCTAGAACCAAATAAAAAAAAGTCGACTCTAAACTACTAGGATATGAACGTATATCTACCTACAAAAACACGGTACTAGATATAAAACGGTTTATATCGTTCACGTCTGCAAGCATATCAAGCTCGCAGTGTGGTACGAGACATTGATAAAACCCCAGACCGCTGTTGATAACGTCCGTGGTTTTACAAACAGGTTACCGGCGCCACTGGGTTTCCGGTGCAGTGTTTCCGGTGTGTGTCGGATGTATTACACCCGAGTAGATACCTCTCGACGTCGTTGCCTTTTTTGAAAAATAAGTATAAGTGTGTGAATTACACTAAATAAATAATGCATTTAAATTGAAAAAAATAACTTATTTTAATTTAAATTGATTTGTGAAGAATATACTTTTTAAATAAATAAATAAATAAATATTATTATAAAAGAAAGATTTTTCATTTTTTGGTTTGGTTTTTGAAAAACTTTGATATCTAACAGTAACTTTTTCTTTTTTTTAATAAGGTACTGGCACCAGTCTTGAATACGACCCCAGTAATGGCTATTTTTTAATTAAATGTAGTGAATTAGAAATATGTGTTGATATTTGATGACAATCGGCCAATAGGTGTCAAAATGGTGGACATTTAAACTAATTATTAGTATAATTTATTTATTAATTATTATATTATAACAGCAACTGCTTTACATTATTTCAAAGACGATTCTTTCTTTTATATCTTTTGTGTCGTAGTACTTATCATTTTGTAATCATTAGCAAGTGTTCATCACTGGATGCATATTTCAAGTTTTACTTTATCCATTACTGGAGAAAAAACATAAACAAAATAAAAAACTATAATTTAAAAAAAAAACTATATTTCCGGACTTATATAATTATTGATTAAATAAATATATAAATAAATAAACTGATTAAATAAAGAGTTACTTGTTTTATTAGTAACATGAGTTCATGAGAATTACAAAAAAGAAGCCCGTCAATCACAAAAACAGTAAACCTTGCTCTTATAGCGGCCATAACTGGTGCCAGTACCTTATAATAAAATAATATTGATTGTTACAAATATCCATTGTTCAAGGCTAATTAGTTCATTTTATTTATTTTTGGTGGGAGTGAGTGGGGGGGTTCAGAATTTGCGGAACCAATTTTAGAAATACTACTAACTTTTGTTAAATCCTATAAATTATAGGCAAAAAGAATTAAGTATAAAGAAACATACATAGTTATTAAATGTTTTAAACATGATACATACATAAAATAAAAGTTCAAAAATTAAACAATATAAAGAGTATAAAACTTTTGCATTATAAAAGATTTCGTTAAAAAAAGGAGAAGAATTATATTCTTGTTAACTTTTTGGATCAATATAAAACATACACCTATTATATTTTTAAATTTCTCTGTTTTACATTCTTAAAATACTTTTTTATAAAGATCATTAATCAGTTTAATTTAACGAAATTTACTGTATTATAGAAATCTATACCTATACCTCCTATTTTAAAGGATACATTTTTCCATTTTAATTAAATTTACAATTAAATAAAACCAGTGGCGTAGCATCCGTGATGAACCAGGGCCCAGAGTTTGGAGGGCTCAAATGTATGTAGTTCTTATAAATAATATTATTTGAATTCGTATTTTCAGGAAGAAAGGCTGAGCTTATTTAAAAAAAAAATATATTTTAACGTCTGTATAAAACATCTATCAAGTAAATGCACAGTGCTTCCTCGTGCTAAATTCACCAAAGGTAGTTAATTATTCAACAATTTAAATAAAAACCGATAGTGTTTATATAAATTGCCTGGAATTGGTTAACCATTTAATTTTTATACAATTTTACTAAAAAATATTAATTCGAAACTTTTCTTAAAACGCACATGAATATTTTTTCATATATTTTTAATTTTTTGACAATTTCAATCTAAATCTAAGTTTATGCAAATGTCAAAATGACATTGAAAACGTCAAAATGACATTTAAAACGCCAAAATGACATTTAAAACGTCATAATAACATTTAATATATTCAAGAAAATATCAATTTAGAAAAACAAAATACGAATTTTTAAAATAAATTGAAACAAATCTTTGTAAGGGAATATTTTACAACAAACGTTGTAGACCTATAATATAGGAAATTTAATGCTCTACAAAAAATATTCTATAAAATTTTCACGTAACATGTGTCGTTCTTGAGATATCTTGAAAAAATAAATATTTTGGAGTGTCACCCCTCCCCCTTACACACGATTTTGATGATTTTGAAATGGGACCGTCCTCAAGCCAGACCCAACCATCCGACCAAGATTCAACAATATCGGTCCAGTGGTGTGACAAGGATTCAGGGGACAGACGGACGGACGGATGGACGGACAGACAGACAGACAGACACGGAACGAAAAGTGTTTGCCTTGACGTGAAACGGATAAATCAATTTAAAATTTTGAAATCGGAGAACATTTTTTTTGTCTCAATCTGAAACGATCACATAGCTTCTCGTATCTTCGATATTGCGAAGAAACAAAATTCGTTTGTATTATTTTCTTTTTGCTTCCTCGCAATATCGAAGATACGAGAAGATATGTGATCGTTTCAGATTGAGACAAAAAAAATGTTCTCCGATTTCAAAATTTTAATTTTTTGTTTTTTTTTTTTATTTATCTTCTAGCTCCTCTTGAACTTTTCAGGCAGCTTTTATACTTTATTGTTATTAAAATTTTAAATTGATTTATCCGTTTCACGTCAACGCAAACACTTTTCGTTCCGTGTCTGTCTGTCTGTCTGTCCGTGTGTCCGTCCGTCCGTCTGCCCCCTGAATCCTTGTCACACGCATAACTCATAAACCACTGAACCAATATTATTGAAACTTGGTCGGATAGTTGAGTCTGGCTTGAGGACGGTTCCATTTCAAAATCGTATGTAAGGGGGAAGGGTGACACCCCAAAATATTTATTTTTTCAAGATATCTCAAGAACGACACATGTTACGTGAAAATTTTATAGAATATTTTTTGTAGAGCATTAAATTTCCTATAATATGGGTCTACAACGTATATTGTAAAATATTCCCTTACAAAGATTTATCTCAATTTATTTTAAAAATTCGTGTTTTGTTTTTCTAAATTGATATTTGCTTGGATATATTAAATGTCATTTTGACGTTTTCAATGTCATTTTGACATTTGCATAAACTTAGATTTAGATTGAAATTGTCCAAAAATTAAAAATATATGAAAAAATATTCATGTGCGTTTTAAGAAAAGTTTCGAATTAATATTTTTTAGTAAAATTGTATAAAAATTAAATGGTTAACCAATTCCAGGCAATTTATATAAACACTATCGGTTTTTATTTAAATTGTTGAATAATTAACTACCTTTGGTGAATTTAGCACGAGGAAGCACTCTGCATTTAATTGGGAGACGTTTTTAAATATTATTATATGTTTTTTTCTTACATTACAATATTTCCTTTCTATTAACTTACTATAGCCAAATAATACTTTTAAATATTTTAATGTAAGAATAATTATTAATACAAACAAAAGTTTACACCACAGCTCATGCTTTTGTTGATATGATAAGCATTTTTTGGTAACCATTAATGAATTTTAATTTTATCGAAATGTAATCTAAAATGAACTATTTAAAATTATTCCTAAATTTTTCCTTTTAAATCGAATGAAAAAATTCTATTTATTAATTAAATTTCTCTATAAAATATTCCATTCATGTTGATCATACAGGAACAACCGTTTTATTGCACATTGATGGGTGGAATGAATTTTAATTTATTTCTGCTACGCGAGCAGTCAAAAAATGCAAGCGCGTAATTTTTATTGAACGACAAATTTCATAAAATTGTTTCCGTTTTTCTGATTTATATAGGTAAAATAACAAAAGAAAATGTTTAATGTTCAGTACGCTATTAATAAATATTGTAAAATTTTTACAAATTGTTTTCTCTCTCTCTTCTATAATACTGTTGATTTTTAGTCGCAGAAACTTTTTAACGAATAAAAAAATTATTTCCTAGTATTATAAAAAATTTTCTTGCGACTAAAACCTAACTAAATTACTCTACGGGGTATTTTTAGTGCGATTGGCATGGATTTTAACAATTTAGATTCTACAAAAACACAATTCTTTATAATCCTGGGAATATAACTTTTATAAAACTGCAACAATTTCTTTTATTTGTTACTATCGCATAAATATATAAATATTCAACATGCCGACAACACACAGTTCACTGCGAATTGTTTTTTTCGGCTTGATATTTACACAAACTATTCACAAATTATACACCTAAACCTAACTTATCTATTAGTAAAAACCGGAATAAAATCGGTTCTGTAGTTACTGAGAAAATCGTGTAAAATTATATTTTCAAGCTCCTAGAAAACACCAGGTCCCGTCTTAGAATTTCTATGAAAATCAAAAAATAAAAATAAACAGGTTAGCAACAATCATAACACAGCTACACAAAAAAATTAAAAAAGAACCAGAGCCAAAAATACATATATAGCATTGTAATATTGGTTGAGCATAGACGAAATTCAAATTTTTGGAATTTTCTGCATACCAGTTTTTTTTATTCGAGCTTGAATTTTGGGTTTAGGTTGAATTTTTCCAAGTTCGCTAAACCCAAAATTCAAGCTCAATTTATGTTTTATCTTTTTTTTGTATCTTTATGAATTCACCAAAAAATAATAATTTTAGTTTTTATTTAAAAAATAATTTTAATAATACATATAAATAATCAAGATATTTCTGAAAATAAATAAAAGTATTTATTATTACAACTGTCAGATAACTAGATGTATAAAAATAATAATATCTAAAACGTGTTAAACTTGTAGCGACCCCGCTAACTCGATATTTTATCAATTAAAAATTATGATTTTTATTGATAAAAACAATTGCTTATTATTAGAAATATTTTCACAAATTTACAACTGTCAATATTAAATATTAAAGAAATATATGTTCAACTTTATATGTGTATTGTATTATATATCCAAAAGAAACACTTAACCCCACAATTGGTGACCCCGACGTGATATATATACAACAGAATATGATTGAACAAGAACAAGAAAATATTATTCAACATCAAGAATATCAACCGGCGACAGTTCAACAAATACAAGTACGTGTACCACTTTTTTGGGCAGAAAATCCAGCACTGTGGTTTGCACAGCTGGAGGCGCAATTTAATCTTAATAAAATAAGAAGTCAAACGCGCAAATATTTTTATGTAGTTGCAAATCTAGATGCAAAACATGCTTTAGATGTTCAAGATATTATTACAAATCCACCGACAGAGAACGCATACGATATTTTAAAAACGGAATTAATAAATCGTCTCTCTGCGTCGCGTGAACAGCAAATTCGTCAATTATTAGAGCACGAAGAACTCGGTGACAGAAAACCATCACAGTTTCTTCGGCATCTTCAACAACTTGCAGGCATAGCGATGCCTACTGAATTTGTGAAGACGTTATGGTTAAATCGACTACCATCTTCACTTCAAACAATTCTAACGCTACAATCATCTGCTAGTTTAGATGATTTAGGGAAAATTGCGGATAAAGTAAATGAAATCGTCCCGAAGCAACACGTGGCTAGTACATCTGTCACGCAATCATCACTGGAACAAAGATTTGAAGAGTTGTCAAAACAATTAACAAATATGTCAGCACAATTAAATCAACATATAAGAACCCGTTCAAGTTCCAGATCACGACACAATTCAACACTTACTAATCAAAAACGAAATAAAACGCCAATAAATAAAGAAAACAAATTTGAAGAACAATGTTGGTACCACAGAACTTATGGAGAGAACGCACGAAAATGTAATGCTCCTTGTAATTATTTCCAGGGAAACGCCAAAGGGAGTCGTTAATGGCGGCGTGCGACACCATTACATCAAGCCGTCTCTTCATCACAGACAAAAATACAATTTTTAATCGATACAGGTTCAGATCTATGTGTTTATCCTGTCAAGTTTTTACCTAGAAGACGTTCTAAATCTGACTATGTCCTATATGCTGCAAATGGAACACCTATTCCAACATTTGGATTTGAAACAATATCACCTGATTTTGGTTTTCGTCGTGACCTCACTTGGCGATTTGTTATTGCCGATATTACAAAACCAATAATCGGTGCTGATTTTCTAGCACATTTCAACTTACTACCAGATATGCGACGTCAACAACTCATTGACGGCATCACTAATCTGAGTAGGTTTGGTATATGTGCATCTATTAATATTCAAGTCAAGTCAGTGATTGGTTCATCAAAATATGACAAATTACTTCGAGAATTTCCCAATCTAACAAGACCAGAAGGAAAATTTAAAGACATTTGTCATTCAACACTACACTATATCAGAACAACACCAGGACCTCCAGTGACTAGTAGACCTCGTCGTCTTGCTCCAGACAAACTGAAAATTGCACAAAAAGAATTCGAAAAAATGGTGACAATGGGTATCGCAAGACGATCAAAGAGCAGCTGGTCATCACCTTTACATTTAGCTCCAAAGAAATCCGGTGAATGGCGACCTTGCGGAGATTATCGTGGTCTTAACGATCGTACAATTCCCGATAATTATCCACCAAGGAATATACAGGACTGCTCTGCTAACTTATCAGGTAAAAATATATTTTCTACTATTGATTTGGTTCGTGTATTCAATCAAATACCAGTAGCACAAGAAGATATAGAAAAAACTGCTATAATAACACCGTTTGGTTTATATGAATTTCCATTCATGACGTTTGGTCTTTGCAACGCTGGTCAAACATTTCAACGATTCATAGATGAAATTACAGCGAATCTAGACTTCTGTTTTCCATATATTGACGACATCTTAGTAGCGTCCAAAAATGAAGATCAACATTTAGAACACCTTCGCATACTTTTTGAACGCCTAAATAAATACGGTGTTGTCTTAAATGTATCAAAAAGTATATTTGGACAAAACGAAGTAACATTCTTGGGATATTCAATCTCAGCTAATGGCATCAAGCCACCGCAAGAAAGAGTTAAGGCTATTCTTGACTACACTCCACCTAGTACAATAAAACAACTACGGAGATTTCTTGGAACCATTCATTTCTACCGACGTTTCATCCCAAATGCAGCAGAACGCCAAGCTCCGCTCAACGAGTGTTTAAAAGGACCTGACACTAAAGGCAAGAAACCAGTCAACTGGACGCCACAACTACAAGACGCATTTAATAGATGTAAAGAAGGTCTAGCACAAGCCGCTATGTTAGCTCATCCTGACTCGAATATGTCATGGGGGCTATTTACCGACGCTTCAGATTCTTCAATGGGAGCTGTTTTACAACAAAAAGTATCAACAGGATGGCAACCGCTATCATATTTTGCAAAAGGATTTAGTCCTGCTCAACGCAAATACAGTACATACGATAGAGAACTTTTGGCAATATATTCTGCAATAAAGTATTTCAGATATATGCTAGAAGGTCGTTGTTTCACGATCTACACTGATCACAAACCACTGACGTTCGCTTTCAAACAAAAACCTGACAAATGTTCACCACGACAGTTCCGACATCTGGATCTAATCGCACAATTTTCAACGAATATTTGTCATGTCTCCGGTACTGATAACATTGTTGCTGATACGTTATCACGAATTGAAACGATTGATGCACCAATCAACTTTGAAGATCTTGCCATATCACAATCAGATGATGTAGAACTACAAAAATTTTTACATTCTGATTCTGGCTTACAACTTTCAAAATTTCCAGTACTCGGTTCAAAATCAGAAATATACTGTGATATATCTCAAGGTACTCATCGACCTTTTATAACACAGCAATTCCGACGACAAGTTTTTAACTCACTACATAATTTGTCGCATCCCGGAGCCAAAGCCACAGCAAAGCTTGTCGCAAGCAAATTCATCTGGCCATCGCTTCGAAAGGACTGCAGAGTATGGTCCCAGGCATGTATCCAGTGCCAACGTTCCAAGATCACGAGACACAATGTAGCTCCGATTGGAAATTTTACTTCACCAAATTCGAGATTTGAACACATTCATATCGATCTCGTTGGTCCCCTTCCGTTTTCACGAGGCGCGAGATATTGCATGACAATCATAGATCGTTTTTCTCGCTGGCCCGAAGCCTACCCTCTAGAAGATATTACGGCAGATACCGTAGCGAGACAACTCTTTGCAAATTGGATCGCACGTTTCGGTGTGCCTCTCAGAATAACTTCAGATCGTGGTCGTCAATTTATGTCTAACATATTTCAATCATTAAATAAATTTTTTAGCATCGAACATCTTCATACAACTGCATACCATCCAGCAGTTAACGGTATGATCGAAAGACTTCATCGTCAATTAAAGGCAGCAATCGAATGTCGAGATTCTTCAGCTTGGGTTGACGAACTACCCATAGTGATGTTAGGTTTTAGAGCAGCATATAAAGAAGATATCAAAGCAACACCGGCAGAAATGGTTTATGGAGAAACCATACGCCTTCCAGGTGAATTTTTCTCACCTTGCAAAACTGATATAAACACTAACACATTTATTGACAATTTACGTTGTCACTTTCGTTCACTGAAACCTGTTCCGGCTTCACGACATAGTACCAGAAGTAGCTTCATATTCAAGGAATTATCTACAGCTACACATGTATTCATTCGACGAGACAGAATTAGAAAAGCACTCCAACAACCATATGAAGGACCTTATCTAATCATCAAGCGAGCTGACAAATATTTTACAATCCGAATTAAAGAAAAAGAAGTTACAGTTTCAATTGATCGCCTCAAACCAGCTATTTTGCTTGCCGATAAAAATGTATCCATTATAACGAAGCAGCAGAAGACAGTACATTTTTCTTAGATCGTAACTTAACATATAGATTACCTATATTAGAGCCAAGTTACTGCGAGGAAAGTAATGTAGCGACCCCGCTAACTCGATATTTTATCAATTAAAAATTATGATTTTTATTGATAAAAACAATTGCTTATTATTAGAAATATTTTCACAAATTTACAACTGTCAATATTAAATATTAAATAAATATATGTTCAACTTTATATGTGTATTGTATTATATATCCAAAAGAAACACTCAACCCCACAAACTGTTGAAATATTAAATAAATAAGAAACCATTGACAAAACAACATTTTTTTAACAGAAAAATTATTATAACAATTATTGATAATAAAAACGTAAAATCACAGAATAGAATTAAAATATACATTAAAAAAAAACAATTAATGTATAGTAGTTTATAATCAATTTCTTAGCAGAAAGTGTTAACTTGTATAATTTCTTCTGTATCATGATGTATAAAAAAGTTTTGAGTCGACCAGGGTAGTTTATTATAGAGATTAAATGTAAAAAAAATTGCCCGGTCATGGGCGTAGCCAGGATTTTGTTCAGGGGGGGGGGGGCAAAATTTTTTTTTTAAACCAATTGGTCGGCGTGTTTGCCTAGGACCCCGAGGTACTGAGAGAGGGGAGAGCAAAAAAAGCTCTCACATTATTGTGGTAACCTTACCTAAAAAGTTTTATAAAAAATTTTTTTAATAAAAATATTTTTAATGGGCCTCAAATTTTTTGCGTCTGGGACCTCGAAATGTGTATGAACGGCTCTGATAAATGGCCATTAATGTAAACATTTGGTAAATCCTTTTTTTCTTAAATTTAATTCTATCGTTTCGTTGCAATTTGGAACTTTGGCTCGTGAAAATCCGTGATTTTCATTAACTTAATAAATCAATTTTTTGGTGTGTTCTTGATTATTATCGAGGAATTGTAAAAGAGCTATGAAAAAATTAACATTTTCATTATTTATTAAATCTCTAGATAGGTGCGCAAAAAGTAACAATGAAAAGTCATTCTTTTTTTCATTTCTTCTTTTATTTTCGCCACATTTTTTTCAATCAATTAAATTTATATGTATGTGCATATCTTTTTGAAGACATAATCCTCTACAAAAATGTACTCTACGTTGCTATTTTGGTGTTTTTTTTTATTTATAATTTTTTTTTAATGTAAAAAAATCGATCTAATTTGTATTGATAATATACATGTATAGTTGAAATATCAAAAAAACTTTTTTTTTGTATAAAAAGGATAAAAAGGCAATGACATGAATAGTTTACCCGCTATAACAAAAGATTGCAATAAAAAAAAACAATGATATTTAAATTTTCGAATCTAAAAATGTCAATATTTAGCCAATGAACTGATTCATTTGTTACTTTTAGTTCACGAGCTAGGGGGAGGGGCAAACTAGTCTAGAAATATCCCTGTTTGGACAATAATACTGATTTACTTATTACTTTTTGTCCACAAGCTAGGGGGGGGGGCAAGCGCCCCCCCCCTGCCCCACCCTGGCTACGCCCATGTGCCCGGTATTATAAAAAAAAATGATCTCTAGCTAAAACTAAGCTAACGCTATCAGCGAAGTGTTAACTATAAATGACAAATCGTCGATAGTTCTAATGAATGGTATTGTTTATACGAATGACCTTTACGTATGCGAGTTAAGTAGAAGTCAGCTAGCTATGTACCTCATGAAATGCATAGTAGTTACATTATTATACATTTATTACCATTGCTTTAAAATCTTGATTTGACACCTCACATATAGCATTAACTTATCTTTTCCTCTAGAGCAAATTCTTTATAATACCCGATATGTGATATTTTCAGAACGGTACCTAATATCAAATTTTACATCAAAGACTTATGCTTATTTATATTTCATCTGCCGAGAACGTTTTTTTTCCTATTTTATTCTAGTGATAAGAAACATTAAATACAAAATGTAAGTATGTAAATAATTTAATAAACTAAATTCTTTGTTGATCTATTTTTAAAATAAACTATTCTAACAGACTCATTACCATGCTTATCACGCTGAAGATAGTTTTTATTTGGATTTGTTTTGTCTAGAACGTTGGTGCGATGATACACACTACACTTTTTCTCTGTCTGTAAGAAATTCTATTTACACAAATAAAAATAAATGAATTTTAATTAAACAGGATGGTTACAAATATCTGTAAATAACTTCATAGTTTTTCGGGTTTTTGTCTACATGAAAATATATCTAATGTAATTTAATAACGGTATAATATTTTCCATTAAGGAATGCTGAACAACGTATAGTTTATTCTATTGAGTTTTTATTAAGTGGGTAAATTATTTTTACTTCATAACGACACTACTCATTGAATTTTATATTTATAATCTAATATTATTAAAAAAATAGTCTACATAATTTTATGGAAAAACACATTAAAAAAAAAGTTAAAAGCAAACATCCTTTTAATATTTAATTTATCATTATTTAAAAATATTCAAAGAATCGTTTAGATTTATAATCTAACATTATAAAAAAGCCTATATAATTTTATGGAAAAACATATTAGATGAAAAAGTAAAAGTAAACACCTTTTAATATTTAATTTATCATTATTTAAAAATATTCAAAGAATCGTTTAGATTTATAATCTAACATTATAAAAAAGCCTATATAATTTTATGGAAAAACATATTAGATGAAAAAGTAAAAGTAAACACCTTTTAATATTTAATTTATCATTATTTAAAAATATTCAAATCGTTTAGATAAGTATACAGGGTGGCGCAACGAAAACGAAACGGTCGCGTTTTTGGTCAATTAAAATAAGATTTTGAAAAAACGCTCGAACACGTCGATTTTGCTTTTAATGGGGACATCTTTTGCAATAAAATTTTTGCAAGAATCTTTTCAACCCTTTGCGTTATGAGCACAACCCTTAAAATTTTAAAAAGCATGATATGCCCTATCATACTATTTAAAATTTCACTTGCCCAGTGATACCTTATTTGAAAGGTTTTTTCATTCTTAACAAGGTGCTTTTTGTTTTTTTCAAATCTGTTGAATTTTAATCAATTTATTTACATTTGTAGTTCAATGAATGCATTTATTTTCTGATCAACAAAACAACAATTTACAATTAAAATTCAAAACAAAGTAGGCTTATTATCGAGGAATGTTGCCAACTTACTGTCCAAACGTTTCAACAAGTGAGAAATAATTTTGAGCAAAACTTGTATTTTAGTATGAAAGCTATCGGAGCTCAATTTGAACATTTATTGAATTAATTAAAGTTTTGGATGTTAGTAAATTTTTGTGAATTATCTGATAAGAAAATAAGCTTACTTTGTTTTGAATTTTAGTTCTGAATGTTTGTTTTGTTGATCAGAAAATAAATGCATCATGGAATTAAAAATGTAAATAAATTGACTAAAATTACACAGATTTGAAAAAAAAACAAAAAGCACCTTGTTCAGAATGAAAAAACCTTTCAAATAAGGTATCACTTGCCCTATCATGTTATTTAAAATTTTAAGGGTTGTGCTCATAGCGTAGAGGGTTGAAAAGATTCTTGCAAAAATTTTATTGCAAAAGATGTCCCCCTTGAAAGCAAAATCGACGTGTTCGAGCGTTTTTACAAAATCTTATTTTAACTGACCAAAAACGTGACCGTTTCGTTTTCGTTGCGCCACCCTGTATATATACAAGTAAATAAAAGTACCTAAATAATTTTAATTAAAAATTTATATGTGCTTCCAAGAAAAATACAAAAATCGTTGGTATATTTAGAACAGTGGTCTTCAAAATGTACCTCTCTGGGAGTTCCACGAGTCAAAATAATAATTTTAAAAAAAATAATTAAAAAGTACTTACATTAGTTAATTACTGTTTATTAACTAAAAAATATAACAAAGTAATTTTTATAAATTAATGCATTCCATGATGTAAAATAGCTAGGTATGTGTGAGTTTTCATGCTCATATATTTTTTCTATGGGTACGAAGAGGTTCGCTAAAAACACCTTTTAATTCTAAGGATTCTGTCGACAAAGTTTGAAGACCACATATTTAGAATATAATTTTATTACTAAATAGAAGATACAGGATGTCCCAAAAAAAAAATTAACTTTTGTGTATCATTTTGTTTATTCACTTTCTAGATTTTTATGTTGTTAAAGATTGTGAGTTCTAGCAAATTGTTTTATGGATTATAATAAAGTTGTATTGTATTTATATGTTAAAGTATGTTAATATTTTTAAAATCTTCAAATAAACTTTTTAAAGACTGGATTTAGGTATAGAACAAAGTTTATAAAATGTGTTGAGAATTGAAAAGGCAATTAAAAAATGTGAAAATAATAGTGTTCCATTTGAAAATTTTGAAAAAAATTAAGTTCAGAGTTTTGATACACCCTGTACAAAGAATACAATTTTGTAAATGTTTGATGTAATATCGCAATAACAGAGCATATGCCAAAACTATTTTTAGCAAAGCACAATTTTTTTTTGTAATTAAAAAATTACAAGGTGTTGAAAATATTTCAATTTTCTTACAAAAATGGTAATATTTTTTAAACCGTTCAGTATAATACCACACATGCTTATATCAAAATATCCAAAAAAGTAAATGCTTTTAGATTATCAATCAAAAAAATTTTTTTATAGGTTTTGTAATTAATCTAAAAAAATTAAACTTATGTGGATTTGTAGGGAATTTCATAACAAATTAAGTGGTATATTCTTTATTCGATTATCAGGAGCCCCGAAATTTCAGAAACACTGAAAATTCTTTTAATACACGAGTAATTAGGTGTTTTATAAAAATTATAACTCACTTAGGAGCTCAATATGAAAAAATGTTTTTTGAGGGTTGTTTTAAGGATAAAGAAGGGTAACTCTTGCCAAAATTTGGTGCAATTTAGAGTATAGGGAAAAAAGTTTTAATAGTGTGAATATAGCGTATTTTAGAAAATAAGACATCTAAAAACAAGTGTAACTTTAAAAGTTTTTGTCCAAATTAAAAAATATATAAATATTTGGAAACTACATAAAAAATAGAATAAAATGACCTATACCGGAAGTATTTTGGTTGAAACCAAAATATTTGGCGGCAATTTCAAAATCGACTATTTTTACAAAAAATCAAACTTAATGTTTTGGTACCGCATTCGGTCAAAATTGAATATTCGGCTCTGAAACCGATTTCAAATGAAAGATCAACAAAAAACGAAGAAAATGAGCCATATAACATGCATAATAAGGGACATTTTGAAAAATAAGGTACTATCGAAAAAAGTCTAATCTCGCTCGATTTCAAAAGTTTAAAAAATCGTAATTCGGCTAAAAAAGGGGGCGGGAAGAAAATATTTTGGGAAACATGTTTTTTTGATATGTACTTTGAGAAAAAAAATTGGGAGCAAAATCAGTGACATACGTGCGCCCTGTTTTTTAAAAAAAACTACTGGAAATGCTCATATATATAAAGTTCAACGTGTCTGTCTGTCTGTCCGTTAGTGCGCTTATCACTCGAGAACCACTTATCCGATTTACATGTTTTTATTTATTTTTTTATTTCATAGGTACGTTCTTTGGCCAGGTTTTAGGCTATATTTGGTTACGTTAGGTAACATAACATCTAAGCAGTGACGATAATAGTAAATCAAGTCGGAAAAAAGTTTGCCGCCAGCGCGCTTTTGGCAGTACGTTGCCTAAACCGTTGAAATAAAATAATGAAGTGAAGAATTGTGTAGAAAAAAAGACCTAAAATAAAGTCCGGTACACCATATGTCTAACACAGTGACTGCTTTTATATGTATATGTTACAAAGAAAATTAAAAATATTTGGGTTCTGTTTACATGGACTTGTGACCAGCAAAACATTAATGCTTATCGAAATAAATGATTTCATCGTCATAAGTACTTAATGTAAATATAATTTGCCCTTTACAGTATCCAATTTATTATTTGGCTTAGGAAATAACTTGAAATATACATACGGGAACATATTATTCTCGCGAATTATGTAAAACATACCCGTGTCGCGGTGCGGGCGTGTGGCAGAAGGGAGCAGTACGTTCGGACGGCATTTGTTTTCAATAATTAACTTTTTATAAACAGAAAAAATTATTTTTACTTTTTGTTCTGATTCGTTTTTGTTAGGTTATTTAAGTGTTGTTTGGTTTTTATTACAATAATAACTTATCGTATGTTGGTACTTAATTCAACTATATATTTTTTAAATCCTAAACAATAATTCCGTAGTCCAGGCGAGCGAAGCGGCGCGGATCCAGCTACTTTATAATAAAACAAAAATAATAAGTAACAATAGAACATAGATTTGAATTTTTGCCAGTATGCGTCGCATGTTAAATAATGTGAAAATTTTGAGTCCTCTTGTAACCATCGCCAAAATGAAATCGTAAGAAATAAAATCTACTTTCACCTCTGACAGAACCCACTCATTTGAAATTAATTCGCGTAAAATGACCCCTTTACTCCAGTTATAGCTGACATTTAAAATAGAATGAATAACATTTGTATTGTAAGAAATTCAATATTTTGACAGGTCCTTTTAGATTAGTAGCTCTCACCTTACAGGTGTTCAATTGCGGTGACCTTTAGAGAGAGAGAGAGAGAGAGAGAGAGGTCGACATTATCCAGACTCAATCCCACAGGATTAAAGACGTTTGACAACGAACGTGCAGGAATAAATCCTTTTTTTCGGTCTCCACCCCGCCCACCCGCTGCGATGCGATTCTCAATTCCTACAGGGGCGGTTCAACTTCGCTTTAAGAATTTTTTATTAAATAGAATGTTGTTTGCTTACGTCAATATTATCATGTAAAATTTATATAGAAATTTCTTTAATGTGTGTTTAAATTTTGAAACGGGTTGTTTATTTTTTAATTTAGGTTTGGTTTTTATGTGATTTACAAGAATGTAAGGAATGTAAAGTAAAATAAATTACTCTAAAGTTATAATACAATTATTGTCACCAACACAACATATAAAGTACATACAAAATCAGATTCACTAATTATAATTAACAATAAACTAACAACATGTAAATGACAAATATTATCGTAATTGACTCTTTATCGTGACTAACTCTTTATCGTGACTGATTCTCTATCGTGACTGACTCGCTATCATGGCTGACTCGCTATCGTGACTGATTCGCTATCGTGGCTGACGCGATATCGTGGATGACTCGCTATATTGGCTGACTCGCTATCATGGCTGACTCGCTATCGTGACTGACACGCAATCGCGGATGACTCGCTATCTTGGCAGACTCGCTATCTTGGCAGACTCGCTATCTTGGCAGACTCGCTATCTTGGCTGACTCGCTATCACGGCTGACTCGCTATCGTAGCTGACTCGCTATCATGGCTGACTCGCTATCGTGGCTGACTCGATATCGTGGCTGACTCGCTATCATGGCTGACTCGCTATCGCGGATGACTCGCTATATTGGCTGACTCGCTATCGTGGCTGACTCGCTTGATTAGAACTAGCTTGTTATGAACTGCCATATCTCCTATCCTATAGACAAGCTGTGAGTCCCGCGTAAAGCCAGTACGCACGTTCGATGTTCGCTCGGCGCGAAATTAAAAGTTTAATTTACACAAATATCAAAGTAAAACTGAGAACGTAACTTAACGTTTTATGTAATAGTATTTATATTATTTTTAAAAACTTGGAAGATAAAAATGATAATATTTATATCATTTAAATACTTTAATGGTAAATATTTTCACGTTATATTGTTCATTATAATTTATTTGTGTCGTCCAAATAGATATTTTTTAAATTTTACCTTGCATGTATTCATCAAATGTTGATTAATTATCTTGTAAAAAATTCAAGCATTTAACTTGCATAGCAATTAATTAGTGAAACACAGTATTTAAGGAATTAGTTGCTACTGACAATGCATTTTAAATGAAAATTAACTTATTATTTTAAATTTATTAAAAACTAGATTTTTAGATTCGTATAACCTATCGCGCGTGTAAATGTCACATACCTATTTTTTTATCTAACAAATTTTCGAGATATAAAGTAACCTACGTCCTTTCTTCGGATGCAAGCTATCTCCCTGCCAAATTTCATCAAGATCGATTCAGCCGGTTATCCGTAAAAAGGTAACAAATAGACAAATAGACAGACATACTTTCGCATTTATAATATAAGTATGGATAATAACTTTATTTTAATTAATTAATATAATATACATTACATAGATTACATATACATACATTCATAAACGTAAATATTTAATAAAACCTTTTTTCTCAAAATCGATTTATTCCAGGCCTTACTCCCAGCATATTTCGTCATTTTCTGTGACATATTTGATACCACCCTTATTCTCTACCTTTTACTTCATATCTGCACCATCTATTCATTGTAATATCTTTTAAGTAAGACATTTTATTTTGATGATTCTCCACGTGAAATATTATCTTCATTTCTTTTCTGATAGATATTTGAGCACTGGTATTTAATTTGGTATGAAAAATATTGCAATGTTTCGAACATTTATTATTTTTTATTGTGTGAGAACCGTTATGTTTTTTCGAATGGAAACGTAAACTCTCATAATCGGATTGTTTTCCAGCTCCCATCAGTTGACATTTTTGTTGTTGGTAGGTCTGTATTACATTTTTATGAATGTGATTGTTTTTATTGATGTTATTAACTTCAATGAACACTTTGACAAATATTTTCATTTTATTCATTTTTTTTGATATTTAATATCGTGAGGGGAGGAGTATCAAAAACAAAGGATTTTTGATTATTTTATTTTATTTTATCTATATTTACTATCTTGTAATCTTTTTTCTCCTTCATATTATTTAAGATATTTTTTTTCATATTCCAATTAAACCAATTATAAAAAAATGCATAAGAACCCCATTCGCGAGAGATCATAAATTGAAATAGAAATAAACTTTTAATGATTTTCTTTTTGAAAAGATGTTCTTTAATAAGTAATATGAGCTAAAACGCATCGATATTAATGAAGGCAACGCCATCCAAGACTAAGTGATTATCAAAAGGCTTTGGTAGCAGGGTTGACTTCTCAGCAATCCCCTTCGTTCTACTAAATAAAAGATGTAATTTTAATTATTTTTTTAAATAATTATAGTCTATTTTTTAAATGAAAAATAACAATGTATTTTAGAGTTTTAGGTGTGTCTCATCTCGATTTTGGATTTCACAACCAAAAGGCTCAACTCGTGAAAACATAAGCTATTTTGTCCTGTAAAAATTAAAGCCGGGATCGTCTTATACCGTAGAAGAGTATCAATATATATTATATATTCAAACATTCCCTTAATTTAAATATACTGGGTGTATTTTTAGACTTTCCAGCAGATTATTTTTAAAATAACGATTCTTTAGAAAATTTTTTAGACAAAAGTTTCATGATTTCGAGGGCGTTAAATATGAATTAACTTTTTTTTTTATAAAAAAGTTACATAAAGAAAATAATATTTGAAAAACAATTCCCCGTGAACCTTGCTTAAATCTATTAATTAATTGATGATTTTCGAGTAAAAAATTATTGAAAATCTATTTAATATCATAAAAAGGGCATTTTCAGAAAAAATGTTTATTTAGTGCCGCCGAGTGCAAAGGGTTAACAATTGACTGGTTATTGTAATTGTAATCACTACAAACAAATATCTTGAAATCGAGACTCTCAACGAGACTTTTAAATCACTTTGATATCATTTCGGTCTCGTCACATCAAAATATTTCGTATCGTCAAAATTTGGTAGTTGTTTTAAGAATATACAAATGCAAATTTTGCGCATATAGCATTTCGAAGATTCGAAAAAAAAACAATTTTCACTCCACCCTATTGTATAGGTACATAATTGCGTAAGAGGTAATTGGATAGTAAAATATTAAATGAAATATTTAAATTATACTTCCCATAAAATTGAAATGCAGCTTTTATGCACACGTTCACTATACTTCTGTTTATTACAACCGGGAATAACGACGTTATTGATTAAATATAACGTTTGTGTCAGTGGTAGTGTACAGGTGGCAACGAATTGTTTTTTGTGTCCTTTTAAAATGCAGACATTGCTTTGCTGTGGATTTATAAATTAATTTATGGCATGTGATATTATGTATAATGAAAAATCCATAACAAGTACGATGCTAAAAATAGAAAAAATTTATTATATATTTACTAAAATTTTCATTACCCGACTGAATGCATAATATCGATTGAGAAACAGTGACTAAATTTTATAGAAAAAAGTTTAAAGATAAATAAAAATAAATTAATTAGACTCCAATCTCATCTTTATTTAGAACAAATGAGGCATAGTCGTTTAATTTCGTCTCCTTGTCCATCTCCGAAATTAATACCTAATTTTGAAGATGGCGGCTCAAATCTACTTTGCGAATTTTAAAATGAAAAAAAGGTAAAATGTGATTTTGTTCATCAAATGTCTTTTGATTACAGTTATATTAGATATACATCGGCCACAGAAAGTAAGTTAATAAGTATGTTTATTATGGGCGGAGGTTCGCAACATCCTTAAACGTATCGATATATTACTATTGTAGGTCCTTTCAACAGGTATTTGTCTTCATTGAGTTGAAATATTACCGTGGAATCGTGTGTATATCAGCCATAGTATTTTTTTTTTGCTTTAGTAGTGTGATTTTTTTGTATTGGTCTCCACAAATTCCAGATTTGAATCCCATAGAATATAGAACATTTATGGGATCATTTAGATAAAGAGATACCGCAAGTCAGGAGAACAAACAGATTTTATTAACGAATTGCAATAAATATTAAGGCAAATGAACCAAGAAACGTTAACAAACATAATACTAACCATCCCACAATGTAACAAGAAGTAATTAAGGCGAAAGGATACCAAACCTCCCATTAAAAAAATTTAACAGTATTTTTATATTTTCTATATGTTTGTAGTCAACATAAAATCTCAATATATCTTTCGTTATTTCTAATGATGAATGACGATGCAAAAAAGTTTGAGGTTATGCTTATTAAAAAAAATTCAAATTCAAAATAAAAATACTATCTCCCAACGGTAGCTTAATATCGTCCTGGGGACGATATTAGGAACCATTGTTATGGATACCGTTTAATCGTTTGTAACACTTTTTGTTATTTTTTTCAATTTTGTGTTATAAGTAGACTTGAGACCACGAGACCAGTGACCATCGTAGAACCATCAGCAACGTAGAAAATCCGGGTGCTTAATTTATATGCTTTACCTGCCTCGAATACCAATTTTTCAATTTAAGACTTTTAAACCTGATCAGAAGTATATTTTTCATAATAGTTTCTAATGTTTTGTGATGATAATGATACGATAATAATGTACATAATTTAACATAACCCAAAAATCATCCCCGGGGATGATATTTGGAGCTCAAATAAAAAAATAGTAAAGTATAGTCAAACTGATTGTAATGTATGTAAGTTTAATTTCAATTTCAAAGAAAGGTATAAATCTATATATATGTTACCGACAATGTATGAAATACGGCATTCTATAGAATTCCTAGGTATTCTATAGAATGCCTAAAATCACCAGGCAATGTATGAAATGAATTTAATTATATACATTTCCTAGGCATTCTATAGAATACCTAATTGATAGCCGGCAATGTATGAAATATAAACATAAATAAGGTGAATCGATCAATTTTGGTCCAGGTACAGATGTTGCCTTACTTTATGTTATAAAATACTGATGCAAATATACAATAAAAAAATCTTGGTTCATTCTCGATAGCTGTAGGTAGGTTTCTAGATTATAATTCAGTATTGTCGGTACAATACTGAATTTACTGGGTTTTTTGTTTTTGATATATCTCTACAAATATGAAAAATATGTAGGATTTTAAAAAAAGGAACGATATTTGGCAACTATATATTAACAAAAAATACAAAATTATTCTGCTTGGTAAAAATGAGTACAATTTCAGATCAGATATAGCGTATTCCATATTGATTATTATTATTTAAAAATTAAAAAGTAGTAGCATTTGATTAAAAATATAACAACTCGAACGTGTCATTAGTGCATTTTGAAATGTACCAATGACACCGGTTTTGTTTTCAACTTTAATGCTTTTAAAAAATATATTATAATAATTTTATGTATGATGTTTACTGTATTTTATTTTTTACTTTCAATATAACTCAAGTTTATATTCGGGAAACCAATTTAAATGTACTTCGATTTCCATAGATCTATTTAAATGATAATTTTTTTTCTTGGGTATAAACTAAAGTTTTATTGAAAATAAAAGTAATGAATTACAATATGATATGAAATAAAACATTCAAGGTATAATTATAAAAGTATACTCAATTGATTTTAATCCAATTCTTGAATCAATGAATTTACAATAAGTACAATTATAATTTGCAATAATATTTTAAATATTATTAAAAGTCCTCGTATATTAATATTTTAAAAGCGTCTTCAAGCAGAGAAAATCCTGTCCGGACACATAGCGCGGGAAACAATTTTTTTTATAATGAAAAGGTAAAAAATAGTAAATGTGTTAGCAAGTAAGCGCTGAATTTTGTTATTATTTATTGTTTTATGTTTTTACTCTACATAATAAAAATTAATAAAATTTTACTAAATACCTTATGATTTGAAATCTGGAACTATAGGTTGCGGGATCTTTTATATTTTTTTATAAATTTAAAAACTATCAACCAAAGGGTACATTATAACAGAATCTTTAGGATTCTATCTAAAATAATAATGTTTCTATAATCTATATTTTTTCCATTACTCTGATTAAAATATTGTTTCCTAAAATTTTTGGTAACTTTAATTTCGTTAATATTGAAAAATGGCGTCGTAAAGCGTTATGTAGGTTACATCGTAATTATTTAGCTCGTTATTCCAAACAATTTATACATATAATATAATTACTGGCGTAAACCAAGCTGTATTTCATTATAATAAAGGTAATGGCGAAATATTGCTTTAAGCTACATGTATAATCAACCAATGAAAATTAATTCCACTAAGGTGTTTATGAATTTATTTTACATAACGCACGTATGTAATTGTAAATATTCAATTATGTATTCGTATACATATGCAGTATGGTGAATATTTCAGAAAATGTAACAAAAGAAAATACGTAAAACATTTCTTAGAGGATACTCCTAAATTATGGTATGTATTTCCCCGTTTTTATATGTTATATGTGTAGGTGTTCCTCACACATCAGGAAAAAGAAACATCATTTAAAGAAAATTAGATGGCTGATTTTGTAAAGAAGAATCCCAAGAAAAAATAAAAAAGAAAAAATATGTATTTGCCTACCACTGAACATTAGTTAAGGTCGGTGTTTAATTTTGCAATTATGTTTGTAATTGTAAATTTTATGTATTTTTAAATTAAATTTTCACTCTCATACTATCAATAAGAATTTATTATATACACGGTATCCAAGATAAGCGTGAAATGCATGGGGATTTCTTAAACGATAAGAGATACACATTCGGTTAAATGAGATTAATTATTTGTAAGGAAGGGGTGAAAAAAAATATTTATGATTCTATGTGATTTAGGCGGTATACCCAAAAATGAAAATTCGGAATATCTGTAAATGACTATAACTTTTTTATCAACGTAGATAGGTACTTTTTAGTATTTTATTACAAACATTTAAGTAGGCCATGAAAAACAAAAATCACAATAACGACAATCAAAATAATAAATGAATAAACTTTTGCAAAAAATCTTTTTACTTTTTTTCGATACTAACCCTCAAACTGCACACTAGTGCTAATTCGCACCTTTAAAATTTTCCAATTACGCGTACTCGTTACTCAGGTGACCAACAGTCTTTCCCCCACCGTGATAATTCCTTCTACAGTAAAAGCTCTCAGCCAGCGATATTTACAAGAATAATGCTGTGTTTACTTCCAAGGAAAACGCTTGGAAAACCAGGAGAGGTGCGAATAAAGTCGCAAAAACAGTGTATAACTTTTTTCTCGAAATTTTTTTATTGTCATCTCGTGTGATTTCAAGAGTCGGTAAGTAATCTTATCTTGATGTGTTTATTATACTTTTTTGATGTTTTTCATAGTAAATCAAGTAAAATGGCCACGAGTCGGCGGTATAATTTGCGTTCAACGCATCCGCACGATTATTTGGAATAAGTATAGTTTTCTACATTAATATATATAAATAAAGGTCTTTTTTTCAATCACAACAAAGCTTTACTTATAAATTATTAATTTCTGCAAATTCCTTACCCAATAAATGCTAAGATTGTAACAACGGAAAAATGTGAAAATTATGTAAATTTCAAAGTAATAGGAAAAATAGTAATTGTTGAATTATCTCAATAATTTTTTTTTAAATATAGTATCCTAATCACGGAATGCGAGTGAGACAATGTCAAAATTGTTGAAATTAAAAAAAAAATGATCAATTTGTTTAAAATCATTTTTTATAAAAAATGTAATTTGTTTATTTGAAGTTTGCATAAAAAAATAAACTTTTTCTATGAAGTTGAGCATTTGCATTTAATTCCTTGGAAAATTTCCAATAAAAAACACTACTATTTAGTTGGAATATTGATAAAACTCAGTTAGATATATCACTTTGAAATTTTCAAATCCCGATTCGCACTAGTGTGCAGTTTAAGGTGGCCTAACTGAAGTGTGCAGTTTAAGGGTTTTAAGTATGACAAGTGACATATCGTTATAAAGTAGAGTAAAACACACGTTCAAATCATGCTATAGCCAATTTAGTGACCCATAAGACAAAAAGTACCTATCTACGTTGACAAAAAAGTTATTATAGTCATTTACAGAATTTCCGAATTTTAATTTTTGGGTATACTGCCTAAAACACATAGAATTATTAATATTTTTTTATGTAGTCATACTGACCCCTTCCTTACAAATAATTCGTCTCGTTTAACCGAAGCTGTATCTCTTACCATTTAGGAAATCCCCATGCATTTCACGCATATCTTGCTTGTTAGCTTGTGAACATGATGACACTAGGAGCTAATAAGCTAACAAGCTAATAAGCTAGCTTGTTAGCTTGTAAACTCGCTCAATGTAATTGACGCTTTAATGACTTATTTAGAATAGCATACTAAGATCGACTCACTGGAAAAATGTAAAAATCTTACTTATTCTGGGATAAATGTAAGTTTTTTAACAAAAATAGCCAATTCATGTAGGTATTATGGTAGGGTTTTCGAAAGGGTATAAAATAGAGAAGGTTTTAAAACCATCTGAACATCTGTAAGTGTACTAGATTTTATAAAATAATTTTTTAAAGAAATAATTTTATCAAAGTTTTATAAGTTTTTAAATGTTAAATTGCAGCCATTTTTTACTTTTGTTATTCATAAATTTTATTTTGATCTGATAGTGTAGCATAAACATTTAAGTAATATAAAAATCATTTTTAAAAAATATAGGCTCTTTAATTTGTGAACTTTTTAACATGTATAAATCTGGTTTTTTTCAAAAATTTACTAAAACGGTCGATATAAAACAAACTTTTGCACTTTGCTTAAATCACTTCCAAATAACTCATTCTACCTTCCTTCAAAACATTCGTATCGCCGAACCAAACACCCTGTATAAAAATTCTAATTAAATTATTTTTAGGAAGATTTAGATGTTTAATTTAGTAGTATTATTAGTGTTTTAGTAAATCTTGTATTTTTCTGCTTTGTATACCGTCTTCTCAACTAATGAGACTCATGTCAGAATTTTGATTAAGTAAATAACCTATCCTTATTAATTGCCCTGTATAGGTTTTGTTAGAAAATTGTAATAATACGTTACCTCTATCTTGTATAATGATATGATAGAGCTCGTATTACAAATGCTGCAAGACAGTGTTTGACATGCGTGAAATTTGTTAGAAATTCTAAAGCTCACGTAATACTTTAAGTTTTTAAATACGTGCATATATTATTATTGTATAGAACAGTAATTATAAATTCAAGTATTTAACTTATAAGATTAATTCTTGTATGATAGTTAAATAAGGGAGAAGAAAACATAGAAATGACATTTACTATAGATATTAAAATCAATTACAAAAAAACATCTGCTATGTAAATGCACAATGCTTAATCCACCAAAGTAATTAATTATTACTGAACAGTTTAAATAAAAATCGATAAAGTGAACAGATTAATTGCCTGTCATTGGTTAGCCATTTAATTTTTATACAATTTTAATAAAAGATATTAGTTTGAAATTTTTCTTAAGACGCACCTGCTTATTTTTTCGTATATTTTTAATTTTTTGACAATTTCATTCTAAATCTAAATATATGAAAACATATTTATATGTCGAAGTAAATATCAATTAAAAATACAAAACACGATTTTGTAAAGCAAATTGAGATAAATCTTTGTAAGGGAATATTTTACAACGTTGTATACCTATATTATAGGAAACTGAATGCTCTACAAAAAAGATCCTATATAATTTTTACGTAACATGTATCCTTCTTGAGATATCATGAAAAAATAAATATTTTGGAATGTCATCCTTCCCTCTTACACACGATTTTGATGATTTTGAAATGGGACCGTTCTCAAGCCAAACCCAACCATCCAACAAAGTTTCATTAATATCGGTTCAGTGGTTCATGAGTTATGCGTGTGACAAGGATCAGGGGATAGACAGACAGACACGGAAAGAAAAATGTTTTTTCTAGACCTGAAATGGAAAGACCAATTTAATATTTTGAAATTGGAAAACAATTTTCATTGTCTCATTCTAAAACGATTACAAAGCTTCTCGTATCTTCAATATTGCGAGGAAGCAAAATATTTAAAATATAATAAAAAAAAAGAAAATATTTCTAATATTAAAAACGAGATGTTCAATGTGCATATTTATTTTTTAAAATGCCTGTCATTTGATGGTAATATTTTACTACAAAAGTTGAACTTACCGTTTTATTACACTATAAAATAAATACCATTAGCCAAAACAAAATAGAGTGTCAAGTATCATTAAAATTTGTCCATGATTACCGATAACTTACCATAACTATATATTTTTAACCCTCAAGTTTATTATAAAAATATCTGTAAATATCTCTAAAATGATCAGGAACTCATCCTACATGTAAATATATAGAAAGTGGAAGCAAAATTTAATATCATTACCGTTGTATCTAGAATATCCATGACATCAACAATGCACACGTTAATCAATTTTCTCCATTGTATATATTGAACAGCATGCGCTTAATGTTGGAGTGAGTAATAGACAATCAATAATTACAATTACAAATTCTAGTATGCTCCTTCATCTGAATAGCGCGGTCACTGATGCACGTGTGTCTATGTAACTGAAGTGATACCTGTAAATTAAATTATTATTCCAACTAACTAATTTGGAAAATAATTGACTGCAACAGTTAAAAATTATAATGAAATTGTCGGCTCTGGAAAGAATATATTTCTGCAACTTAGAATGTAAAAATGTTTCAAATTTATCGTCGAGTCCGCGTCGTTAAAATTTACAGCTAATTTGTTTAAGAGGTAGAAAATGTGTGTTTTTTTTTTAGTTCATTTATACCTTGATTTTTTTTATTGATAAACCTAAATTTTATTCTAAAAACATTTGAATATTTTTTTTTAATAAAATTAAAGTGTGTAATAAAATTAACTTTAAAAAAAAGTTGAACCGACTTCAAAAATAAAGCACAAAAAAGTATGAAATAATATTTAAAGAAAATTAATATCATCTACTAAATGCAATAGTTTTTAAGTAAATAATTATTTACAATAAAATCATTTTATATATTCTTCTATTAATTAATTTTTAAATAATATTTTCTTTTCGATCTTAATGAAAATGAGTACTTAACATGTAAGGAATGTAAGGATTTATTTATAAAATATTAAAAGTTAACTACATAATCAAAATTACGATACATTTTTTGATGTCGGGGCGCAGTATTATTTTTTATTTATTATTATAAAATTTTGGTAATTTAATTAAATTTTTTTTAGTGCGCGTGGTTTTAGTTAGATTTTAATTTCAGAAAATATCACATATACACATATTCCTCCCATCCTTTGGATAGTACGAATAAGAAATTATTTTCACCCCATTTGTTTATGAACATATACATTTATATGTAGATACCTTTTGAAAATTTAAAAAGTAACGTCATTATTTTACTAAAATCAATAGACATTTATAAAACATAGTAATGAAATCTTATAGTTTATATTATCACTTGATATGTTCACTTTCAACTAGTGTTACTTATTGTGAGGAATAAGTTTGTTTTCTCAATTGATTTAATTAAAAAACGAATTTCGATTTTTTCGTTATAAGTACCTAAAAATAATTACTATCTAAAATAATGTAAGTATTCATTTTCTTTGTAGATAATACAAAATATTGTTTTGCATTTGTGTAATTTGTCATTTATATTTATAGATTTATTGGTACTATAGGTTAAACGCAGTATTGTTTTAAGAACGACAAGGATGTTCCTTTTTTCTATAGTAAGTCTACCTGCTATTGTATTTTAATTACGAAATTTACTTATTTTTATTTTTCTTTTCCGTAATTATATTGTAGAAATTTGCGCCCCGACATCAAAAAATGTATCGTAATTTTGATTTAGTAGTTAACTTTTAATATTTTATAAATAAATCCTTACATTCCTTACATGTTAAGTACTCATTTTCATTAAGATCGAAAAGAAAATATTATTTAAAAATTAATTAATAGAAGAATATATAAAATGATTTTATTGTAAATAATTATTTACTTAAAAACTATTGCATTTAGTAGATGATATTAATTTTCTTTAAATATTATTTCATACTTTTTTGTGCTTTATTTTTGAAGTCGGTTCAACTTTTTTTTTTAAAGTTAATTTTATTTTTCATTTTTTAGTTACAAGGAACTACATTAGATCAAGCCGTAATTAATCATGGCAAAAAAGTGTTTGCCAAAGGCCAAGCATATGTCTCTATAATGTCCGATATTATAAAGGAGCTAGCAAATTTGCTAGCTTTCAACAGAGTTGGGCATCAGACGATTAATTTTTTTAGTCGATTGAAAAATTGACGAATAACGAATAAACCGCACATTATTCGCAACTAACGAATAAAAATATAGTTATTCGTAATCACGAGTACTCACGAATAACGATTGATTAGTTTTTATTCGTAAGATCTTCGAATAACGAATAATCATTCGTTAGTTTCAGATTATTCCAACTAAAAAATTACGAATAAACTATTACTACCTGTACTTTGGCGTAATAATATAATTATGATGCATGATGGGGGTTATTGTCACTTCTTGAATTAATTTTTTTTTAAGTCCAGACACGTATTTAGTGATATTTTAGACCCGTATTGTTAAAATAACAAATAATACACATATACTAAATAGAAACCTTGCTTATAATTTAATAAATTTAAAAAAAAATTGTACAGAAGAGTATTGAGTGATATTTGAGGCCCGTGTATTAAATTAATTAATAAACTCACAACTCGCCCCCTGTCACAGATGAAGGGTTGCAACTGGTTTCATTCGATCCGGCGGGAAAAATACTTCGGGATTCTAGGGGAATGGGGGGCAAAACAACCCTCTATCTAGCACAGGAGTCGAGATATTTACGATTTTCTGTAATGAATACCATAAGTAGCGAAACAGAAAATTTCAATATTTACAATAAATACAGCATAGAAACATAAGAGTCATTCCATTTATAATCATCAAATTTATTAAAATATAGAAGTTGCACCATTTTTAATTTTGATGAAAGTTTAATCAGTTGTTATTATACTTATTAGATAGCAGAAACTGTACTTAGAAAAATTTTAATGGCCATAGTTCGGGGGTGGTGACCGTTTTACCCTCTTAAGATATGAAGATTTCGTCGATTTTCAACGTTTTTTCAACTCGCTATAGCACGCGTTCTAATAAAGCAATTACAACGAGCTTAATGTCATTTGAAAGACTAAAGAATCTAGTTTCAATTGATCTAGCACAATTTAAAGTTTAAATTATTTTTTTTGTAGATAGAGGCTTTTCAAATTTATTAATAAAATTGTCATTTTTTCTATTTTTCGAAATTTATTGTGGCTCTAAGGTTAAACTGAGAAAGCTATAATTATGTGTAAGTTATGTTCATTTATAGTACTCAGTACCCACAAAAAATCAGCTTGATTGATGCACATCTTTTATTAAAAAAATTTAGTTAAATATCGCAAAAATCACGAAAGCACCAAAATCAGCTGTTTTCGAAGCAAAAAAAAGTTATGTGGGGGACGAGATAAAATTCTGATTTTTTTTTTACAAATGCTCTAAATAGTTATCTTTGAAGGCCTTATAGATTTGTTTTGTTATTTTCATTTTTATAGCAACCAGAATTTTTTTTTAAATTTAAAAAAATACGAAAACTTCAAAAACGGTTATTTTTAAACACAATACAAAAATATGTTGGGCACGAGATAGAATTCTGATTTTTTTTTTACAAATGCTCTAAATAGTTATCTTTGAAGGCCTTATAGATTCGTTTTGTTATTTTCATTTTTATAGCAACCAGATTTTTTTTTTTAATTTAAAAAAATACGAAAACTTCAAAAACGGTTATTTTTAAACATAATACAAAAATATGTTGAGCACGAGATAGAATTCTGAATTTTTTTTTACAAATGCTCTAAATAGTTATCTTTTATGGCCTTATAGATTCGTTTTGTTATTTTCATTTTTATAGCAACCAAAATTTTTTTTTTTAATTTAAAAAAATACGAAAACTTCAAAAACGGTTATTTTTAAACATAATACAAAAATATGTTGGGCACGAGATAGAATTCTGAATTTTTTTTTACAAATGCTCTAAATAGTTATCATTGAAGGCCTTAATGATTCGTTTTGTTATTTTCATTTTTATAGCAACCAGATTTTTTTTTTTTTATTTAAAAAAATACGAAAACTTCAAAAACGGTTATTTTTTAAACAATACAAAAATATGTTGGGCACGAGATAAATTTCTGAATTTTTGTTTACAAATGCTCTATGTAGTTATCTTTGAAGGCCTTATAGATTCGTTTTGTTATTTTCATTTTTATAGCAACCAGAATTTTTTATTTAAATTTCAAAAAATACAAAAACTTCAAAAACAGCTATTTTTTAAACAATACAAAAATATGTTGGGCATGAGATAGAATTCTGAATTTTTTTTTATAATTGCTTTAAGTAATTAACTTTAAAGACCAATTGGCTTTTTCTTGTTATTTTCATTTTTCTAGTCACCAGACTTTTTTTAAATCCTTAAAAGTGTAAAAACTCAGATATTGTACTAATCAATACTAAAGAGAATCTAAATTAACAAATCTTACACTTAATAATAGTATTTACTACTTCGGATTGAGTTTGATATTTTTTCAACTTTTTGATCAATTTCATTTTTTCTCTTTGATAGGTAAAGGCAGTTTTTTAATTACAACAGGAGATTCATTCAAAACAGCACAAACTTGGTTGTTTTTTTAAATACAGGGTTCAAATATTTCATCCCTGATATAGTAAATAATGAATTTTTTTGGACATCACGACAATATTCATAATGAAAATAAATATTTATAAAAAACATATAATATTAAACCTTTCACAGAAGAATAATAAGTATACTTCAAAATCAATTTAACAATTAATTTATTTGTATGCTTTAACATCATAAATATAATAATAATAATATAACACATATTTTTTTTTTTTTTTTCGAAAATACATGATTTTGGAGATTTTACACTTTTAAGGATTTAAATCTGATGACTAGAAAAATAAAAATAACAAGAAAAAGCCAATTGGCCTTTAAAATTAATTACTTAAAGCAATTATAAAAAAATTTCAAAATTCTATCTCGTGCCCAACATATTTTTGTATTGTATAAAAAATAGCCGTTTTTGAAGTTTTCGTATTTTTTTAAATTTACAAAAAAATTCTGGTTGCTATAAAAATGAAAATATTTAAAACGAATCTATAAGGCCAAAAAGATAACTATTTAGAGCATTTGTAAAAAAAAAATTCAGAATTCTATCTCGTGCCCAACATATTTTTGTATTATGTTTAAAAATAACCGTTTTTGAAGTTTTCGTATTTTTTTAAATTAAAAAAAAAAATCTGGTTGCTATAAAAATGAAAATAACAAAACGAATCTATAAGGCCTTCAAAGATAACTATTTAGAGCATTTGTAAAAAAAAAATCAGAATTCTATCTCGTGCCCAACATATTTTTGTATTATGTTTAAAAATAACCGTTTTTGAAGTTTTCGTATTTTTTTAAATTAAAAAAAAAATTCTGGTTGCTATAAAAATGAAAATAACAAAACGAATCTATAAGGCCATAAAAGATAACTATTTAGAGCATTTGTAAAAAAAAATTCAGAATTCTATCTCGTGCCCAACATATTTTTGTATTATGTTTAAAAATAACCGTTTTTGAAGTTTTCGTATTTTTTTAAATTAAAAAAAAAAAATCTGGTTGCTATAAAAATGAAAATAACAAAACGAATCATTAAGGCCTTCAATGATAACTATTTAGAGCATTTGTAAAAAAAAATTCAGAATTCTATCTCGTGCCCAACATATTTTTGTATTATGTTTAAAAATAACCGTTTTTGAAGTTATCGTATTTTTTTAAATTAAAAAAAAAAATTCTGGTTGCTATAAAAATGAAAATAACAAAACGAATCTATAAGGCCATAAAAGATAACTATTTAGAGCATTTGTAAAAAAAAATTCAGAATTCTATCTCGTGCCCAACATATTTTTGTATTATGTTTAAAAATAACCGTTTTTGAAGTTTTCGTATTTTTTTAAATTAAAAAAAAAATCTGGTTGCTATAAAAATGAAAATAACAAAACGAATCTATAAGGCCTTCAAAGATAACTATTTAGAGCATTTGTAAAAAAAAAATCAGAATTTTATCTCGTCCCCCACATAACTTTTTTTTGCTTCGAAAACAGCTGATTTTGGTGTTTTCGTGATTTTTGCGATATTTAACTAAATTTTTTTAATAAAAGATGTGCATCAATCAAGCTGATTTTTTGTGGGTACTGAGTACTATAAATGAAGATAACTTACACATAATTATAGCTTTCTCAGATTAACCTTAGAGCCACAATAAATTTCGAAAAATAGAAAAAATGACAATTTTATTAATAAATTTGAAAAGCCTCTATCTACAAAAAAAATAATTTAAACTTTAAATTGTGCTAGATCAATTGAAACTAGATTCTTTAGTCTTTCAAATGACATTAAGCTCGTTGTAATTGCTTTATTAGAACGCATGCTATAGCGAGTTGAAAAAACGTTGAAAATCGACGAAATCTTCATATCTTAAGAGGGTAAAACGGTCACCACCCCCGAACTATGGCCATTAAAATTTTTCTAAGTACAGTTTCTGCTATCTAATAAGTATAATAACAACTGATTAAACTTTCATCAAAATTAAAAATGGTGCAACTTCAGCACCTTGATGATTTTATATGGAATGACCCATAAGATATTATTATAAAATTTAATAAAATGAAAAAAAAAGTACAGACACGTATTTAGTGATATTTTAGGCCCGTATTGTTAAAATAACAAATACACATATACTAAATAGAAACCTTGCTTATAATTTAATTAATTTAAAAAAAATTGTACAGAAGCGTATTGAGTGATATTTGAGGCCCGTGTATTAAATTAATTAATAAACTCACAACTCGCCCCCTGTCACAGATGAAGAGTTGCAACTGGTTTCATTCGATCCGGCGGGAAAAATACTTCGGGATTCTAGGGGTTTGGGGGGCAAAACAACCCTCTATCTAGCACAGGAGTCGAGATATTTACGATTTTCTGTAATGAATACCATAAGTAGCGAAACAGAAAATTTCAATATTTACAATAAATACAGCATATAAACATAAGATATTATTATTAAATTTAATAAAATGAAGAAGATATTATTAAATTTAATAAAATGAAAAAAAAGTACAGACACGTATTTAGTGATATTTTAGGCCCGTATTGTTATATGTGTATTTGTTATTTTAACAATACGGGCCTAAAATATTACTAAATACGTGTCTGTACTTTTTTTTCATTTTATTAAATTTAATAATATCTTATGTTTACATGCTGTATTTATTGTAAATATTGAAATTTTCTGTTTCACTACTTATGGTATTCATTACAGAAAATCGTAAATATCTCGACTCCTGTGCTAGATAGAGGGTTGTTTTGCCCCCCAATTCCCTAGAATACCGAAGTATTTTTCCCGCCGGATCTAATGAAACCAATTGCAACTCTTCATCTGTGACAGGGGACGAGTTGTGAGTTTATTAATTAATTTAATACACGGGCCTCAAATATCACTCAATACGCTTCTGTACAATTTTTTTTAAATTAATTAAATTATAAGCAAGGTTTATGTATATGTGTTATGTATATGTTATTTTAACAATACGGGCCTAAAATATCACTAAATACGTGTCTGTACTTTTTTTTCATTTTATTAAATTTAATAATAATATCTTATGTTTATATGCTGTATTTATTGTAAATATTGAAATTTTATGTTTCGCTACTTATGGTATTCATTACAGAAAATCGTAAATATCTCGACTCCTGTGCTAGATAGAGGGTTGTTTTGCCCCCGAATCCCCTAGAATCCCGAAGTATTTTTCCCGCCGGATCAAATGAAACCAGTTGCAACTCTTCATCTGTGACAGGGGGCGAGTTGTGAGTTTATTAATTAATTGAATACACGGGCCTCAAATATCACTCAATACGCTTCTGTACAATTTTTTTTGAAATTAATTAAATTATAAGCAAGGTTTCTATTTAGTATGAGTAAAGTTTTCTGAAGTGGGAACACTAAAAATCAACTTCTTCAACTTAAACTTTTTATTGTAGAACTTTGAAGTTTTATTGTCCAAAATTAATGTTCTGAAATATTTTTTGAAAATTTTGATTTTTTAAAAAGTTATAAGCAAATTAATTTTTATATAGGTTTTTTTTTAAATTGTGATTTCTCTGTAAATACTGAGTAAAAAATATTGAAATTTTTATGGTAGGACTAAAAATAATTCACAATTTAGATGAAATAAATTTTTTTTAAAAGTTTTCATTTTTTCTTATAAATAATAAATATTTTAATAAACAAATAGAAATTTAACCAACTTCCCATATAGATAGAAACAAAATTTTTACACAGTATTGTTCTGTAAAATCTACTTAACTTTTTCCTGAAAAAAAATTTTAGTACATTTCATAAACAAAAAAGTTACGAATGTTTAAGTGCCGTCAGATAGGCGCGCGGCGCGGTGCCGCGCGAGGCACACAAACGCATTCACGCGCTTGGCTACCTCACCTACTCGAACAAAAGCAATTTTATGGTTGATTATTATAGATTTTGGGGCGTAGAATTCGAATAAAATAACCCGGACTGGAGAAAAGTGGTGCCACACCCTTAAAATGGGGTTGAAGGGTGAAAACCCCGTTTCCAACCTTTTTTTTAATTTATCTCAAAATCTAAATCGATGATGGGTTTTTTTTATGGTTGATATTAGTTAGGGACACACAAACAAATTTATTGGGACCACATATACTGAATTTGACCAAAAATTACTCTTTCTAGAGGGTTTGAAAAAAGTAAAAATGCTTCTTCTCGGGGAAAATATTTTAAAAATTAATAACTTTTGTTAAAATCATCCAAATGACTCGTAATTGGTCTCAAATTGTTCCCGAAGTTCCAAAGAAGAAATGCATTATTTGAATAAAACGTATTATATTCAACCTGTTGTTTTTATTTAAATTTTAGTAAAAAGGTAGTTTTAAAAAAATTTACGTTACTTACCCTTAAACATTAGCGATTTTCATTGGTTAAGCTATTAATATATTTTTTTTAAAATGGTTGATCATTATTCTTTGGAACTTCGGGAACAATTTGAGACCAATTACGAGTCATTTGGATGATTTTAACAAAAGTTATTAATTTTTAAAATATTTTCCCCGAGAAGAAGCATTTTTACTTTTTTCAAACCCTCTAGAAAGAGTAATTTTTGGTCAAATTCAGTATATGTGGTCCCAATAAATTTGTTTGTGTGTCCCTAACTAATATCAACCATAAAAAAAACCCATCATCGATTTAGATTTTGAGATAAATTAAAAAAAAGGTTGGAAACGGGGTTTTCACCCTTCAACCCCATTTTAAGGGTGTGGCACCACTTTTCTCCAGTCCGGGTTATTTTATTCGAATTCTACGCCCCAAAATCTATAATAATCAACCATAAAATTGCTTTTGTTCGAGTAGGTGAGGTAGCCAAGCGCGTGAATGCGTTTGTGTGCCTCGCGCGGCACCGCGCCGCGCGCCTATCTGACGGCACTTAAACATTCGTAACTTTTTTGTTTATGAAATGTACTAAAATTTTTTTTCAGGAAAAAGTTAAGTAGATTTTACAGAACAATACTGTGTAAAAATTTTGTTTCTATCTATATGAGAAGTTGGTTAAATTTCTATTTGTTTATTAAAATATTTATTATTTATAAGAAAAAATGAAAACTTTAAAAAAAATTTATTTCATCTAAATTGTGAATTATTTTTAGTCCTACCATAAAAATTTCAATATTTTTTACTCAGTATTTACAGAGAAATCACAATTTAAAAAAAAACCTATATAAAAATTAATTTGCTTATAACTTTTTAAAAAATCAAAATTTTCAAAAAATATTTCAGAACATTAATTTTGGACAATAAAACTTCAAAGTTCTACAATAAAAAGTTTAAGTTGAAGAAGTTGATTTTTAGTGTTCCCACTTCAGAAAACTTGACTCTATATTATGTGTATTTGTTATTTTAACAATACGGGCCTAAAATATCACTAAATACGTGTCTGTACTTTTTTTTCATTTTATTAAATTTAATAATAATATCTTATGTTTATATGCTGTATTAATTGTAAATATTGAAATTTTCTCTGTTTCGCTACTTATGGTATTCATTACAGAAAATCGTAAATATCTCGACTCCTGTGCTAGATAGAGGGTTGTTTTGCCCCCCAATCCCCTAGAATCCCGAAGTATTTTTCCCGCCGGATCGAATGGAACCAGTTGCAACCCTTCATCTGTGACAGGGGGCGAGTTGTGAGTTTATTAATTAATTTAATACACGGGGGTCTAAAATATCACTAAATACGTGTCTGGACTTAAAAAAAAATTAATTCAAGAAGTGACAATAACCCCCATCATGCATCATAATTATATTATTACGCCAAAGTACATGTAGTAATAGTTCATTCGTAATTTTTTAGTTGGAATAATCTGAAACTAACGAATGATTATTCGTTATTCGAAGATCTTACGAATAAAAACTAATCAATCGTTATTCGTGAGTACTCGCGATTACGAATAACTATATTTTTATTCGTTAGTTGCGAATAAGAACTGCGATTTATTCGTAAATTTTTATTCGTAATCACGATTGAATTTTGCCCAACTCTGGCTTTCAAGCACTGTCAAATGAGATATCAAACTTATATGACAGTTCTTTTAGAGTTTGTTGAAGACTTTGATAAATTTCGCGCACGCGTTGTAGGTAAATACCAACGGTATTAAAACAGTGGTGATATTATGAAAATTATTTTGTACGGTGAAAGATGCCAACTGTATTACAATTAGTTGAAGTGTCACTGCTCTAAATTCCATAGCTAATCCATAGATACTAATACAGAATTAATACCCCATTTGAGAGTGCTTGCAAGCTAGCAAATTTTGCGAACTCATTTATAATACCGTACATAAGTCGGATAGAGTTTGAAAGGATTAGCGTTTTGTGATTTAGAGCCAAATAAATTATTAAATAAACCACACGATGAAAAATCACTTTCCGAAATGCAAAGGTTAAGAGCTCTTTCATTAAATATAAAATAAAGTTCAAAAAATATTTATATTATATAACTACTAAAACAAATATGAATAGACAGAGATTATTATAAAATTTATTATTAATTCTTTAAAACTGTATTTTACTAGATCTAAAACCTACCTGTCATTTTAATTATTGTTTATCATCATTTTAGTCATAATCTACTATATACAGGGTGGCGCAACGAAAACGAAACGGTCGCGTTTTTGGTCAGTTAAAATAATATTTTGAAAAAACGCTCGGACACGTCGATTTTGCTTTTAAGGGGGACATCTTTTGCAATAAATTTTTTTAAGAGTCTTTTCAACCCTCTGCGCTATGAGCACAACCCTTAAAATTTTAAATAGCATGATAGGGCAAGTGATACCTCATTTGAAAGGTTTTTTCATTCTAAACAAGGTGCTTTTTGTTTTTTTCAAATCTGTTTAATTTTAGTCAAGTTATTTACATTTTTAATTCCATGAATGCATTTATTTTCTGATCAACAAAACAAACATTCAGAACTAAAATTCAAAACAAAGTAGGCTTATTATCGAGGTTTGTCGCCAACTAACTCCCCAAACGTTTCAACAAGTGAGAAATAATTTTGAGCATAACTTGTATTTTTGTGAAGGCTAGTGGAGCTCAATTTGAACATTTATTGAATTAATTAAAGTTTTGGATGTTAGTAAATTTTTTGAATTATCTGATAAGAAAATACGCCTACTTTGTTTTGAATTTTAGTTCTGAATGTTTGTTTTGTTGATCAGAAAATAAATGCATTCATGGAATTAAAAATGTAAATAACTTGACTAAAATTAAACAGATTTGAAAAAAACAAAAATCACCTTGTTTAGAATGAAAAAACCTTTCAAATGAGGTATCACTTGCCCTATCAAGCTATTTAAAATTTTAAGGGTTGTGCTCATAGCGCAGAGGGTTGAAAAGACTCTTAAAAAAAATTTATTGCAAAAGATGTCCCCCTTAAAAGCAAAATCGACGTGTCCGAGCGTTTTTTCAAAATCTTATTTTAACTGACCAAAAACGCGACCGTTTCGTTTTCGTTGCGCCACCCTGTATAACGAAGTGCCCTGACTGACTCACAATCATTTTTTTGACCATTTTCACTCATCGGAGAACCTTGAAATTTGGTATATACATTCCTTGAGGGTAAAAAATAACAACTAGTGGGCCTTTTTTGAAAAAGTTTATAAATGGGGTAACAAGGGGCTCCCAATTTTTCAAAAAAAAAGTTACAATTTTTTTATTATTTTTTTTATATTTCTTGGGTGATATAATGTAAGGTTAAAAATTCAGATTTAAAAAAAATGAAAAAAAAACAAAAAAAAAAGTTTTGATGAAAAAAAGTATCAAAACGAAAACCGATATTAGATTTTTTTAATTTTTTTCAAATACTTTGGTTAATTGACAACCATGAACCCGTGTCTGATTTTTGAAAAAGATATGTTAAAGAGGAGAAAATAAACAAAATACGTTTACATATAATGCGCTTTAAGCATTTACTAAATTACTTACAAATGTCGTAACTATGGATACATTATATTTTATTGATTATTTTAAATTTTTTTAAATGTCAGTGGCCATTTAAAATTTTGAAGTGAATGAACAATAAAATATAACAAAAAAGAAATATAAAGAACATAACGAATGAAAAAATATGCACTACTCATATTAATGAATAATTAAAATTTTCGTACATAAATATGTCAAACAATTACAGCATTCGAATGACTAACATTCGGCATAACATAGGTAATACATTAAAATTTGAAACTTTAAGTTATTGATATATCAATATTTTTACCTACATAGGTATTTTAAATATCAGAAGTATTTATTTAATTAATAATTAACATTGACGTAATTTTAAATGATATTTTTTTAATTGTTGTTAGAATTTGTACATCTGTTAAGGATCCACATTTACATATCTATGCAAGCATCTGTTCTGTACCAATCTGTATATCATACATCTAAAATGTTAATGTGTATCTACTGTGCTCTAATTTTTAAATAGTTGAACTGATTTCAAATGATTTATTGCGAATTGTTCGAATGCAGTGACAAAATTCGTTTAATTTACAAGAATATTTGATTTTAAAAAAGGTTAATCTTTTTTAATACGAAATGTAGGTATATACTAATATATAGTTAATTGTAATAAATTGTAGAAAGGATGTACAACAAGAATGTATACAAGCTAATAATATATTTATATGTATAGAAACATTGATTTAATTTAGATGACTTTTTGAAAGACACGAGGAGAAAACCCGAAAATGAAATTATTTTTAATATTCATAAAATGTTATTTCAAATCATGTAAGTATATACAATATATTTAAAAGTCAGCATTATTCCATTATCATAAAAAAGTAATTTTCATCTGTAGGCTTTCATGGCTGTTCATATATGAACTTTGGTTTCCGAACTGGTGTCAACGTTTAAATGTTTTTTTGTTGCCGTTGTCCATATGAACATATGTATGGCTTGATGTTTCGACTTCCATGTCGGAGTCTTTTTCATATAAGACTAAAGGTATGTGTAATACAAGGTGACAGATTAAGAGTAACCCATTCTTAATTAATAATATCGAAATAAGTAATCACTTAGAGTGCGTTCCAGATGGCACTTGTAACCTTACGATCGTTGATTACATCGTTCCGTTTGGCGTTTGAAACGATCATGACGTGTCAAATATTCTGAATGATGCAATTGTAAGAACCAATGAGTGTCAGTAAAAGCCAGAAATTAAACCGGATATATCTGATACGTATGATACTTATACGTATATACCAAAGTTGTAAACAACGGAGCCAGCGGACATCTATGAGGAGAGTAAGTCCCTCCTTTTTTATAATTTAATTAAATATCCTTAAGATTCTTTGTTTACCGGGGTTCATATTTTTTATCGTTGAAATGATTTGCATTATTTTGTGATTGTTGCAGAAATCAAAATTTGCATTTTACAATAATTTCTATAATCAAAATATTTTAATCAAAATTATTTCTATGCCGGATAGTTAAAATATTTAAAAAAAACTACTATATTAATGTTTTTTAACTGTGATATTTTTCTTTGTTCTGTATTATTTTTAGTTTTGAACGAGTTAAAATTTAAAAAATTACCAAAAAAACATTTATTTTTTCAGTTAATACGATAAGGAGTTAAAACTAACAGGGAATTGCTTAAGAGGTTCACGTGCGTTACTTTCCTTCAATAACAATTTCACCAAAGAACCTCATTATGTTCTGATGAAGGAAGTATTCAGTCAAACATTTGGTGTTCCTAACCACCACCCGAAGAACCAGCCGTTCTTCAATAATGTTTACACATTCAGTGTTTTGGATAATCGTATATGGTTCAGGAACTTCCAGATATTGTCAGAAGATGGCGCTTTGGCTGAAATAGGGCCCAGATTCGTCCCTGGAACGCACCCTTAGTGATTGATGGTTTTCGACAGACGAGTAACACAAATTCTGTTTATTCCTCTCGCCATGCAATTGGAAATGCGCTTCATTGCTCATAATTATGATGTTAACAAAATTATTCCCTCTATCTAAAATCCAACGACTGAAATCCAAACATGTGTTTCAGTCATTTGGAAAAAGTTTTTGAGCGTTTTGCCATTTGTATGGATGAAAGTGTAAATCTTTCTTCAAAATTAGATTTGATTGATTAAAATTTGCTTCAATCCTGTTTGTTTTTCTTCTCCGATTCACTTCCAATTGTCTTGCGATTTGAAGCCACGGGAACATTTAATTGTTGTCGGAACCACCACTGAGTCTGAATAATTTAATTGGTTAAGGTTAACAAAAGATTTTACAGTTAAAATTAGGTTCACTAAGTGATTACTGTTTTCGATATCATTAATTAAAAATGGGTCACTCTTAATTTGTCACTCTTTATATTAATTTGAAACATTTTTAATTCTATAGTTATGACGTAAAAGTTATAAAATGTAATATATTTTTTACGACAAGAGTTTAAAACATATCAAACAAAAACACTACACCAATCGTTCATACTTAGGATACACCCAAGGTTAGTATATGTATAGGTTACCCTACTTGATTTGACCAATCAGCGCTGTGTGAGAATGACGTCACACGACGATCATTTCAAATTATTTGCATGTAAATACAAAAAAATTAATGTTGTTTTCGTGTTATTTCGAATTTTTGGATATTTTAAACCATTTTTACAATATATATAATCACAGAAACACAAATTATTCCATAAAATATTTAAAAAAAGTAAATAAATTGTTGGAAAGCTATAAATTATAGCATTTTTATAAAAATGTAAAACCATGATTTGTTACTATTTATTAACAATAAGTTTATTTTGGCATTTTTGTACTAAATAAGTATCAATCATTTACATTATATTATTTATGTACACAAATTCTTAAATTTAGTACAATAAATTAAATATTATTTACATAATATACTACTTACGGAATTTTTCTCACCCAACTTGGCAAAACCAGTGCTACAGTGAAATTATGTTGTTTATAATAGTATATTATACCACGAGTCAATAATGATAGCTATTATTACCGAGGATAATTTTCGAACCGAGCCGCGTAGCGGCGAGGGAGAAGAAATTCCGAGGTAATAATAGCCATTATTGCGAGTAGTATACTGTACTTTATCCACGACTATTTGAATAACTTTCATAAAACACAACTGAATACATACATAACCTCAAATTAATATAAAATAATTTTTTTCTATATTTTGGTTTTCATTCATTTATTTATATTTCGACTCTTATGTAAGATAAGGGGTTGTTTTGACCCCTAATAACCCCTCTGTCGTAGTATTTTTCCCGCCAGATCGAATGTAACCAATTACAACCCTTCATATGTGACAGGGGGTAAAATATAAAATTTTTCTTATTTTGAGTTTTCTTTCATTATATAAAATCGTAAATATCTCGGCTCCTATGCGAGATAGAGGGTTGTTTTTCCCCCTAAAACCCCCGCCCCCGTAGTATTTTTCCCGCCGAATCGAATAAAACTAACTACAACCCTTCATATGTAACGGGGGGTAAAATATTAATTATTAAAAAAAAAAAAAAAAATTCCACCCCCTTGAAATTACTTAGGGGTTGAATTTTCGAGATACGAAGTAGCCTATGTCCGTCCTCGGGGTGCAAGCTATCTCACTGCCAAATTTCATCAAGATCGGTTCAGCGGTTTAGCCGTGAACAGGTAACAAATAGACAGACTGAGAGATATACTTTAGAATTTATAATATAAGTTTCGACTCCTATTAAAGATAAGGGGTTGTTTTGCCCCCTTATAACCCCTCTATCGTAGTATTTTTCCTGCCAGATCGAATGTAACCAATTACAACCCTTCATATGTGACAGGGGGTAAAATATTAAATTTTTCTTATTTTTAGTTTTCTTTCATTATACAAAATCGTAAATATCTCGGCTCCTATGCGAGATAGAGGGTTGTTTTGCCCCCTAAAACCCACGCCCCCGTGGTATTTTTCCCGCCGGATCGAATAAAACCACTTACAACCCTTCATATGTAACGGGGGGTAAAATATTAATTACTAAAAAAAAATAAAAAATTCCACCCCCCTTGAAATTACTTAGGGGTTGAATTTTCGAGATACGAAGTAGCCTATGTCCGTCCTCGGGGTGCAAGCTATCTCACTGCCAAATTTCATCAAGATCGGTTCAGCGGTTTAGCCGTGAACAGGTAACAAATAGACAGACTGAGAGATATACTTTAGAATTTATAATATAAGTTTCGACTCCTATTAAAGATAAGGGGTTGTTTTGCCCCCTTATAACCCCTCTATCGTAGTATTTTTCCTGCCAGATCGAATGTAACCAATTACAACCCTTCATATGTGACAGGGGGTAAAATATAAAAAAAATTTTATTTTGAGTTTTTTTTCATTATACAAAATCGTAAATATCTCGGCTCCTATGCGAGATAGAGGGTTGTTTTTCCCCCTAAAACCCCCACCCCCGTAGTATTTTTCCCGCCGAATCGAATAAAACCAACTACAACCCTTCATATGTAACGGGGGGTAAAATATTAATTACTAAAAAAAAATAAAAAATTCCACCTCCCTTGAAATTACTTAGGGGTCGAATTTTCGAGATACGAAGTAGCCTATGTCCGTCCTCGGGGTGCAAGCTATCTCATTGCCAAATTTCATCAAGATCGGTTCAGCGGTTTGGCCGTGAAAAGGTAACAAACAGACAGAGAGACAGACAGACACACTTTCGCATTTACAATATTAGTATGGATTTGAGAAATTTGAGAACGTGTGATTGGTGCACAAGCGGGTATAATGGTCATTATACCCGCTTGTGCACCAATCACACGTTCTCAAATTATTCATTATTGCCTCTGTGAATAATACATAGCATTATATAGTAAAAACTACGTATGTAATACATGTATTATATATAAGTCGTGGATAAAATATATTAATCAACTAATATATGTTTATATGTTCACGTATACATATATTAAAATTATGTCATAAAGACATAAAATATCTTCTATAAGTTGGTAGTAAACAATACAATTTATTTTTATTTATAATTTTATAATAATACAACAATACTGTACTGTTCTTTTAAATAAGCCACAACTTTAGCCAAAACTAATTTATTAACACAATATTTATAGGTTATACAGAGAGAGCGTTTACATGCACCATCCGTGTTCGCTATCTAACTAACCTAACTTCACGTTAGTGCCACCATCATACATACAATGTTTTTATGTTGGTACTACACAATGCTGGACACTACAAATTCTTAGTACAAAAATATAATAATTAACAATTAATAATATTTGTATTGTTGAGACGTAATATCCGAAGTGTTGTATCAGTCGCTGACATCGGGTAGTAGATATTGCTTTTGAGTACAGCCAGGCGGTGCTCATATACTCGTTGCTTTGTATGTTTCTTATTTCGATGAGTAGATAGTTAGAGTTCAGGAGCGAGGAAGACCATGTGTCTCTGTTTAAAAGCCTTCGACATTTTTGGGATTCGGATAAGGTTTAACGTTGACGATCTGGTGTCGTAGGAATATTGGGCAGGAGTTTGATGTTCGGGACATTAGTGGATTATATTCACAATTGTTTTCATGTATATTTGTCTTGCGTCCAATACTTTGAATACAGGAAACAGTTTTGCGGATGGGAAGTATCTAGGTTTTTTTTTAAATTATAGGGATAAATAGTTTTTGTACATGACAGAGTGGATCCAAAATAGACCCATCAGTACCACCCTAGGCTGTGATTCCGTAGATAATCCTGACCATTTTTTATTTGTTGCTTATAATATTTTCGACATTTTCATTTTTAAACATTTCATATTCTACTACTGCTATGCATAAAAATAGTGACAGAAAGGCTGTAAGAAATAAAAATAAATCTTGAATTAATTCTTTAATTACTTACTAAAAACATTTTTCAAATTGTTTACTGTATATCTTCTTACCGTCTATTTTAACTTTTTTTGGCAGTAAGTTAATAATATAATCTAGTCTTCAGTCTTTATAATTATCTGGTTTAAAATGTTTGTTACGTATCCGTTTGTTAGCAGAATTACATTTATCTATACTGAGCAAATTTCGCCAAATAACATAAATTTGGTGTTTATATATCTTATTAACACTGTAATTTATAGATCTGGAGGCAGCGACCAAATTTGGGCATCATAGCAGCCCGCAAAATTTGTTTTGAAATTTGTTAATTGGGATATAGAGAACTCAACTAAATGGGTCCCATGATCCTAGGACGCTGCCTTCAGATAGGGCAGCCCGTCAGTTATGTAAAAAAAAATAGCCGAAAAATTTATAGCTGCCCCGTCAGATATTTATAAAATTTGTTAATTTTGTTATTTTATTAATCGCCATATAAATATCTGACGCCTTAATAGTTGCATTATTTTTTTATAACAATCTAAACATGTAAGAAAAAAATGGCCGACGTAATTATAGCCGCCCGTTAAAAATCTTTTTTAATCGACAGATTTATGTTTCCTGAACATAAAAATAATAGTATCTGACGCCCTAATAGTTGCATTATTTTTTTATAACAATCTAAATATGTAAAAAAAAATGGCCGATGTAATTATAGCCGCCCGTTAAAAATCTTTTTTAATCGATAGATTTATGTTTCCTGAACATGAAAATAATAATATCTGACGCCCTAATAGTTGCATTATTTTTTTATAACCATCTGACGCCTTAATTGTTTTAAACATGTAAGAAAATAATAAATTAATGAATGTATTTATTTATTTATTTTTATTATTATTACTATTTATTAAAAAAAAACACAATTTAAAAAAAACAAACCTAGCTACCGCCCCCTAGGTTCTGTCGTCATGCACCTCTTGCACCCCTACTTAAGACGCCCGAGTTGGGGCAGCTACTTACGGGTTTAAAAATATTTTTTATTTTATATGAGCTATACTAAAAATTATTTCATCTTATTTTACATTCATGTTAATTTTTTCATAAACCTTTATGAGCAAAATAAAACAACAGTAGTTGGTTTAATTAATAAAAAAATTGAATTACAAATTAAAATAATGTGAGAATTTATGCTTAAATCTAAGCACTTGCGATTATTTTTAAAAATTAGTAATTATCAAGTAAAAAAATATGGAAAATTCGTAAATGTCTCTTTGGTTTGATCCTTATCATACAACATTTTTAGAAAAATGTTTCAAGCAAAAGTTGTTTATTTTATTTCTTAAATTAGGAATCTGCAACAAAAAATATAGATTTAGATTTGAAAAAAAAGATGAACCTGGGAACTCATCAAGGTGACTTTTTCAAGGTCGAAACCATGAAACTTTTATCTGAAACATTTTTTCTAAAAATTCGTTATTTTGGAAATAATCCGCTGGAAACCCAGTATACGGGATTGCCTGACGGGCTCTCCTAATCATACGCAGCACTTCAAGCGTCAGATATATATATTTTTTGCATAAAGGAGCATTATTCTACAAGATGGTATGCATATCTGACGGGCTGCTAAAAGTTCGTTGCCTCTTTTTTTTAACATCTTTGTCTCGCTATAAATTAAAAACGCAGCGATGAAAACGTCAGATATACATTTTTCTATTTTTGTAATAATCAAATCAACCTAAATCTTAAATATCTGACGGGCTGCTAAAAGTTTTTTTTTTGGCATCATTTTTTTTTTTTTAATTCGCTCTAATACACTTAAACAGCGCCGCAGGCGTCAGAAAACTATATTTCCTTGATCTGGGGAACACGCATTTATCAAAAAGCATCTGTCTGCCAGATTTGCTATGAGTCACCCAAGGTCAAAAACTTGACAACTTTGACAGCCCATCAAGGGTTAACGCAACGTATTTTATGACTGACAATTTACTTTTCATGTATAACTACAATAAGTTAACAAATTTCATAACAAATTTTGCGGGCTGCTATGATGCCAAAATTTTGGTCGCTGCCTCCAGATCTATTATAAGAATAAAATATAAAAATATAGTTTTAAAACTCAGTACACCTATCAATAACAACTTACAATGAATCAGCTTCACTAATAGTAATAACAATAAATATATATCGCGAATAAATATTACTTATGTATATTATTATATTTTGACAGCATTATGGCGGCCATTTTTAATTACTTGATCGTCGTAATGACGCGTTCTCCCCTCTCATGCCTTTCCCCGCACAGCCAAGTAGGGTAACCTATACATATAATAACCTTGGGATACACCAACATGTCAAGGCAAAATTCTACATTAAATTAAAAATTTAATTATTTGTTGATCTGGAAATTATTATATTCCAATATTAGAAGTAAATTTTTTAATGAGAGTTTCAAGTTATAGAGGTTATAGTTAGGTGACATCGATAGAGAAACCATAGATGTGAACAGATTTTGATTTATCGAGATTCGACTTATGTGTATTTTTTTTTATTAAATAATTTGGTGTGCATTTTGTTTTAAATTAAAATTTTGAAAATAATTAACTTGGAAATTACTGTATTCCAATATAGAAATAATTTAACAGAAATTTTTTTAAATAATTTTTACTTTAGAGATTAAATTTATAAACCCGAGTAACACCGGGTCCAAAGCGTTAGTTATGTAAGGATTCCTTCATATTCACAAAGATACAAAATAAGTACATATCATGCTGCGGGGACATATCTTATAGAAAATCGGAAGGCTCTGCAACGCGGAGATTTTGTATGAACTTGATTTCTGGGCTGTTATCCATGACATTGTATTGAAAAACTTGAAAATTAATTGATTCCAATATAGAAATACTGTAATTGAAAAAAATTATTACAGAATCTTTACTTTACAGATTAAATGTATATACCCGGGTAACACCGGGTCCAGCGCGCTAGTGTAATATATTCTTATTATGTATTGACTTATTCAATATATAAGGATATAATATAATCCAAGGAATAAATAAAATTATTATTATTAATATACATTTAGACAATAATTATTAGAAAAAGCGTATTATTACATTAAATAAATAATCTCATATTCAAAAAATAAAGAAACTGTCATTTGCCAAATACACAAGACACCTGTCAAAATTTAAATGTTATTTGTATTTATAATAATAATTACTCAACCGATTTTAATCGTTTATACTTTGATTGAAAGATCTTTCACTCCATATGTTATATCATTAATAAAATTTCCACATTAGAAAGGTTTATCACTAAAAATTAGCAAGAGCTTTTGCTTTTTATTTTTCCATAGATAACTAGAAATGTAAAATCGCGGAATTTTTTAGGTGTTTCGTTGATTATCTTCCGACTATATCATTAGATCCTGACAAAATTTACAAAAGGACCACCTGGAGAGTATTCTCTTTCAAACCAACAAAAAATTATCAAAATCGGTCCACGTAATACGAAATTATTCGTGAACATCGCTAAAAATATGAATATATAAATAATACTAGCGCATTGGCCCGGTGTTACCCGGGGATATTAATTTAACTAAACATTAAGTAATCATGCCCACCCTTTTTTGACCGAATTACGATTTTTTAAACTTTTGAAATCGAGCGAAATTAGACTTTTTTCGATAGTACCTTATTTTTCAAAATGTCCCTTATTATGCATGTTATAGGGCTCATTTTCTTCGTTTTTTGTTGATCTTTCATTTTAAATCGGTTTCAGAGCCGAATATTTAATTTTGGTCGAATGCGGTACCAAAACATTAAGTTTGATTTTTTGTAAAAATAGTCGATTTTGAAATTGCCGCCAAATATTTTGGTTTCAACCAAAATACTTCCGATATAGGTCATTTTATTTTATTTCTTATGTAGTTTCCAAATATTTATAGATTTTTTAATTTGGTCAAAAACTTTTAAAGTTACACTTGTTTTAAGATGTCTTATTTTCCAAAAAGTGCTATATTCACACCATTAAAACTTTTTTCTCTATACTCCAAATTGCACCAAATTTTGGCAAAAGTTTTTTTTTTATCCTTAAAACAACCCTCAAAAAACATTTTTTCATATTGAGCTCCTAAGTGAGATATAATTTTTATAAAACACCTAATTACTCGTGTATTAAAGATAAGAATTTACAGGAATTTTCAGTGTTTCTGAAATATCGGGGCTCCTGATAATCGAATAAAAAATTCACCACTTAATTCGTTATGAAATTCCCTACAAATCTACATAAGTTAATTTTTTTTAGATTAATTAAAAAACCTATAAAAAAATAAAAGCCGAGCGAGCGCGACACTATTACATTTAAAGTTGTTATTAAATAAATTAGGAATCGATGTACAAAGTTTTTATTTATTTGTAGGTTTTGTAATTAATCTAAAAAAATTTAACTTATATAGATTTGTAGGGAATTTCATAACGAATTAAGTGGTATCTTTTTTATTCGATTATCAGGAGCCCCGATATTTCAGAAACACTGAAAATTCTTATCTTTAATACACGAGTAATTAGGTGTTTTATAAAAATTATATCTCACTTAGGAGCTCAATATGAAAAAATGTTTTTTGAGGGTTGTTTTAAGGATAAAAAAAAAACTTTTGCCAAAATTTGGTGCAATTTGGAGTATAGAGAAAAAAGTTTTAATGGTGTGAATATAGCACTTTTTGGAAAATAAGACATCTTAAAACAAGTGTAACTTTAAAAGTTTTTGACCAAATTAAAAAATCTATAAATATTTGGAAACTACATAAGAAATAAAATAAAATGACCTATATCGGAAGTATTTTGGTTGAAACCAAAATATTTGGCGGCAATTTCAAAATCGACTATTTTTACAAAAAATCAAACTTAATGTTTTGGTACCGCATTCGGCCAAAATTGAATATTTGGCTCTGAAAACAATTTAAAATGAAAGATCAACAAAAAACGAAGAAAATGAGCCCTATAACATGCATAATAAGGGACATTTTGAAAAATAAGGTACTATCGAAAAAAGTCTAATTTCGCTCGATTTCAAAAGTTTAAAAAATCGTAATTCGGTCAAAAAAGGGGGCGGGGGGAAAAGATTTTGGGAAACATGTTTTTTTGATATGTACTTTAAGAAAAAAAATTGGGAGCAAAATCGATGACATACGTGCGCACTGTTTTTTAAAAAACTACTGGAAATGCTCATATATATACGTGTTGAATTGAGAACCTCCTCCTTTTTTTTGAAGTCGGTTAAAAATCAAACAAATTCTAATATTTTAAACATCCATTTTTCATTACATTCACATGTAAATAATGTTCATTTTTAGTTAATTTATTCTTTAAATCAATGAATATACTTCAAGCAAAAACATTTTTAAGTTTAGTATATACCCTGATCTGTGACGTACGCAGGATTCTGTTATGGGATGGGTTCAAAGATTACTAAAAATTAACTATGAAAATTGTTTTTATTAAACTGGGTGTTTTTCAGACTCCAGGAGATAATTTCCAAAATAAAGAAAAAATGTTTCAAACAAAAGTTGTAAATTCGTAATTCAAGAGAAAAAGTAAGTAATTTTTCTTTGAAACATTTTTTTTGAAAATGTCCATTTTTATGATATGGAGACAAACAAGTAAAAATTTCTGGATTTTTAATAATTTTTTACTAGAAAAATACCAATTTTTAAGAAAGATTTCGAGAGACAAAACAAAGAATTAAGCAAGGATTATTTTTTTAAAGAAAAAAATCTGAAATTTTGAAAAAAATGAGTTACAAATAAAAATAAATTCTCCGATAATCCATGTTTAAATCTACGCCTGTTTTGATAAATAAATAGTTTTTGACTAAAAAAAGTGATTGAAAATACAGAAATTTCTATTTGTTTTGCTCCATATCACAATAAAAAATAGACATTTTCAGAAAAAATGTTTTAGACAATAGTTGTTTATTTTTACACGTAAATTACGAATCTACAAGTTTAGATTTGAAAAAAAAGGTTCAACCTTTTTTCTGCAAATTAGTTATTTTGAAAATAATCCACTGGAAAGTCTAAAAAAACACCCGGTATATAACATAAGTTCACAGATGTCTTGGAGACTCCCTGACACCCTCCTGCGTACGTCACTGTGTCCTGATAATAAAATATAACCATATCAAAAATTCAGATAATTATGCTCAATAAAATATTTTTGATGGAAAAATATGTAGCAATTATAATTTATTTATAAATTAAATTTCTAATCAATTTAGTTGAAGGTATAAAAATACACAGACGTTATATTCTATTAAGTTTGAAACATTTTGAATTGATGTATTTAAATAAAATTACAAAAAATGAATTCCTACATAATTATCATTCTGATATTTAGCATTTTTTGCATATAATGTTTTTGGGGTGTTTTTCATACAGGGAGGTTGGATCTTTGGGGCCAATCAAAGGCATGATGAACAGTCAAAAATACAAATCGATGATGGAACACCATTTGAACAAAGAACTTGAAAAGTGCCCATCCCCAATTCTTCGACAGGACTCTGCTCCCTGCCACAAGTCGAAAGAAATTTTGAAATATTTCCAGGTAGACTGTGCAACATCGACTGAAGCGGTCATTCAGGTTTGATATCGGGATGAGAGGATCTCTGAAAACTGTCAAAAACTAGTGGAGTACTGGAGTCCATACCAAAACGAGTAAAAGCAGTTAATGAAGCCAAAGGGGGGCATATTTACTATTAATTAGCGTAATGGTAGTTCTATAATTTTGTAAAAATATTATTTTACAAGCAATAAACGGTTTTACCATAATAACTGCCTATGATTCAATTAATTTGCACAATACTGTAAATGGAAACCATTCTAGAATCTCAAAAGTCAAAACAGCACACATTATATACATTTACAAACGTACAAGTATTCACTTTACAATATTCGCAAACATATAAAGTTTCTATGAATCCGCATCTCTGGAGTTGTAGCTACGATAATATAAAGAGAACATAACAATAACATAAAAGTTAATAGAGTAGGAAACCTCAAATCTCCTGAACACATCTACTAAATCTAAAATAATAAGCACATAAGACAAACTAAACTTGTGTTAATCTAGCAATACATGAATAAACATTGCATACACATGTGTGGAACAACATACATTGGAGTAGGAATAATATCTGTCAGTGGTGTCTTACTAACATTTGCAAGAGATATTCCTTTTAATTTTTGTACCTTAATGATTTGATACATATTATTTTGGATCATCAAATTAAGTTGATTAAAAATTTCTCTCAGCAAATTAGTCGAATGATTTTTATTTTTTCTAATTTTTTTACACATACCTAGATACGTATTATATTGACTTACTTGAACAACTTGAAGATGAATTAAAAAAGAAGTTATTGTAATGGGTCTGAAAATCGAAATCAAAAATTCAATTTTTTTTTAAATTGAACCCCTACTGGGGTAAAAGGGGGTGTACAAATTTGTATGGGTAAAAATATTTTTTTGATCGGATATACGTAATTTATATCAGTATTTCCCAAAATTCAACCCCTAAGGGGTTGCAAGGGGATATAAAAGTTTGTATGGGAAAAAGTATTTTTGGTTGTATTCACTCGAATGAAATATGACACAAATACTCTTCAAGACAAATTTAATTTCAGAAATTGAACCCCTAAAGGGGGGGATTCATTTCGAAGTCAAAATAATTTTTTATTTACGAGATTTCGTGTAGGAAAAAAATGACACGCACGTTCGTACGTACTCTTATAGTTGTTTAAAATATTGAAAAAAATAATAAATAATCAGAATTCAAGTATTGATAGTCATTCCGTGCTGAAAAGATGGTTGCGTGGACTTCAAGGGTCGCACCCTACAGTTTATTAAATGGAAATAGCATCTCCCTCGCATTGTCAGTTAAGGATTCTGATTGATTAAACCTATAATAAAATACCAATAACTAGGGGTGTACCGGAATTCAGGTCCGGCCGGAACTCCGACCAGAACTGGTAAATTCCGGCCTGATATTTGGCATTTTTTTAAAATAAAATTTATAATTCTTAGTGTATAGTGTAAAACAAAAGGCAATTATATTACACTAGTTACACAATATAACTTGCACCTTAACACTATATTATCTTTCTTTTACATGTATTTAGAAGCCAACAGGTAGGGGAGAGTCACGTAGGTTGGGACATACACATATTTCGACATTCGACAGTTGGCAAGTTGTTCTCTCATTAAAAGAAAACTTTTCATTGTGGACAGCCGTGCTAACTCACACTCCTTGTATTTGAGGCAGAGCACACAAACTTTTTCTTTAAAAAAGTGATTTCGATAATTTTCCACAAATGAAAAAAGTGTAATTTTTGCAACGACAGAAAAAGTGAATATAACATTCTCACTATAGTTTTTGCTCTCTTCTAATATTCCGAAGGAATTTCGAACATATCTTGTGTTGAAAAAAAAATATCGCGTCATGCCGAAATGGCGGCGATTCACGTAGGTTGGGACACTATACGATGCTGTATTTTGCAAGGAAGCGCATGGAATGTTCTATAAATTTCGAGAAAATCAAATGGAACGTTCAAAGAAACACACATAAATCCATGGAATGTTCTAGAATTTCCTCACCACTCGCCTTCATCCGCAAGTATATAAACAGGTGCACAACCTTTTGACTCAGTCTTACGAAGCTACGAAAAAGAAGGAAGAAGACGAAAAGAAGGTAAAGCGTTCGCCGAGAAAAGAGTCACCAAAAAAGCGAACACAGCCCACATGGGCCGCTGCCTCAAAGAAGAAATCATCGTCCTCGGAAGAGAATGTCGATTTCTGCATAATTTGCATATAGAATTTGCCAGCCAAATTGACCAGCAACAACTCCATCGAGTGCAACAAGTACCAACGACTATTTCATTTGAAGTGCGTCAATATGACACGAAGTTATTTCACGTGCCAAAATTGCCACTTAGATGCCGATAATTCTGGAGCGGAAGAATGAATTTTTGATATTTTTTCATTCTCTTTTCATGGCCAAGTCCTTTGTTATAAATAAATCAACAATTAACAGTTGAAATCTGGCGTTTACACTTCATTTTTTCCAACCCATTCTCTATCTCTTATACTGTTCCAACCTACGTGACAATTTTTTTGGGGGCCAAAAATCATGTGTTCGGAAATTTGGTCATAACTTTTTTGTTTTCAAAGAAATTCAATTACTTTCTGGCAAATTTGTAGCCTGGTACAGTACCTTTCCAACGGTATATAAATTTCCGTTATATATTTTTTGAGTAAAAAAATTTGACCAAAAAACAAAACCCGTCCCAACCTACGCGACTCTCCCCTATAAGTAAAAATAAATAATAATAATTTACTTATATACTACGATGAGTATTATAGAATACAAACTAACGAGTAACCGAGCATCAACGTTTAAAAATTAGTACAATTAGAATTATAATAGATATACGTATTGATATTCAAACGGTTCATAGAATTGATTGAATAAACTGACTTTTTAGTTAGTTACCACCCATGCTACCACTGATATTTAAGCTAAAACTCTTGTAGACAAACCACCAGCATACGACAATGATGCTATTATTCTAAAATCATTCGAATGAATGGAAGCAAAACAATTAGTCATTGCGAATAATTATTACTTTGTACAAAGAGCGCTTGTACTACGATGTTGTTTATTTTGAGTATTATATATACGTGTGATGGCTTTTAGAAGATAAAATACGGAAAATATTCAACGTTGTTTCATGGTAATTGAATGAATATGTTTACAAAAGTAGGTAGGTACCTATTTGTAGTGGTGGATTATAATACGGACTAAAAGGTTTTCAATGAAATTATTGTTGAAAGTTCTTTATTCGGATTTTACATTACATATACCGTGGGGTAAATAAAAAGTCTTCTGCTTAGACATGAGGTTCTCAAAGTGTGAGTCGCATACCGACTTTTGATGAGTCGTAAGAAAAATTTAATTTTTTTTCGATATTCACATAAAAAAGTGAATGCATTTCAGAGTGATGTAGTGACTACTGGAATTTCGGCAAAGGCAATTGATCTCTCTGAAAATACCTCCTTGAAAATGAACTTTGACAGAAAAAAATTAACACAGTTTTGGTTATCAGTACAAAATACACACCCAACCTTTTTACCGCAACTGTAAAAGTGCTGCTCTCTTTTACAACCTCATACATGTGTGAAGTTGCATTTTCCTCCATGACAATGATTAAACATAAATTTAGAAATAAACTAGTTATCAAATTCGTTGTGTTTGAAAGTAACAAATATACATAGATGTGAACATTAAGGACGTAATTAATCAAAACAGAAAACAAGCGCATACTTCACATATTCATCATTATTTGCCTGACAATGAGAAATAAATGTTAAATTGGTAAGTATCCATATATCCAACTGCCGTCGTCATCTTTTTTATTAAAAAAAGTGTTTCATTTAAAGTTTATATATTTTATTAATATATCTTATTAAACAAAAAACTAATAAAAAAATCCATTCTTAAAAATGTCCATTTAAGTTCGAGAATCCTTGCTATAAACCAAATAATTTTCAAAATGATCTTATAATATTTTTAGCACAACAAAATCACAATTATAAAAAAATAAATATCTTCATTTTACAATTTTAATTCGAACATGAATTATTATGTTAACATTTTAAATCAATAATTTTTATTACAATTTGTAAGTAATTCGTTCTTCAGTTTCTTGCATCACTACTGTATAAATAACTAACTTCTACATTTTTATGACAGAAAACTTCAGAACTGCAATGTCGTAAATTCACTGTTTTATTATAACATTACCATTCATAAAAATAATAACATTTTTGGTATACTAGTTTTAAATTAGATTACAAATAAAAATAAAAAAACGAATTTTTCGTTATTTTTTGCACAACTCATAATCTTTATATAATTTTTCTATATGTCTTAATTAATCATTTATTTTTGCAATTTGATAATTTAATGAGAAGTGAGGACTTACCGAAAAATACTATGCAATCGAATTCATAAAAATCACATATTGAAAATTAGGGATATACCGGAATTCGAATTTTGAGTTATAAATGTGTATTATTATATAATTGTGGAGGTGAGTTCCAAAATTCGTTCGTTCCATTTTAAAAAATAATCGAGGTGCAGTGGATTTTGAAAGAATTTTTGGTATTCTTTCAAAATCCACTGCACCTCGATTATTTTTTAAAATGAAACGAACTAGTTTGGAACTCACCTCCTCAATTAACTACAGGGTCAATCCATATGAACTGGTCCAGCACTGGTTGCTCGATCATTCTAAAAAAATTAATTTTTTGTGTGTAATTACCCTAACATGTTGGTAGTTCGAAACTCGAAACGACCATTATTTTAATTTTATTGTTTTTTGTTTTCGCGTGACGGCCATATTTGTTCTACAGGTCGCAGCATTTTTTGTACTTAAAAGGGTTTGCGGAAACTAAAATATCTCAGCTTCTATCAAACCTTTCAACATCGGAGTAAAAGCAAATTATTCAGAATAAAACGGGCTACAAGATTACTTCTAGACATTTTCACCTAAATGTTATCCTAAAGGGTGAAATTTCAGCCTTAATTCTTAGTTCTATTTTTGAAAAAATCCCATTTTCAAGGGGATTTGCAAGAAGGGGAAAAGTTAACAAGTCAAATTATTTTTTACAAATAGGTGGGTACTAGTTGTATTCACACACCAAAGTTCAACTCTGAGATTTGCCCCCCATTATTTTAAAAAATTCTCAAAATTTGAAAATTCGAGAAAATGGCACTTTTCAAAGCTTAATAACTCTGGTGAGGGACCAGATAAAAATCTGAAATTTTAGCCCATAATAGTACTACATTATGAACCAAAAATTTTGAGATTGAGATTTGACTACAAGCAGTGGTATTGCAACCACAAAAATGCATGTTTCAATGAGCGTATACATGTTGTGATTTTGTTTCAATAATAATTAAAACATGTTATATCTTTGTTATGAGTTACTTTAAGTTATTATATGTGTTATAAATTTTTAAAGCTGACCTAATTTTCTATCTAAAAATAAAATTATATAAGGTGTAACCTTTGAAAAACAAAAGTTGACATCATTTCCGGTTCAACCGGAAATGACAGAAAATAAAAAATGAGATTTTAAAAACATTCAGAAAAAATACAATTTTTTTTCTTCATTAAAGCATTCTTTTATTTCCAAGAAGAAAAAAGATAGTAATAGATATTATATTAATGTTGACACTCTGTATTAACATATGAACTCCTATTGAATATTGTGGTTGCAATACCACTGCCTGTAGTTAAATCTCAATCTCAAAATTTTTGGTACGTAATACCATTATGTAGTACTATTATGGGCTAAAATTTCAGATTTTTATCTGGTCCCCCACCAGAGTTATTTAGCTTCAAAAAGTGCCATTTTATCAAATTTTTAAATTTTGAGAATTTTTTGAAATAAAAGGGGGCAAGTCTCAGAGTTGAACTTTAGTGTGTGAATACAACTAGTACCCACTTATTTGTAAAAAATAATTTGACTTGTTAACTTTTCCCCTTCTTGCAAAAACATCCCCTTGAAAATGGTTTTTTTTCAAAAATAGAACTAAGAATTAAGGCTGAAATTTCACCCTTTAGGATAACATTTAGGTGAAAATGTCTAGAAGTAATCTTGTAGCCCGTTTTATTCTGAATAATTTGCTTTTACTCCGATGTTGAAAGGTTTTATAGAAGCTGAGATATTTTAGTTTCCGCAAACCCTTTAACGTACAAAAAATACTGCGACCTGTAGAATAAATATGGCCGTCACGCAAAAACAAAAAACAATAAAATTAAAATAATGGTCGTTTCGAACTACCAACATGTTACGGTAATTACACACAAAAAATCAATTTTTTTTAGAATGGCCAAGCAACCATTTAATTTAATTTTGGACCATTTCATATGGATTGACCCTACACTATCTTGATTATTCTTGATACGTCCACGCCGCTAATAACAGACATAGTTTATACACTCTTACGTCCATATCAAATTAAAACATAATTAATCTACAATACGGCGAGTACTCCAATTCGACTATATACGTTCAATATGCAGTAAAGTTACAAAGAGTCATATCATACAGACGACATACCAGGTTTTACTATTATCCGTTGATATAAAATGTCAATTCATGTGTAGACATTGTGAAAATGAAATCAATTTGTCAATACTGATTCCGTTTTTAGATGAGATAAAAATACATCAGAGAGATCGTAAAAATGTATCTTCAATGTATAAGATAGATATACTTTATAGGAGAAACGGAATTAATATTTTACACTGGAAAAAAATTAGTTCAAAATAACAAATACATTGAAAATACCTGGTTCAAAATACTAATATTTTCTTTGATTAAAAATACCTTTCAATTTTTCATAACGCGCCACTAAAGGGGTTCCATAACTAATATTCCATCCAGAAGACCTCTACTCTTACTTATAGCGATAATATATGTATTTTCAGTTATTTTAATTAATTATTCAGTTTATTTTCAGAAAATATTTGTTTAAAATGGATTTCATTTAATACTTTAAAAGTAATAAATATTTGTTAAAATGTCATTCTTATGTACTGTTTTTAGTCCAGGCTGTGGAGGCTAAAAGAAATTATTTTTGTGTACAGTTTTAATACTTACAGGATATGTTACAAAAGTGGTGTAGAATAATACCCTAATTTTGCTCCGATTTTGGTTGTCCGCGACAGGAGTTATCCATGGTTCAATTGCAAAATTCTTAAGATTTTCTGATTTTTGCTAAATAACGGTTAGACCGTTATTTAGCAAAATAATTTATTTTGTATAATACTTATTTAGAATAAGTATTATACAAAAAAAGTTTCAAATAAAAGTTAATCGCTACAAAATTCCCTACAACCTCCATTTTGAAAAAAATTAAAAAATTCATTTGTTTATCCGCTACGCTAATTAACATGGTTGAAAACATACTTTTTTTAAGCTGTAATAACTAATAAAGTTTAACGTTTTTTAAGTTGATACCTCTGGAAAATAAACATTTTGTGGTACAGAACATTCACTGAAAATTAGGACCTGATATCCAGTTAAACTGTGTAATTGTATGAACAGTCAATTTTTATAAAAATTGTGTAGTGTGTAATATAACTTTAAAACTAATAAACCGATTTTAATTATTATATAATAATACATATATATATATAATAATAAAAAATAACAAAAAAAAGTTCAAAATACTATTAGAAGATATTTTAGTGAATATACTATAAAAAAATTAAAACGATGGTTATTAAATTTTACTCTCAACATTTGTACAAGTGTCTATCATTCATATATGTATGTAACTACAAAAAGCTGACTGTTCAGTGCGAGGATGTTAGAACAGAACTGACAGAATGAAATGAAATTAAAAATAATTGTAGGTAGTCGTTACAAAAATTTCATTGCAATAAAACTACAAATGTAGTGTGCCGTATTAATGATATTTACATTCTGACCAGGGCTGGGGTTTTTTTTTATCGAAATTACAACATAATTTATTTTATATTAATACTAGCGAACTTTCCTGCAGCTTCCCTAGCGTTGTATATTTTTTTTATGTTGGCAGCACAAATAATATTTTAAGACATATTTTTATTTTTTGCTTTTTATTAATTATATACAGGATGGTCCGGTTTGGGATACAAATATTTTAAGATCTGATTCCTTGGCTCATTGTGAGTAAAAAATTGTACGGGAAGGTGGGATGTATCTTCAACACCCCTGAGCTACAGGGTGTTTAAAAACTTCCTTCAGAGTAGTACTTACAAACAAAGATTATCTTATAACTTCCAAAGTAACGTAAGTAGAGCAACCACAATGAGTCAGTTTCATAGGTAATTAACTAACGCATTTTTTAGTGTTAGCGTTATTGCTAGCTGTGTTTCCAGTTCAGAGTTATTGCTCATCAAAGTCAAAAAATATGTTTATTTTTTTGAAAATTTTTATGAAAATGACATTTTTCCCCAAAAGTATCTATTATATGTGGTAGTTTTTATAATTATTTTGGTGTGTCATAATGTTACCTACAAATTCAACAAATAAAGTTTGGACCTGGGTCTTACAGTTTTCCAGTTATAAATTTATCTAAATAATCACGAAAAGCAAAGTGACTATTTTGCCACCATTTAATAGGGTAGGTAGCAAAATAGACACTTTGCTTTCGACAAATTTTTTATTCGGGTCTCGAAACAGATATTATAACCAATAGTTTTCTCTCGAAAAAATTTAAATAAATTTCATTTTGTAAGAATTTAAAACAATATCGTTTTATCTCCTGTAAGGCACCTACCAAAAATCTAATATTAATATATTACCTAGTTTATGCATAAATTAAATTTCTTTTAATTGCCAGTATTTATTTTAAACAGCTTTATTTCATTTCTTGTAATAACATAAGTTTTCTAGCTATTGTACCTACATATAAACACAAGAAACAAGAAATAATTTAAATAATACTGCACCAGAAACAATTCAAACACACCCAGAACGTCTCTGTTCGTTGAATGTGGTATACAGGATATGGTCCCGTTGTTCTAAATTGCATTTCCGGTGCATAGTAAACGGATGTAACATGTAAATCTCAGCAGATGCAAAACTATTATCGGTGAAATGTTTCGTTGAAGTTAAAATTACATTGTGATATTACGTTTCTCCTCTTTTTGTTAATGTTCTTTGAGAGTCGGAAAAACGCTTCATTTGTTTCATTTTACTAACTTGTTTTCATACTTTTTAACATACATAATTTTACTTTATGGGAAATTATTATTCAAAAATATTTTAGAAATATGCAATAGAAATTAAAATGTTCATTCGGTGAATCTATACACCTGTAGATTAATAGAATAGTTATTAATTAAACACAGGCCACTTCTATAGATGGTATTTCTAAACTTGTGGTATGAGAACAATTAGTGGTTTGTTATAAAGGACTCCGCATAAAACCAATGTAAATTAGGGTCAAATTGGCTAAAACTGAAATATAATATAGTTAATGATTTAGTGATCAAAAGTTCTCATGGGCAAAATGTTATTCAGTATTAATGGTAATTTTTGTATATTACTTTTCTTTACCAAAATGTGGACTAAAATCAAACAAATGAGAAAGAAAAAGTACAAACATTTTAAAGTATGATACTTTTCAAAAAGTAGAATATTACGTTTTGTAAAAGTTTCTTAAACATGAAGCCACTCTTATCTAGAAGACGATATCTCAGAATACATAAGTACTTGAATGGAATTCGATAGGTTTATGAATACACCTTTTATTGCGAACTTTGATCTTTACCATTGTTACTCCCACACGAATTCCACATCGGCCATTACAACAGATCTCGGGAAATAAGGGTAAATAAAATTCCAAACCTCAGATCCAGTTAAATTCACCAAATATTGAACATTGTTTGACACACACACGTTCCAGAAAAAGTTTGATTGATTAAAATAGGAATGACGGTAACGTGTTATATGTACATATATAAATAAGTTTTAGGACTTTATGCCGAGACGAGACATTTCTCAGTCCCGTCTCATTTACAAGACCAAAACTGAATTAAATTTTGACGAGACGATATCAAATTTATTATTAAGAAATGTTCTTAGATGAATTTTTGATACAAGATACAGAATGCAAGATCTTCAGTGAAGGAAACACGATATTTGTTTTGTTCTGAAATGAGAAATTTTATGTTTTGCATGTTTTTTCTTCCGTAACGCCAAACGTATCCTTAATATATATAAAGCTCAACGTCTCTCTGTCTGTCTGTCTGTCTGTCTGTCTGTCTGTCTGTCTGTCCGTTAGTTACCTTATCACTCGAGAACCACTTATCCGATTTACGAGTTTTTTTTTTTAATTCATAGGTACGTTCTCTGGCCAGGTTATAGGCTATATTTTTTTACGTTAGGTAACATAACAACAAAGCAGTGACGATAATAGTAAATCAAGTCGGAAAAAATTTTGCCGTCGGCGCGCTGTTTTGTAATACGCTGCCTAAACCGTTCAATATAGAACAAAATAATGTATTAAAGAATTGTGTAGAATCAAAAGTTCTACAATTAAGTCAGCGACACGATATGTCTAACTTTTATATTTAAGCCACAATGACTGCTTTTATGTTACAAAGAAAACATAAAATATTTGGGTTTTGTTTACATGGACTTATGACCTGCAAAACATTAATCCTTATCGAAATAAATGATTTCATCGTCATAAGTACTTAATGTAGATATAGTTTGCCATTTACAGCATCCAATTTGGTCGTATAGTTTAGAAAATATCTTAAAATATATTTATAAAGATAATATCTTAAATGTATGGTGTCGTGCCGCATCGAAGCGAGTACATCAGACTGGATTCGCGTACGCTCGGTAGATATTCGGAGTCCCTCGGCTGATCGTTTGTGTTTATTTTGTTTTCAATAATTAACATTTAAATTTAAACAGAACACAAATTATTTGTACTTTTTTCTTCTGATTCGTTTTTGTTAGGTAATTTCGGTATTGATAAATTATTATTACAATAATAACTAATCGTGTTTGTACTTAATTAATTAAACTATATTTTTCAAAAATCCTAAACAATAATTCCGTAGTCTACGCGAGCGAAGCCGCGTGGGCCCAGCTAGTATTTATATAGATTGAGAATTAATAATAAAGCACCTTTATTTCATTATTGACAATTTGTTCTGATTAGTCTTATTGTTAGTCAAGCCCATTGGTCTTCAACTTTGTCGACTCAAGGAACCCTTAGTACTATAGAGTTTTTTCGACGAACTCATTCCCACCCTTAGAAAAATATATCGTCGGTTTAAAGTGAAAATGTGCTAAGTCAATTTTTTGGCTACTATAACATTTTGGTACCAATCGAAAGAGAATAAGACGACGAATAATTAAATAAAAGTTGTTCACTATTTTATCAAGTAGAATTGTTGTAAATGAATAAAACGTAAATACGCGCAAAAAAAACCAACGTAAAGTCTGCATCGTTCAACACGCACGCACTACTCCTATCAACCGGCCATCTTAAATAGAACACTCTATGTACTTTGATGTCAAGTTACAAGTAAATAATATTAATTTATGTAATTCCAGCAAGTACACATTTATTAGTGGAAGTAAAACAAGGTAGGAAATATTAATTGTAGATATCTATTAAATTATTCAGTTTAATGGAAAATACTAATTTGATTGATATTTTTCAGCTGTAAAGAAAACAAGTAGAAACAGTTTTTCTCGTTCAATTTAAAACTACATTTCAAGTATAGAGAACTTATTTTTTTAAATGTTTAATAATTTATTTATAATTAATTCAATAATTGTATGAATTTACTTTTTATTAATTTTCAATTACTTGTGCCATATACATTATTTTGAGTTGAATTGTTTTTCATTTACTTATGTTAAATCCTAAAAAAAATGTTGGAAAAGATGCTAACTCCAACACTACCGCTTACAGAAAATAAACTATTTCCAAAAATTCGTAATTTTACCAAATCTACGGAACATAATTATTATTTTAGAATATGAAGTCATATTTTAAGTGAAAACAATCCAACGGGATTTTCAGTTTTCTTTAAATGTGAATATAAACGATTTAGCACGGTTTTTTTTCTCTCCCGTAAAATTTGTCATTTTGGACACTTTCACTTTAAGACGACGATATCTTATTTTAATTAGAGATAGTTAAAGTATTGTATTTTTTATTACAAAATTTTAACATAAAATTAACGTAATTTACTCATTAGTAGTATCAACTCGTCCCCAAAATGTCTCCTACCTTTGCATTATATTTAGTGACTGGGGTGTGCTTGATTTTTTACTAGTTTATTAAAGTTAATAAACACTAGTCAACTAGTATGAGTGTTTTATGTTTCTTTTTTTTTTGACTCGCAGACCCCCATATGGGTATCGCGAAACCCCAGAGTTCCGTAGAATATAGTTTGAAGACCACTGATCTAGTCTAAACTGGACGTCACCTATGTGAGTGGGTCGCGAATTTATGTAGAGTTTATTAAAATATAAATCACTTAGCACATACCTGAGGTCACGGAAAGTATACATCTATATTATATGTTATACTAGCTGCTACCCGCGACTTCGCTCGCGTGGATTTCGAAACCCTTCATATGTGACAGGGGGTAAAATATTAAATTTATCTTATTTTTAGTTTTCTTTAATTATACAAAATCGTAAATGTGTCGGCTCCTATGCAAGATAGAGGGGTTTTTCCGCCCTAAAACCCCCGCCCCCGTGGTATTTTTCCCGCTGGATCGAATAAAACCACTTACAACCCTTCATATGTAACGGGTAAAATATTAATTACTAAAAAAAATTAAAAATTTTCCTCCCCCTTGCAATTCCTTAGGGGTTGAATTTTCGAGATACGAAATAGCCTTAATCCGTCCTCGGGATGTAAGCCATCTCACTGCCAAATTTCATCAAAATCGGTAAAGCAGTTTAGTCGTGAACAGGTAACAAATAGACAGACTGAGAGATACACTTTCGCATTTATAATATAAGTCGCGACTCCTATGTAAGATAAGGGGTTGTTTTGTCCCCCTAATAATCCCTCTTCCATAGTATTTTTGCCCGCCAGATCGAATGTAATCAATTACAACTCTTCATATGTGACAGGGGGTAAAATATTAAATTTTTCTTATTTTTAGTTTTCTTTCATTATACAAAATCTTAAATATCTCGGCTCCTATGCGAGATAGAGGGTTGTTTTGCCCCCTAAAACCTACGCCCCCGTGGTATTTTTCCCGCCGGATCGAATAAAACCACTTACAACCCTTCATATGTATCGGGGGGTAAAATAATAATTACTAAAAAAAATTAAAAAATTTCCACCCCCTTGCAATTTCTTAGGGGTTGAATTTTTAAGATACGAAATAGCCTATGTCCGTCCTCGGGATGCAAGCTATCTCACTGCCAAATTTCATCAAAATCGGTAAAGCGGTTTAGCCGTGAAAAGGTAACAAACAGAAAACAGACAGACAAACACACTTTCGCATTTATAATATTAGTATGGATATCGTAAAATGTCCAAATATTACTTTACTTAATATTTTATTAACTAATTAAAATTTGAACAATAAAACTTAAATTTTTCGAAAAATTGTTCATTCGAAGAATTTTGATTTGAAAAATTGTGATTTGAAAAATTGTGTTTCGAAAAATTTACACCAAACCTAATAATTAATTTCGATATTTTACCTTTCATAGAAGTGAAATGTTTCTTCATATTTAAATTTTCAATCAATATAGGCATTTCAAAATATTTAATTGTTAATATGTGTCAAAAATCATTTAATTGTTCGACAAAATATTTTAAAGAGACATAATCATAGTAACCTAAATTAATAAAATAAAATATTGAAACCGTAAATTATAAAATTCCGTATTCCATGGCTAGTTACTATGTTTTTATATACCTAAATTATAACATACCTGGTTAAATTATTTCTATATCGTCCCCTCCAAGGCAAAGTATCGTAAGATACACTTTTTGCGAAATTGAGTTATCGATTCTAAAAATCTCATATATAAGCGACAAAATTCTCTTTTCCGCTAAAAAATCTGTTGAAACTTTTATCGTATTCCTCCAGACAATGTATTCTAAGCACCGATATCTGTTTTATGAAATATCGTAACCAACAATAATATAGTATCGTAACCAGTGACGTAGCTAGCCCTGAGTGGATCCTGACTGGCCTATATGGTAGGTACTTTCCCGCGACGGAATAATATAGTGCTGTGACGGAGTGCTTTCTTATTTATTCATTAGAGCTGGGTTTTTATCAATTTTAATTTTATTAATTTTAAGATATTTTAGAAAAATCGTACCTGTTAAAACTTTATTGCACAAACTAAATATGGTTTCTCTATGAGGTTTTTTCAATATATTTTTTACCCTCAATAACTCAATTTGGTTGATATTGAAGTATGATGAAGAACAGTGCTTCCTAAACTTTTCCTACGACAGAACACTTCACAAATCCTGAAATTTTAATGGAACGTCTTGGTTATTTTGTAAGTAATATATAAAATAAGGAAAAAAGTGAATTTAAATCAGTCAAGCATGTTTGAACTTCTCGCAGCATTTATAAACATTGAATATTAACTTTGATATTTTTTACGCTTAAACTGATAAGACATACGTTATATATCGTAGTACAGGTATTCCTCGACTTACAACCGAGATAGGTTTCTAAACATCGATCGTAAATAGAATAAGTTGTAAGTTAACACGTACAATATGTACATATTTTTGCTTTGGACGTTTTCCTTGATGTGAAGCGAATCGCATTTTCTATACATAACAAACAGTTGCGGGTTCCCAAAAATATCTACATAAATAATAATAAATTACATTTTTGGGAAATTCCCGGAACTGTTTGTTTCATTTATGTAATATGTGCATGTAAGAAAGAGACAAAGACAATTATAAGTCGAGGATTACCTGTATATTTGTTTACGATGCGTTTTCAACTCTTGTCGTATGAAAATATATTGCATACTAAATACATATTATGACATTTGTTTCTGATATGACAACGACAAAAAATTATTTTATGACTTCTGGTACATGGTACATGTATTGTATTACATCATGTACTTACATGATTTGAACATTTTATGAATATTAAAAATAATTTCATTTTTGGTTTTTCTGCTCGTGTCTTTCAAAAATTCATCAATGTGTCTATATAAATACATTATTAGCTCTTGTAGATACTCGTACACCCTTTATACAATTAATTAATTAATTACAATCAAATATAGGTCTTGTCAATTGAATGAAGCTTTCGTAACAATTTGCAATAAATCAACATCTTGTTTTAATTTTGTAAATGTACATTTTAGGTTAGTACATTGGGTAAAGATGACAGATATACAGTTTCAAACAACAATTAAAATAATATCATTTAAAATTACAATGTTAATTTGAAATTATATAAATTCTTCTGATATTTATGATTACAAATAAATATAATAAAATACCTATACCTATGAAAGTAAAAATATTGACAATTCAATGACTTAAGATTTAAAAAATGTCATTATATACCTACTTAATTTTTATTTGTACCGGGAACACATATCTATCGCCGAATGTTGGTCGAATTGTGTCCGAATGCTGTAATTGTTTGTCTTCAATTTTTTTGTCAAATTTATTTATGAAAATTTTAATTATTTATTACATTAGAGTTGTGCATATTTTTTCGTTCGTTATGCTCTTTATATTTCTTTTTTGTTATATTTTATTGTTCACTTCAAAATTTTAAATGGCCACTGACATTTAAAATTTTTAAAAATAATCAATAAAATATAATGTATCCATAGTTACGACATTTGCAATTAATTTAGTAAATGCTTAAAGCGCATTATATGTAAACGTATTTTATTTATTTTCTCCTCTTTAACATATCTTTTTCAAAAATCAGACACGGGTTCATGGTTGCCAATTAACCAAAGTATTTGAAAAAAATTAAAAAAATCTAATATCGGTTTTCGTTTTGATACTTTTTTACATCAAAACTTTTTTTTTCCTTTTTTTTTTCATTTTTTTTAAATCTGAAATTTGAACCTTACATTATATCACCCAAGGAATATAAAAAAAATAATAAAAAAATTCTAACTTTTTTTTTGAAAAATTGGGGGCCCCTTGTCACCCCATTTATAAACTTTTTCAAAAAAGGCCCACTAGTTGTTATTTTTTACCCCCAAGGAATGTATATACCAAATTTCAAGTTTCTCCGATGAGTGGAAATGGTCAAAAAAATGATTATCAGTGAGTGAGTGAGGACACTTCGTTATATATAGTAGATGTGTATCTATATATTAATACGTGAACATCAAAAATTATCGTACGTTTTTTAGTATGTATTATAAAAGGAGGTGAATGAAACTTATATCATTCGAAAGGTACTGTGCCATAGATGTACACAAAAAAATCATGTGTGTATGTTGCCGTTAAGGCAGGTAAAATAAAGTTAACAAACATACATGATTTCCCCTCTCGCTCTTTGTTGTCCCCACGCATCGTTCAACAGCATAGTAATACTCCTAGCACTACCAAGCGGCAAGAATAAATAGTTTTGATTTTCTGTCAAACGTAGAAAATGCGTATGGAGATTTAAATTCGCCTTCAATTGTAGTGTTTTTATTTGTACATTTTTGTTAATAGAAAATTAAGTAAGTTTCCAATTTTTAATTTATTCATTTTGAATTACAGTTATGATTTCGTTCATTTTTGTTTCAAAGTAATCGGAAAATATATTTGTGTTATGGCACAAAATCACGGAGGTGGCGAATTTGCTATGGCAGCTCATAAAATGATAAAAACGTTTTTTATTGTTTAAAATAAATACATCAAATTCATCGTATTGTTCAGTTTTAATGTCACCTAAATTAATTTACTTCGAAATTCAATAATTTAACGCATTAAAAATTAAAATAAGTAGCAAAAGTCATCAAGGGAACGTGTCCGTAAGTGCTAATCCGAAAACAAAAGCAACCTGTATGTAAAGAAAAAAATTTTTTTATGCTTTTAACGTTCTAGTAAGTTTCATTCATTGTTCTACAAAACTATATTTTCAACTGGCATTAATAATATAATTAATTCCAAATAAAAAACTAGTTAAAAGTTTGTCCGCCAATAAACGGAACAATAAATAAACGAAAAAGTTCCTATGAAAAATTTTAGGTGCTGTTAGCAAGCAATCGTGTTAGATAATTCAGTGTTAATGGCTGTCAATCGTTTTTCTCCGGAAAAATTATTACGATTTAATTCAGTATTTAAACACCGTATCTCAATACATCATATAGGGAACGCATTTAATTGTTTTAAAATGATTAATAACATGATATCGAAGTACATTTCTCTAAAACTATTGTAATCCGTTGTTCATTGACCATGAAAAGGTATATCCAAAATGGCGGATGCTTAAACCACCGCGCGTTCATTTAAAAGTCATTAAGGGAACGTTTAAAAAGTCATTCGGGGAACGTTCTTCGATATGAAACGCGTTTCCTTAATGATTGTGACGTCTCCAGAATATTGTCTGTAATTGATATTTATAATTAAATGCGTAATTAAGGCTTATTTGATATATTTAAATAAAATTGAAATGTCTATTTGTAATTTCGGTATTATTTTAAGCTCATTTTACGCGTTGCTCTTTTATTACTCTTATTTCAACAATTTACAATTCTTAGCTTGCTTCTTTTAAATAATGTTTAATGACTAGTGTTGCAATGATCTTAGCTATTTTTTAAAGTCATAACATGAAATTATTTTCATCAAAAGTCAAAAACTCAAACTTGAAATTCACCACCTCCGTGATTTTGTGCCTTATGCCTCGAAGAACGCTAACGGGTCGGATTGAAAGGCAAAGAGATTGGGACGGAAATTTTTGCATCGAAATCAAAATGTGAATAGACCGCGTAATAGAAATAATTTAGCTTAAATACAAGGTATATAAAGACAAGGTAGTCTCATCAGCGTTGGCGCGGAAATTGACGTCACCACGAAGACATATTCAAATGTTATAAATGTATGTATAACAGAATACCAATTACAAAAAATTCCTTTATTTATTCTTCTTTTCGTATTTTTTTATACTTTAACAACACATACAATCAAAGAAGTACAAATTCGACATTGCAAAATCATAAAAAGCTGTCAGAATCACAGAATGTATTGCCAACTTAAGAATAAAAAAAATGACACTCCCCGAATAGACCAAATTGTCTGTAATATCTTTTTTATGATTTTAAAATGTCGAATTTGTACTTCTTTGATTGTATGTGTTGTTAAAATATAAAAAAATACGAAAAGAAGAATGAATAAAATATTTTTTTGTAATTTATATTCTATTATATTCTATTTATAACATTTGAATATGTCTTCGTGGTGACGTCAATTAATAATGATAAGTTAGGTTAGGTTAGGTACTGTGGCATAGATGTGCAGAAAAAATAATATGTGTATTAGGGTGGTCGTTATTTCCCAAACTGCTCGGATCCTCGCTCCTACCCCCCAAAAAGTTAGTTTAAGACTATAAAAGAAGAAACCCGTCGCTAAAACTCCCAACAGTAGTCGCTAAACCCTGCCCGTTTTCAAAAAACCGTTTTTTCGCATTATTACGATGTTATATTCGATAATGCGTGATAAGGACGTTATAAAATTTTCCTAAAATTTTGTGGACAATTATATTTGTAGTATATTGAAGAAACTTTGTTCCTCTATCGTTTAAGATGCTTAAAAAAAATTTTTAACGTAAATATAACGTTCCAAATCCGGAAAAAGCGAAAAATTAACCTTTTTTTGAGCTTTTTTGGAATTTTGAGAAATTGTCGAATTGTATTGGCCTAAACAAATGTTACTACATTAAAGTAGACTTTAAGACCTTTAATTTCTTTTTTTAAAGATGTCTCTAAGTGATTTAGGTGCCGAGATATAATTTTTTAAATATAAAAAAAATTTAAAAACGTAATCTTTTATCAACGAAATTACACTCATCCAAACAATTAAAGGAACAAGAATTTAAACATTTTTTTTGGGTGTTTTTTGAAGTGCTGTATCTTTGTGAAAAATGGCCGTATCGAAATAAAACAAAAAGCATTTTAAAGCTTCAAGTTTCTAGTTTTAGAATTTTTTAGCATAATTTTTTTTGAGTTACGGTTATCGCGCAATCAAGAAAAATAGTGGAACACAAAAATTTAAAAAAATTTTTTAAGGGTCCGCAGACTCGGGAAATTTTTTTTCAGTTAAACCAATGCATTGGTCAGTTAAATTGCTTATTCAGCTTTAATTTGTTTTTTTTTTGGTCTCTATCAATTTTTTTTTGTCGAGATATCTGACTTTAAATGAAAAATGATTCTATTGTCTTCGATCATCAATATATCAGCAACTTATGATTTAATAAAAAAAAAACAAATTAAAGCTGAATAAACAAGTTAACTGACCAATGCATTGGTTTATCTGAAAAAAAATTTCCCGAGCCCGCGGACCCTTAAAAAAAATTTTAAAAATTGGAAAATTTTTGTGTTTCACTATTTCTCTTGATTGCGCGATAACCGTAACTCAAAAAAAAATATGCTAAAAAATCTCAAAACTAGAAACTTGAAGCTTTAAAATGCTTTTTGTTTTATTTCGATACGGCCATTTTTCACAAAGATACAGCATTTCAAAAAACACCCAAAAAAAATGTTTAAATTCTTGTTCCTTTAATTGTTTGGATGAGTGTAATTTCGTTGTTAAAAGATTACGTTTTTAATTTTTTTTTTATATTTAAAAAATTTTATCTCGGCACCTAAATCACTTAGAGACATCTTTAAAAAAAGAAATTAAAGGTCTTAAAGTCTACTTTAATGTAGTAACATTTGTTTAGGCCAATACAATTCGATAATTTCTCAAAATTCCAAAAAAGCTCAAAAAAGGTTAATTTTTCGCTTTTTTCCGGATTTGGAACGTTATATTTACGTTAAAAAATTTTTTTAAGCATCTTAAACGATAGAGGAACAAAGTTTCTTCAATATACTACAAATATAATTGTCCACAAAATTTTAGGAAAATTTTATAACGTCCTTATCACGCATTATCGAATATAACATCGTATTAATGCGAAAAAACGGTTTTTTGAAAACGGGCAGGGTTTAGCGACTACTGTTGGGAGTTTTAGCGACGGGTTTCTTCTTTTATAGTCCTAAACTAACTTTTTGGGGGGTAGGAGCGAGGATCCGAGCAGTTTGGGAAATAACGACCACCCTAATGTGTATGTTACCGTTAAGGTAAAATATTGGTCGAATTTTGAAAATAGGCAATACTAGCATACAATAATATACATATGTTATAAATACAAAATACTTTTCTACTCGTAAAAATTATTTAAGCACTGATCTAACCTATTTCATGTATTGTATACTGATTTTTTTAAATCAAGAAAATAAATGTTTGTTCTTAAAGAAAAAATGAATTAATAAATCAAGTTAATTATAGTTGATCCCCAAACAAGAGATAATTAATCTTACACTAAAACAGTAACGTGACGAAAAAAGTCCCTCAGAATTTAACAGCAGTGAACAGGCATTTCACACAAAAAACACCATTAAAATAAAACTCTGTTTTTTTTTACAAGCAATGAAAACAGGCCTGTAAAAAGTACTACGTAAAACTGCTTGTAATACATGTATATTTCTTTTTTATAAATAACGTCTTTATAAATATTTTTATTGTTATTTTGTAATTCAATATTAATAATAAAACAATTCAAACTTTTTTTTCATACCTTGCTATTTTTACTTCCATGTTCTGAAAGAAATGAAAGTATTGTAATACCATCGAAAAATCATGTCCGAGAAAATGACAAATTCTGATTGTACTAACTTCAAAATGTAAAGAAAAGTTGATTTCCGCATGGCGGCTGTGCGTGTGCCTGTGTGTATGTGTGTCCGTGTGTCTGTGTGTCTGGATGTAGAATTTTTTTTCGTTCACGGTAACTACCGTAAAAATGCACCGATCTGATTTTTTTTAGGGAAAATGTTTGTCTCAGTGAGTACTTCAGACCTATTGATTTTGGTGCTAATCGGATTAGGGGTTTTAGAAATATTCAAAATTTTGTAACTATTTTCGTCTAAAAAGTGAACGTTGCGAGTATTATCTCACTAATTTTGATAAGACTTGGTACATTTGTAGTTCAATTAAACCTTAGGGAGATTTACTATTTGTACGTGCCCAAATAGCTATGAAGCTATTGAAGGGGTAAAACAACCCTCAAAATTTGAATTATAAATACAAATTAATATGTCATTAATTTATGTTGTCTTGGAAACAAATGCAACTAAATTCAGTGTATTTTATGTTTTTGACATTAGGACATAATTTATACATAGGTGAGTTTTATTTCTGACAAATCCCATTGAAATTTCTCATATATTAAAAATTATTTAAAAGTATATTAAAAAAACATGGAAGTCATGTATAGTTCTCCATATCGATATTTTACTTTCTTATACCTATGTATATGACATAAGTATAAGCATATGTATAAGTAAGTATAGTAAAGCCGTTTTTTTTGTCAAAATCCGGATTTTGATGGAATTATCCATTTTGATCTTCCTTGAATCGATTATGACTATTTTCGTCATGATGTCTGTGTGTCTGTCTGTCTATAAGTTCTGTAACTCAAATACGACAAATCGTAGAAGAGTGAAATTTTATATTTAAGATTCATTTTTGTCTGGGAAGAAAACCTCCTATTTTTGAAAACGATCTTTCAACCGGATACAGATGCTTACTGATGTTAATTTTTAAATTTTTCTAATTATTTTTGAAACGGTGCGAATTACAGAAAAATTGTCAAGCTAAAAATTGTAGGTAATATTATTTATTTTAATTTAAAATTATATTTCAATTCGTTCATAACAGAGAAACAATAACTGCCATGAGTGTCATGGGACTTTCTTATACGTAATACTAAGAGTAAACGGTGCGGGTGATTCTAATTAATTTTATTTATAAAAATTATTTCTGACTAAATCATAAATGTTGGAAAAAAATGTATAGGAAATAAATTATAGATAATAACATACTTGACATTTTTTATTTAAAACATTTTTTACTTTCTTATACCATGTATATGAAATATACATATATGTATATAGTACAAGTAAGTATAGTGAAGCCGATTTTTTTCGAAATCCGGATTTTGATGGAAATATCCATTTTAACCTTACCTAAATCCATATTTTCGCCATGATGTCTGTGTGTCTCTGTCTGTCTGTCTGTAAGCGCTGTAACTCAAACACAACAAATCGTAGAAGGGTGAAATTTTATATTTAAGATTAATTTTTGTCTGGGAAGAAAACGTCCTATTTTTGAAAACGATCTTTCAACCAGCTACGGATGTTTACCTACGTCGATTTTTGAATTTTTCGAATTACTCTGAAACAGTGCGAAATAGAGAAAAATGGTCAAGTTAAAAATTGTAGGTAATATCTATATCTATAATTTATGTTCTATTCATTTTTTCCTAAAAACGAATTTTTGAAGAAAAAAAAAATATTATAATTCAATGGTTCATAACAGAGGAGAAATATCTGCCATGAGTGTCATGGGACTTTCTTATACGTAATACTGAGAGTGAACAGTGTAGGTGAATCTAAATAATTACATAAAAAAATTCTTTCTGGCTAAATCATAAATGTTGGAAAAAAATGTCTGGGGAATAAATTATAGATAATAACATACTCGACATTTTTTATCTAAAACATTTTTTTCTTATTTCAAAAATAATTCGAAAATTCAAAAATTTACAAGAGTAAACATCCGTTTTCAGTTATTATGTTAAAAAAATCACTTGTTATATACTGGAGAGAATGATATTACCTATATTATTCATTTTATTCTATCTTGTTAGTTTGTCAGAAATGTTTTAATAAAATAAGAATCACGTATACTATTCACTGTTAGGATTAGGTATAAAAAAGTCCCGTGGTTCCCAAGGCAGATATTTTTTTTACTTCAAAAATAATTCAAAAATTCCAAAATTAACAAAAGTAAACATCCGTTTCCGGTTTAATAATATAATTAAGTTAACAAAAATTCATTTCATGCATGTTATAGACAATATTATTATGTATAATTTATTATTTTATTCTATCTTTTATTAATTTGTCAGTAATATTGTTTAATAAAATAAAAATCACGTACACCGTTCACTGTCAAGATTACGTATAAGAAAGTCCCGTGGCTGCAATGGCAGATATTTTTTAATAAGAATGGTTATGCTAGAAAAACTCAAAGAAGTGCTGTTATAAATATCGTATTAGGTACTCAAGAATAAATAAAGTTTGAAAAAGTTTTCTAGACTATTTCATGATTTTCTTATTTTTAATATTATATATAATATAAAAAGATATTAAGTTTTTAAGAGAAATAAAAAAATATACATATTTGCAAGAGATGGGGCTTTAAATTTGCATTTATTCATACATTGACTATTTAGAATCTTGTTTATTATTATAAATACCTATATTTTTCATAAAATCGTGTAATCCAGACTTTCCATCTTTCTTATTCTAATTAAACAATTTTTGATTTAGATATTTTTAAATATTAAAATCATGGAAATATAATATAAAATTAATAATTAAACAAAATATTTACATTTTATATACATCTCAGTTTCTTCAAACACGTAAACAGAAACGTGGGGCTATAAAATACAAACTCGTAATTACGTACCTTTGCGCATGCGCAGCAGTATTCAACCACATGCTGTAGAGAGCGTCTGAACAACCCGTCCGGACCTAGCACAGTAGCAGGCGGCTGTGACGCGCGACCGACTAACGTCAAACTAACGCCGGAGGAAAATCATAGCACGCGCGATCTATAAACCCGCGCGATTTTCAAATATTTTAAATAACTTTTTCGAGATATCTGTGTAGGTTTTATGTCAGTTTGTTAAGATGATGTTTATTAATTTTATTTAATTTGTAAAAAAAGTTATTTTATTAAAATTTGTTTGGTTGAATTTTAATTATGAAAAGTTTTTTGTTGTTCTCATTTTTAAATCGTTTTTTATTTGGACGTATATGATAACATAAAAACTAATTAAAAAGTAATTAAAAATTAAATTAAAAAATCTCTTTTAAATTATTTTAAGCATTTTAAATTGTATTTGGAAATGAGTGAAAATTTTTTTCAATATTTTTAATATATTATAAAAATTACTAAAATATAAATTAAATAAAAATTAAAAAGTGGAAGAAAAGTGTTTAAAACTATTTACAATTCATTTGAGATACTAAACATTGTTTTTTTGTGAAATTTAAAACTAATAAATTATTTAAAATTATTAAAAAATCATTGTGAAACAATACATTTTTGATTGTATTACTTTATATAGAAATAATTTATTAATATATAAACTGAGATTTTTTTTGTATCGTAGTATTATCAGGGCCAGAATGTTTTAATGCAACAAATAAAAACAATATATGCATAAGAAGGTAATTTTATATCTTTTAAAACCAGGATTGCATGCGTTTAAAATTATAAACCACATTTTTATAAAAAAAAATTTTAATTTACATTTATTTCATATCACTAAAATATTCATTACATCTATATTATTTTAAATACATATATTATATTACTTTATAATTAATATATATGAATGTCTGATAACATATTTAATAAAATTATTTTTTATTCTTTGCTTCATGAAATTTTAATTTAACTTGTTTATGAAAAAAAAATCGCTACAATTTTTTGTAGGTTTATATATTTATTCATTTTTAATATTCCCTTTGTGAAAGTTAATAAAAAGTATTTAGTAAGTATAATTTAAACTCATATTTTGAGATTTTCAAATACTTATTACAAATATTTGTTTAGATTTTTAAATTATATCTCTGGAGTTATTTTTTAAATTCTGATTAACTTTTTTTATACCTACATTACTTTATACAAACAAATATTCATTATTGTAATTAAATTGTCAAAGGATTAAATCTACGTTTGTTAATTTGTTAATTTTGATACTAAATGAATATAAAGGATTAATGTTTTTGGAAAAATAAAGTTTTATCTACTCTCGAATATTGCATTAAATATTTCTCGATTGATACAATGGAATAAAATGTATTTTCTAAAGATGATATGTCAATTGTGTACGGGCATATAGCTTAAAATTAGTTAACCATCCTGTATATAAATTTATACGCAGAATTGAAAACAGCATACAATAATGCAGTAATAAATCACTTACACAAACGAAAAATTAAATTCAATTATTTTAATCATTAAACTACAATACATACGTACATGAAATTTCGTTTGTTTATATCGACTTTAATTTAATTTTCATATAATGAATGTCTAACTATGTTTGTACAATATGTTAGGGATTTGACAGTATATGAATTTCATTATCTTAACAAAAATTACGCACTATGTAGGTAGACAGAGCCGGTGCCTTAATGTTTGCGGGGTTGTGCGGAAAAATAAATACGGGGCTAGGGAAAATGAACTTTTGTTTACTCGTTAAAAAAGATATAATCGTGAAAAAAAAATTTTTTTCGTTAAATTTACTTAGGACGTAAAAATCGCTAATAATTTATTCATTGTTATTTATTTTAACTTCCATATTAATAAAAATGTGCGCGGACCCCCTGACGTTGTTCAGGGACCCCAAATCGATTTAAATTTTCCACGGACCCCCTGAACGATGCCAGGGACCCCTTGAAGTCTGTAGGGACCACTTTGGGAACCACTGATTTAGATGGCATAAGTTCACAATGTTCACAAGTTTCTAGTTTTAATATTTTACGAGATATGTTGTTTTGACTAGAAAGGACGGATGGACCCTAAGAAGCATTTTGAAACCTAGCTTTTAACTAACATGGAACAATTGTTTATCTGACCAACGCTGCAAAAATTCGAAATATATAAATAATAAAATTTAGGCTAATATTTTAATTTTTAATTTATTATAAAAAATATATCGGTTGCGTCATGTGCCGTGCATACCCTCATACACAACGGCCCTGTGTGTAGAAATATTACACAGTTCTAAATTTTAATATATAATTATAACATTATTATTTGAACTATAATTTATATAGATCGGTATTTAATAAGGTAATAAAAATTAGAGTGATAAAAAAATATATATACAGACATGTTTTAACCTAAAAATACTTGTTTTTTCAACAATTTACATTAAAAAAATATGATATATATGTATATAATATAATGTTGTTGTTGTTTATGGGAATATAGAATAACTGTCAATATACACTTTCAGCTAATTAATGTTCTCTAAACTAGTGTGGTACGCGACAGCGTTTCAAAGGGAATGCGTTTGATTTTTTTACAAGCATTTTATCCAGAATTATACTAATTACGAATTTGTTACCTTCTCTCTCACCCCAATTTTTAAACTGTGTTAATCTGCAAAAATCAATGTCGAAAAAAGAGTATTTCATTTAGTTTTTATAATGTTAGAAAATTAAATTGATTTTATCCTTATTACAATTACATCGATAATAAGAATTAATGTTGAATAATATAATTTGTAAATTAAACTATTTATATTTTCAATTATCCAGCCCAAACCCCTGAACCTAGAAACGTAAATTTTCGAATGTGTCTTCCTTTTATGATGTGAGGATCCACTAAGAAGAAATTTTCCAAAATTTAACCCCTAGGGAGGGGGAATAGATGTTGATATTTTTTTTAAATTTTGATAAGCACACTCTCTTTGAGAAAAATTTCAAGAAATCAACCCCTAGGGCGAGGGGAGCTGCATGTTAAATATTATATTTCTGTAAATTTATTTGCATGGCTGCTCATACAATAATAATGATTTTCTGGTAAAACTTTTTGATTAAAATAAAAATATACATACATTTAATATCGCGATTTTCAACCCTAATAAGGGTAAAAAAATGTTCCAGATAAACAATACATATTTTTATATTTTATAAATCTTTATAAAAACTAATATATAAGACGCGGGCGAAGTTGTGAGTGGGTTGTTTCGCAGAAAAAGTGCCTTTATGAAATTATGAATATGTATGTAGTTAAAATTGTTTTAAAATTAAAAATAATCTTAACCTACAAACAGACTTACAATTGTAATGCTACTGGAATTATTGTATTTATTTTCATTATTGCACCCTAACGAATGAATGCGATAATAATAACATAAAATGTCTCTTAACGCTAACGCTTTGTGATATTTTGATATCGTTGTAGATTTAATTATAATTTATTAATCTAAGATGTTTGGGAGAGAAGAGGTCTAACATTCTTAATTAACAGCCATCGTATATTATTATTCAATTAAAATTTAATTAAACATAATTAAAAATTACGAAACTCAGACTAATACCAGAGTTACTAAAGTTATATATATATTATTATTATACAGATCTCAATCATAAGTTAAGAAGTTTTATTTATTGAATTGTCAAAAAATCAATATATATATGTTTATAAATACATACATTTGTTTTTAATCGTAAATTAAATAAAAATAAAAATATTGTTTCGGAAAGTATTTTGGACTGAAGTTTTTTGAAAACACGTTTTTTTAGAACACTGAATATTTCGGCGAAGAGAAATACGCATTTAAATGGACAGTTTATCAAACTGACAATGCCTGTTCCATCGAAACTATCCGAACGAATCTCTATAGTATTAGATTACACCATAAAAATGACATTTGGCTAGTGTCATGTTTTTAATTTTGTATTGACAATTAAATATAAGTTTTCGTTGTAAAAAACTAAAAAAAATATTTTTTTTAAAAAGATTTCAAAGATGGGATATTACACATTTATTGTATTTTTGATATTTTGTGTAATATTGTACATATATATTTGTGTCAAACATAAATGGTAAGTTATTACTTTTCAAATCTTAGTTCTGTATAGATGAAGAATACGCATTGAATCAGATAATCAGACAGATGTTCATGCATTGAAACGAACGTTTATTTAAATAGTAATGTTGATTATAAAAACTAAATAGTAATGTTGACTGGCTAAAATGTCTTAAATGCAATAAATAGGCTCCTGTTAAAGGACTGCAAAACTTATTTTGTAATTATTATAAATAAATAAACAATTAGATTTGTTGAAAGAAAATTTAAAAGCTAAGTACTTCTAGTCTGTTTCATTTAAGATTGCAGCAGTAGCTAACATAGGAAGCATAATGATAGGGCAAAACGCTATAGCCAGATTCACAATAACACAATTTTCATTGACGCAATACTAATTCATATTGCCTTGGAAACAAATGCAATTTAATTCAAATTATCAGATTAGTTATTCTATATAGAGGCATGAAATGGTCAAAAATTACTTTACAAAAATATGTTATTTAATTTTTTTCTATTATTTTTGTGGTAAAAAACATTAAATTTAAGAAACTCAATTAATTAGAGTTATGTATAACGTAGTTTTTTTTTATAACGTTTGTAGTTTCAATAAAAAAACGTCTTTAATCTCAAGTGTCCGATTCAATGCGTATTTCTCTTATGCTGTATTGAAAAGCTTCATCGATGTAACTTTGATGAACCTTGATTTCTGGGTAATTGTCGAATCTGCTCTTACTTTGACAATTTTAATTTAAAAAAAAGTTATTTTTGTCCAAATAAAATACATTACATAGGTAAACGGTTTTTCAAAATTTTCAGGTTTGCATTATTAACTAAATCACTGTAATTATAATTATAATTATATTTGAGTCAACCAATGTGTGTTTGTTTATCCTATTATTATTAATTTTGCAGTTTTGATGCCAGAATTCTCAATTTTTTTATAAGACACATAGATTTACGACGTTTTGATAAGTAGATTAAGCTATTTAGGCTTTTGAATGACACATTTTCCAATATTCTAATAAATAAAGTAGCTAAATATTCCATTAAAAAATATTATATTTTCTTGTGTACTATATGTAACCGAATCCGAAAAAACATAATTATATTTTATGATTGAAATATTTTGATTAGAATCTACTCCTCACTTATATACATATATATATATATATACACATACAAGCCATTTTTTATTTTAAAAGCTTTTTTTAAATTTAATTTCATGCTCTCAAGTGCAGTTATTTGACCAAATGAAATTTCCTTTTTAATTAAAAGCATTACGTTTAATCGATTGAAATAGCCACAGAAGCGTTGGCAACAGTTGCTGAAATTGTGAACTCAAAAAGTTGATTTCGTGGTATTGCAAGCCGACCTGGATTGTATTTAATCTTTGTTTTCAATTTTTTAAATCGTATAAATAAAACTGATGTATACGGTATAAAGAATACATAAGATTTCAAATAATCTCTTGGTTAAATGGATTCGATTAAGTAAAATGTTAATTTTGATGTCTAATAATCATAGGTCTACATATTAACCCTTACAGAGGTATGAATACTTACAAGTCATAGAAGTCATAGATTTGATAACATATCTATCTATAATCTATAAACCTATTACTTAATAATATTTAACTCGATGAATCTGGAATTCACTTGAAGATTTGCTGATATTCTCCGTTGTTTATAAGTACTTCTTTTTACTCATTTTAATCAGTTCTACATGCTTTTAAAATTACTTAAAAACGTGGTTTAAGTACACATATGTTTTATAGATAGGTAAGTAGAATATCGAATAAAGTTTCATTTTATTAGAGGTGTACCGGAATCCCGATCCGGAATTCTCTATTTTTTCCGGTTCCGGTTCCGGCCGGAACTAGCAAATTCCGTCCGGACTTGCCGGAGTTTTTAAATTTCATTACTACTTTCTACTAAGAAATTCATAAATAATATAGTTACCTACGTTACTTTTTCAAACATAAATATAATAATTATTAAATAATACCTAACAAAAATTTTAACGAAAAAAAATTATTTTATAACACAATCACTGTTTTTTAACATTTTTTCAGCATAAGTATGATTAAATCTAAAATTATAACATTATTGAACTAAAAATGAATATAAAACGTTTTTAAAAAAATAAAATAAAACTGAATACATAAAAACACTGAAATAAATACCAAATAATTAAATTTAACAGTTTTTGAAGTAGGTTTTATTTTTTTCTTTATTAAAAAGTTTGTTATTTCTTGGCATCGACTTCAAAAACTGTTAAATTTAATTAAGGTATACTATTTCTGTATTTTTAGGGTTTTTTTAAAATCAGTTTTATTTTATTTTTTAATTTTTCCCTTTTGAGTGGCGTATCTTCAAAGTCCATGATAAGATTCTAATGAAATTTATATGAAACCACTTCGAAAGTATACTCTTTTAAACAAACAAAAAATTAACCGAATATAGGTGCAAATTTGTCAAAATAATGCCCGAAAATACATATAAAATGTATACAGCCAAATAAAAAAAATACTCCTTTTTTTAAATCCATGGTCAGATTCTGATAAAATTTATATTGAACCACCTCGAGAATATACTCTTTCAGACAAATAAAAAATCCAAATCGGTGCATATTTGTCGGAGTTATACCCGAACATACATAAATATATGATTGAACTGAGAACCTTTTTTGAAGTCGGTAAAAAATTTCATTATATTACGGGCATTGAACTGTTCAAAATTTTTGAAAATTTTGGAATGTTATAGTGTGAAAATAAGACTTGTTCTGCATTTTTTTAATAATACTCTAGCTCTAGACCTATTTTCTTCAAAAACATTTCCCTTCTACGAGAATAACCTCTCCGAATAGACTGATGCATACTAATCTGAACTTAGCGAACAGTATTGTTTATGATAATGCATCATAACATACATATATGAACTATAGTAATGCATTGGTGCTTTAATTTCAAGTAGTAGGCATTCTTTTATCAATACTTTATACCATCTTCTTTATTTTGTGAATTTGTCTAAAGCTGTTTGTGATCTATCACATTTATAATTTGACACTAGAAATATATAATTAGATACAATCGAAAATAACGTATGATGTACAAACAATTTAAACAATCGAGCTAACGAAACTGTAAATTTTATAGAATATGTATAAAATACATACTATTTTTTATAATAAAATGTAGAACTCTACCCCTCAACTTTTTAATAAATACCATATAAAATAATGTTATATTAATTTAAGATAAAAATCTATGTATAAAGCAAAAATATATAGTTTTAATTATTTAATAATTATTACTAATTAAAATAGAATTTTTTGAAAAAAATTCCGGTTCTGGCCGGAACTGAAATTTCCAGTTCCGGTACACCCCTACATTTTATATTAACTTTAGTTCTATATAAATAATAAAATAAAGTGCAATATCTTTATAGTTTTATACACGTAAAATTCATATTTTCCACTATGGCAATCTAAAAGATGCTGTTTACATAACAGTTCGGTATTATATTTTATTTATATTGAAATTGAATATTTAAACCACACGTGCCTTTTAATGTATTACGTTTATTTTAATTCATATTCATGATGACATTGATGATACAAAATTATTTATTTTATAATTTTCCAGTAAATTTTCTTCTTCCGAAACGTGATCTTCATGCTTTATTCAGATTATTTATTTCAATATCAAACTCTATTCATTGCAATATAATTAGAGTGACGTTGACGAACTGATTTTTTCAGTACAGTACTGTACAAAACGTTAAAATGATATTTAATATGTCAAAATATATATCAATTTTAAAAAGAACAAAACACGATTTTTTAAAGCAAATTAAGATAAATCTTTGTAAGGGAATATTTTACAACAAACATTGTAGACCTATTTTATAAGAAATTGCTCTACAAAAAAAGATTCTATAAAATTTTCACGTAACATGTATCATTCTTGAGTTATCTTGAAAAAACAAATATTTTGGAATATCACCCCTCAATTTAAAATTTTGCAATCGGAGAACCATTTTTTTTATCTCATTCAAAAGCGATCACAAGCTTCTCGTATTTCGATATTGTAAGGAAGCAAAACATGTTTTAGAAGTAAAAAAATTATTAAATTTAATTAAAATAATAATACTTATGTATTTGTTATGATCATATTATACTTGATACTATTAATAATGAAAAAAAACGTAACACTAAGTCAGCTATTACGGGATTTCCCCGACCATCTGCAATTTCTTAATTTCGCATCCTGATGATTAATAATAAGTCTACAAAAAAAACCTTTATTATTGATAAACTAAAGCGTATTAAAAATTGAGTATAAAAGTGTTTCTACATTTTTATCCGTATGAAAAATAATTGTAACAAAATATAATTGCTTCTTCGCCATATCGAAGATACGAGAAGCTTTATGATCGTTTTAAAATAAAATAAATTGTTCTCCGATTTCAAAATTTTAATTTGATCTTTCCGTTTCGGGTCAATACATATACTTTTCGTCCCGTGTTTGTCTATCTGTCTGCGTGTTTGTTTGTCCCCTGAATTAGTGTCACACGCATAGTTCATAAACCACTGAACCGATATTAATGAAACTTGGTTGGTTGGTTGGGTCTGGCTTGAGGACGGTCCCATTTCAAAATCATCAAAATCATGAGTAAAAAGAAGTGGTGACCTCCCAATATCATTATTTATTTTTATTTATTTTTTCAAGATATCTCAAGAACGACATGCTATGTAAAATCTTTATAGAATGGTTTTTGTAGAGCATCTCAATTTCCTACAATTCCTTTACAAAAATTTATCTCAATTTGTTTTAAAAATCACTTTTTTTAAATAGCTATTACCTTTGACTTTTTAAATGTCATTTTGACGTTAGCATAACAGAAAAATTTAGATTTATATAGATTGAAATTATAAAAAAATATATATATAAGAATAAATAATTTTACGCGTAATAAAAGAGAAATGTCGAATAAATAAATATTTTCAAATAATGTGTAAAAACTAAATGGTTAACCAATGGCAGTCAGTTCATAGTATTTAAATACTTGATCGATGTTTATTAAAAGTGATCGATAATTAACTGCCTTTGGTGAATTTAATACGAGTAAGCACTGTGCATTTACTTGGCAGATGTTTTTTTATAGTACCCATAATATACATCCTCGCATATTCTATACTGACTACTATACATCATCATTCGTAATAAAAACACAGAAAACCGAACATTACATTTGAAAATTTAAATATAAAACAAAACAAAAAAGAACATTTTTGATGAGACTCTTTCCATTGACGTTGAGAAAATGTATTACTGAAAGAAATATTCATTTGTATCAAAAATTTACATTAACTCTGAAATATCTACATAAGCCAGCCTAAGTCCCTGTGAACCTACGGCTTTATCGGAATGCGCCTGTGGCTTAAGATACAGCCTGTTGGGATAATTGAGGTCTGTTGAAATACTCGCGGAATGAATAATGGAGATTGTTTTTAAGTTTAGCCAACTGCATTAATTTTTCAAGTTATGTACATCTGAAACTGTTGATATCTTTAGAGAATATATGTACATATAACTCGGATTTTTCCTTTTTAATCTCTTTATTTGCTCAGTTTATCTTATATTTACATAAACCGTATTTATATAAATAATTTATTTTCTATTATTTTTATTTCTTCATCAGAAATAAATTTTGTTAAATGAAACAAAAAAAATATATATAAGAAGCTACTAACAGAAAGCCACAAAAACGTTAAATAGAAAAGTTATAACATTTTTATTGTCTATATAACTATAATTACAAAATTTATACTAACCAAAAATTTGTCCAGTTGTAAAAAACAACTGATATTTATTATAAACAAAAAAATACTCATGAAAACTAAAGTTCTATTGTCAATAGAAGTATTCCACAAAAACATCTTAATAAAAAAATATTAGAGGCTATTTATATTACAGGAAACAAATTTCCATCCAAACGCACGAAGACACATTTATTTTATAAATACGTACATATATAGTATATAAATACTACATCAATGCATAGAAAATAATAGATCAATAACTCATTAGTGTTCGTAATAAAAATATGTTGTCATCGCGTGCTGTTAATAAAATATACATATATGTATGTAGTTCACTATAAGTTGAAAATAATGTCTACAAAAATTTAAATAAAATATAAAAAATGTATCAGAATCTTATTTTTTAATAAAGTTGATTATAGCAGTTTTTTTTATAAATATACGCGTTATTATTATAAATAATTATTATAATAGTTGATTGTGATTCCTTTAATTTATACACATATATTTCAAAGATCAAAATTAGTTGATATTTTTTCATTGTTATCTTTATTATAAATCAATTATATTTTATACATTTAAGAGAAATATAAATAAATGCAGCTGAAATAGGATTACTTGTTTTTTATATACGTATTTATAAGAATTCTTATTTTCCTCGAATTGTCATGGGAATTACTAATTTCTATTAAAGTTTATTCCTAAAAAAGTATTACTAAATTGAAATATTGATGAAAATGTTGTATTTCTTTGTCCATGTTTTTTATTTCTTAGATTCTATCTCGATACATATATTTTTATTTAGTTGTATATTGTATAGGTTGGAACAAATTCGGTTCACTTCACAAATTCCTGATTATATGTTGATGCTGCCTTTTTGTAGAAACTGTCCAATGGGTTTTCTGTTTCCGTATCTTTAATATTACTTACACGTGTAAAAGAAAGAAGAAAATTTAAACATTTTGTATTTGTGTGTTTCATGTAATTTTAAATATTACTATCTATACTAAATTTAAAAAAATCAACATTTTTCTAAATACATGTTTGTCTTTATTTCAATATTAATAATCATATATAGCCTTAACTAATTCCAGGGTCTTGGGTTTTCTAATAGTGAAAGTCGCATCAAAATCGATTCAATAGATTCTGCACTAAATCAAAACAGACAGACATGCAAAAATTCTAAAAACCCTTTTGTTAACAAAATACGTGTCTGATATTGCACTTATATGTATTTATCATTAAACAAAAGTTTTATCATAAATTTTTTAACCTTCATAACTTTTTGAATTATTAAACTTTCAATTTATTTTGAAGCTGTACAAAAGCTTTATAATCCGAAATGCGAGGATCACTTCAACTTTTAATTGTTGTCAATATGTATAATATTTGTTTAGTGTTTATTTATTTTCATATACCCATATGTATATGAATATCCATTTTGACGTTCCCTGAATCCAGTATGACTATTTTTGACATACCTACATGAAATACCTACAATAATCGTAGAAGGGTGAATATTTAAGAATAATTTTCGTTTCGGATGAAAACGTCCTATTTTTGAAAACGGTCTTTCTAACGGAAATAGATGTATATTCAGAGCTGTGCGGTACTTGTACTTGTACTCGAGTACTGTACTCTAAGTACTTTTAGTGTACTCGGTACTCAGTCCACGAGTACTTTACTTTTAATGTACTTGTACTTGTACTTAACCCATTTTAAACGGCGAAAAAGTACTCGAGTACATTTGCGTGTACTCGAGTACATTTCCATGTACTCGAGTACATTTTGATGTACTCGAGTACATTTGTGTACTCGAGTACATTTTCGTGTACTCGAGTACATTTCCGTGTACTCGAGTACATTGAACTACACATTAAGTACAATTTTATGCAAGTTCAGACTTGCACAAAACATATTAGTTATTTATTGCCTTGGCGCCAAATAAGTCGGTTTCATTGTAGCAGTATAATAGCCGAGTTTGAATTGCAATTCAAATGTTAACATTTGTATTTATTTTTTGTTAGTAATCTTACAAGTATGTTATATCAATAGTGTAGGTATGTCGTATGAGCTAGAGCTAATAGTGAGTGATTTCAGCAGATATTTATGAATATGTAGGTACCTAATATTCATATATATACTTATGTATATATACATTGTTTTTTTTTCATATGCGACAATTGTAAACAATCTTTGTCGCTATGCTCTCACATACGAGAATTTTGAAAAATTCGTCATTCTTAAAGCAAATAAAATAGAATTATAAACAATTTAGTGTTTTATTATAAGCACAACCCTTAATTAGGTCCCTTAGCAACCCCACTCCCTCATCATTCAATATTGAAAATGTACTCGGTACTCTGTTTTTGTACTCTGTACTCGAGTACTTCTAATTGTGTACTTGTACTTGGTACTCGAGTAAATTTTAGGCAGTGTACTTGTACTCGGTACTCGAGTACTTTTTGTTTGTACTCGGAACAGCTCTGTGTATATTCCTGTAATTTTTTTAATTTTTCGAATTATTTTTGAAATCGTGTGAATTAAAGAAAAAAATATTTAAAAAATAAAAAAAATATGAAGAAATAATTTCATATTATATTTCAAATGGTTCATAACAGAGAAATACTCGTAGTTGCCATGAGTGCCACGTGACTTAATTATACACTGGAACATATTAATTTATATGCACCGTTTTAAAAATAATTCAAAAAAATTAAAAATTGACAAGAATAAACATCCCTTTCTGGTTTAGTGATCTTTTAAAAATGCATTAGATACAAGTTGTAAAGAAAATTATTATTTTTAAATTTTGTCCCATTATTTTTACTCTTATATGTAGCTGCCAGAAATATTTTTTTAATATTTTAAACACGTACACTGTTCACTCGTAGTATTACGTATAAGAAAGTCTCGTAGCGCCAATGGTAGTTTTTTTTACATTTTATATGAAATGGAATATGGATTACATTTCACTAAATTGGTATTGATTTTGATAGAATTATTAATTATGTATCATAATTAATAATAATTGTTGTAATATTACTATTTTACACTTATATCTGATGTACATATGTAGTGGGCAAGTATGACCTTATTAGTGGGTGTGTGTAATTAGTATTTTGGCATATAACAAAATTACACTCAAATGTCAAAAGTGTAATACAATCATTTTTTATTATATACAAATATGTAGATTTACATCGATATACATTATAGAGATGCTTTTTTATTTTTTTTCGAACAAAGTAGGTACTTAAAAAAAAATTAAATCAATCAAACTAAATACATGTTACTTGTTAACAATACTTAGCAGTAAGGGGAAATATACGACGCTTATGTTAGTGTTCAAATGACAATTTAATTGGGAAAACAATTATTTTGAAGAAAAACATCAAATTGATATAAATATTGTTTACCTACTATTTTTTTTAAATCTTAAATCTTAATACAAAATAGATTTTATTTTATACATATTATATATTATAAATTGTATTTACATTTATTAATAATATAATTATTTTTGTAATTTAATTAAGAAAAGTAATTAATTAGATACAGCAAGATAGCCTAACTTCTCCCACTAGTACTTTGGTATAAATAATATTAAGAAATATGTAAAGGTATTGTATATACAGTAAGTTAGTAGTCTATCAATTAAAACATACTGGTCCATTTCACACATCTATATTTTATTACTATGTATGTAATATATACATATTATAAATCACATAAAGCAAGAATATAGTTAATACCAATTACAAAATTTAATACTAATAATTGACAGAATTTACATGTTGAAATTTGAAATGTTCAATAATACGTACACTTTTTCCAATAAATGCATTATAAACATTTACATTATAATATAGAGTATATAATCCTCTTATACTATATATTCCGGGGATTTATATTTTAATCTTTCAAACAAAATAAACAAAAACTATCGTTTCATTAATGATACAAAATTCGTAATGAAATATTATATTAAAATATACATATAAATAACCGTTCGCCCACATGTATGTACATATATTTAATAATGACGAATACCTAGTAACAATTATAAAAAATAATTAATCATACTATGTTCTACATATTTATAATCATAATAATATAGGAATAATCTTCACTACGTTTTATAGAGTTAGTTATTTTGACTTCTTAACAATCGTTTAACTATTAAAACTAAATATGTTATTTTATAATCTTTAAAAACAATATGGATATACGATTATTCATTATTAATATATTTATATATTACAGGGTTTTTTATTTTAATCTCATTATCTTTACAAATAAAAGTATCGTTTAGTTAAAAAAATGCGTAATAATAATGAATATCATACAAATAAATAATCAAAACATTACAAGCAATATGAGAAAACTTAATAAGACTTGAGATAATAATATGTAAAATATTCACTAACAAAATGGGTGACTTGTTTTACAAAACAACAATAATTCTTGAACCTCACCAACGTCCATCGTACAACGGTACCGTTAAATACGTTCCATTCGATGCGTTAAACATAAGTGAAAACTTGTTAGACAAATCAACAACGGAACAAGAAGAATTCAACAACTGGTGGGGCCTGCTAGCACTGGCCTTAGTTCTGGCTACCGCAGCAGGGAATATCCTAGTTTGCCTTGCCATTACTTGGGAACGTAGGCTGCAGAATGTTACCAACTATTTCCTGATGTCCCTAGCTATCACGGACCTCATGGTTGCTATTCTCGTCATGCCCTTGGGGATCTTGACTCTCGTCAGAGGTGAGTTATTGTGATTGTTTAAATAACACATGTTTAGTTAGAAATGTATGTACATACATAATTTGATATCTTAGTTAATATTAAATTTGATTTATTATTTGAAAATATGTGTTTATGTAAATTCTGTAATCTATACCTATTTTAAATTATTTATATAGAAGTAAATTGGATTATTTATTTATCAGGAATATAATTTTGAAATTTTAACATGATTTTAAGTTGATACTGGGTTTCTATAAAATACTTGTTCATTTTGCTATGTATATATCACTAAAATTGGACAGTAATTATTTTTTAGGAATTCGATTATTGAGAGGGAAACTTAAATGACTTATGCCCGGTATTATAAAGAATTTGCTAGAGTGCAAATACAAATTAGCTCCCAGCTAACGCTAACTAACTTCTAGATATTAAATATTAATGACAACCACTCACAGATTTAGCCAATGAAATCGTGAAATCAGCGACTTAAAATAAGTGCTGCCAAGTGTACCTCAGATACCAACATTATTATACATTTATATTTAAAATATCAAGCAATTTCATAACAATTTGATACCTAGCAGATAGCGTTAGCTGGAAGCTAATTTGCATTTGCACGCAAGCAAATTCTTTGTAATACCGGACATTATTGTTAGTTATATAATTGATGGTAAGTACCCGGGATAAATGATAATATATAACGATATATTATAAGATATGTTCGCATATCGTTATATATGGTAATATATTAATTTTTGAGCCAAAAATATATTACTATATGTCGATATGTCTGATAATGTATAGTAATATCTTAATAAAAAGAGCTTAAAATATATTGTAATATATAATTATATATTATGATATCTGATAATATATAGCGACGTCTTAATAAATATATAAACCCTCAGAGCTCAAAATATATCGTAATATATATTAATATATTGACATATCTGATAATATATAGCGATGTCTTAATATATATATCAACCCTCAGAGCTGAAAATATATCGTAATATATATTAATATATTGACATATCTGATAATATATAGCGATGTCTTAATATATATATCAATCCTCAGAGCTCAAAATATATCGTTATATATATTAATATATTGACATATCTGATAATATATAACAATGTCTTAATATATATATCAACCCTCGAAGCTGAAAATATGTCGTTATATATATTTATATATTGACATACCTGATAATATATAGCGATGTCTTAATATATATATCAACCCTCAGAGCTCAAAATATATCGTTATATATATTAATATATAGACATATCTGATAATATACTATTATACATTAACATATATTAGCCATCAGTTCCGAAAATATATTGTTATACAGTGTATTCCAAATTGATTAAGCCATAGGAAATTTAACATGGGAGCAATTAGAAATGTTGTAGTAGCCTTTGATCGAATTTAACGATGTGTCATTGGTGCATTTTGAAATGCCGCCACAAAATTTAATAAAATTGTCATCAGTATTTTGTTTTCAATTTTATATCTGTCAAAATCATGAAAATAATCATAATTAAAACATTTTAATCGCAGAATTTGTAACATATTGGTGCAAGTAACGAATTAAACTATTAATTAATTATACTATTGTAATTTTATCTGGGATGTTTTATTTAATTTTATGTTGTGTTTTATTCTTTACTTTCTATGATACTCCAGTTTTTATTTTTTACACACAAATTAAATGATTGTATGTTAATTTCTAATTTAAACTTACAAAATTTTACTGGAACGAAATCAGTAAACAGTGGATACATAAAAAGAACTATATTTAATTTTAAAAATACATTAAGAATAAATAAAGTATAACAAATGTTCTTTCAGTTCTTCTAAATTATTGAATATATTGTGTTTATGAATCGGTTATATTATAGATTCTTCTGACGTTAAGTTTGGATTTTAAACAGCTCTTTTCTTCAAAATTGCGATACATATTTTTCCCTCTAAAACATATTAATTTATTTTCGTTACTTAATTTAATTTTAGTTATTATTATTTATTTTATTACCTATGCTTGAAATATGAAGTATTGTTACTCAATGGTATTGGTCAGTTCTCAAATTCGACGCTAAATAAATCTCTTACTTAGAAATAACACCTAAATGTATCCATTTGCAATTTTTCTTTAATCGTGTACTAGTTAATTATAATATCAGAATGAATAATGTTTTAATTATTCTGTGATCACAATAAATATTAGTAATTTTTGACAGATATAAAAATGAAAACAAAATACTAATGGCAATTTTATAAAATTTTGTGGCGGCATTTCAAAATGCACCAATGATATATCGTTAAATTTGACCAAAGGTTACTACAACATTTCTAATTGTCCCTATGTTAAATTTCCTATGGGTTAATCGATTTGGAATACACTGTATATATTTGCACATAATAATATAATAGTAGTGACGTTAAAAATAAATAAAAACAAACTTGTTTGTTTAAACGTCAAAAATTTATTAAAGAAGAGGAAACCGCAAGCTTTCGATTCACAGAATCATCGTCAGGCTAAAATATAATAAGTAACAATTAAATACAATAAATATAATGCAAAATATTGATATTTTAAAATAAAAATTCAGAAATATACCTATTAATAAAGATTTAAATTTGAGAAAGATGTCGTTATCTCAATAAAATTCATGTGACTACGGAAATGTTTGAAAAAATAACAAATCTGAATTTTTATTTTAAAATATCAATATTTTGCATTATATTTATTGTATTTAATTGTTACTTATTATATTTTAGCCTGACGATGATTCTGTGAATCGAAAGCTTGCGGTTTCCTCTTCTTTAATAAATTTTTGACGTTTAAACAAACAAGTTTGTTTTTATTTTTTTTTATTTTTTTTTATTTGCACATAGATATATATGATTATAGAGAATCATCTATTATAATATAATAATAATATACATAATATATGTATATACTAGTCATGAGTTCTGAAAATATATTATTCATATTTACCTTTTTAATTTTTGTTGTTAGTGCCCTTCTAAGTAAAAATGTTACCAACCTCTAATTTAGAATACATCAGAATTTTAAAATAAATATAAAACATAATGTTGGTATGTATATGTTATTTATGTAATCGTATTTTTCATCGGTTTTTTAAACTGTTAGCTAGAAAAATAAAAATATCGGCAAAAAACCTATTGGCCATTGAAGCTTACTTTTTATCATCTGTAAAAAAAATTACATTTTAATCTCGTCCTCCGCAAATATTTTTTTAACATTTAAATAGCTGATTTTAGGGTTTCCATTTTGAAAAAAAAATCATTTGTTTATCCGCTATACTGATAAAATGGCTGAAGCATACTTTTTAAGCTTCAATAACCAATAGTTTAATGTTTTTTTAGTTTGATACCCCTGGAAAATAAACATTGTGTAGTATAGAATATCCCTCAGAACAAACAAATAATATAGGGGTGTGGGGGGCAAAACAACCCTCTATCTCGTACAGATGTTGACATTTTTACGATTTAATATTTACAATAAAATTTATTGTAAATATTAAATTTATCTCTGTTTCGCTACTTATCCATTACAGAAAATCGTAAATATCTCGACTCCTGCGCTAGATAGAGGGTTGTTTTTCCCCCCACGCAACTACAATCCCAAAGTATTTTTCCTGCCGGATCGAGTGAGACCAATTGCAACCCTTCATCTGTGATATGGGGCGAGTTGTGAATTTATTAATTTAATATATGGGCCTCAAATATCACTCAATACGCTTCTGTACATTTATTTTATTTGATTAAATTATAAACAAGGTATATTATATATGTGAATTTGTTATTTTAACAATACGGGCCTAAAATATCACTTAATACGTGTCTGGTCTTTTTTTCATTTTATTAAATTTAATAATAATATCTTATGTTTCTATGCTGTATTTACTGTAAATATTTAATTTTTCTCTGATTCCCTACTTATGGTATTCATTACAGAAAATCGTAAATATCTCGACTCCTCTGATGGATAGAGGGTTGTTTTGCCCCACACACCCTACAATCCCGAAGTATTTTTCCCGCCGGATCGATTGAGACCAATTAGAACCGTTCATCTGTGACAGTGGGCGAGTTATGAATTAATTAATTAATTTAATACACGGGCCTCAAATATCACTCAATACGCTTATGTACAATTTTTTAAAATTAATTAAAATATAAACTAGTTTTCTATACAGTATACATGTATTTGTAATTTTAACAATACGGGCCTAAAATATCACTTAATACGTGTCTGAATTTAAAAAAAAATTAATTCATTAACCTCCCACCATTCATCATAATTATATTACTACGTTAAAGTACAGGTAGACAAAAGTTTAACTGTAAATATTTTATTTTAATTAAATCTGAAATTAAGCAATTACAAAATACTGTTATTAATCGTTAGTTGCAAATAAAAAATGCAATTTAATTGTTAATCGTCAATTTTTGAATCAAATAAAAAAATTAGCTAAATAATGCCCAACTCTCTATGTGGATAGTTTTACATCAATAAGGAAATAAACTTTTTAGGGATATTAATAGATCAAAATTTAACATGGAAGGGGCAATAAACTGTATTACAGCTCAAAATTTGTGTACGCACTGTAAATAAGTTACAGAAAGACTGAAAGACCACTGTTATGTTTGTTTAAGACTTCTGTTGTACATATAAAATTAGTTCGACGCATGTGCGGTAGTTGACAAAGGGAAGCCGTTTTTTAGATAATCAGAATGCTGTCATTAATTTAAGATGTAATGTTAAAAAGAAGTATAAATAATAGTTTTAAAAAGTGTATAAATGTTAAAAAAGAGTAGAGAAATTAAAATTAAATGAAGAAGAGTATTTTAAAAGTGAATATAATAAAAAGTAGTTTTATTAAAACGTGAAAAGTGGTTATGTTTAAAATAATAGAATATCTTTAAATAATAGAAAAAAGTCAGTCATAGAATATAGAAGTAAATATTATATACCTATATGTATTGAATTAAATATAAGTGAAATCATAAAAAAAGTATAATAATAAAGATTAAAGAATAAATAAATATGAGTAGAAATAATCATATTTGAAGTTTAGAATACGATGCGTTAGAAAGAGATGGTGCATTAAATACTTGTGAATAAAAGAGAGCGAATTCATATTAATAATAAGTGGAAATAAATGTTATTTAAAGTATGTATAAAATATATAGGTATAATTAATAAAGACAAATGAAATGTTGAAAGGACAAATTAAAAGAATTGGAAAATAACAATATAAAGAACTAATCAAGTATACAGTGGAAAATTATAAACAATTAACATTGCAAGAATATGTATGTATAAGGGAACATAGTTTTATTTTAATACAAGAGGATAGCAAGATAGTGTCGTTTAAGATAAGTCAATATTTATAACGGTTAATATTTTTTTTATTTATAAGAAAAGATTATAAATTTAAATATACAGGCACCAGTCTGGGACACTTTAAGAGCAAGTTTTACTGTTTTTTGGGACTAATGGGCTTCTTTTTTGTAATTCTCATGAACTCACGTTACTAATAAAACAACTACCCCTTTATTTAATCATTTTAATTACCAAAGTCCGCAAATATATTCTATTTTTGTTTTTTCAAATTATAGCCTATTATTTTTTAAATGTTTTTTCACCAATAGTGAACAACGTAAAATCAGTAATAGGCACCCAGTGGTGAACACTTGTTAAAAATTACAAAAATTACACAACACAAAAATTATAAAAAAAAATCGTAAAATTTAAAACAATGAAAGAAGTTATGATAATATAACAATTAATAAATAGAGTGCATAATAATTAGGACAGGACCGTATTAAATTTTTATAAATAAATATAATATATATGTAAATGTTTTTCCTAAAAATTATATGAAAATGAATATGCTAAACAATGACAGTCTTGATATTGTTGTACCTAATTAAACCGAAATTTAATCTTAAAAAAATTAGGTGAGGCACGTATTAGGGAGAATTTATAGTAAATATTTTCGAGTAAAAATTGTATGAAAATGAATATGATTTTTATTCATTATACAAAATTGTAAATATCTCGGTTCTTATGCGAGGTAGGTGGTTGTTTTTCTCCCTAAAACCCCCTCCCCGTAGTAATTTTCCCGCCCGATCGAATGAAACTAATTTCAACCCTTTATATGTGACTGGAGATGAAACATTTTTTTTACATTGTATTCATTATACAAAATCGTATATATCTCAGTTTCTATGCGAGATAGGGGGTTGTTTTTCCCCCTAAACCCCCCTCCCTTGTAGTATTTTTTCCGCCCGATTGAATGAAACTAATTACAACCCTTTATAGGTGATAGGCGTGATCGAGTTATTAATTTTTTCTTATTTTACTCTCAATTCATTATACAAAATCATAAATACCTATCACTAATTTTTCTTTTCTTTGTATATTTTTGATATAAAAAAAGTTAATACGGGACTGTCCAAATTAATAAATATTATAATTTGGTTTAATTTTATCAACGAAACAACTTTCCTTAATTTTTTTTACATCTTTGTGTATTTTGTAATATAAATATCATAAAAGAAATTCTTAATTTCATTTTAACAGAGAATGTTAGTTACATAAAAATGTTTTAAATATACTCACTTCACTAATCATTTACATAAAAATACACTTTTTTTGATAGTATGACATTTATAAATGTATATATGTAGATTAATATTCAGTAAGGGCAGAAAATCAAACATCAACGAATATTTCTATTTCAGCACATTTAATTTTAAAATGTTCACCACTGCGATGTTGTACCAGACTGGTGCCAGTACCTTATATGTTTAAAAAATTTAGTTATTAAGAATTTTTCTTATGTTCGGTATTATAAAGGAGCTCATTAATTTGCAAGCTTGCAAACACTTTCAAATGGGGTATCAAACTTATATGACAGTTCTATTGGAGTTTTTGACAGATAGTTTCCTGCATAGGAAGTAAAAACAAAGGTATGTATTTTATGGTAATTATATTTACTAAAGTCTATTTACTGATCTTGAGTAAAAACGGGAAAAAATCAACTTACTGCGCATGAAACTATATAACTTATATAAGTTTGATACCTCGTTCGAAAGCTTGCAAATTTTGCGAGCTCCTTTATAATACTGGACGTTAGAGTGTGCATTTATAATATTTTACTATTATTGAATTATTAATATAAATGAGATATATTTTTTAAATACTTATTATTATTCAGTATTTGCTTTAATATATGTAATTCCATTAAAACATAGTTTTTTTTTATAGATATAAGTAAAAACAAATTAAGTATTTATTAGTTTTTAAGATTATAACTTTTTTATGTCTAACTTTATGGATGTAGATTTGTATGGTATTATTTATGAATATTTTCACAGTATAATAAATTCAGTTCAGGGAAATTCTATTTTTATTTTAAAAAATCCATTTTTTTCTATTTTCATTATTTATAGGTCCAGTGCGAGTTCCAGGGTTCGTGTGTGTGAACGATTTCCGTTGGGGGTATCAGGATATATAATAATTAGTTGGATCCCCCAGCATATAGTACAAAACATAAAAATACATTTTAATAAATTGTTATATATGTCAAGGTATAAGTATATATTATAATATATATTTATATCTTAATATATATAACAAGGTATAAATATATATTATAATATATACTAATATATGTATGCTCAGAGCCTGATTTTGGCACGATCCGAGAATATATTTGTATATATTGTGATATATATTAATGTCTTAACATATATAACAAGGTATAAGTATATATTATAATATACACTAATATATGCTGAGGGCCTGATTTTGGCACAATCCGAGAATATATTAGTATATATTATAATATATATTTATATCTTAACATATATAACAAGGTATAAATATATATAATAATATATTGTCATATATATATTAACATATTAATATATTACAATATATAAAAATATAATATAATATATACTAATATATTCTTGGATCGTGCCAAAATGAAGCCCTCAGCATATCTTACCGGTTGGCTCTTATAATATATGCTAATATATTATCATTTTTTCCCGGAATATACATCTATAGTAATAGTATTAGGCCATAACATAAAATTCGACATTTTTACCAATTTTTTATAAACGCATTTAGATCTAGTTTTGTGTGTTCTTTTGTTTAATCTATTCATTCGAAAAATACATTATAGTAAATAATTATTTGATATCTAAATAAAACAGGTAGGAGAGTGTAATCACGTATTCAGTCGTTTCAGTGTCTTATAAGAGGAAAGTTAATGTTCTCTCTGCACTTGCCGACAGTTGAGCCTATGTCTAGTATCATACCGTTAACAGTCAGTGTAGATCACGTTCACAGTACAAAGTAAGCTTAATTCCATTTTTATATCAAAAATCCATAAATGTGATTAAGTAATGACCAAGTAAGCCTCGAACCTAAAAAAAATTTTAAGCTCGTGGAGTAATTCCGAACATTGTAAAAAAATACCGATGAAAAATAAAACTGGAAAAAATGTGAAGAATTGCAGTAATTTTAAAGAAAATACCCAAATGAAGAAGACTGATGAAGTACCAAGTAAAGAAAAAGAAGAAATGAAGAAAATAATAATTTTTGTTATTGTAATGAAAAATATCAAGATCCCTCTGTTGAAGGTTGGGCAATGTGCTAGAAGTTCAATTTATGGGCACATGATAAGTGTACCAGTGGTCAAAGTACATCGAGAGGCTTTCGCTGAGACTTTTATACCAATTAGGTTTAATTATGAATTTTGTTCTTAGATATATTTTATTAAAATTGATAATGAAAATTTATAACTAATGGATTATAAAACTAAGGTTTTAATTTATTTGATTTTCTCTTAGATGTTCGTAATTAGCTCACTCTCCCCTACACTTCAAATTTTCAAATGACACATTTACATTTATCATGTTTTATTTTCTTTTATATTGGTGTATTTTTCTTTAGTCATTTGTGCTATGACCCTCCAAAAATGTATTGAAAAAGTCCACGAGTCGCGAAATGAATATGAACATTAATATATCTATAGTCAGTCCCTGCGCAAATTTATATTTTATATATTATAATATTATATATAGTTTTAAATGGATGTGAGCGCATTAGTGATATTTTTTCTATTTGCGGATTTTTCCACATGCGAAATCGCGTGTAATCAGGAACATCCTACATCACAGAAAACATAAAAAATATTTTTATCAACAAGTATAACTCATTTATACATAGGTACTCTGTATCTATTAGTGCCACTCTTGTATATTGGTGCATTTTGTTAATGGTATATCTAAGGTTGTTGCAAAAATAATGTACGTTTTTTTATTATAAACTATAAATTTATATATTTCAAAATATAATTAAACTACTTAATCGAATTTTTTACGCATTTCGTCAATTTGTTGCTGCTGTAATTGTTTCACCAGGATTTAAGAAGTTATAGCGGATTAATCCCTCTACAGACCACCAAACGGTCACCATTACTTCTTTGGATGCAAACTTGGCTTTGGAAAGTGTTTAGGAGCTTCAGTTTTATTTAACCACTACCCGAACGTCTCTTCTTGTTATATAAAATCAATTTTTCATCGCACGTTACAATACGTTCCAAAAATGGATCGTTTTTGTTACGTATAAGAAGCATAGAGCAAATTTCGTAAGGACGATTTTTGTGATTTTCGCTTAATTCGTGTGGCACCCATTTATCAAGCTTTTTTGTTTTGCCAATCGTAGTTAAATACCGTGAAATGGTTTCTGGATCTACTTGTAGCTCTTCTGCAGGTTCTCGAACAGTTGTATGTGGATCCACTATAGCTTTCAATATGTCGTCATCAACAGCAGAAGGACGTCCGCGACCCTCTTGGTCTTCCAAATTTACTTCACCTGCACGAAATTTTTAAAGCCAACACCACACCGTGGATACATCAATGGACTCCCCAAACTGATATTTCTGGCCGTTTGCGTTGCACTGCGGCCATATTTGAACTCTTTCTAAAAATCCTTTTTCGACATCTTTTATTTAATCACTTTAAAATAGTTGAAAATGAAATTTTATGAAAAATGTTCAAATAAATAAAGTCAGTAAAAAAATCTTTAAAATGATATATAACACTTAGTACTTTGGGCGACAACTTTAAAAGAAAATAGTACCTAAATCTAGGCATAGGAAAAACGTGCATTATTTTTGCAACATCCTAATATAATAATTTTATACCTTTTATTATTAACTATAAACGAATTCTCTCAAGTAAATTTAAAAATACAATTTCTTTATGAAATGCCAGAACTATGTTGCCTACGAATTTCGGTCAATTACTATTATCGATTACTATTACTACCAAGCTAAAATCCATAGACATGCATCGTAAAAATTACTCTAAATACGCGTTTTTGTGGTAGTCAACTTAGTCAACATTTCGTTATACAGTAAGCATCTTCAGGATTCTGTGCATGTGAAAATGGTATTACAGAATGCCGATCTTCGAATTTATAGCAACACAGATAAATCACTTACATTAGTGTGTGTACCTACCTTCCATTTTAATCCACGAAAAAAATTCGCATCCATAAAAAACGGTAGCACATGCAGGATCTTAAAAATAAATTCTGGAATACTGCAATATTGCTTCTTTATTATATACGATGCCAATCTATAATCCTAATGGCCCCACCGTTGATTGTTGAAGATATTTATGTGTAATTAGTTTTAAGTGGTTCACTTTGCAAAATGATATTCTTCATCCGTGATTAAAACGTAAGAATAAATTCTTGAGAAAATTTGCATTGTATTCTCATCTCAAAGCAATATAAATTAACTTAAAATAAATTGCTTCTTCTAAATTGGTTTCATCACTATGACGATCTCTAATATTTCAGCGAGCTGAAAAGTTATATTGTTTCTGTTGCTATCTCTAAATGTTTCATTGCAATAAATAAACACGTTCGATGATTTCTTTCGCTCTATGGCTCTCGACAACGAGGGTATCAATGTATAATGGTTTTAAATCTAACTAATGTTTAACTTGCTTGTAATATTTATTTGTTAAATTGCATCTTTTCTAAAAAAACACTTTTTAAAAATTACATGGTTATATGAAGGGGAAATGTCACTGTGACAGAAAAAAATCGATGTTTTATGTATTTTTGAAAAGTGTACACATTCAAAACTATGTATTAAAAAAAATCAGTTAAAATTACGAAAATTGCTTCAGTTACAGTCAATTTAATGAAAGCAGATAAAGTGGCCGGTTATGATTCTCAGAAACCTTTAAACGAATTTTTCTCGTAACGACTTTTTTTGACCTGATCCCAGCGATTCCTCAAAGACTAATGAACCGTTTAAAAAGGGTCTACGATAAAAGGCAGAATCCCGAAAGGCCGACATGGACAAAAGGCAGACATGGCAAAAAGGCAGACATGAACAAAAGGCAGACATGGACAAAAGGCAGACATGGACAAAAGGCAGACATGGAAAAAAAGCAGACATGAACAAAAGGCAGACATGGACAAAAGGCAGACATGGACAAAAGGCCGACAAGGACAAAAGGCAGACGTGGACAAAAGGCAGACACCCAAAAGGCAGACATGGACAAAATGCAGACACCCAAAAGGCAGCCATGGACAAAAGACAAACTCCCAAAAGGCCGACAGACGAAAGGCCGACATGGACAAAAGGCAGACATAGACAAAAGGCCGACATGTACAAAAGGCAGAAATTGACAATTTGAAAAGATATTGTTGACTTTACTATTTGTCGTTGATAGTCCCCCTCGTTATCATATTTTCTTCAGATTTTTGAGCCAGTAGTTACCGAGTTAAAGGGGGAGGGGGGGGGGGGGGCAAAATAAAATTCTGCTGGGCCATTTGTAAAAATTAGGGTCAACTTCTACTGATTTAGCTCATTTTTGATTTAGAAAAAAATAAGAAAAAAAGTCATATTCTACTGGTTTGGTTATAAATTTTGACGTGCCACATGCCTTAGTATAAAAAATATTTTTTTTGTCTTGCTTTAGCCCCTTCGCGCCCCCTTGAAAAAATATTTTAGTCAACAAATTTGTACATATTTTACTAGAGGGCATCATATTACATGTACAGTAAAATGAAAAAAAATTATTTTTGCGTTAATCTCGTCATTAATAAGATACATTACTTGTAAATAATTAATTACATAAACCAAACTTTTGTTTACTGTATTCACAAGCCATTTATGTTAATATAGACAATACAAATCGCTTAATGCGAAATCAATCTGTCTTGTCTATTAAAATATCATTTGGCTAACTTTGGATTGTTTTGTATTGACGCTTAATGTTATGTACACATTTGATATATTATTATGTTCATATGTGTAAGTGTATACTGTATCACCGATATCTACAAACAATAAACATATATTTTTAATATATAAATACAAGGTGTCCCGTCAACATACCAACAAACTTTCAGTAGTTTTCGAAGATACTGAAACAATTGCTTTTTGTTTATATTGCCTAAATGTCCGCAAACGAGCCGTTTTAGTTGTAGAGTAAAAGAAGGAAGCCCGTACAAAAGTAAAGGATTTTGTTTTATGGTTGAAATATTTTTTAACTTGGAAAAATGATAGTTCAAAGTATACTGATCAAAAGTTAAAGATGGTGCATCCTACGAAAATCCGTAATTTCTGGTCCAAAAAATTTATTGCTTTTGTGCGGGGTCCTTTCGTTTGCTCTACTGCTAAAACTGCTCGTTTGCGGACATGAGTTTATAACAAAAAGCGGTTGTTTTAACTCCTGTAAGTTTTTCGGTATGTTTACAGGACACTCTGTATAGTGGGCAACGAAACAAACTGATTTTAAACAATACCTAATTTTTGTTTAATCAGATTATCCAATACTTTGTGTTTATTATAGTCTGTTTCATTTAAGATTGCAGTGGTGGGCGGGGATTAGACGGTACGATTCACACAGGCACACATTTTTAGAATAACTAATCTGACAATTTGAATTTAATTGCATTTGTTTCGAAAACAACATGAATTAGTAGATGAATTTCATCAGTGGAAATTGTATTATTGTGAATCTGCCTGCCGTTTTGCTCAATCAGGAGCACGTATGTTACCTACCGCTGCAATATTAAATGAAACGTACTATAGGTTGATATCACCGGCACACAAAAAAAATTAAGTAGAATGTGTATTTGACCGGACCTACCTACGGGTACGTATTTTGGTCCGCTGAATCCGAATTCGAGGTCAGTTTGACCCCTACACCCTCGAAATTTCGAGAAAACTTCGAAAAACCGTAAAAATGATGAAAATCGGCAGTTTTAATGATAAAAAATTTTTTTGGAACTAAACTAAGCGTGATTTTCATGTATTTCGATCCGCTGAATATGAATCGAAACTTTATTGAGACCACGAGCCATTTCAAATGTGAAAAAATCACACAAAACTCTCGAAAATTCCGAAAAAAAATGAAGAAAAAAAAAAGAGAAGTACCCGAAGAAAATCGTAAACGAAAGAGGAATCCACTACGAAGATCATTTGAGGATAAAAGAGTGCGATACAAACGAAGGAAAGTTTAGGATTCGTAAAAATCATTTATTTCTATCTTTTTATGTCTTGTGTTTTTCACAGATTTCAAGTTATTTGATATATCTACGTTATAGAGTATTTATTTTAGGCATTAAATCATGTTCAATCAATTTTTTTTCTGTTATGAATGGTAATTTTTACAATTTTTTCGAATTTTTCCAGCTTTAGAGGGTGAATAGACTAAAAAAATTAAGATGCGAATTGAAGACATCAAAAGATATAAAATTTTATCTGAATTGGACCAGAAAAAGTTTTTTTATCATGAAAACTATATTTTTTCGGAATTTTCGAGAGTTTTGTGTGACTTTTTCACATTTGAAATGGCTCGTGGTCTCAATAAAGTTTCGATTCATATTCAGCGGATCCAAATACATGAAAATCACGCTTAGTTTAGTTCCAAAAAATTTTTTTATCATTAAAACTGCCGATTTTCATCATTTTTATGGTTTTTCGAAGTTTTCTCGAAATTTCGAGGGTGTAGGGGTCAAACTGACCTCGAATTCGGAATCAGCGGACCAAAATACGTACCCGTAGGTAGGTCCGGTCAAATGCACATTCTACTTAATTTTTTTTGTGTGCCGGTGTATTTATTTAAATATCCGCCATTACTATTATTTTTTATACGATAAGTCGTTCTTATACGATTTTTCATTTTTCAATAAGAAACTTTTTATTTATTATGTAAATTATCAGAATGAAATTTCTGTTCTTTGTCAACTTACCAGGCATATCGAAAGTAAACGACTCCTCATGAAAAATAACGTTGGGTAAAAGTTATTTTCAAGTAGACTTGTGTAGTTCACGAACGAACTAGTTCAAAAGAGCGCTCCCACACGAGAACTAGTGGAACTAGTTCGTATGCGCTCCGCTCTTTTAGTTCGATAGTTCCCGATACACTTCAAATACACTGTTCTAAAAATGAGATTGTACGATTTTTATGTTTAATAATTTACGTTTTCAATACTTTATTACCAATTTTGAATTTGTTTTACTAAAGATATATTATATTGAATTTTTTTTTAGTTCACATGAATGCAATATGTCTGTCGAAAGCACGTGATTTTTATATTATTTTATGACAATCAACAAAAAGGAATGTCACAGATTTTAATGAAATTTAAATATATTGCTTATATTACTTATTTAATTTAAGATTATTGTAAATATATACATTTAAAAATATCGATCTTGTCTATAAATTATTAACGAATTCAAAATTGCAGCAGTTTGAATTTCTATAGTTTGATGAAAAAAATAGTAATACAAAATTACTAATTAAACAATTTAATTATACATTAAAAATCCAACAATCCAATATATCTAAATCAATTAATTTTGTCATCATACAGTTCGGAAAAAAATTCAATGAACTAAAAGAACTAGAAGAACGAACTAGTTCATTAAAGACTACTGAACTATAGGGAGCGCTCTCTGTCATGAACTAAAATGCCCAACTCTATTTTCAAGTACCTATCTATATTGTTACACTATAAGAAAAATGTACATATGGTTTATATACATACTATGTTAAAGCCAATGGATTACTCTATAATTTATGATATTGTTCGTTATAATATTGCTTCCTCTTACATATAAGGTTCTTTTACTACATATAAATATTATACATTATAAAACCAATATATTTTATACTTATGTGACTGCGGGAAAATAGATCTAATTTCAAGCTGAAAGAAGTGGTATTTTCATCCTTTTTTTGTCTTGATCTTTGATAAAGTATAACATAATTAATAAAGACATTTCAGAAACATTCTTTTTAGAAACGGAGGTTAGTGCTTTTTTTTTTACTTATTGTTAGTATGTAAATAATAAAAAATGGAATTTTATTTAAAAATATAATGCCTATGGTCCAACATTCAAAATTTTGGTCGCTTAAGATAATGTCATATGTTGCATAGACTCTCTCATATGTGTACCTACAAATTATAAAAATAAAATAGAATAAATAAAATAATAATAATTGCAAACATTCATACAAAAAATGCTCATTTAATACATTCTTTGCGTTTTGTTTAATGTACAATAGCCATACTTTTATCTATGAAAATGACACGGAAACCTCCAATAAAGGCTCACAATACGGCCATTTGGCATGCCAGGAAATAAAACGGTGTTGTTTATTTTTAAAATTAATGTTGATTTATACACACGTTTTGTATAGGTCAATATTATTGCAATATTGTTTATATTAAGGCTTCTACAGACCAACGCGAATATTTGCAGCGGCTGCTGCACGGAAAAAACGCAGCCGCTGCGGCAGCGGAATTCTCAAATCTGTTCACACCGACGCACCGCGTTTATTTTATCAATAGTAATTAATTGTTCTTATACACGAACTATTCGATGCTATCTGACACTCATATATGTTAGTTTTGACATTATAATAGACAATATTTTTGTTGTTGTAAACCTTATTTCATGTATTTTATAATAAAATCGTATATTAAAAGTGTTAAAAATTGTATTTGTAATGTTATGCTTAAAATTTTAAAAATGTTAATTATTTTTTATTTACTTATGTGAATATTGTAACAGTACTTATTCAAAAGAAGTTATGATTAAAATTTTCAAAATATTAATCTTTTATTTCAGTGACGTACCTAGTAGGAAAAAAAATTTGTAGGTATATTGAACTGACTTTTTCTCAAAACATACGTTTTCTTAGAAAATTGAATATTTCAGGGTAGTTTCGTCCACACCACTGTTTTATTTACTATGGAATTTTTTTAATATTTTTAAATATTTTTTTTAAACATTAGAAAATAAATCTGAGTAAGAGGGGGGTGGGGGTCCTTAACATCCACCATGTCAAGTTTTCTTAGTCCGCCACTGAATAAGATGATTTCTTACAAATTGTATTACTCTTTTCGGTATTCAAACAAGGACGGTAGCGAAGAAAACGCTGTCGAAGGTGTTTTAAATTTCCGGCGAATAAAAACGCTGCAAAACCGCACTCTCTAACTGCCGTGCCGGTGTGAACACGTACATAAACCGCCATGTACTTCAATTTTGCGGCTGCAAATAAACGCAGCCGCTGCGAATATTCGCGTTGGTCTGTGTGAAACTTTACGTCTGGTTGGTAAGGGTAAGATGTACAGGTTGATTTACAATTAGTGTAAAAAAATTTAACAGTAGATCGAGGATGTAATTTTAAGGAAAAAACCTTATGTGAACCTATGTCCGGAAATTCTTCCTGGGGGAGCTACAGTCTTTTACCCAAAATTAGTGTTTATTTAATATCTAGAGAATCCATTGTGCTACTGTTATGAAATTTGATACAGGGATTAGTATTAATAAGTGTTATCGATTTCTAGTATCAAATAATAATAATTTGGACCAGGGGTGTATGGGGCCAGTGGGCCCGCCGATTTTTATCAAGTATTTTTTGTTCTTGAATTTTTTTCTGAGTTGGGTACTTGTAGAAGATTATATGATACAAAATACACAGTGTTTATTTATTATAGGACCAACTATTTTCGAGAAATATTGATAAAAAGAAAGTATTGCAGAATTTTACTTAATACGGATGCTTCAAATTATACAAAATACACTTATATTCTTGTTCTATGATTAAAAATAAGATACAAAGTTAATACAAAATATACCTCCAGAACTACATTTTAACAAAAAATAACCATTTATAGTTTCATTTTTAATATGATTTTGTAACAGCAATACAACTGACTGTAAGTCTTTGATGACAAGTATTAGGAGGTATATTTATATTAACTTTTTATCTTATTTTTAATTATAGCACAAGAATATAAACTTATTTTGTGTAATTTAAAGCATCCGTATTAAGTAAAAATTCTGCAGTACTTTCTTTTTTCGAAATTTTTCGAAAACAATTGATCTTATGACAAATGAACAAAGTATATTTTTGTGTATTTCTGTCATATAATCTTCTACAAGTACCCAACTCAGAAAAAAATTCAAGAACAAAAAAATACTTGATAAAAATCGGCGGGCCCACTGGCCCCATGCACCCCTGGTCTAAACTATTATTATTTGATACTGGAAATCGATAACACTTATTAATACTAATCCCTGTATCAAATTTCATAACTATAGCGCAATGGGTTTTCCAGATATTAAATAAACACTAATTTTGGGTAAAAGACTGTAGCTCTCTCAAGAAGAATTTCCGGACATAGGTTCACATAATGTTTTTTCCTTAAAATAACATCCTCGATCTACTGTTAATTTTTTTTACACTAGTTGTAAATCTTCCTGTATACAGTGTATTCCAAGTTGATTACGATATAGGAAATTTAACATGGGGACAATTAGAAATGTTGTAATAACCTTTGGTCAAATTTAACGATGTGTGATTGGTGTATTTTGAAATGCCGCCTCGAAACTAATTGATAAATTTTAAATTAATCAACAGTATTTTGTTTTCAACTTTAATAAATAATAAAATACATTAATGAAATTAATGTAAGCATCCTAGATAAAATTATAATAATATTTTTTGTCAGATATAAATTTGAAAACAAAATACTAATTATTATTTTATTAAATTTTGTGGCGGCATTTCAAAATGCACCAATCACACATCATTAAATTTAATCAAAGATTACTACAACACTTCTAATTGCCCCCATGTAAAATTTCCTATGTCTTAATCAACTTGGAATACACTATATATGAAACAATTGTATATAGAGTGTTAATTTTAAGCTGACACAATGCAATATTTTCAGTCATACATTTAAAAAAAAAACGTAATTGCTAAAAAAAAGTTTCGAGAGGGAAACAACATTGTATACTTTTTTGGAATGAGTTTACAAGACTGTTCGGGACTAAGGTTTGTTTTGGTGAATCCTGAGATACGATTTTTGTAAAATTATTATTTTGTTTTTGTCAGAAGCTCCCTAATATTGGAAAAAAGGTTTATAAATTATTCTCGAAATATAATACACAAGTGCTTAATTTATAGTCTTTTTTAAGGCGCAAGTAGATTTCGTTTCACTGCATGTACGAGAGCTAACATTCAGAATTAATTAAGAAAAGCGGAAAATATTTTTATATATACTTAAGTAAATACTTAACTTATACTCCTCTGAAAGACATGAAATATGTATTTAAATTTTTATAACCATGCAATTTGTGTGTACTTTAAAGTACATGCCTGAAATGACGACGACTCTATGCATATATATTATACACATACATATGTGGGGGCTTATCTAATATACTATATGAGTAAAACTCTCCACAGAAACAAATGATAGTCGGACCAGCATGCTTTTCAGTTTTACAACCACTACATTATTTAGTCAACTGATAAATGAACATCACAGATTTAACTCTCCGTATTCTAACAAGCTAATTTAGAATTATGTTTTTTATCTCTATCGTAAATTTATCTTTTTATACATTTATGTACAAATATTTTTTACAATAAGAACATAGAAAAAAATAACAATGTCAAAACTATTTAAAACTGTCATTAAAATAATCGGCCCGATTATTCTAACCAAGGATAGATAGAATAACGTGCATTTACGTTTATATTTGTATTATCCTTTATATATTTCTTAGAAATATTATACCGCATTATAAAATAGTACTGTTCGTTTGATCTGTCAATTGAAATATAGAATTTTGATTACCGGCAGCCGTATTTTATAATGTTATATCGTATAGAATTTAATTATTATGTATATAAATAAAGTTAGGTCATTTACAAGAGTTTATTTGTTTCAATTTCTCGTATACATATGGTATCTTACGACAATTAAAATAGAAATTATTAATGCAAAGAATAAAAGACGAAAATATAGTATTCATGACATCTAGCATAAAAAATATAAAAAATATATTTGTATGAATTTTGTGTTTTAATTATATGAAAAAATACATGTATTTGTATATTATAATAATAATATAATAGTAGTGACGTTAAATATAAATAAAAACAAACTTGTTTGTTTAAACGTCAAAAATTTATTAAAGAAGAGGAAACCGCAAGCTTTCGATTCACAGAATCATCGTCAGGCTAAAATATAATAAGTAACAATTAAATACAATAAATATAATGCAAAATATTGATATTTTAAAATAAAAATTCAGAAATATACCTATTAATAAAGATTTAAATTTTTAAATCTTTATTAATAGGTATATTTCTGAAATATAATAAGTAACAATTAAATACAATAAATATAATGCAAAATATTGATATTTTAATAAAAATTCAGAAATATACCTATTAATAAAGATTTAAATTTTTAAATCTTTATTAATAGGTATATTTCTGAATTTTTATTTTAAAATATCAATATTTTGCATTATATTTATTGTATTTAATTGTTACTTATTATATTTTAGCCTGACGATGATTCTGTGAATCGAAAGCTTGCGGTTTCCTCTTCTTTAATAAATTTTTGACGTTTAAACAAACAAGTTTGTTTTTATTATAATAATATATAGATTTTCTTTCATCTCACAGATGAATGTCGTCATTCACTTTAGAGCAGTGGTCTTCAAACTTTGTCGACTTACGGAACCCTTAGAACTATAAGGTTTTTTCGACGAACTCCTTCCCACCCATAGAAAAAGATATCTTAAAATAATATGCAAAACAGTAATAAAAGCAGAAAAACTCACACATAGCTATTTAATACACACTAATAACTTCTTTGAATGCATTAATTATCAAATATACATACATATCTAAATGTATCTTTATATTATTTAAATAATAAACACTAGTCAACTAGTGTGAGTTAGAGCTGGGCGCGGGCCGTGAATTTTTCGAGTCACGTCGGGTCACGGTCGTGACCCGACGTGACGTGAGCGATTTTCAAATATTGGATCGTGAGCGGGCGTGATCGTGAGTCAAAATAAAACAATCAGGCGTGACCGGGCGTGAGTACATTTTAGTCGTGCGTGAGTCCGTAAGTATATGTATGTATATTTTGATATTTCTTTAATTTCTGATCTCATGCATATATGATAATCTGTTAAATCGAATTTTTATATTAAACATTTTATTTATAATGCGTGACCCGCAGTGCGTGATCGGGCGTGAATAAAAAAATAGAATTCGTGAGCGGGTGTGATCGTGAATACTTTTTTGTAACCGTGAGTGAGCGGGCGTGACTAAAAAATTTGTCTCGTGAGCGTGCGTGATCGTGAGCAAAAATTACTCACGCGCCCAGCTCTAGTGTGAGTGCTCTATAATATTTTTTCGAAATTTTATTTTAACTCGTAGTACCCCAAATAGGTACCGCAGAACCCTGGGGTTCCGCAGTTTGAAGATCATTGTTTTAGAGCAATGAAAAAATATAATACCCTTGAGATAATTTTACTATCTAATAAAAAAAATTATTATATACAGGTTGAGTCATATCAGGTGGAACAAACTTGAATCTTGGATTGAGAAAAATATTTTAAGCAAAAAACATTATATGAACATGTGTCCGGAAATTTCTCTTAAGGGGACTACAGCCCTCCAAAGATTTTATTCAAAATTAGTTTTTATTTCATATCTGGAGAACCCATTGTGCTAAAGTTATGATATTTGATACAGGGTTTAGTATTAGGAAGTGTTATCGATTTCTCTTATTAAGCAATTATAATTTAGATCAGGGCTGTATGGTGCCAGTAGGCCCATCGATTTTTATCAAGTATTTTTTTGTTCTTTAATTTTTTCCTGAGTTAGATATTTGAGTAAGATTATATGGTACAAAATACACAAAAATATACTTTACTTATTTATCATACGATAAACCGTTTACGAGAAATATCGATGCAAAAGAAGCATGCAGAATTTTACTTAATACGGATGCTTCAAATTACTAAAAATAAATTTGTATTCTTGTTCTATGATAAAAAATAAGACAAAAAAATAATATAAATATACCTCCAAAAATTCATCCTTACTAACCAATAGCCATTTTAAGTGTCGCTTTTTAGTTATGTTTGTAAAATATTTGTAACAGTAATAGAACTGGCAATAGGATAAGAGGATAAGTATTATAGTGATATATGTACATACATGAACTTTTTTTCTTACCTTTAATCAAAGAATAAATGAATACAAAAGAATAAATTTATTTCGTGTAATTGAAGCATCCGTATTAAGTAAAATTCTGCATGCTTTCTTTTGCATCGATATTGCTCGTAAGCGGTTTAACCTATGGTAAATGAACAAAGTATTTTGTGTCATGCAGTCTTATTCAAATTTTTAACTAAAAAAAATAATTAAAGAACAAAAAAATACTGCATAAAAATCGACGGACATCCTGGGCCCATACAATCCTGGTCAAAATTATTATTGTTTGATACTGGATATCGATAACACTTATTAATATTAAGCCCTGTACCAAATTTCATAACTGTATCACAATGGGTCCTCAAGATAAAAACTAATTTTGAGTAAAATCTTTTGAGGGCTGTAACCCCTTCATGAAAAATTTCCGGACACATGTTCATATAATGTTATTTGCTTAAAATATTTTTCTCAATGTACTGTTCGAGTTTGGCACGACAGTGCTGAATCATCCTGTATATACATACATATACGTATATATATAAAATTACCTCTTCTCAAAATAATTTTTTTTTTTTGTTTAAACAAACAAGTTTGTTTTTATTTATATTTAACGTCACTACTATTATATTACATAAAATACATATATACCTATAAAATTATTATATAGAATGATTTACAACTAGTGTAAAAATAATTTACAGTAAATTGAGGATGTTATTTTAAACAAAAAACTTCATATGAACATGTATCCGGAAATTCTTCTTGAGGAAGCTACAACCTTCCAAAAAAGTTAAAAATTGATGTATATAGAGAACCCATTATGATACATTTCTGAAATGTGGTCGCTGGTTTAGTATTATCAAATATTTTTTTGTTCTTTGATTTTCCTGAGTTGGGTTAGTATATGACACAAAATACACAAAAATATACTTTGTTAATTTGTCATAGAATCAACTGTTTTCGAGAAATATCGATAAAAAGAAAGTATTGCAGAATTTTACTTAACACGGATGCTTCAAATTACACAAAATAAGTTTATATTCTTGTTTTATGATTAAAAAAAAGATAAAAAGTTAATATAAATATACCCAACGCGGGAAAAAATTAAAGAATACAAAATACATGATAAAAATTGGCGGGCTCACTTGCCCCATACACCCCTGGGCTAAATTATTATTGTTTGATATTGTAAACCGATAAAACTTATTAATAATAAATCGGTTATCAAATTTAATAACTGTACCATGATGAGTTCTCTAGATATTAAATAAACATTAATTTTGGGCAAAATTTTTGGAAGGCTGTAGCTCCCTCACAAAGAATTTTCGGACACATGTTGATTTGAAGTTTTTTTCTTAAAATAACATCATCAAAATACTGTTAAATGTTTTTACACTAGTTGTAATTCACTCTGTATATTAAATATACATTTTATAACATGAAAATACACAATGTATTTCAGTAATTAGTATACATACATGTTTAAATAAAACAAATAAATAAGTTTCAACTACCTAAATTTATATCACGAAGACTTAAAATTTTCAATATAGGGTCATTCTTAGTCAACTCTATCAGAGAAAAACGCTACTTTTACGGATTTTCATAATATTCACATATGTTGTTAAACTTGCTCAAAAAATATAAGCTTCATTCATCATTTCGCAAAATTTTGCGTTTTTTGAAAATTACACGTATTTTAATTTTTGAAGAGATGACGCATATGCATTAAAATAATAATTTTTATCTCCGGATGTACTTATCGTAGCGAAATGATTTTTTTTTAGTTTTGTTCACAAAAGAACGGTCTTTTTGGACATTTTGTCACAAACAGTTTGAAACCCACTGTGATTACTTTATTTCTAAATCTATTTACTAATTCTATAGATAACACACAAACAACAATAATTTTAACATTTACATCCGAATTCATTACGGCATATCAATGTATAGTGCGCGTGACCTCTATATAGCAATCTTAAATATTTTTTTTTGAAGCCGTTCTAAATATGCCCACCTTAAAAATTGCAGGGATGATAGAGAATACTATAAGCAATATTTGTGATTTTTTTCAGATTTTTAAACACCCGACCACATCTTCAAATTTCAAAAGAAAAAAATTGATTTTACAAAAAATAATTTAAATTTTTGTTTTACTTAAAAACGGACAAAATGTCCAAAAAGACCGTTCTTTTGTGAACAAAACCAAAAAAAATCATTTCGCTACGATAAGTACATCCGGAGATAAAAATTATTATTTAAATGCATATGCGTCATCTCTTCAAAAATTAAAATACGTGTAATTTTCAAAAAACGCAAAATTTTGCGAAATGATGAATGAAGCTTATATTTTTTGAGCAAGTTTAACAACATATGTGAATATTATGAAAATCCGTAAAAGTAGCGTTTTTCTCTGATAGAGTTGACTAAGAATGACCCTATATTTAAAACGATAAATTTTTAAGTAATGGCTTAAAAAATACATATAATTTGATATCATTTCACATAGCCGAGGTATAATCCATGGTTAATCGATCTTTGGTTCACTAAATGTATAACTAAATATATCGGTAAACAACGAAACCCGGATTAGGTTTATGTAACCAGTCTATGTTTGTCCAGCCCCCAACACAACCGCAAGAATGGCTAAATTTGCTTAATGAGTTCATCAATACCATCAGGGTACATGACCGTACAACCTGGATACCATCGCCAGTAGCTGGTGTCATAGTAAAATGGTCTATTTTAGCTAATCCCTATTGTAACCATGGTTCGTATTATGTTTTAACCGTGTGACGTTAGAAAAGTATTTTTGTGGATTTCGAAGAAAATATCACCAAAAATTATTTTGTGAGTGTATAGTTAATTCAAGTTTATTTTAGAACTGGGCGCGGGTCGTGATTTTTCGAGTTAAGGCCGTGACTCGACGTGAGCGTGAGCGATTTTCAAATATTGAATTGTGAGCGTGCGTGATCTTGAGTTAAAATAAAACAACCGAGTGTGATCGTCCGTGAGTACATTTTTGTCGTGCGTATATTTCCGCTTGAGTCCGTGAGTATTTTTCGAAGGTAATTTTTTAATAAACTTATTATTATTATTATTTTTAATATTTAAACCAATAATGTATTTAATATAATAACGTTTTAAAACGAATTTTTACATTAAAAAATACGGTATAAAAAATAAATATCATTTTAAGAAAAAGCACTTTCACATGGTTAGTATTGCCAACTTTACTAGAACACCAAAAAACTCCAGATATAAAAATGCGTTGTTACTTTATTTCCTTATTGTTTTGCTTGCTATTACTTGCACTAAAAAATGCAATTTAGAAGAAACAATACAAATATAAAATATACACATATTATATTGCACGTAAAAAACGTTAATTTTCATTATTTCAAAATTTAATTTATAACAATTATATAAAAATATATTAAATCGTGTCACGTGCGTGACCCGTCATGCGTGATCGGACGTGAGTAAAAAAATAGGATTCGTGAACATGCGTGATCGTGAATGTTTTTTTTCTGTAACCATGAGTGAGTGAGCGTGACTAAAAATATTTTGTTCATGAGTGTGCGTGATCGTGAGCAAAATTAACTCACGCGCCCATCTCTATTTTTTTACTCGATAACATTTTTTCAGAGTTACCTACCTTACTTTTTTTTTAAAGTAACTTGAAAGGAAAACGCCCTTAACTCTTGTACAATTGGGCATAAAATATTTGTAATCAAAGGAACAAAATCTATATCTATGATGCCATGTGAATTTTATGTTATGTTTTTAATATAGAGTACCAATTTTCTTTGAACTAATGTATCCAATTCATTTGTTTATTTCGAATTTATGAAAATTTTAATGTATACGAAATTGTAATACTAAAATTTTACAAAATATTCGTATATTTGTTTTCGTTTATAGAGTCTATGTAATAACATGAAGGTAAACATTATATTGTCTGTATGTTTCTTAACCATATCATGAGTAAGTTAAATATGATGCCATCAAGTTACTAAACACAACTTAATATATAGCGTATGTAAACAAAAACATACACAGAGTTCGTCTAACGAGGATTACAAATACGTATTTAGAAATACGAGAATGTATGTATTTATATTGCATACTAACCATTCTCATATTTGAAATTGTGTATTATCTATATGCATTATACATATAATAACATATCATGACTGACTGACTGATTTATCATCGCTGAGCCGAAATCCCTGGACCGAGAAAAGTGAAAGGACCCCGCAGTTTTTGAAATGGCTTTCAGTCAATCTCTTTGAAACCAACTGGAAAATAGTCTCTAAATCATCCCGATTAAAAGTCTCAATGGTCGCAACCGCCTAAGTTCCCGAGGTCTCGCGCAAAGAGCTGTTTTGTACCTAATAATGTAATAAAAAAATCGATATAGTACAGGACATTTTGAACAAAGAAATTAATTTTTATGTATCGTTTTATTTATTTAATTTCTAGTTTTTTATGTTGTTAAAGTTTGCAAGTTCTAGCAAATTGTTTTATGGATTATAATAAAGTTTTTATGCAACATGTTAAGGTATGTGTAGTGCTGTCAGCGCCAGCTACTAGCGATAGTATTAAAAATATTAAATTGTAAAATAAAAACAATAGAAAATTAGTTGTCATAAAAATATAACATTGATTTGTAACAGACTTATGGGACACTTATATAAATGTAACTATTTTAAAAATGTGCTGCTTGTCTAGCCTGACAACTTTTGTATTTAAAGTTTTCTTCCATTTGTTATAATAAATGAAATATTGAACTTGGGAAATCCTGTACTATATCGATTTTTTTATTGCAGTATTAGGTACAAAACAGCTTTTTGCGCGAGACCTCGGGAACTTAGGCGGTTGCGACCATTGAGACTTTTAATCGGGATGATTTAGAGAATATTTTCCAGTTGGTTTCAAAGAGATTGACTGAAAGCCATTTCCCTATCAAAAACTGCGGGGTCCTTTCAGGGTTGTCTTCTTTTTATGACGTAAGCACTCACTGAGAAATGATTTTTTGAAATTCAATACCTACGGGGGTAAAAGGGGTTGTAGAAGTATGTATGGTAATTTTTTTGTCGGATTTATCTATATTTTTATCTATTTATATAACTGTTTATGATATTTAAGTAAATTCTGACAAAATAATATTCAGTCAAAATAAAAATGTCGACATTCAACTCCTAATCGCATGAGAGGGGGAATTTTTGAAATGTTTATCTAGATAGGTGCTCAAGTTAAAATGGTTGAATTCTTCAATAGAAATAAATATTTCGACGTTCAACTCCTAATAGCGGGGGTAGATAGAGGGTGGGTCTTTGCACTTTTTAACTTCGATCCGTAATATTTACGATTTTTTATAATGAATAAAAAGCAAAACAAAAAATATAAATATAAAATTAAGAATCATCGTTAGGCTAAAAATATATCTTATATTAATATAATAATTAATGAAATAAATATAATAATTTGTTAATCGAAAGCATGCATGTCAACTGTTTTTCAATAAATTTTTGATGTTTAGGTAGATAAAAATATTATTATAAAATATACAGTATTTCCTGAATTTTTTTACTTTTCTTGGTATAATAAAAAAAAATATAAAAGAAATGAAATTTTTATTGAAGCATAAAATTTCTGCGCATTTATTAAATTATTTAAAAAGAAAAGGGAGATTATCATTTCCTTCTTCAGTGCATTAAAATATCATAACTAAAAATACATTTTATATCGTTCCTAATATTTATTAGTATTCCTTTGTCGTTATTCTAAAATTTTATAATTTGTAGTTATATAGTAACTAAAAATTCAAGTAATTTCTTTTAAAATGTGAATCGTATAATTACGAAAACAATATAATTACTGTATTTGAATTTGAAAAACAGCGGTTGATTTAATTTCAGTTCTACTCTTGCCACAAATATTTAAGCACAAAAATGTAACTGACATTTTCAATACGATCAATGTTCTAATTGTTTTAAAATTTCCATTATCAAGTAATTCGAGTTAAGTTTTCTATTTATGTTCTGCGGGGCATTTATTAATAAATACAATTAACTAATTAAAAACATTCTACATTGGTACTTTTTCAATAATATATAAATTATTTCGGCGTAACATAACAAAAACTATGAATTTATAAGTTTTAATATACATAATTAGAAAAGGAAGAAATGTATTTCCTGTTTGATTTCTGATTGTGCCATTTAGAATCCCGCAACTTGTCGGTAACAATGGTCAGAACACATCTTCATTACGCGCTGTGGATTTACAACAAAACTTTGTACGTTGTTAATGTTCTAGGACAGACGTTTTGTGGCTTGTGTATTTCCTCTAGAACTCTAGGTAATCTTCGATTGTTGTCTCAACAAACTAGATATTGCTTTTCAAGAGGAAGTGACGTTATTTATTACAATTGACTTAATATTATAGGTATATGTACAATGTACATATTATATGTATAGTATACCGGGTGTATTTTTTTACCTGAAACTTTCAATATCTCGAAAAATACGGAAAAAATGTCAATAATCAAAATTTAATCATTCCGCGGGGGAAATACAATAGTCACCCACTCCCCTCATTGTATCTAAAATAGGAACCTCAATTTTTTATTGCAGATACGGATTCTACGGCTAAAAGTACGTACGATTTGACTGAAATATTTTGTTCGATTCATAATAGATGGCGCTGTAATCGACGAAGTTCATTTTTTTTCGATTACTTCTACTAACAAGAAGACAACCAGATATCAGACGCATTAATTTATTTAAAAAAATAGGGTTGTAGTAATGGCCTAGACAAACCTACACTCCAAGCCGATTTACCGGAAACTCGTAAACAACCGAGAAAAAAATTTATGAAATTTCTCTGCAAATTCGCATTACTTATATACCGATTAGTTGAAAATTAACACATCACTTACTGTAGCACGATGGTTTGCGTACGGACCGACAACCGTAAATAGGTTCGATCCTCGGTGCGATCGATTTTTTTTTAAATTTTCCGGTACTTTTTATTGTATTATAAATTGAATTTCGTCGATTACAGTCCCATCTATCATGAATCAAACAAAATATTTCAGTCAAATCGTATGTACTTTTAGCCATAGCATCCGTATTTACAAAAAAGGTTAAAAAATACATCCGATATACATATACACATACATATTATGAATATAGACAAGAATCGACAAAAAAAAGTGGAAAATTAAAAATCTCCACTCTTCCCTCTTTGTGACAATCGTTTTCGATTCTATGATGTTTTTTCAAGAACTGCATATATACATACATATGTATGTAAACTTGGATTCGAGATTAACATCTTTTCCAATAAATTTAAAAAAAATGGTACGGAAAACTATATCTACATGACGTTCATGTTCAATGTGTAAAACAACTTTTCTTTACGTTTTGAGATAGTACAATCATAATAATATTATCTCGGAGACGATTTTTCGACAGTATTACAATACTTACATTCCTTCGGAACATGGAAGTATAATACATTTATCATTGTCAAAAGCAGCATATAATGATGTAAAGTCGCATACAGAAGTGGTCGACCAGTTTTCATTCAAATTCACTTATAATAAACTTAGTAGGCTCCTCCTGTTTGATTATTTTAATTATTTAAATCATTTCTCCATGTACCAAATAAAGACAGATATTTTGAAACTCATTTGCTAGATAAAGAAGTACTCTTCGTTTATAATACTCATATATATATTTTCGATTTAGATAAATGACTACTATGATAAATTTATATTATTGAGATGATGGGATAAGTGGTAAAAAAAAATTTTGTTTATATTTTAAGTTTGGTGCATAAAACTAGCGCTATCTTTATTAGATATTAATTTTTTTCGGAGCTATACCTCCTTCATCAGTGCACAACATTGATAGTACAATTAATGATATGATATGTTAATAACATAGGTAATCTAAAATATGAAACAAGAAAAGTATAAGTATAAAAAATTATAACAATCAATATTATTAAAATGAATTATACATACATACATATATATTTATATATGAGCATTTCCAGTAATTTTTTAAAAAACAGGGCACACGTATGTCACCGATTTTGCTCCCAATTTTTTTTCTAAAAGTACATATCAAAAAAACATGTTTCCCAAAATCTTTTCCCCCCGCCCCCTTTTTGGCCGAATTACGATTTTTTTAACTTTTGAAATCGAGCGAAATTAGACTTTTTTTAGATAGTACCTTATTTTTCAAAATGTCCCTTATTATACAAGTTATAGGGATCATTTTCTTCGTTTTTTATTGATCTTTCATTTGATATCGGTTTCAGAGCCGAATATTGAATTTTGGCCGAATGCGGCACCAAAACATTAAGTTTGATTTTTTGTAAAAATAGTCGATTTTGAAACTGCCACCAAATATTTTAGTTTCAACCAAAATACTTCCGGTGTAGGTCATTTTATTTTATTTTTTATGTAGTTTCCAAATATTTATACATTTTATAATTTGATCAAAAACTTTTAAAGTTACACTTGTTTTAAGATGTCTTATTTTCCAAAAAAACGCTATATTCACACCATTAAAACTTTTTTCTCTATACTCCAAATTGCACCAAATTTTGGCAAAAGTTTTTTTTTTATCCTTAAAACAACCCTTAAAAACATTTTTTTCATATTGAGCTCCTAAGTGAGATATAATTTTTATAAAAAACCTAATTACTCGTGTATTAAAGATAAGAATTTACAGGAATTTTCAGTGTTTCTGAAATATCGGGGCTCCTGATAATCGAATAAAAAATTCACCACTTAATTCGTTATGAAATTCCCTACAAATCTACATAAGTTAAATTTTTTTAGATTAATTAAAAAACCTATAAAAAAATAAAAGCCGAGCGAGCGCAAGCGAGCCAGTCTTAAAAATCAGTACATATTAAACAACGAAGTTATGAGACACTATTACATTTAAAGTTGTTATTAAATAAATTAGAAATCGACGTACAAAGTTTTTATTTATTTGTAGGTTTTGTAATTAATCTAAAAATATTAAACTTATGTATATTTATAGGGAATTTCATAACGAATTAAGTGGTATATTTTTTATTCGATTATCAGGAGCCCCGATATTTCAGACACACTGTAAATTCCTGTAAATTCTTATCTTTAATACACGAGTAATTAGGTGTTTTATAAAAATTATATCTCACTTAGCAGCTCAATATGAAAAAATGTTTTTTAAGGGATGTCTTAAGGATAAAGGAAGGAAACATTTGCCAAAATTTGGTGCAATTTAGAGTATAGAGAAAAAAGTTTTAATGGTGTGAATATAGCGTTTATGGAAAATAAGACATCCCGGGAAAAAATTTCAGATCTAAAGTGATCAAATCAGATCTGCATTTTAACAGATCTGTTTTGATCTTCATTTTGGAACATATCAACGCAGATCAACACAGATCTGTGTTGATCTGCGTTGATTTCCGTAGATCTGCGATGATCTACGTTGATATGTTCCAAAATGAAGATCAACACAGATCAACACAGATCTGCGTAGATCGGGGATTTGATTCTGTTTTTGTACACACACACAGCTTGACTTCCCGCAGTAACTGGGTTCGAAGAGCAATCCTGGAGAAGAGAACCACCATATATGTATTGTATTACCTTCCCGGGAATAAAATTTCAGATCTAAAGTGATAAAATCAGATCTGCATTTTTACAGATCTGTTTTGATCTTCATTTTGGAACATATCAACGCAGATCAACACAGATCTGTGTTGATCTGCGTTGATCTCCGTAGATCTGCGTTGATATGTTCCAAAATGAAGATCAACACAGATTTGCGTAGATCGGGGATTTGATTCTGTTTTTGTACACACACACAGCTTGACTTCCCCCGCAGTAACTGGGTACGAAGAGCAAACCTGGAGAAGAGAATCACCATATATTATATTATATTATATGTATTACCTTACTACTAACTGATCTGACTTGGCTTATACATATATGAAAATACTGTGTTGGCGAGAGCTATGTTGCGATATTCATATATTATACATACATAATAATATGTACTTATTCATAAATAAACTTTTGTCTACCTTAAATAACAAATACACATATACTATACAGAAACCTTGTTTATAATTTAATCAATTAAAAAAAATTGTACAGAAACGTATTGAATGATATTTGAGGCCCGTGTATTAAATTAATAAATAAATTCACAACTCACCCCCTGTCACAGATGAAGGGTTGTAATTGGTCTCATTCGATCCAGCGGGAAAAATACTTCGGGATACTAAGGATGTGGGGGGCAAAACAACCCTCTATCTAGCACAGGAGTCGAGATATTTACGATTTTCTATTATGAATACCATAAGTAGCGCAACAGAGAAAAATTCAATATTTACTGTTAATACAGCATAGAAACATAAGATATTATTATTAAATTTAATAAAATGAAAAAAAGTCCAGACACGTATTAAGTGATATTTAAGGCCCGTATTGTTAAAATAACAAATACACATCTTTTTTTTAAATTGATTAAAATACAAACAATACGTTTCAATCTCACGATCTACGACGATCTGCAAAGATGTACAACGATCTACAAAGATCAACAACGATCTGCAAAGATTTACAACGATCTGCAAAGATCTGCAACGATCTACAAAGATCAACAGCGATCTACAAAGATCTGCAACGACCTACAACGATCTACAACTATCTGCAAAGATCTACAACGATCTATTAAGATCACGATCTGCAAAGATCTATAACGATCTGCAAAGATCTACAACTATCTGCAAAGACCTACAACGATCTACAACGATCTGCAAAGATCACGATCTACAAAGATCTACAACTATCTGCAAAGACCTACAACGATCTACAAAGATCGACAAAGATCTGATTTTTTCCAAAATGAAGATCAACCGAGATCACTTCAGATCTGAAATTTTTTCCCGGGATCTTAAAACAAGTGTAACTTTAAATGTTTTTGACCAAATTAAAAAATCTATAAATATTTGGAAACTACATAAAAAATAGAATAAAATGACCTATACCGGAAGTATTTTTGTTGAAACCAAAATATTTAACGGCAGTTTCAAAATCGACTATTTTTACAAAAAATCAAACTTAATGTTTTGGTGCCGCATTCGGCCAAAATTCAATCGTCGGCTCTGAAACCGATTTCAAATGAAAGATCAATAAAAAACGAAGAAAATGAGCCCTATAACATGTATAATAAGGGACATTTTGAAAAATAAAGTACTATCTAAAAAAAGAATAATTTTGCTCGATTTCAAAAGTTTAAAAAATCGTAATTCGGCCAAAAAAGAGGGCGGGGGGAAAAGATTTTAGGAAACGTGTTTTTTTGATAAAAAAAATTGGTAGCAAAATCGGTGACGTACGTTTTTAAAAAAAACTACTGGAAATGCTGGTGGGGCATTTAAAGTGTTACAGATTATTATCTCAGAACCATCGCATATTTGAAAAAAATTGTTCAACCAAAAAATGTTTGGTTATAAGGGGGTAATCGAATAGTAATATTTATTTGCATTCGTTGTTCATCATGGCTGGTGGACGCGGCTTACAATGTAACTCGTGTAAAAAAACTATCAGTAGACAATATAATGATGTCTTAGAGTGTTCAATTTGTAATTGTGCGTATCACATTAATTGTGTAAACGTTACTGTAGACGAATTTCGTGTTCTTAATGAAGAAAATCAAATAAGAAACTGGAAATGTAACAGCTGTAACAACATAACCTCAAATGTCAATAGTCAAGAGAATGAAAATCCTAGCAGTGAAAATAATTTAGTAGAAATTAATGAAAAGGTAAACTCAAAAGAAAATTATAATGTTAGTGATAAAATAGTAAGTGATGAAAAGGATTTTACTACAAAACATCTATTAGAAATTAAAACCATTGAGTGTAATTTCCTGCACAAAGAAATTGCTTTACTTAAAAAGTTGGTACAAGAAATGGAAGATAAATTTCAATTGATGAATTATAAATTGGAGGATAAGGAAAAATTATTAAAGCATTATAAACTAAATAATAAAGAAAACATTAAAGATATAACAGTAGAAAATATAGAAAAATCTAGAAGCATATCAACACCAAAAATACCAGCGCCGATAGGCAACCGAACTTACACTGAAGTAGCAAGTACAGTAACTTCAAATAAAATCAAAAACGATAATATTTCTGTGAATAAGGAAAAAGATACAAATACTAAGCAAAAACATAATCAACAAAAAAACAATTCAACTGTGAAAATCCCAGATGACACTAACAACATCGACTTAAACCATCACGCAGATATTATACATCAAGACAATAGTCTAGAAAATCCTAAGAATGAGGGCTTTAAATTAGTGTCTTATAAAAAAAGACGCATGAACTCTGATGCTACGAGTATTATAGGTACTGGTAATATCACCAGCGAAAATGGATTTGAGGCAGCTAAGAGATTTATTTGGTTATATATAGGACATATTAGTCCAGACGTAACAATAGATATTGTTAAAAATTATCTTAAGGATAAATGTAAGGAAAATTTCGACAACATTCACTGTGAAGAAATTAAAAATCTAGGCATGAATAAAGCATTTAAAGTTGGGATAGACTCAAAGCACCAAGAACTTGTATATAATCCTGAATTTTGGCCCAGAAATACAGTAGTCAGAAGATATAACTTTTTTCGTAACAGATTCAGCACCAATGCACAACAACAGCAACAGTGGACATCAAATTGATAACAACAATAAAGAATACAAAATTGAACATAATTCGATAGACAATAAAAAAATTAAAATAAAAAAAAGCGTGATCCACATCAACATACAATGCCTCAGAAACAAACCAAACGAGCTAGAAATATTCCTTGAAGACAAAAATCCGGATATCATATGCATTAGTGAACACTGGATGAAAAAAGAAGAGATAGAATTTATTAAAATAAATAATTATATACTTAAAAGTCAATTCTCCAGAACCATACACATACACGGCGGGGTAGCGATATATACGAAAAACAATATCTATTGTGAAGAAATTCAAGTCGAAAAGTTCTGCTGTGAAAAAACATTTGAGTGTTGTAGTATCAAATGTGAACAATTAAATCTATTAGTGATATGTATGTATAGATCACCCACAGGAGATTTTACCGAATTCATACTAAAACTTGAAGAACTGTTACAATTTTTACAAAATTTCAAAATTAAAATCTTACTATGTGGTGATCTAAACATCAACTTATTAAATACCACTGATAATAAAACAAAACAACTATATATTTTACTCAATAGTTTTAACATGATACACACCATCAAAGATCCAACAAGAATTAATAGAACGTCACAAACACTATTAGATAATTTTTATACGAATATAGACGGTAAGTACAATGTTAATATATATCAAATTGCCTTTTCAGATCACTGCGCGATAGAGTTCGTTTACGATTCCCAAACTGTTTTATTTAATAGTGAATATAAACAAATACGAACATACACTTTGGAACAAATCACACATTTTAATAATCTTTTGGAAAAAGAAAATTGGAATATTCTAAATGAAATACATGACGTAGACAAATACTATGAATCATTTTATAATACCCTTAGTTACTATTTCGAAATATGTTTTCCTAAAAAGACTATAAAAAATAACTTATTAAATAAAAATAATAACTGGATAACAAATGAAGTTCGTCATTTATCCACATTAAAAAACAACCTATTTACATTAATTAAAGAATTAGAACAGCTCAATTACCAAACCGAAAATATCACATCATACTATAAAAAAATATGTAAACAAATAAAATCTACCGTTAAAAAAACTAAAACACAGTATTACGATAACCTAATTCAATCTTCTAACAACAAAAGTAAAACAGTTTGGAATATAATAAATGACTCAACAAATCAAAAAAACAATAACAAACTAACAAAACTAATGAAAACAATCATCCCACCGAAATAGCAAACAATTTAAATGAATACTTCACTAACATAACCAAAAACTTTAATCTACCAAAACCTAATACTGACCAAAACATACAAGGATCAAACCACCATAATAGTTTATATCTATTTCCATGTGACCAGAAAGAAATATATAACATCTGTATTAACTTAAAAAACAAAAAATCGGTAGGCTGGGACGAAATTCCCGTACTGTTACTCAAATCTAGTGCACACATCATAGCATGCCCGATAGCATGCTTAATAAATAAATGCTTTACTTCAGGAAAATTTCCTGAACCACTCAAACTCGCCATTGTCAAACCCATATTTAAAAACGGTGATCCTAGCCAAATCAATAACTACCGTCCCATATCCATCCTAAGCAACATTTCCAAAATATTAGAAAAATCCATTTACAATAGAATAAATAATTACCTAACAAAATTTAAAATAATATCAAAATGCCAGAACGGTTTCGTCCCGGGTTCCTCAACATCTATAGCATTATTCAAAATACTAGACATAATTACCAAAGCGTGGAACAATAAAAACATACCTCTAGCAGCCTTATTCGATATGTCTAAAGCCTTTGACTGTATTAATTTACAATTATTTGAAACAAAACTAGAAAAATATGGAATACGCGGCCAGGCCGGTAAATTGATTGTATCGTACATGACGAATAGAGCGCAGTTAGTGGAAATAGATATAAACGGTTATACTTCTGTATCGCAAGTGACGAGATCTGGTATTACACACAAATCCGAAGGCACGCCGCAGGGATCTATCCTATCCCCATTATTATTCAACATTTACATTAACGACTTAACTGACAACATTAAAGAACATTTAATTTTGTACGCGGACGATGTAACAATTATCTATAATGAAATAAACTCTGAAAATATCACTACAAAAATAAATGACTCTTTAATATCCCTAATAGGCTGGACATCTAACAACGCATTAAAAATAAACATTGAAAAAACAAAATACATAAGATTTGGAGAATTTAATGACCTAACTAATAAAATGAAAATTGACATAGACAACGAAATCCCACTAGAACCTTCAGTCAAATTACTAGGAATATATGTTGACCAAAACTTAACTTGGAAACCACATATTGACTACATAACTAATAAAATATCCAAATTCTGTTTTTTATTGCGCAGCATGAAAGCTAAGGCACCGATAGAGGTCTTATTGAACAATATCTATCACTCGTTTATAATTTCTAACATACGCTACGGAATAATTATATGGGGCAATACAAACTATCTAAATAACCTATTTAAAATACAAAAAAAAGCATTACGAATTATAAACGGTAACAGTCCTAGAGATCCCTGTCGGCCTATATTCAAAAAACTTAAAGTACTAACCCTACCCAGCTTATACATATACGAATGCGCAGTGTTCTTCAAAGGCAATTATGATCTTTTCGCGGAAAATTATCTAACACATAACTACAATACAAGAAATAAAGACTCCTGCAAAATACACCAAACATCATTAACAACCTTATACAAAGCACCTTTCAATTCAATAGTCAAAATATACAACAACTTACCCACATACATAAAAAACTCACAGACAAATAAATTTAGAAAACATCTAAAAGAATTCCTGTTGGATCATTGCTTTTACAATATCAAGGACTATCTTGAAAATAATTTCAAATAATACGAATCTGATTTATTTTCCTTCTTTCATTTATATAAAATATTCTAGTTTTTTCGTTTTTATTCTAGTTTTTTTGTTTTGATTTCAATTTCAATTTTTTTATATTTTTTATTCTATACAAATATTTATAAAGAGTTCCACTGACGTATTCTATACTATTCCATGTAGTGAAAAAGAATAAAATGTTTATTTATTTATTTTAACGTGGCCTTCAAGGATATTTGAAGGCCAACATCATTTTTTTAATAGGAACCTATAGTTTTTATTTAGTAATCTTATTCTACGTGAAAAATCACGAATCTTTCATTGAAAACTTTTTTTTGAACAACCAACACTTTCCAAGATATCTAATAAAATAATTCGAGATTTTGAACTTTCAAGAATTTTTTACTCAGAAACCATAAGCTTAAGAAAAAAAATACAGGATATAAAAAATGTTTATTTTTATCTAATATAGCTTGGAGAATTATTTAAAAAATTTAAAAAAAACTTTATTTATTTATTTTATTTTGGCAAAAAACAAAAAAAATACGAAATGTTAAAAAAAATTCTAGAATAATTTTTTAAGTTTCATTAGACCAAAATAAACATTTTTTGTATCTTGTATTTTTTCTCTAAGTTGATGATTTCTAAGTAAAAAAATCTTTAATGTTCAAAATCTCTAAATTATTTTGTTAGATATCTCATAAGGTTTAGGTTGTCCAAAAAAAAGTTTTCAATCAAAGATTCCTATTTTTTTATGTAGAATAAGATTATTAAATAAAAAATATAGGTTTCTATTTAAAAAATTGATGTTGATCTTCAAATATCCTTGAAGGCCACACTAAAACAACAAATAAATATTACTATTCGATTACCCCCTCACAACCAAACATTTTTTGGTCTAAACATTTTTTTCAAATATGCGATGGTTAGGTTAATACTTTAAATGCCCCACCCTGTATACAGGGTGAGTCGGGAGGAATCTGTAATACTCCAGGAATGTATTGTACACGTGAAAATAATAACAAAAAACCCAAATTTTATTATCCGATTTTCATTTGTTTTTAAGTTATAGCGTAATTAAAAATTAAAGAAATTTCATACATAATAACTAAAAATTATTAAATTAACAAACACCATATTTGTATATTCTACATTTGAATAAATGTGTGGCATTTTGTAACTCTTTAATCGTACAAACTCAAGAAATAACCGTACTTAAATCAGGTTAGGTTAGGTTACGTACTTAAATCAGTTTGACAATACAAAAATGATCAAATGTATCAAATGTTTTCGAGCCTGGAACAGAGCATACTACTTTATCCATTATTAGTACTTCAATAATTACTGAAATTTCTTTAATTTTTAATTACGCTATAACTTAAAAACAAATGTTGCTCGCCCACCATGTATTTATATGGTAGCGTAAAAAATTGGAAAATATACAGGGTGGGGTCGCTTGTTTTGGGTCCATTCAGCAATTACGAGCCTAATAGTCGTACAACTGAACCCGGCATATAGCCGTCCAGTTGGAATACATACTTTGTAGGAATGTTCAGGGGAAACTGGGATACGTACGATGTGGATTTCAACAATGACAACCAAATTAACAAACTGTTAAATTATATTAAATTTAATAACAGAAACAAAACAATTTATACATTAATTAAACAAAACAAAAATATATTTAAATTGACTCAACCCCTATTTAATCATTTATGTTTGAATCCCTACTTATGAAAAACAACAATAAACAATTTACTCCAAACCAATAAAATATAATTAATCAATACAAAATTCAACTATATAGACAACAGTGAAACAATATATAAATATATATTTTAAATTATTGACCTTCCAACTCTACAAGAAATGATATTTAAATAAACCCCATAAAATCCCTACAACAATTGAAATATAAAATTGATACATGAATTTAAATCCTTTAAATTATTATTATAAACAAATTCATACTAAGCGTTTCATTTAACTATGATAAGAATAAAAACCCCGAAACAATTATAATAATAGACTTAAGTTTGCTGACGAAAGGTACATGCATAGCGATATTGAATTTCATAACATTTACTGAACTTGATACTTTAGAATAAAATATTATTTTCACATATAATTAAAATAATAAAGCAATTACAAACTTACATGTCCTAGCTCGGCAGCACACTTAAACTATGAATTTAGAATTTGACCATTACCCCCCCCCCCCCCCCTTCTATTGCGCGTTATTTTACATTGAACTTACGTCGCAGGAGTATCTCATTGTTACACGCCCAAAACCCGGCTTAAAGTCTCCCCCGTGAACCAGACTTAAAATCTGTCTCTCCTTTTAATATTATACGCGTTTACTTTATATAGTTGCCTCGCTGGCCCCAATTAAAACTGCAAAAAATTCCGATATTGTGCAGATATCACAACTAAGCAAAAATGCACATTTTCTACATACTTAAGATTACTTAAAACATTTAATTATTACGTTAGTTACATAAGTAGGTAATTTTAAAGAATGTGGTATTTTGCTGAGCTGTGATTTTACTTCCATTCGCTCGATACTTTACACAAATGAAAATCGGATAATAAAATTTGGGTTTTTTGTTATTATTTTCACGTGTACAATACATTCCTGGAGTATTACAGATTCCTCCCGACTCACCCTGTATATACATATATGTTGCGATTAAATTATTATTTTATTATTAAAAATTGTATACTAAATAAATAAAAGCAAACAATTAACAAAAAAGTAAAAAAAAAAATTAAACCATAACATAAAACAGCTGTCTAAAGAACTAACAGTTCAATAGACAAAATTAAAATAAAAAATTGTATAAGTAAATTTTGTGGCAATAAATATTTGATATTCCGAATTTTAGTATTTAAATATGTTAAACTTGATATAAAATTAATTAATGAAATATACATATATTTGGGGTTTTATTTAAAATGATGTAACTATATAAGCTCCGGACAGACAATTACTGAAGCCCATAGTATATTACTTTGTAATTAAAAATTATTTCTTTTGAATAAAAATTATTTATATTGACTCTTACGTAGGAGTCTTTTTCAGACGTTTTTCTGAGACTTGGAAGTTGAAACGTCAAGTAAAAAATACGATAACAGCCCAGAACTTAGTAAAACATTTCATTTTGAGGTGGGCAAGAACAGTTTTTTCCTGGCGAGTACGGTTCACTGGGATTTATTGAGCCCTGTGTAAAGAAATCTGAAACTAAAGCAATAGATTCCACGAAAAAATAATCAAAACATTGAATACATTCTTTTCTTTTCAAAGAATGTATTTTATTCAGTCAAGGACCAACTAAGGGGTCAATCCATATGAAATGGTCCAAAATTAAATTAAATGGTTGCTTGGCCATTCTAAAAAAAAATGATTTTTTGTGTGTAATTACCCTAACATTTTGGTAGTTCGAAACGACCATTATTTTAATTTTATTGTTTTTTGTTTTTGCGTGACGGCCATATTTGTTCTACAGGTCGCAGCATTTTTTGAACTTTAAAGGGTTTGCGGAAACTAAAATATCTCAGCTTCTATCAAACCTTTCAACATCGGAGTAAAAGCAAATTATTCAAAATAAAACGGGCTAGAAGATTACTTCTAGACATTTTCACCTAAATGTTATTCTAAAGGGTGAAATTTCAGCCTTAATTCTTAGTTCTATTTTAAAAAAAATCCCATTTTCAAGGGGATGTTTTTGCAAGAAGGGGAAAAGTTAACAAGTCAAATTATTTTTTACAAATAGGTGGGTACTAGTTGTATTTACACACCAAAGTTCAACTCTGAGATTTGCCCCCCTTTATTTCAAAAAATTCTCAAAATTTGAAAATTTGAGAAAATGGCACTTTTCAAAGCTAAATTACTCTGGAGGGGGACCAGATAAAAATTTGAAATTTTAGCCCATAATAGTACTACATAATGGTATTATGTACCAAAAATTTTGAGATTGAGATTTAACTACAGGCAGTGGTATTGCAACCACAATATTCAATAGGAGTTCATATGTTAATACAGAGTGTCAACATTAATATAATACCTTATTACTATCTTTTTTCTTCTTGGAAATAGAAGAATGCTTGAATGAAGAAAAAAATTGTATTTTTTCTGAATGTTTTTAAAATCTCATTTTTTATTTTCTGTCACTTCCGGTTGAACCGGAAATGATGTCAACTTTTGTTTTTCAAAGGTTACACCCTATATATATTTTATTTTTAGATAGAAAATTAGGTCAGCTTTAAAAATTTATAACACATATAATAACTTAAAGTATGTAATTCATAACAAAGATATAACGTGTTTTAATTATTATTGAAACAAAATCACAACATGTATTCGCTCATTGAAACATGCATTTTTGTGGTTGAAATACCACTGCTTGTAGTTAAATCTCAATCTCAAAATTTTTGGTACATAATACCATTATGTAGTACTATTATGGGCTAAAATTTCAGATTTTTATCTGGTCCCCCACCAGAGTTATTTAGCTTTGAAAAGTGCCATTTTCTCAAATTTTCAAATTTTGAGAATTTTTTGAAATAAAGGGGGGCAAGTCTCAGAGTTGAACTTTGGTGTGTGAATACAACTAGTACCCACCTATTTGTAAAAAATAATTTGACTTGTTAACTTTTTCCCTTCTTGCAAAAACATCCCCTTGAAAATGGGATTTTTTCAAAAATAGAACTAAGAATTAAGGCTGAAATTTCACCCTTTAGAATAATATTTAGGTGAAAATGTTTAGAAGTAATCTTCTAGCCCGTTTTATTCTGAATAATTTGCTTTTACTCCGATGTTGAAAGGTTTGATAGAAGCTGAGATATTTTAGTTTCCGCAAACCCTTTAAAGTACAAAAAATACTGCGACCTGTAGAACAAATATGGCCGTCACGCGAAAACAAAAAATAATAAAATTAAAATAATGGTCGTTTCGAACTATCAACATGTTAGGGTAATTACACACAAAAAATCAATTTTTTTTAGAATGATCGAGCAACCAGTGCTGGACCAGTTCATATGGATTGACCCTAAGGTAACAAAAATAGATAAAAAACTGACAGAAATTGATTTATCTCAATAAAACTTAAAAAAAATACATATATGTATATACCAAATAATTTTAAAAATAAATTAAGATCTAAAAATCATTAAAACTGCTTCACTCAATATAATAAAATGTTAATTTATTTTGAAAGAAGATTTTGATTGAGTTTTTTTTATAAATATATAAAGGATAACTTTTTGATTAAAATAACTTTTTTAATTTCTTTAAGATTTGTTATTTCTTTAATATTAATAAAATTATCGACAAAAAATTCAAATTTCTTGGATTTTGTTTTATACTTTGTAATACAAATACATTTTTATATAAAAATATATATATTCTGATATAATAATATATTTTTCAGTTTTAAAATAAATATTTAGATTAGTAAATATAATTTTTATAATTAAAATCACATTTATTTTGACACATTTTTTGATAACAACTAATCATACTGAATTTCAGGTTCGCTCAAATAGAAGCCATTCATTGTCTCGATAATCAGCCAACTGAAAAGATCAATTACAAATACGTAAAAATGTGGGCTGAAATCGTTAGATGCAAAAAGTTACATTTATTTTCCGTTGTTGAAATAAAAATAAATATGGTGGTATCATACATATACATATTTATAAATTTGAGATTCAAAATTTATGTTTCATAACACAAAACATCACGCATCTATTTTAAAAGTAGCACATTTAATTTAATCAAACTGATTTTTAATATAACTTATATAAAACGTTTTTAAAGAGACATTTGACATTTTATGTCAAAAAAGGATATTTAGATATTAGATATTTTAAAATACGACAGGTTTTAAGATGAAATGCTGAAGATAAACAGCGCATGCGTTATAATCAGTTTACATCAGTTATGCGTAAGAGAGCGGTCGAGTTTAGATAAAAAAAACAGCACACGGTGTTTTAAAACATTTCGTATTTATAGAGTGAGAGCTGGCTGCAAAAAACTAGCCTATTGAGTAACACGGTAAAATGTTTTTTAAATATTAGTACCCATAGCGACCATGAGAAAAATCATTTTAATTTTTCAGGGGGGTGGGGGGATTTTTTATACCAAGGTATGTGGCATGTTAAAATGTATAACCGAAGCAGCGGAAATTGACCCTCTTTCTTATTTTTTTCTAAATCAAAAATGGCGCCTGCAGAAGACCTTAAAGAAAATTTAAAAAAAGTGGTATACCAAGGCGTGTAGGGTATCGAAATGTAGATCTCAATTAGTAGAATATGACCATATTTTTTTTTTCTAACTCAAAAATGGCGACAGTAGGGGTCTTCAAACAGTATTTTATTTTCTCCCCCTCTCAAACTTTGTAACTACTGGCTAAAAAAATCTGATAACAATTTGGTAATGAGGCTGTGGTGGGACTACCAACGACAAATACTAAAGTCAACAATAACTTTTTAAATTTTGGAATAATAGGTAGGGGCGTCATAATTTTTTATTTTAATTTTAATATTATTAAAAAAATAAGAAAGAAGGTTATTTTCCGCTGCTTTTGTTATACATTTTAACATGCCAAATGCCTTGTAATAAAAAAACTTTTTTTACCTAGCTTTAGCTCCTTGCCCCCCCCCCCCCCTAAAAAATTAACAAGTTCCGCCCAGGCATAAAATGATTTTTCTCATGCCCGTTATGGGTACCTACTAACATTTAAAAAACATTTTACCCTGTTACTCGATAGATCTGTTATTTTGCAGTCAGCTCTTGCTCTATTAAAAATGTATAGGGTTTGTTGCACTTTTGTCAAAAGAGTTTCTGTTCTATTTTTTCGGTCTAAACACGGCATTAGATGTATAAGAGAATGATGCGTTTAAAATTAAGTTTAAGTCGGTGTCAAACTACATGTTTCGTATAAAATAATTTTGATTATTAATTTAACACGCGTTTAAAATTAAGTTTAAGTCGGTGTCAAACTACATGTTTCGTATAAAATAATTTTGATTATTAATTTAACACGTTTAGCTTTATTTATTTAATGTTTATGGTTATTGAAAAAAAAGTTTCACTTCAACCGTGCGCTTATGTGGGTACGTTACATATTTATATACTATATAAATGTATCTATTTTTATGCTGTTTGTGTTCTTTAATCAATAAATAAATTAAAAAAATTAAGTGTAAAAGGCAGAGGTAATAAAAACATTTTAGGTTGTAACATCATTCTCTTATTTTAATTACTAATTGATGAGCAAAAAGTAAATTTAATTAAAAATAAATAGACCCGTTTCTAAAAATAGTCATTCCTGAAAGTATAGAACAAAAAATAATGTAAATCACGGAGACGATAAGAAAGAATGCAATTTAACTATAGATTTATTCTTTGTTTATAAAGAATATAAGTTTTCAATTATTTAAATAGTTAAATAGAATTTTAAATTTCTATTTAACGAACGAAGCATTTTCTTATTTCATGTAATTTCAATTTTAATTTTAAAGTTTCTCACTTCAACTAGATATTATATTCTAAAGTATACATGTTCTAAAAAAAATATAATAACTAGGTATACCGGGTGTTCCAGACCATCCGTCCACTATGTTTTACGCCCAAACTATTGAAGATAGAGTTTTATGATAAAAAATTTACTATATATATCAACCCTAAAGAATTTCAGGAAAATGTTTTCAACCCCCTAAAACTCCTCCTTGGGGGGTAGTTTGAGGGGTACATGCCCGTTTCTCAGTAAAATCAAATGGAACGGTATATCCAAAAGTAGATAATTTTGAAGATCATAAAAAAGTATGAAACTTTTGTAAAAAAATTTTTTTCATACATTCAATTGTTTAGAAAAAACGGCGACTTGATCCTAAATTTTAGGGTTTTACTAAAATTGCTCTAGTTTTGTTAAATATTAATGAAATTTTATTTTTAAAATTTGTTTTGAAAGCAGAAATAACGAACTTTCTAATGATGTATGACTATTTGAGAATTGGATAATTTAAAGTGTCATACGCGACATATCAAAAATTCAAAACTTCAATTAGTGATAATTCAAAAATTTTAATGGAATGGTATATCAATTAGTACTTTATCTTAAAAAATATATTTAAATTAACAACTTTTGTTAAGAAAATTTTTAATTTTATTTAAAAAAAAAAAATTATAATTTTAAATTTAAATGTACCCCTCAAACTACCCCCCAAGGAGGAGTTTTAGGGGGTTAAAAACATTTTCCTGAAATTCTTTAGGGTCGATATATATAGTAAATTTTTTATCATAAAACTCTATCTTCAATAGTTTGGGCGTAAAACATAGTGGACGGGTGGTCTGGAACACCCGGTATAGATAAATTTTTTATTTTTATTGTTTAGTTAATACCTATACATTATTTTAGAGGGGAAATAATCATTTTTAATAGTTCAATTTTGATAGATCATTCACTATTAGCACTATTAGAAAACTCAAGACTCAAGAATTAGTTTAAACTATATTGATTAACAAAAAAAAACATCTGCCAAGTAATGCACAGTGCTTCCTCGTGCTAAATTCACCAACGGTTGATTATTGAACAATTTAAATAAAAACCGATAAAATGTTCAGATAAATTGCCTAGCATTGGTTAACCATTTAATTTTTATACAATTTTACTAAATAATATTAGCTCGAAATTTTTCTTAAGACGCACCTGATTATTTTTTCGTATATTTTTATTTTTTTGGCAATTTCAATCTAAATCTTAATTTATGCAAACGTCAAAATGTCATTTAAAACGTTAAAATGACATTAAATATGTCGAAGTAAATATCAGTTTAAAAAAACAAAACACTATTTTTTAAATTAAATTTGAGATAAAACATTGTAAGGGAATAACTTACAGCAAATGTTGTAGACGTATATTATAGGAAATTAAATGCTCTACAAAAAAGATCCCATAAAATTTTTACATAAAATGTATCATTCTTGAGATATCTTGAATAAATAAATATTTTGGGATGTCACCCCTACCCCTTACCCACGATTTTGATGATTTTGAAATGAGACTGTCCTCAAACCAGACCCAACCATTTTATATTTTTATATATATTATATTGCGAGGAAGCATCATATGATTAGCCTTCTAAAGCTAACATAATTCTATAAAAATAAAAAGAGAAATCAAAGACAGTTGTGATATTGGCGTAATTCAATCATCATCACTGGATATGGAGTATTTAGACCAGTCAGTTACATGGACACTCGCTGATTTTGAAATATACGTGGATAAAGGCAGAGGGAAAAACTAGCCAACATAAAGTATATGAGTTTATTCTATTATGGAAAATAATTCTCAAAGATTATATTTTCAGAATTATGACGTCAATCGTTAATTGCATTTTAAACTTTGGCTTCTAATTACTTTAAAAAAACTTTTTCTCAATCCTTTGAAAATTCCTATATTAAGTTTTATCTGATATAAACTTACTTCACTGTTAATTAGGTATATTTACAAAGCTTTCTTTTCGTAACTAGAAGCTGGTTAGCTTTCATTGTCTTTTAAAATGATTAAATATATAAAAAAAATATTTAGGTATATACATATATTTATACAAAAATACTTCGACTTACATATAATAATTTACTTAGTATGTATTTAAAATCGTATTTTGGTGTAAATGGGGTAAAAATAAGTTATGATTTAAGAAATATGAGATATATCCTTATTATTTGTATGAAACTCCCATTCCGATACCTGCAGTAACAACAGTGCCAGATTATAAGATCAACTACACCCGGGCCTTTGACCCTAGTTAACTAGAGTCTTAGTTATCCTAGACACCCGCAATTAAAAAAATAACTATATAATAACATCAAAAAGTTATAGTAAAGCCAAAAAAGAAAAAAAAACATCAAAATGCATATACACTTACTCTTCTAAAATAAATTATGAAAATACAGCTTTCCTAAATTAAATAGAAAATGTTTCCCTAAATTAGATGTAATCAAAAGTTTTTTGTTTAAAAAATTATTAGAAACATATTTATTTTAATTATTGAGAACTTCGTTTAAAATCTTAAATTATTTTGCGACTGGGGGCAAAATATCATGTGCCTAGAGCCCTTATAGATATTAATCCAGCCCTGATTGTGAGTAATAACAACAGCCTAGATTTATATTACCTTGCCCTGAAACAATAGCGACGGGCTCATCGCCAAACCCCGCCCGTTTAATTATTATTAAAGCCGCACCTATTGTTTTAACATAATCTCACCTGTCGAGCTTCTACAAGCACGGTTATGCCTGTCTTTGTGTCTTTAGGTGGCTATATTATTACGAACGAGATTGGTGGAACGGTTGTACTTTCCGTTGGTTTTTAAGAAATTTATCTTTCCGTTTAATTACGAAAAGTCAATCTTTTTTATATGTATAATATTGAAAAAATTAAAAACTGAATTGTAATCGTGATGTCTCACTTATTCCCGCATATATCATAACATTTTTAGAGTTCTGTATCTCAAAATGAAATAATTCGATCAACACATACACGGGTGTATGTCATACGGGTTCCGAAGTACGTACTACGTGGATTGTTTGGACGATTTTTATGTTCAATAATTTACGTTTTCAATACTTTATTACCAATTTTGAATTTGTTTTACTAAAGATATACACTCATCCAAACAATTAAAGGAACACGAATTTAAACATTTTTTTTGGGTGTTTTTTGAAGTGCTGTATCTTTGTGAAAAATGGTCGTATCGAAATAAAACAAAAAGCATTTTAAAGCTTCAAGTTTCTAGTTTTTTTTTTTAATTGTAGACTTTTTTAAGTACTTTCTTGTGAACATATATATACCAAAATCTGTTAAATAAGTTAAAATATTGTAAATGATGTATAAACTAATGCTCGATCAAGTCTACGTGCGATAATTATATGTTTATACCACATTTGAATAGTCTTATTATAGATGTTTTATAGGTATTTCTAATATTACATATTTTTTATGTTATTACAAATGACTTTTATTATTATGTGTGTGTGATTCTATAGGAATCGCGATTTTTAGGATTTTATTTGCAGCAGTGGCAAATACAACATTTTTTAATTAAAAAAAAACGATAATTTAAATTATTTAACAGATTCTAGCATTTGTTCACAAGAAAGTGCATAAAAAAGTTTACAATTAAAAAAAATAACATTTACCCTACGACATTTTCTCATTAAATGGAAAGCTTTTTAATTTTTTTCAAAAATTGTGGTCGTAAAAATCAGAAATGTTTTCTGAAAATTTCATCACGTATTTATAACGTAAAAATACATATTTCCTTTTATTTTCACAAAAATCCCATGATTTTTGTGTAAATTATTGAATTATTAGTGATAAAAAGTTTTTCGATAATTTTTTTATTTTTGAGGTTATGATGCGTTTGAAAAGTAGCGCTACCTATGCAGTTCTATAGTCTATTAACATATAAGTATTTTAATATTTTTTTTATTTTCCTACGACCTTTTAATGCAATTTTTTCGGGACGCACATGGTCGATTTTTCTAAATTTTTCGATTTTATCTCGTGTTCGAACATATAAAGAGAAAATCAAAAAAAATCCAACTGACTTCTCTAAAATTGTCGAAAATATATTAATCAAAATTTGTCAACAGGGTGAATTGAACTGTCAACAAATAATTAACTAACGTCCAAATCAACGTACGCACCCCATTTAGTGAAGAATGAGAAAATAACAATCACTTATTTGTATTTCTTTAAACTTTCATCGAAAATAAAAAAAACTATTGTTGTTTCACTTGCCCCAAATTCTTTTACCTCACCATTTAAAAATAAATTAAATAAAAAAACTGAACAATATTGAGTTTATCTGATTTATAATATTGAGAACATATTTTATGTTTGTTTTTCAACAACTTCCTTCGATAAATTATCGGAAATTCCTGCTGTCACTTCACGTTATTTATTTCTTGTGGCAGGGACAGTGGATTTTCTGGCTAATTGAATTCTTGTGACACTTTTTCTTCTTCCCCGCCGTTAATTAGTACTACATATTGAAAAAGTTACATATTTCTCTGTCGAAATAACGTATTTTATACCTAAAGCTTTAGTTTATTTTGAACGATATGATTTTTGCTTTAAAAATATTTTCTTAATGAATTTAATTTTTATGCGATTGTTAAAATACATATTGTTTATTTATTTTCCTAAATACATTTTAAGACATACCAATTTAAATAAATTTTTCATCTGATATTGTTATGGAAAATTCTTAATTTAAATTAATTCGAATACGTAAGATTTTACAAGCAGTAAGAGTTTAGGAACAGATTTCCGAGTCCACCATGATTTCCAAGTAAGTATAAATAGATAAAAGATTTAAAAAGTATCGCACATATGGCTAACAGGATTTTAAAATTATATATTATATAACATTGATGTATCATAAAGAAGGCGTTTAAATTTCATTTTCCACTATGTAATTTTCTACAAAGAAAACTTGTTTTCAGATAAATGAGAAAGTACACCACACTGAACATATTCTCAATATATATTTTCTGTGACAATAAAAATTATATTTATGTTTTATGTTTGATAAAATTCCACTGTCAATATTGATACTGAAAATATATATACAGGTGTCCCGTAAACATACCGACAAACTTTCAAGAATTGTAGAGGGAAATAATACAATCGCTTTTTATTAATAAACTTATGTCTGTAAACCATTAGCCATTTTGGCATAAGAGAAAAAGAAAGGACCCCGCAAAAGATTAATGGATCTTTTGGTTGAAATTTTTTGTAATTTGGGAAATAATAGTTCAAAGCATGCTGATCAAAACTTGTAATGGGCGTAACCTACGAAAATCTATAATTTCTGCTCCAGGGGGCACCGAAATGTTTGAAATGTTTAATACCTACATTATTTTCTGTTTATATTTATTTTTATTTTTTATCTATGACAAAGTAGTGAAAACAATAGCAAACTTTTTAAAAAATGCCGAACTTAAAATATAAAAAAAAACAAAAGTCAACATTTAAGAAAATTTGCAAATAATAAAAAGTTGAAAAATACAATAAAAATTATTTTTAGCCCTTTTGGTAAGTTATTGTAATCGGTCCGAAAATCAAAATCAAAAATTTCAACATAGTTGTATGTATATAGAAGTACCTATTATATTATACATATATAAGTAGTATATTTACACTATTTTCAGAAAGATGTGTGTGTGTGTGTGTTTGTGTTCGTACGTATGTGCATGTCATTTTTTACGTGCACGAAATCTCGCAAATAAAAAGTGATATTGACTTCGTTAAGGTGCTAATCAAAGCGTCTTGACGTGAATATGATCTTAAAGAAAGGTTCTTTCGAAATTCAGTCCCTACGAGGGTAAAAAGTCGTGTAAAAGTTTGTGTGGGTAAAAATACTTTTTGGTTGGATTTACTTGAAACTTAGCATGAATAATTATTCTACAATACAAATAATGAAACATGTATTTCAGTATTTTTTTAATACGTGTCTAAACAGCCATTAAAGGGGTGAAAACTACCCTCAAAATTTGAATTTTAAATAATAAATACATTTACTAATTCATGCTGCCTTAGAAACAAACGCAATTAAATAACATATTAAAAAAAATATTCACATAAACAATAAATAATCAGTATTCAAGTATTTATAACCATACCATGTTGAGAAGTTGATTGTATGGACCTAAAGGGTCTCACCCCAACCCACGGCTTGTTTAGTTCTAAGGATAGGGTGTTATTTTATAAATTAATAAATACATTTTATGAAAATTTTTAAAAACAAAAATTATATTTCCTGACTAATTCTAAGAACTTTTCATCCTTAGCAAAATATTCTAAAAGTTGATATTTTCATTTTTAATTTTATTAATAATCATAAAAATAAACATAAACATAGAATGTTTGGATGCTTTCTGGAGTAGAAATAATAGATTTTCATCGGTTGCACCCATTATTACTTTATAACTTTTGATCAGCAATACTTTAAACTATTATTTCCCCTAGTTACAAAAAATTTCAACGAAAAGATCCATTGCTCTTGTGCAGTGTCCTTTCTTTTGCTCTACGCTAAAATGGCTCGTTTGCGGACATGAGTTTATTAACAAAAAGCGATTGTTTCAATGTCGCGAATTTATCAAAATTGAGCAAGATTAATTTTGACCAAAAATAAATTAATATATAATTTTTATTTTTTCCAATAATCTACTATTATTATGAATAACATTAATATATATTTGCCATTAGTATATTCCTCGCAGCATAACTGTTCATATTGTGTACATTGTACATGAATAATATACGTATTTAACCTAAAGCTTAGGCACAATCAGTTTTAACACATTTAATATCTACATACATATATAGGGAATACAACAATTGTATTCAGAATGATATCTTGTAACTCCATTATCCCAGCCAAACATGAAATTACATTAACAGGCGACTGTCCGCGTGCAGATAAAACTGTAATTCTGACACATTTTGTGGATTTTCCAGATACAATATAACACCTATAATGACAGTATATCTCTGCCGACTAATTAATACTAATATATTGTAGCGCTTCATCTGTCCTAAATTAAATCGTTTATTGTTACACATGGGATCGATTTTTAATCAAGTTTTTGCCTCACTGATTTGGTTAACAAGGGAACGAAACAGAAACAAATTAATTAATTTTTTGTTACAGGTATTTTGCTTCCTCGTAATATCAAAGATACAAGAAGCTTTGTGATCGTGTTAGAATAAGATAAAAAAAATGTTCTCCTATTTCAAAATTTTTAAATTGATCTTTCCGTTTCAGGTCAAGACAAACACATTTCGTTTGGTTTCTGTCTGGCTGTGTGTATGTGTGTCTGTCCCCTGAATCCTTATCACTAGAGATTGGAAAAATAGTTTTTCAACTATTGCGAAAAATGTAACTATTGTAATTTTTATTACATATCTTCATTGATTTCAGAAAACTGGTTTGATTGAACCCAATTTGAAATCAACTATTTGCAACTATTTAACCTTTTCAACTATTTTTAAACTATTTGCCTTTTTTTTTGATCCAACGTTAAAAATGTTCTAGTTTTATATATTTTTATAGATATTAATGTTGTGTTTTTACATATTTATTTATTTTTCCTTTTTTTTTTTTTAGCTTCTCAAATCTATCTAGAATCGCATAACATGTTTTCCTCGAAAATTTCAGATTTGACACTTTTAACTAATACGTTAATGTCACTAATTATTGATAAAATCGAAAAAAAATTTATTATTGTAAAAAAATATGTTACTATTTCACAACTATTTTGATTAAAAAAAACTATTTGCCAACTATTTTACAGAAAAAAAATCAACTATATAGTAACTATTTCTTTAAAAATAACAACTATTTTTCCAATCTCTACTTATCACACGCATTACTCATGAACCACTGAACCGATTTTAATGAAATTGATTGGATGGTTGGGTCTGGCTTGAGGACGGTCACAATCATCAAAATAGTGTAGGGGGTGGGATGACATCCTAAAATATTTATTTTTTCAAGATATCTCAAAAACGACACGTTATATGAAAATTTTATAGAATCTTTTTTGTAGAACATTAAACCTATAATATAGGTCTACAACATTTATTGTCAAATATTCCCTTACAAAGATTTATATCAATTTGCATTAAAAAATCGTGCTTTGTTTTTTTAAATTGATATTTACTTTGACATATTAAATATCATTTTGACATTTGCATAAATTTATATTTAGATTGAAATTGTCAAAAAACTAAAAATATACGAAAAATTATCAGGTGATCTTAAGAAAAATTTAGAACAAATATTTTTTAGTAAAATTGTATAAAAATTAAATGGTTGACCAATGCCAGGCAATTTATCTGAACACTTTTTTATTAGGGTTCCGAAGAAACCCTATTAATCTCACTTTGTCGATCGTCCGTCCGTTCGTCTTTTCACTCAAAACTAAATAGCTCGTAAACTATATAAGCTAGAAACTTGAAATTTTTACTGAACATGTAAACACCCTCTAGTAAAATATGTACAAATTTATTGAATAAATAATTTTTCAGGGGGGGGGGGGGGTAATAAGGAGCTAAAGCTAGGTAAAAAAAATATTTTTTTTATACCAAGACATGTGGCACGTTAAAATGTATAACCAAACAATCGGAATTTGACCCTTTTTCTATTTTTTTTCTAATCAAAAATGGTGCCTGCAGGGGGCTTTAAAGCAAATCCAAAAAAAAACCAAAAAAATGTATACCAAATGTATGTCAAAATGTACATCTGAATTAGTAGAATATGACCTTATTTTTTATTTTTTTTCTAACTCAAAAATGGCGCCTGTAGGGGGCTAAAAACAGTATTTTATTCTGTCCCCCCCCCCCTCTAACTCTGTAACTACCGGCTCAAAAAATCTGAAAAAAATTTGGTAACGAGGTTTTGGTGGGACTACCAACGACAAATACTAAAGTCAACAATATAATTCAAATTTTGGAATAATAGGGAGGGGTGTAAGAGAATTTAAAAATTTTATTTTCATATCTAGGCTTGTGGTATGTCAAAATATAGATCTCAATTAGTAGAACTTGATACTTTTTTATATTTTAACTTTAACTTAAATATGCACCTGTAAGTGGTTCCAAACATTTCACGTAGTACGTACTTCGGAACCCTTATGGCATACACTCGTGTATGTCTTGCCCGAATTATTTAAATTGTTCAATAATTAACTACCTTTGGTGAAATTAGCACGAGGAAGCACTGAGCATTTACTTGGCAGATATTATTTATATACATGTATGTTTTTAATAGTATTTACAATAATTTTGTTAACTCAAAACAATTGAAATCTTAACATCAACCTTCTAAATTACTCTTCGGATATCGGTATTTTTGACGTGGACTTTAACTACTAACCGATTCACATAATATTAGACCAGTGATCTTCAAACTGTGTTCTGTGTACCCCAGAGTTCCGCGATTCCTCTCTGGGGGTTCTGCGAATCATAAAATTTCAAAAAAAATAATTATAAAACACTCACAGAAGTTGATTAGTGCATTTATTAACTAAAAAATATAAAGATACATTTAGTTATATTTGAAAATTAATGCTTTCCAAGAAATTATTAATGCGCATAAAATATCTACAGGTATGTGTGCGTTTTTTTTCTTTTATAACTTACTATATAGTCCAACTTAAAAAAATAAATTCGATGGAAAGTATTCTACGAGATCCTAAGACAACGCAATATATGAATACATCAAATTAACAAAAATTTGAATTTAAAAGGTACCCAGTGTGTGTTCCCTACCTAAAATCCTGAATTCTGGGCATAAAGTTTGTTTAACCTGCCCTGAGCGGCCCAGAGGCAACTTCACAATACTGTCTTGTGTCCCCGTACCTAGACAATAAGAAAACAAAAACTAGGTGAAGGGAAAATTGAAAAAAAAGAATGAAAAAAAGAGGTTCCTGGCTAAATCATCTAGCATGGAAGGCCAAAAAAAACTTATTATATACTACATAACATTTATATTATTTTTTCTATATAAATATAGTAATAAATATTTCACAACTATTTCAAATATATGTATGTATGTATAAACTTAATTTTATGATTCATGTAATTATAGTTACAAAATACTATGTCGTCATATAGGAGGGGTTTTTAATTCACCTTGTGTATGTACTTATATACACAGATATTATTACATATAATTGCATGTACTACAAAACACATTAAAACTAAATAATTACTCGTAAACATGAAAAAGTTATGTCATATTAGACGAAATTTATTAAAGCATTCAATACTAACATTTTAATGTAACATAGTATATAACAATTATGTATATTTCCCTATAAATTATATTCCATTTATAAAATTCCATACCTCTAAAAATAGCTTGTAAATTTCGTAGCTGTTTATGGTACTAATTTTCTTAGGCAGAAAGCAAATAAACGTAATTCTACCCTTGCGTGAGTATATATACTAAAAATAAATATGTATTTAGGTGAAAAAAACTTAATTTACTTAATCTGATGTTCTTACTCAAAATTATGAGTTTCTTATTGCTCTGGATATTCTTTAAAATTAAGTCTATACCGTAGTTTATTCTTAAGGCACGTACGCTTCTTTATAACGATGTACTTTGGTTAACATATAAATAAGTTATTTTTATTACATTCATATTATCTATTTCTTCTGAAGAAACGTTGGTTGTGTATATTGTGACAATATAGCGACTATTACATAATCAAAGAAATATTATCAAATTTCTATGATCAAAGAAATATAATGTGTAATTAGTCAACTTTTAAATATTTTTTTGTTTATATTATTTCGATAAGTACAGATACAGACAGCAAATAATATACTATCATTCAATTCATCAAAACATGCACCCATGTTGTCAATACACTTTTGCCATTTAATCGGTAGCTTATTCGGTCTAGAATAAAAACCAGGTAATCACGAGTCAATGAAATCTTTGGAATTTTTTTACAGTATTGTTGGAATTAAAAAAAATAATAATTTCTTATTCCAATTGTATCGTGTGATGAGAAATGGATCCAATATGATGGACAGTGGCGCCGGAACCATTTTTGTTTGGGGGGGCAGTACGAACCTCAAAAATTAAGATGACGTAACTTTACTTGGCGTTCTTTAAATTCAAAATTGTCTTCAATTTTTTTAACTTGCTTAATATCGTCTTATTTGTTGTTAGATATTAACTTTCCATATATTTTTTTTGTCACTGACTAGACTCATGATTACATTTTATAATTTGTTTGTCAGCGTTAACATCAGTTTACAAAAATTAAAGAATTTTTAAGAGTAAAAAATTTACATTAAACTCCAAAATTAAGGGATCACTAAATTTTTTCAATATTTTTAGGTATTTTTGAATGGCTGCATCACCGCGAAAAATGGTTGTAGAACAGTTTTAAATAATTCGGGCAAGACATACACGAGTGTATGCCATAAGGGTTCCGAAGTACGTACTACGTGAAATGTTTGGAACCACTTACAGGTGCATTTTTAAGTTAAAGTTAAAATATAAAAAGTGTCATGTTCTACTAATTGAGATCTATATTTTGACATACCACATGCCTAGATATCAAAATACAAAATTCTATGACGCCCCTCCCTATAATTCCAAAATTAAAAATTATATTGTTGACTTTAGTATTTGTCGTTGGTAGTCCCACCAAAGCCTCGTTACCAAATTTTTTTCAGATTTTTTGAGCCAGTAGTTACAGAGATAGAGGGGGGGGGGGGCAGAATAAAATACTACTTTTAGCTCCCTACAGGCGCCATTTTAGAGTTAGAAAAAAAATAAAAAATATGGTCAAATTCTACTAATTGAGATTTACATTTTGATATGGTATACAATTTTTTTGTTTTTTTGGATTTGCTTTAAAGCCCCCTACAGGCACCATTTTTGATTTAGAAAAAAAATAAAAAATATGGTCATGTTCTACGAATTTTGACATACCACATGCCTAGATATGAAAAAAAAAATTCTTTTACACCCCTCCCTATTATTCAAAAATTTAAAATTATATTGTTGACTTTAGTATTTGTCGTTGGTAGTCCCACCAAAACCTCGTTACCAAATTAGTTAGTTAGAGGGAGGGGGGACAGTATAAAATACTGCTTTTAGCTCCCTACAGGCGCCATTTTAGAATTAGAAAAAAAATAAAAAATATGCTCAAATTCTACCATGCCTACACATGCCTTGGTATAAAAAAAATATTTTTTTACCTAGCTTTAGCTCCTTATTGCCCCCCCCCTGAAAAATTATTTATTCAATAAAATTGTACATATTTTATTAGAGGGTGTCATTTTACATGTTCAGTAAAAATTTCAAGTTTCTAGCTTATATAGTTTACGAGCTATTTAGCTTTGAGTGAAAAGGACGGACGGACGGACGACAAAGTGAGATTAATAAGGTTTCGTCGGAACCCTAAAAAGTAATTTTAAAATACATTCTAGTGTTCGAATCATTTGTTGAAAATTTTAATATCCTTAAGTATAGATGTCCAGCCTTTTGAACCTTCTGGGCCGCATAGCACAAACCCAATCTACCAAGGGCCGCATATACAATTTTTGTGTGCTTCATACGAGAAAAAAAACTATTCAGAAACAGTGACGTAGCGTAGGGTCGCTGCGCCTCCGAACACTAAAAATAGCGCCCACCTGTTGTAATTAGATACCCTTTTTTTCGTTGTCATCAAACTTACTTTTGCGCCATATTTTAAATTTTGAAGACTTTTTTATTCCTCGTGTCACTTTTTAATCCTGATAATGTTGTTCAAACCCATTTTGCCGACTTAAGCTTGGCGCCCCCGAGGAGGGCCAGATTCGCCTACCCTAACTACCAGTGTTGTTTTGTTCAGAATGAGCTATAAAATGACTTAACAGACTTAAGCTATTATTTTCATTCTGAAATTTCTACTATAGCTTCTCAATTAGGCTATATACATATATTTTTTATCTATACTCCCGGCATAATACCGACCAATATGCACCGATTTGGACGATTTTTGTTTGTTTGAAACTCCTGAAGGTCCCATATAAATTTTATCAGAATCTGATTATGGACTTTGAAGATACGCCATTCAAACGAGAAAAATAAAAAAACTTTTTATGAAAAAAAAACCGACTTAAAAAAACCTTTAAAAGTATACCTAATAATTTAATTTAACAGTTTTTGAAATCGGTGTCAAGCCAACTAGAATTTTTTTAGTAAAGGAAAAAGAGAACTGACTTCAAAAACTGTTAAATTTATTATTAGGTATACTTTTAAATGTTTTTAAGTTTTTTTTAAAGTCTGTTTATTTCTTTTTTTTAAGTTTTTATTTTAGTTTTAAAAGCTAAATCTGCCAACCAATTTGGAACTTCCAATTCAGATACCTTTTTTATTCCAAAAAACATTTTTTTTCATTTTTTAAAACGTAGAAATTGTTTAGCTATGTGCCATTCATTATTTTGTATAAAATAATGTAGGAATAGTAATAAGGAAAAATTAGCTGTGAAATTATATAAATTGTATTATGTTAATATTACGAAATATTCAAATTTGTTTTTATTTTAAAATCGTTTTAATGTATTTTTTAAATAAGTTGTCAATCGATATTATCTACTTTAAAAAAATATCCGATGAGGGCTGCACCAAAGATCCTTGCGGGCCGCGAGCTGGACAAGCTTGTCCTTAAGGATAACCTCTTTTTTGAAGATGAAACGCCGAAAAAATTTTTTTTAAATGTATGTCAATTTTGAGAGGCTCTACAGGACTTGAGAATTTTTTTCGGTCAAATCAAATAAAGGATGTTTGTAGAGCATACTTTTCTCTTCAATTTAATTTTTTTTGTATTACTTTACGACCATATTTGATCGAGTTATTTGCGTCGAAATATTTGTTGTTGCATTATTCTGCATTGAAATTAAAAAAGTTCATTTTTTATCAGAAAGAAAATTTAAGAGTTTAGTGTACAAAAACTAGATTTTTATAATTACACGTGGCTTCAAACCCGCCCTAAAAAACAGGATAAATAAAAAAATTGGGGGGGGGGGCAAAAAGAAGTCATTTCCCTCACTAAATATTATGGGGGGGGGGCAGTTTCCCCCCCCCCCCTCAAGCTCCGGCACTACGGTGGCTGGACAAGAACGAACCAGCAAAACACAGCCCAAAGCGCAATATTCATCAAAAGCTGACGATGAGTGTTTGATAGTCTAGCGCAAAAGTATACTGCAACAAGCTGAACCAAATTATCCAAAAACTTGCAGAAAAACAACCTAGATTGGTCAACCGATCGACTCCTATTCTATTGCACGACAACGGTAGACCGCATAATGCACAAATAACAGTTGAAAAACTACAGGAGTTGGAGCTGGAAGTTTTCCATCATTCACCATTTTTAATAGGAAAACAATAATTCTGACAATGTTGTAAAACAGACCTTCCAAGATTTCATTGACTCTCGATTACTAGGCTTTTACACCACTGGACTGAACACTGAACAAGCTACTGTTGAAATGGCAAAAGTGTATTGACCTTATAGGTGCATACTTTGATGAATAAAACTATTCCTTGTATTTATAAAACATTAACAAACTTTTTTTCTACAAATTTCATATTTGACGACCTAATAATATTCTGTGACCGACAGTCTTCTATACGAGTATTTGATCATATTTTTTGACAGATTTAGACTTATTTCTTTGAAGTAGTAATAGCGGCCTAAGAGACTTGCTTGTCAAAATGATTAATAATGTTCACTTATTGCATATTTATTTGTTGTAAACTACATGTAACGTCAAAAATATGTTTGTTTTCATTAATAGATGTATATAACCAAATTACCCTTTTTCAATTAATTTAAATTACCTTTTTCTTATTCTACTTCTTGTCGGCTGGAATATCCCTTTTCCAACAGCTCAGTAGAAGGATTGGGTTTTTCGTGTAGTATTTAGTCAGGTGATAGTTGGAGAAAGTTATTACAGAGACACCCGATAGAGAAGGGGAAGCTTAAATCTTAAACAATCAATATCTGATAACTATTATTATATTTTAAATTGATTGTCGCTTTTCTAAAAAATATTTTACAACGGATATCAATAGATAAAAACCAATTTAAAAAACCAATATTTTTTTTCATAACTACCTACATAATTATTATTCAAATGATCAAAAACATTAGCAACGAAAAGATAAAAACATGAAAGAATTTACGTAGCGTGCTCTAATGCACGTAGGTATTAAGAAATTGGAAAATAATTCAACACGTGTAATATTTTGCACTTTGTACGTCGCGTTAACGAAAAGAACACTTGACATGCTATGGAAAAATTAAGTCAGCAATTAAATAACTCGCCCACAAGACTCGCTTTCTATATTGTTATCGTATATTTTGTGTATTACCAAATACATACCTACCTTTATTTCGTGTTCATTTTATTTATTTTTCAATTTATTCCTATAATTTACGCGACCATTTTCAATACTTGCAATTTAATCAAATATACCATTTTTACTTTCTTATACCATGTATATGAAATATACAATAATATAACATAAGTAAGTATAGTGAAGTCAATTTTTTCGAAATCCGGATTTTGATGAAATTATCCATTTTGACCTTCCCTGAATCCATTTTGACTATTTTCGTCATGATGTCTGTGTGTCTGTCTGTCTGTAAGCGCTGTAACTCAAATACAACAAATTGTAGAAGGGTGAAATTTTATATTTAAGATTATTTTTTGTCTAAGAAGAAAACGTCTTATTTTTGAAAACGATCTTTCAACCGGATACGGATGTTTACCTACGTCAATTTTTGAATTTTTCGAATTACTTTGAAATAGTGAATTAGAGAAAGATGATCAAGTTAAAAATTGTAAGTAATGTAATGTATAATGTAATCTATAATTTATGTTCTATTCATTTTTTCGAAAAAACAAATTTAAGAAAAAAATTTTTTTAATTATAATTCAAATGATTCATAACAGAGAAGAAATATCTAATACTGAGAGTGGACAGTGTGGGCGAGTCTTAATAATTATTAAAACAAATACTTTCTGACTAAATCATAAATGTTGGTAAAAAATGTACCTATAATATACTTGATATTTTTTATCTCGAACATTTTTTTCTTATTTCAAAAATACATAGTTCGAAAATTCAAAAATTGACAAGAGTAAACATCCGTTTTCGGTTAACACGTTAAAAAAAATCATATGGTACATAATGTTATAATAATATTATCTATACTTTATGTCCCATTCATTTTATTTTATCTTTTATTAGTTTGTCAGTACGTACACTGTTCACTGTCACGATTACGTATAAGAAAGTCCCGTGGCTGCCATGACAGATATTTTTATCCAATAGTGAGAATTTAAATTTTCTTGCCAAAACAATTATATTAAATTCAAAGAATATTATCAGTGCAATGCAAATTTCCTATCTAACTCCACAGATACGTTTATTCAATAAAAAAATAATAACTCGTTCCGCGCGAAAAAAATTGTCATATCTTCTAATATATGTACATACCCATACCCCAATCAAATTGTAAAAAATAGTGGTTTATAAGACATTGTTCTACCGAGTCAATTTTTTTTTTTAAATTGTTGGGGGATGTGTTCTAAGTACTACATTAAGTTGGTGCGGTCTATGACCTTGAGCGTAATCCGTCACAAACGCGAAAACTTTAAAAATAATTATCTCATAAACTGTTCATCTTATGATAAAATTTATCATAACCTTTTTTGTTCAACAAAGTCGAATCTACAAATTTGTTCACAGGTTCAGTTCTTTATCTTCAATTGGTGACGAAATATAATGCAAAAGAGTTAACAAAAAATGATGATGAAAAAAATATTGCAAATTGAGAGTTCTAAAAGATTATCATTCAAGTTTTTTAATATAATCGCTTTTTTACGAAATAAATGCAAAAAATGTATTTTTGTCAACTCTATTGCATTATATCTCGTCACAAATTGAAGATAGAGAACTAAACCATTAAAAAAAATTGTAGATTCGACTCTGATGAATAAAAAGGGTTAGACAAATTTTATGGTACGATAAACAGTTCACGAGATAATTACTTTTAAAGTTTTCGCGTTTATGGCAGATTACGCTCAAGGTCGTAGACCGCGCTAACTTAATGTAGTACTCAGAACACACCCCCAAATAATTTAAAATAAAAAATGACCCTGTAGAACAATCCAGAAAAACAACACAATTTGATTTAACATAAGTATGTAAATGTACATACATTTATTATTTAAAGTAAGAAGCCGATCAGGGGATACTAGCCTATACATCAATTTTCGTAAAGCCTATTTAAAGTTAAAATCTCATCTAACAGAAACACTAACATACAAAACGAACCGACCACAAGAACTAAATCAACAAAGACAATTTAGTGGACAGAGTTTGTTGAAAACTAACAAAAGAGAAGAAGTAAAGGATATAAAAAACGTAAGAAAGATTAGAGCTCTAAGTTTCGTTTTTCCACCAGACTTTAATACGGTTGTATAAGAAAATGATTTTGCACGTCAATGGATAAAATTGTGGACATTGATGTGTAAAAAGAAACTAAGAAAATTATCAATGATGTGTGGAACATTAGTGCCGGAGAAGAAAGGATTATTGGTAATTTGTATCACTTATACTTATTGCTGTGACACTTTTTATCAATTCTTTCTAATTAGACAGTAATTGTTCTCTTTTGTATTGCTATTGTTGATCGAAATTACTCAGATAGTTTATGACTCATACTATTTTTTTAGAACCAATAATAAAAATAAGATTTTTTTTTATAATAATTCTCGCAATACCCATGTACCTTTACGATGGGCCAAAGCTTGGCCCAATATTGGGTTGCCAGTGTTGCTTTCTTGATATTGGTTCCAGTCTAGGCCAACCTTCAGGTACTAAACTTCGATCACCTATATTTTACCCCTAGATTAAGCCAACATTGAGCCAGCCTTGGTACGAAAAACCTTGGTCGACAAATCTTGACCGAGTTTTGAACGAAGTTATCATTTGTATCTTAACCCAGTGTTGGTTAGCATTGGGGCAAGCCTGAGCCAACCGTGGTCCCTTTATAATATCCTACAAACAGGGAAAAAGTACACTTAAAAATTACCTTTTTTATAAATATATATGTTTCTATTTAGATAATTTTTATAATATAACAAAATTTTATGTAGATTTTTTTACAAAATATTAAAAATTGATTCATCAGATCTGGCTAAAAATGAACATGAAAGAACAATTTAAGTATTACTATTATCTACTACGCCACTGTACAAACATTACACTTTCAAACTGTCGGACACTTTGTGATGTTGATCTAGAGCTCTGACAGCAATAGTCTTTGTTTCAAGTGAGACCACTGTAGCGCTCTATCGAGTTTTACGCGAACAAATCTGTAAATTATACCGTTTGCATTTTTCGTAACATAGCGTTGTGTCAAGAGGAAGCCGTTGTAGAAATTAGAATAAACGTATTTATAACTCTCACCACTGACGTAGAAAATATAACATAATGTCATATTAAAGCAAATATATGTATTTGTTACCAAAACATTTCAATATTGGGGTATTTCACGTGAAGCGGACAACGAAAAAAAAGTGAGGTTCTGAAATTCGTTCATATTAGGCATATTTGTTGTACTTCTAGAGGATATGAACATGTACACATAATATTTTTTTTATTTGAGGTTTAGTTGTCAAATTATGGGATTCTAAAGATTGACCTGATTGACAGAAGGGTTTTTTTTAGAATTTTTTTTTCATATTGACGCCATTCTTAATAAATTAATAAATGTAGTATTTTGAATCGAAAATTTACTGTTCTTTTTGATTTTTAAATCAGATTCCAAATTTGAACATTTTTTCTAGTGTTAAACCGGAAGTAAATATTTCAAATAAAATTTTTAATAACTTCGACCATTTTAATTTCAATTTTTTTACTTCAAAATAAAGCTTAATATATATAAATTTTACCATAAATAGTTCAGAATGGGATCTAAATTAGTTTAGGAGATACATTAATTAGAGTACGTACAAGTCGCACTAAGCGAGATACCTGTAGCCTAATCATTTTAGATTTTTTCACGAAAAAAACTGCCGAATTGAAACTTTTGACGCAGTTGTGTGTCCCCGGCGGAGTAGATGTTGAAATCACATTCTTGCCCATAAATTAATTACCGGAAGTATCCGCCATCTTGGATTTTGTGTTTTTGTCGATTTGAACGCGTATTTTGCATTTCTCGATAAAAAGATTAATAATAATTTTGTAGAGAATTTAATTCTCTGCAATCTTTATATTGTCAGTACTGTTGAAAAAAAATTATTTATTTCTAATAATAAGCAAAAAATGTTAAAAATTAGAAGAGTGCGCAGTTTTCAATTTTTGTGCCATTTTTATTGAAAATAAGTGGCATATTTAAATGACAAAGTTGTAGAGGACTCAATTTCCAACAGCTTTTGTACAAAAATGGCACAAACATTGAAAAAACTGCGCCACTCTTCTAATTTTTAACATTTTTTGCTTATTATTAGCAATAAATAATTTTTTTTCAACAATATTGACTATATAAAGATTGCAAAGAATTAAATTCTCTACAAAATTGTTATTAGGTAACCTTTTTATCGAGAAATGCAAAATACGCGTTCAAATCGACAAAAACACAAAATCCAAGATGGCGGATACTTCCGGTAATTAATTTATACTCCGCCGGGGACACACAACTGTGTCAAAAGTTTCAATTCGGCAGTTTTTTTCGTGAAAAAATCTAAAATGATTAGGCTACAGGTATCTCGCTTAGTGCGACATGTACGTACTCTAATTAATGTATCTCCTAAACTAATTTAGATCCCATTCTGAACTATTTATGGTAAAATTTATATATATTAAGCTTTATTTTGAAGTAAAAAAAATTGAAATTAAAATGGTCGAAGTTATTAAAAATTTTATTTGAAATATTTACTTCCGGTTTAACACTAGAAAAAATGTTCAAATTTGGAATCTGATTTAAAAATCAAAAAGAATAGTAAATTTTCGATTCAAAATACTACATTTATTAATTTATTAAGAATGGCGTCAATATGAAAAAAAAATTCTAAAAAAACCCTTCTGTCAATCAGGTCAATCTTTAGAATCCCATAATTTGACAACTAAACCTCAAATAAAAAAAATATTATGTGTACATGTTCATATCCTCTAGAAGTACAACAAATATGCCTAATATGAACGAATTTCAGAACCTCACTTTTTTTTCGTTGCCCGCTTCACGTGAAATGCCCCTATTGTCATATGTCTGAAGTACGACTTTAAATAAAACAAGCTTGGGGTGGGGTGAGACCCTTTAGGTCCACACAATCAACTTCCCAACACGGTATGATTATAAATACTTGAATACTGATTATTTATTGTTTCCGTATAGTTTATGTGAATATTATGTATATGAAAAATTTAAATGGAATTGGTCAGAAATAAAACTCACCTTTGTATTATGAATATTAGTTTTCTAATATCCTAATGTCAATAATATAACACACATTTTTAGAATAACTAATTTGCCAATTAGAATTAAATTGCATTTGTTTTATAAAACGTAACTAGTCTGACAATTTAAATTTAATTGCAGTTGCTCACAAGGCAATATGAATTGTAGACTTATTTATTAGTATTTAAAATTCAAATTTTGAGGGTGGTTTTCACCTTTCATCCTTTCTATGGCTGTTTAGGCAAGTATAACAAAAAAAATACTGAAATACATTTTTCATTATTTGTATTGTAGAATATTTATGTTAAGTTTCAAGTAAATCCGACCAAAAAAAAACTTTACACCACTTTTTACCCCCTTAGGGGTTGAATTAACAAAAAAAATACTGAAATATATTTTTCATTATTTGTATTGTAGATAATATGCTAATGCTGTTTCAAGAAAATCCGACCAAAAAAACTGTACTTTTTACCCCCTTTGAGGTTGAATTTCGAAAAATTATTTCTTTCAGATCATATTTACGTCAAGACGCTTCGATTGGCACCCCAACGAAGTCAATAGCTTTTTTCATTTGCGAGATTTCGTGAACGTAAAAAATGACACGCACATACGTTCGTACATACACACACACATACACACAGACATCTTTCTAAAAATAGTGTAAATATACTATAGTGACCTTAAAACATAAATTTGTTGAAATTTTTGTTTTTGATTTTCTGACCGATTACAATAACTTCCAATTGGGAAGTTAAAAAAAAAAGTTGTTTTCATATAGTCAATATTTTAGGCTATAGATAGAATCAATGTCTCTTACTTTTAATTTAAACTACATAAGTACTGTTATTTATATATATGTCATGAGTTTTATAACTGTCACATTTATATAAACTATTTTATATCGCAACAACAGAAAGTTATTATTAATTTGCAGTACACTTGTTCGTTACGTGATATATTCCACTGACATTTGAACAGATATGTTCAGACGTGCACCACCTTTACTTAAAACGGTATATCTATATTAAAATTTTGACGCGAGATGAAGCTGTTAAAACTTTCATGATGTATTGTCAATTTTATTATAACTTCCAGTATACTTACACTAACGAAATTTAATTATAAAGGAAGTTTATGTGTGTATACGTTTAATAATATGAAAATCAATGTATGAACTTTAATAATTAAAATTAAGAGTGATGCATCTATAAGATTATCCACAAAAAAATAGGTAAGAATAAACTTTGTTCCTGCGCTGGGGGTTTCTTATCTACAAATCTATTACACCTTAATTTTAGTAAGAGGATAACAACAAGGAAGTTGAAATAATGATAGCTATTTAACGTAATGAGTAATCATTTAAAATTTATAAGTTAACAAATTTTTTGCAGGGTCTAGAAAAATGTCCGCGCAACTAAATATTTTATCTTATGACACACTAGGCGGGGAAGATTTATTTCGCAGCACAACAAATAAAAATTCCAACACAATTTAAAAACGTTTTGCTAATTTTATAATAATATATTTAATATATACCTTTTTTAATTTTTTGTGGTACAAAGTTTGGCAATCACTGGTCTAGAAGATCCACGTCTGTCATGTAGGACAGACATGACCTGGCACAATTTTCACTAAATCTCAAAAACTGAAGAAAACTGATCCTTTGCTTTATTTCTCCTGCAATCTTTATCTGTGTTTTATATCAGTCTTTGAAAATTTAAAAGAAATTTCGAAACCGGTTTATATTTTTACAAGAGCGGCTTAAAAATTTACCGGATGAAACATTTCGTTATAAAAGTCTTGGATGTCGTCTCATCTGAGAAAAAAAATTAATCAAAATTTTAAATGTACACAGTAAAAAATATTGTGTATTTGCGTCAAAAACGGTCTGTGTTGAAAAATTGTGTGTTGATTTTTGTGTGTTAATTTGACACTTTTTTTGTGTTACCTGAATTTTAACATGAAAATAGTGTTGTTTTCACGATATTAACACTTTTTGTGTGTTACTAGATAAAATGACACAAAATTAGTGTCAAGCGGGAAATATTAACACTAAGTTTGTGTTGTTGGCGCGTCCTTTCTTCAGTTTACGCGCCAAACGCATTGTTTTACCGGACAGCTACTTAACCACTCGGGCGTATAAATTATAGTGTTAAATTTTATGAAAAAAAGTTTATTTAAATATATTTGATAAAAAAAACCAGATTGTTCTGAATAAAAAAAAGTAAAATTGATATTAATTAAAGTAAGTAAAAGTTTACTGTATTTATAATCATATAAAATGCTCAACTAACCTCACTTTCTTATAAGAAATTTGCTACATAAATTGTTATTTAACGATACAATTTATAATAGTTATTAAAAATTACAGACTTTGAACAATTTAAAGAAATGAAATAAACTAATTTTCTTCATAAGCATGAAAAATTTATTTATTCTTAATTAATTCCCTAACCTTTATATTCAAACTCAAATAATAAATGAGTTAACACTTATTTTATGTAAAATCAACACAATTCTAGTGTTAGATACAGTCGACACAAAATTAATGTTAATTTTGACACAATATTTGTGTTAAAAATTCAACACTATTTTTTGTGTTGAAAATTAACACTAAAATTGTGTTGACGGATTCTAACACTAGGATTGTGTTGATTTTACACAAATTTTTTTACTGTGTAAGCCGAATCACGTACATATCATCATATAGACATGTAAGCAGGTCTCATTTCGATATGCAAACATTTTAAAATCTAGTTCTTTTTTTTTTAAATCGTCCGGTAAAAATAACCAGAATTGTTTTTCTGAATTTATCTATATTATATTTAAAAAAAAGAATATTATTATTATTATATAAATTCATCTTGCCCAGCTATTTATTGTGGCCAATTTCAAACACATTGTTCTAATACCCATACGTAACTATACTAATTAGTTTACATTAAAATATTTGGTAGTCTTGAATTTTTCCAAAAAACCTTTTCCGACAATGTAATAAATATTAAAAAAAGACTATATTAAGGAATGAGATGCCATACATTTTTCATTCATGAAACTGGGCATTTAATAAATACATTTTACAATTTTCAAGTTACTGTAAAAAAACTTTTTTCGATCGATTTTTACAACAATTAAAAACCCGAACGCACATGCGATTTCTATCGTCCGATAATTAAGTGTTACTGCAATTATTTAGTAGCATGTGCGCACATTCGTATTTAAAACTGTGAGTTCTATTTTTGCGTGTAAATAATTGCACGAAGGAAAATCGAATTTATAAAATTTGTATTGCAACTCTAATGTCCGGTATTACAGCCTAGCTAATAAAATTTGCTACCTTGAATATGACAGTTTTCTTTGAGTTTTTGACACATACATTTTAGTAAATATGCTTTATACATACATAATACATACATACCTATGTTTTTTCCTATATACTATGCATGCAACTATCTGTCAAAAACATCAAGATAACTGTTATATAAGTTTGATACCCCGTTTGAAAGTGTTTTACAAGCTAGCAGATATTTGTTAGCTAGATTGTAATACCGAACATAAAAGTTTAAGAACTGAAATATAGATTTAATTACGTAGAATATAATAATAAATAGTTAAATAAACTATTATCAGTATATTGATATTGAATTTAAAATTTTTTTAAACCCCCTTTCCATAGACTGAAAAGTATCTTCAAAAATCTTGTACAATGTAATTCTTTAAGTTGTTTTAAATGTCATAATTGGATAATGTATTTGGAAACTGAACACTATTTACTTACTTTAGGATTACTTTACTTTACTGGCATTACGGCTATTCGCGCAAGCTTCGAAGTATCGTCTCATAATTATAACTTTAAATCCTTAGCAATGAAAAATTTATAAAATACAAAATTAAGATAACTGAACAAAATATGTAACAGTATGAAATAATTACGGTGTCTACATTACTATTAATGATGTAATGAATTGTTTTTAATATCCATTTTACGCTCCTCTATTTTTACACCGTGTGTATGTATCCATCTATTGTAGCTGCTTAAGTATTTCCCTGTGAAAATTCACCAAACTATGTTTTTAGACTGGAAATTAAGGACTTAGTATGTATAAATTGCATATAATTACAATAAATAGGACAATTTTTCACAGAAGCACCCGGGCCAGGATTCCTCCTTAAATCGTCTCTGAAAACATTAAATACCTATTTAATGGTGTTGAAGTATTATTTTTTCAATATTTAATGGAATATCATAATAATTTGAACATTTTACATCAATTCTGTAGTAGGAAGATATCTTGTTCTGATATACACTAATGTGGGGGTTAACCCATTAACGCCCAAGAGTGCGTCAACGCAACATTATGAAAACTATTTTTTTTTTTTTGACATAAAATTTTTTATTTTTTTTATTATTATATGAGTTTGTCAGAAGAAGAGACTTTCTTTCATTCTGCCAAAATAGAATAGTTATATTATTTTTGTTATAATTATTATTCATATTTAAAAACACGTAAAAAAGAGAATTTACGCACATGTTTACATTTTCATTAAATTTAAATAACCTGTGAAGTTATCAGTATTTGTTTACTCTTACTGTATCGTTAATGGGTCTATCTTACGAAGAGACATATTAAAAAATTAATTGTTTATGTTTAGTTGAAAATAAACAAACGATATATCTAGTGTGCGTTGACGCACTCTTGGGCATTACAATGAACACAAGTGACGATACAGATATTATTGTAAAAACCTCAGCAGTTCAGTGCATCATCTGTATCTTTATGGATTTTGGCTTCTGGTTGTAAGCCGCGTCAATATGGTCGTGTTATCGACCAACGTTTCATCACACATTGCAGTGGACTTCTTCAGGGCTCTTCTAAAAGTTAAGGTTAGTAGAGCCTTAAAGATGTCCACTGTAATGTGTGACCTAACACGACCAAATTGACGCGGCTTACACCCAGAAGCTAAAATCTATATCGAGATGACTGCGGAAGCCTCAAATCTTTATTGTGAAATTTTAAAAGAATATACAAGGTTAGTAATGTTAGTATTATGTATATACATATTATATAAATAATATATATTAAAAATAGTTTACGTAACAATGGTTATTAGTTATTCTCATAATAATACAAACTATGTAAATTTTAATTACTTTTATTTTTTTTAACGAAACTTATTTCTATATAGATGACATATGAAGTGAGATAAACTCTAACAGAGCAAAAACTCGAACAACTAATTTTTATTAATTGCTCTTCTGAAATGAGTGATTATGAAATAGATGCAGTTTATGGTATATTACTCTCTAAGTAGATGAATTGACTAATGAAGAGGGAATTGACTGCGAATCATAGTATAAATACGTGGGAAAAAATGGTGGTGGCAACTATTTAGCAATATGATATAGATATTATAACAGTAATTGCGTGGAAAATTCACAATATTGCAAATAATACAAAAATTTCCCAACTTGATTTTCCTTCCTATGTTGCTGATGCCCTAATAAAGCACGAGGGAGTAGCAGATGAGACACAAGAACCTGTGGCCACAATCCACAAATCCTAATCTCGGCCGTCCTTCAATACATTTTTTATGAAAAGAGGTGTAATATGAAAATATAGGCCATATTATCAGCCATAAATGCACGAAAGAGATGTAAACATTCTACAAGTTTTGAGGCTTCCATGGTGATCTTAATATGGATTTGACTTCTGGGTATAAGCCGTGTCGATTTGTTCTTGATATCGGCCAACGTTTCGTCACACATTGCAGTGTACATCTTTAGGGCTCTTCTCTACTTTCAGAAGAGCCCTGAAGATGTACACTGCAATATGTGACGAAACGTTAATATGATCAATCGCCGCGGTTTACACCCAGAAGCCAAGATCCAGATGTAAATATTGTAAAAATCAAAGAATTTTTGTGTTACATTTTTAGATTCACTTATTTATATATTTTTACTATACATAGTTATATTATACCGTATACGCCCAAGAGTGCGTCAACGCAACATTAAATATTGGGGAACTTGGACCCCCCAAAAAATTTTTTTTTGTAAAATAAGCTTATTTTTTAAATAAATAAACATATTAACAAAACATTTCTTATAATTTTTGAAAACTTAACCCTTTGGGCATTAATGGGTTAAGAATATTAACCCTCTATCCTTTACAATTATACTAATCTTGATGTTTTTGGTCTTATTATATGCACAAATATATGATATTTCATAAATATTGTATATAAAATTTTCATAATAGCATCGAAAGTCAAGTACATTTGAAAATAATACGAAAAATTATTTTCTCCGTTTTCTATGATTTAAAAAAAACTGGCACTCCTTGTGTTACTTTAAAACCGATATTAACGAACTTGGACTTATTTTAAAGAAAATTTTATACTCTACAAAAAAAGTCCTTTACACCGTAATCGTAAAATGAACAATTTCAGAGAAAAACGCTAAAAACTATGAAAAAATGTAACCCGCCCGCCATTTTTTCAAGATGGCGGTGGTAGCATAACTCGGATCAGCTCGGACTTTTTGTGGGATGATCAGGGATACTAGTAGAACGTTTCCACCAAAAATAATTTTGGTCCGAATTAGTTCCGGGTAAAAGTCTAATCTTACTGGACTATGATTTCAATCAGTGGTTTTCAAATTATTTCGTGGACAGCCGGTAGGTGGAGAAAATTAATTATAAATACCTGTTCGATTCTTTTATTAAATACAAATCTTTTAGAAATACAATTGCATCCATTGATAAAATTACGAAGAAAAATTCCCCCCCCCCCTTCTAAAATTGTTTAATTTAAATAATTAAACATAGGTAATAATTAATATTAAATTGTTAATGCAGTAATCACTTAATTCTAAAAATCAATCTACAATAGCAGTAACGTATTTCAAAGTATCTTGAAGAATCGATTTGTAACAAAGCGACACGCGAAAACTAAATATAAACCAATGGGAAAATGAACATATGTCAATATCACTGGAAGTATTACACAATGTGATTATATATGTACATATACGTATTTATTATGTCCGTATTGGTACAACTATTTATATGTACATTAATGTGTCATGATGTGCCTGAAATACTATCTAACATAAATAATGTGTTTCCTGTTAACGGAATTTATAAATACCTATAAAAAATGTATATGAACATAATAAACGAAGTTAATAAATTATCAAAGAGAAAATTGTAAATATAAATATGTATTCGTAATAGTAAACAATAATAAAAGGGATAAATTAATAGTGATTGTTATAATACTCTAAGGGTCGATCCAGGTTATAGTGTCGGTCCCGATCCGGTCTCGCTCCAATCAAATATACAATAAGCAATGAAATCATTCACACTATAGGTATCGTGCCGGTCTCGATCCAATCACGCTCTAATACAGTATTACTATACTGAATATTGGACTGAAGCGAGACTGGACCGAAACCGGCACGATAGTCTTGATCGACCCTAAAAATGCAAAATGCATCATCTATGGTTAGTATTTCAGTGTGTTACTTAAATAATGAATTGCGAAGGGAAATCAAAATTAATTACCGTTACTTAATTATCTGTTTTTAAACCATGTTCAAGAATTATTTTAAAGATAATAAAAATTATGGTGGATTATAAAAAGCAAAAAATAATCAGTTATTGAATCGCCCTTTTACTCACTGTCATAAAGTGTAAGATTAGCGACAATCGTTTGAAAACAGACGACTATTAAATAACCGTAGATATTTAATTATTAGAAAGCTTTTGATTTCTATAGTAGTTAAAATGTATAAAATAATATCCCCATCAATTTTAACACACGGATTTTAAGAATCAATTTTATCAATTAACATTTATTTTACTTGCAATTAGTGACTTTTCATTGAACGAAAACTAATTTTGATATAAATCCATTCATATTATAAATGCGAAAGTGTGTCTGATTGTTACCTTTCCATGGTTTAACCGGCGAACCGATCTTGATAATATTTGACAGTAAGATAGCTTGTATCCATAGGAAGGACATAGGCTACTTTGTATCCTGAAAAAAATATTAGATAAAAAATGGGTGTGTGACATTTGTAGGCGCTTTTTATCAACTATCATAACAGAAATCTGTATTACCTAACCTTTCTTCTTCTTCGTGGGTTTTATGTCAACTGGATTTTTTCCTTTTCTAACAGCTCCTACCTAACCTAAATAAGAACGAAGTCGCGGGTAACAGCTCAAGGTATAAAAACGTAGTCTCATCAGCTCCTTGACCAATCATCGTTGGCGCGGGAATTGACGTCAACACGAATATCGAAAAAGTACAAATTCGACATAGAAAAAACATAAAAAGTTGTCAGAATCACGGAACGTATTGTCAACTTAAGAATAGTAAAAATTATACTTCCCGAATAGACCAAATTGTCTGAATAGTTTTTTTATGATTTTGCAATGTCGAATTTGTACTTTGATTGTATTTGTTGTTAAAATATCAAAAAATATGAAAACAAAAATAAATAAAGGATTTTTTTTGGAAGGTAACTGCGGCAATTAAGGCCCAGAGAGTAATAAGGCCCAAGTGAAAAAAAACAACACATTTGCAATAGTTGAATCGGTTTGGATTTTTATATGCACAATAATGCACATAGACGGTACTTATACAAACCTAACTACACACACTAGTCTCTCGCCGCGCTAACTTTTCGGTACCTCTGAGTTTGTTGTGAGAGATGAAAATTTTGTTAAAAATTTGTATGTAGGTATTATTTGTTTCTTATTTGTTCAGGTAATAGTTCGATCCTTAAAGCTTATGGTAAAAAGTTGATTTCTATTATTTTTAAGTTTTTGCTTTATAAAATAAAATGAAATATGATACAGTAGTACTTTAGGGATAATAAGGCTCACCAAATTTAAGATTCGACTTTTTATTAGTTATTTCAATTTATGATCACATATTTTGTTCTAGATTAGTATGTCATTTTTGTTTACTAATAGTTCTATAAAAAAATCATCTATAACGAAGAAATAACGTGGTTATGGATAAAAAATAAATGTTAAAATAAAATTATTAATTGTTTATTTATTAGCTGTAATCACGCAAACATTACGCCAAATGTTGATTAAAACATAGTTCCCATACAAGATATCATTATAATTATCTGAAAATGTAAAATTTTGTTAAGTGGCTTTGTTATACAACCATAGTTTAATAAGGCCCAAAGTTATTTTTTTCTTAAAAATAAAAAAATCATTTAAGAAAAGTTGGTTTTCATACTTTTTTAGATTAATAATACACCAAAGTTTACCATTAACATAGCCTTTTTAATATAAATTACTTATTTCCCGAAATATAGCATTTTTAATTAAGGTGGGCCTTATTTGCCTCCATCACCTTAATTCTATTATACATTTCTAACATTTGAATATGTCTTCGTGGTGACGTTAATTCCCACGCCAACGCTGATTGGTTAAGGAGCTGATGAGACTACCTTGTCTTTATATACCTTGGTAACAGCTAGTATTTAAATAATTCTTCAGTATACTCGCATCTACCTGAATCCAATACAGTAATTTAATATCTACGAATACCTCCAATATTTTTTTTAATTATTATCTAGCACACATTTTTCACAAACAATCTCCAATAACACAACTTGATCTGTGCGTGTATCATACAAATGACAAAATAAAAAGATCCTGTGAGAACCGTGTCATGTGCACCCGATATCAAAAACCTACTCATTATTTATGAATACACTCCTAACCATACACAACTTTACACACACACAGCTTTCAAAGCTCCCATTTCTGTCAGTATTTAAAGCAGTTACCACTAGAAAAGTTTTATTTGACGAAATGCGTACGCGAATGTATTTGTAAGTGTTAAGAAGAACTTTCTTTTACGTTTTTCGTATGTTTTGTGTTGTAAAATGTTGCATAGGTACCAAAGTTAGATGTAGTTTTGTTGTATGTTTCTTAAAATTTACAAAATAACGAATATAATATTTATAAATTTTATTCACAAAAATAGAATTTAACTAGAATAAAACTACGTAGATATCCAGATACGTATACATAATAATACATAGGTCTGCATATACATACATATATTATACATATCATAGATATACGTTCTTACTACTATTTCAAACTAAAACTTTGGTCATTCCAATAAAGTAAAATTTTAGAAGTCTATAGAAACTATATACACATTACACAGGGTTCGACAAAGATCTCGTATTTTCAGCTGACGACTAGGTAATATGGATATAATAATAATAATAAAATAAATAAATCATTATAACAGAAAGTTCTTTAAAATGTTTTATTCTAAATAATCATATTATTAAAAACTGTGATGTTATTGTTATATTATACTATATAAGTACCTAATGGAATTTATGTTGATAATATAAAATATATTAACTGGATGTTTGGTTGGTGAGTACAGTTCGCTGCAATTTGTTGAGCTCTTTACATTCATCTACAATAACCTACATATTTAAAATTGAGTAGTTATTCTATAAACATTCCATTTTTATTGGTTACAATAGATAGTCACCACTTAAATTTTTTTTTAAATTATATGTTAGCATAAAAGCTGTCTAAACATATTTTTTGTAACCGACCACCCCTCCTAAAAAGCACCCAAAACATTCAATTTTAATGTATGATAAATAAATAAAACAAAATTTAATAAAAATAAAGCTTTTATTCAAATAAAAATTGAACAGAACACATCAAAAACTCCAGAATCGATTAAATATATTTTTAAATATACTTAACATAAACACAAACAAAAAACAATTACCTTCCTCTGATACCATCACGCACATTATATTGATGTATTTCCCATCAATACTCAGTAAATAGAGTTTTCCCCGATAATTGCTCTGGTAGCCAATTTAATTTTAATTTAAATGATCGCACGCATTATATTTTGCATTACACTAAAAATAACATGAATAAATTAATTTGTTAATTTTGTTATATACTCGAGTAGCTGTATTACTTCCTTTATAATAATCTATGAATAATTAAACTGTTGAACCATAGATCTAATGAAGAATTAATTTTTTATTAACGATAAAAGTTTCGTTATTATGTAATAATAATTTGTTGAAAACAATTCTACAAGAAAAATCAAATTAAAATAACAAAATTTCTAAAACATGCATGCACCAATTGATTTTTATGACATCTAATCATCATATATTGAATTATTGATTATATTCTATAACACGATATTTTTGTGATTGTACACAATTCACTCTATATAATTGAAACAATGGAAATTATTAATCCAATAACAATACATAATACATAATTCATAATTGAATTTCGTACATTATTATATAACCTAACGTATTTTGGAAACCAATACCTTTTATTCAGACTACAATAAGTATATAAATATTTTAATAATCAGACGCTGTAGGAAAAATGTTTGCAAATGTCGAAAGTAATATTGAAATGTTTACTGAAAGCTACGCAAAACAAGATAAAAGTTTTACTCAGTTTGTTTTTCCATTGCAATTGATTTTATGCTGATCAAATTGTAAATTGAATTTTTTGTGTTGGATAAACAGATTATGCATTTTTCTGTGGTCAATTTACAACGTAAACAATCTCTTCTATTACATTCGTGTTTATTTCTAGAATTTTGAAAGGTTTTTTTGTAATGTAGATACAACAATATTACTGATGTTATGTATGAATTAAACATGTTATATTTGTTATTTGTGGTTGTACTCGTACTTTAAAACATGTCCAACAAATCGCATGTTATGTGAAATCATTTAAAGTGAAATGAATGAAATAAATATGGATCAATCAGAACATTTGCTATTTAACAGATGTATACCAAGCTGTCAACACAAAAAAAACTGGTGACATAGATAGATGAAATCGAGAATAAATATGTTCACGTTTGTTGTATTATCTGTTTCTAATATTTAAAAATATTATCTAAAGAATGCAGATTGATTATGGTAAAAAATATTATAAATTAAAAATAGCATATTTAATATAAAAAACTCAAACTCTAAAGCATGAATATTTGATAAAACGGAAAAAATAACACATTATAAATAATTCATAAAAATATTGCCCACAAGCCATTTTCCATAATAAAATTGTACATGCTATATTTAAATCATACAGAAATAAACATAGACACGATAATAAAATTCAAAACTCGTAATACATTTTAATATACTCCATTGGCGCACTTGACAACTTTTGACATCTAAAGAAAGGAAGGGGCAAAAACGGGATGTAACGAATCCTTTGGAATGGGGACACGTCTCTTTGATACGTAGGTACCAGGAATCTTGAAGAGAGCTTTATACTTTGTGAAACTTCTCCGATTAATTTAAGTTTTCACACAACAATAAGGAGCTATTACGAAGTTTACTTGATACATTAATACAGCCTAATATTCTAATTAATACTTTATTCTTTATATTACCGCTTATCTCTTATTTTAATAATTATTATTATTGGCAAGTTTTTACCTTATGGGCGGATGTTGTTGACATGAATGTTACATTTTTAATTCAATATATGAAAAGCACTTACTTTGCATTGTTTGGATAATTTTATCCAAGTTATTTATTTATGTAGTACATGGTTTTCTTGTAAGCTGGACTTCGTCCTTTTCTAACAGGTCCTTCGTGTAGACATTGCATTGTCATCTAAGTGATTTAAACTTAAAACAACTACGACAATTTAATAAGTAATCAGTAAAATAATTAAAATAGGTATTTCAAATACAGATTTTTAAATACTTTTTTTGTTTGTATCTATGTAGTAATAAATATAAAAATCAATCAAAAAAGTCTTATAGACAACAACCAATTAGTTATTTTAATTTAAAATGTCTTATATAATATTTGTAATCTTACCAGAGGCAGAAAAACATTTTGAAGTTAAAACATATTTTCGACAATGCAGCTACAACAACGATTCTCAATCTGAGGGGCGCTCCCCTCTAAGGAGGCGTGATAAAACTAATTGGGGGGCGCAAGCATATCGAGAAAAAATATTATTAAAAAATGTATTCAATTTACTGAAAGAAAATCAATAAAATACATTTTGATATAATAAAAAAAACAAGTTTACATTTACACTGCACGGTGCTCTGGAAGCCAACTTAAATAAAAAAATTGATTACCTCTGATTTTTTTGAACAATTCAATTCTTTAGTATTTAAGGAACATTTTAAGACCAAAAAGAAAAAAATCGCCTTGACGCTTTTTTAATAATTCATAAAACAAAAAAATACATAAATCGTGTACAGGTCAGAACGCGATTTTTTGTATTATTTATTGTTTATTAATTTTTTACTCTACAATATAAACAAAAAAAATTAAAAATTAAAATAAATAAATATAAATTTTTTGGGATTCGAACTCGGGACCCATTGTTTATAAGATCTTTTATAATTTTTTGTAAATTTTAAAATATAAACCAAACGGTATTTTATATCGAAAAATCACAAGAGACACAATAATTTTCTTTTATTAAGGGGATTTCAAAACATATTTTATATTACCAATCCGATCATTAATACCCGAGATATGAATTATTTTCAATTTTGAACGGCCGCCATTTTGAAATTCATGAAGTAATTCCGCTAACTAATGAAATTAACTAAGGTATTTACAAGATCGATTTTTCTACCAAGTTTCAAAAAGATCGGAAGAATACCTGAAAGGCTAAAGAGTCCGCAAGAAAAAGGTCTTATAATAAAATTGAAAATAGTTCATATCTCGAGTAGGTACTAATTATTGGATCGATAATATCAAATATGTTTTAGAATCCACTCAATAAAACCAAATTATTGTATCTCTTGTGATTTTTCGATATAAAGTACCGTTTGGTTGATATTTTAAAATTTACAAAAAATGATAACAAATCTTGTAAAGTAAGAGTCCCAAGTGCGAATCCCAATATATGTTTTTTTTCTTGTAAACTAAGTGTCTCAAGTTCGAATCCCAATTTTTATTTTTTTTTTATTTTTATTCGTTTGTCTATTATGTAGAGTCAAAAGTTAATAAACAATAAATACTAAATATTTTTCGCGTTATAATTCTGCATACGGTTTCTTATTTTATGAATTATTATTTAAAAAAACGCCAAGGCGATTTTTTTCTCTTTGGTCTTAAAATGTTCCTTAAATAATAAGGAATTGAATTGTATAAAAAAATCAGAGGTAATAATTTTTTTATTAAGGTATTTCTCGGAAAAATTAAAAGATTCAAGAGTAAGCTCAAATTTTGTAAAAAACTAAAAAAAGGTTATTAGAAGCTCAATTCAAAATCTTAAAATGATTGACCATCTGTGAACGAAGATATCGTCAAAATAAAATCAAAAATTTAACATTGCGAGTATAGGGATTACGATATTTTAAGCGGATTTTCAATGAAAAAGTAAATAATTTTATGTGAAGGAAGATCAAGAAATTTATGAAATTTTCAGGGAAACTAAATTAATATAATTGGAGTTAATATAAATAATCTAAAATATTTTCACCACCCCGTTTTTAAATTATAAGTAAAATAAAAACTTATTTTCTGATAAAAAATATCACGGTACTAGCTATGACAACGCCGCAAAGTATTGACAATTGCTGCGGTATTTAAAAATCGTACGTGCTGAATATATTGTTCTTTTAATTTTAAGGAATAATAAAAATAATAAAAGCCATTTCTTAATTATAAACTTATAATATATAACAAATTCAGCTGCAAATATTAGTACACGTTATCACATCAAAACATTAAATAATATGTAGCTGTCATCGGGAATACAAAAGTCGCGCATGCGCAATAGAAAAAACGTTGCCAAATTTTATTTTAATTTATACCACGGCTATCTTGATTTTATAGTACACTTTTTTTTCCTTTTCTAACATATAGCGTACCTTGTTTCTCCCCGAGAAATACCTTAAAGTTGGCTTCCAGAACACCGTAACTGATACAATACACTTATAAACAGAGCTGTGAGTACTCGAGTACAAGTATTCGAGTGCAAGCACTTAAGTACTTTTTTTGAATAATTGTACTTGTACTTAAGTACTTTACCTAACAAAAATATTTTGTTCTTGTACTTAAACACTTTTTTGGAAAAGTACTTTGTACTTGTACTTAAATGCGTTTATTTGAAAGTAATTGTACTTGTGTACTTGAAAATATACTTAAATACATACAAATGTACTTAAGTACTTTTTCAATTGTAAATATAGAAATAGAAACTTTGTTTTTCGTTAAAAAAGTGCAAGATAAGGTATTCAATTGCAGTCTAATAACGAAATATAAATGTAAGTTTATATTTTATAATTGATTTTAGTTGTCATTTTTAAATAAATAGGTGATATACAGGTATATAAATAACTTCTATGTACGTACAAACGCCTTTATTGAAAAAACAGTTTTTGCGATTCTGGTATTATTTTTTATATGTAACCCCCTGTTTAACAACGGTTTCTTTGTTTCATGCTTATTAAATTAAATAAAAATAAAGTAGGTATGGACTATGGACATTATGTAGGTACGTTGTACGTTAAAATTTTTATAATGATAATGGTTTTATAGTTTTGTCGGTTGGATTGCTCCATTTTCCAATAGCTGAGTGGTTTTTATTAATTTATTATTTGTGTATAGAAAGATTTTAACTTAAAATTACTTGTTTGGAAATTCTGTTCTATGTATGTAGCGACATTTATCGATTTATCTCTCACCCAAAGGATCTAAAAAATACTTAGGGCTGGGGCGACGCGAAAATAGGCATTACTGCACTGAAGTATAATATTTTTTAAAACAGTGAAGAAAAAATATACAACAAATGTAATTGTAATTGCAATTACAAAAAGTACTTGTGTTTGTACTTAAGTACATTTTTGTGATAAAGTACTTGTATTTATTCTTAAGTACATTTTTTGGCAATGTACTTGTACTTGTACTTAAGTACATTATTTTGTAAAGTAATTGTACTTGTACTTAAGTACATTTTTTTGTACTTATGCACAGCTCTGCTTATAAATTGGATTGTATCAGTACTGCATAATGCATTTAATAATTAACTTATCAATATTAAATTAAAAACAAGATTAATAATTATTAGTGGCTCCCTTGGCCCTGTCTTGCAGAGCAAAGTTTTTCGAAAGAAGGTTTAATAAAACTATTCTATGAGGGAGGGGGGGGGGGGGCGATGAAAATTGTTATTGAAAATTGGGTCGCAAATACTAAAAGGTTGAGAAACGCTGAGCTACTAACTAACTGAAACTAATGAACTAAAATGAAACTTTATTAATGTTAATCATTGGGTAGCATTCAAGCGCGCATTATTTTATACACTTTGAGCATTAAATGTAATGTTTTTGAGCAATAACATTTTAAATTTTGAGCGTTATACTAAGCATAAAATGTGACATTTAAAATAGTATTCTAAGCAATAACATTTTAAATTTTCAGCATTATAATTTCGTTTTATGCAATAATATTTACGTTCGTTTTAACTCTCATTAGATCATGCCCCAACCCCAAATGTAAATATTGTATTAAGGTACTGGCACCAGTTGAACAATACCCCAGTGTTGAACGTTTTTTAATTAAATATACGGAATTAAACATACATATATGTTGATATTTGATTACTGCCTGTACTGAATTTTAATCTATATATATATACATTTAACTATCTTACAGTGTGATTTTATGATAATTTATCATTTTTTTTAAACAGTGGACAAATAATTATCGCGATTCGGCATACCATCAAAAAAGTGTATTTTCTTGTGTAAATACTATTATATACATTGTTTTAAATTTTACGACTCTTTATTTCATAACGTTTGTGTTATACTACATATCATTTTGTAATAATAAGCTAGTGTTTATGTCTGGCTACGTTGTTCATAACTAGAGAAAAAACATATACAAAATAAATGGCTATAATTTAAAAAATATATACTATATTTGCGAATTTTGGTAATAAAATTGATTTAATAAAGAGGTAGCTGTTTTATTAGTAACATGAGTTCATGAGAATTACAAAAAAGTAACCCATCAATTCCAAAAAAAACAATAAACTAAAATAGTGTACGCTTAAATTGTTATCTTTATCAATCACAATAAAAAGACTAATAATAAAAAATAACTAGTAAAATAGTAGTGTCCAATTAAATTGTCAGTAATTTCAAACACGTTTTGGTTAATTATGTTAGGAACACAATATTCATTAAGTGTATGTATATGTAGGTACATACATGAAATTAAAAAATCTTTATCTTTCGTCCTCGTCAGAACATACTACATACACCGACATTCATTAAAATTATTGCTATAATTACAATTGTCCGCAAAGCACGCATTTGCGACCTCCACGCATGCAAAATATTGTTATTATCAGCTGGTGGCTTTTTGTAAAAAAAGTTATGATTTATGCTTATAACATAAATGCACAAAGGCGAAAAATCAAAAACCAAGAAAGCTTTAGTGTCCTTTTACAAATATGTACACAATTTAATTGTAAAATTAATTTAATAGAATTGAATTGCTTAATTTGAGAAAATTTTATACACACCTCTGCAATTTCTGCGTTTGTGACATGTCAAAAAAACAAAAACAAAAATATTCAAAATTCCGATCGAACATTAATATAACCGAAAAAAATATTCAAACGAGTGTACGAAATTTATTTATTAATAACAAAAAAACTCATTCTATGCAAGTGTAAATTGCTAAAAGAATAAAGATGCATTATTATTATTATTATTATTATTATTATTATTATTATTATTATTATTATTATAGGTACCATAAGTTAACTAATTTACAATGTGAAATAATTATATTTATAACAACATAAATTAAATATATAAAGTGAAGGTCTAATCGCGATGATTGAGTTAAAAGCTTTAAAATTCTTAATTGCAAAAATAAATACTAATAATTCGGGCAAGGGTTCCGTAGTACGTAAAACGTGGAATGTTTGGAATCACTTACAGGTGCATTTTTTAGTTAGAACCAAATATAAAAAAGTGTCAAGTTCTACTAATTGAGATCTACATTTTGACACCCCACTTGCCTAGATACCATTGAGTGAAAAGGACGGGCAAAATGAGATTAATATATATATTAATATAAACTGACAATGCTACAATGACTACTAACTAATTGTAAGTCGATAATTATGTATATGAAACACAATTAGGGTGACCTGACCAGGTCTCAGGTTTTGATCCGGAGTTTCAGGGTTTGCATACTCGATATCCGGGTTCAGGATTTCGATGCAATTTCTCTTGGTTTTGCAAAAAATAATGACCAAAAAAAAAGTCGTCGAAAATAGAGCAGGAGGCGCAAAAGTGCAGATTAGGGTAATAAATTTTATGAAAGTAAAAATAAAAAGAATAAAATAAAAATAAAATAAAAGAGAGGTCTTCATTTACATGTCAGGGTTTACAAAACTAAAATCTGGTCACCCTAAACACAATACAAATCAAAATCCAAAAGCGAGCACTCACTAAAGTTTTAATTGTATTAACAACAATACTATTAAATCAATAAACGAGTAAAAGTAAGTACACAGATTAATGATTATATAGCATTTAAATAATTTCATTCACAACAATGCAAATCCAAAGTGAACAAATTATTCAAGAATAATGCAATCGTATAACTGCAGCAAATAATATATCAACAAAACAACATTGTTGTATCTACTGCTTGTATAATTGTATATGAATAAATTAAACTGTCTAATGGGCAGCATACTTGATGGGATCCAAACGTTCTTGCTGTCAAAACCCAATCACCCGGGATCGGTATGTATTTTAAGTATATACCTATATATGTATATTTCAGATACTTTATTATTAACCCTGCAGTACTGGCGCTTAATTGTGAAACACTAGTAATGGACACTGGTTAGACTATTGTTATTAAATTTATTAACTAATCAAATTAGTTTTATGCAATTATAAGTATAGCTTAATAATAAAATAGCATGGCTTGACCATAAAATGCACACCCCTTAAACTTTTAAAAACATATTTATTATTAAGGTTGTCAACTTTGTCAATTAATTTTTTAAAGGATCTTTTTTTTTAAAAAACGGCTTTATTTCCATATACTTACTCGTATTTTTTGTTAAAAATGGATATTACTAGTAATAATAGTGATTAAAAACATAATAAATAAATGACATAACCTCACTTAATAATTATATTTTCTTAAATAGATCCGTCACAAAAGAATAAATAAATACAAAAACTGAAAAAAGTATTCCACAAATAATAAATAGTACATTTATCATAATACGTTAATATTATATTTTATGTATTACCTACAGATATAATTTTTCTGAAATAAATAAATAATATTCAATTTCAACAAACAAAATTGTCACTGATTGTCACAGATATTAATAAATATACTAAACCACTGAGCTGTTAGAAAAGGTGTAATCCAGCCGATAAGAAATACATCTCATCATCATCATCATAAATAAATATGCATCTCATTTTTTAATGCAAACTTACCAAATTTTATCTTGATTAAAGATGTAACCTAATTAATCAGAACTCATCATTTTATTTTACAAAAAAAGTCATACCTTTGAATAAAATAATTAAAATACAACACATATTATAAGTCAGTGTAGCTATTGTGACATTTCTTAGCAGATATTTTTTGAACTTCCAGACTTAACATACTATTATTATTTATTTATTTCACGATTACATTTTTCTAAAATATGAAAAAAATCTTAAATAAACTGTAAATTTTCATATAAATTTGTAGTTATCCGATTTCGCTGAGTTTTATTAGGGTTCAAATTAATATCATTAGATGTTGATTAAAACAAAAAGAGAATAATTGTAAATCTTATCATAAATTGACTAGGTACATTTTTTAACCTGCAAATTTTCACATTGTTCCTTGATAAAAAATGGAATTCTTAAATTGAAGCTATAAATAGTATAATAACAGCGAATACAGCTTTAAAAAAATCATCACATATACCTATGTATTTGCCTAGTCTAAATCACTCCTGACCATGTGGACAATTGAGCTGAGTGATAGAGGAATAATAAAATTTAATTATAACTTTTTCCAACATGGAGAAAAATGGAACTCAAAAATTAGGAAAAATTACAATTCTTAAATAAAAATTTACTATCCGTATTGCAATATTAATTTACACACTTTGTTTTTTTAAATAAAAAATTCCGTAAAAAACTAGGAACCCTTATAGTTTCGCCATGTCCGTCCGTCCGTCTTCAAAAATTTTAAGCCGATTAAGATGAAATTTTGTATACGGACGAAGACTGATAACCCAAGAACAGAAATGATAAGATTTTTGAAAAAAAAATTTTTTTTGGACCCCCTTCCATAGACTGAAAAGTAATATCAAAAAAAAATTTCACTTAATCCAGTAGGATGTCTTTAGATAAGTCTCCTAAAATACAATAAAAAATGTAATATGACCTTTTGATATTAACCCTACAGTCACGATATATTTACTTTTCAGTGTGGTTATCATAGTGCCCCCCTTCTACTTTCTAAACCTTCGATGCAAAAAATCTAAAAAAAATCCAGAATTTAGCTTTTAGTTAGTACTTTCAATGAAAATTATAACAAACACTGTAGCTAGAATAATTTATAAAAAAATTAAAAATACTCTTTTATAAATCGTAATGGCTTCGTTACCCTATTATGTGCGTGCTCAACACGCACTTGGCCGTTTTATTTTTATAATATGTCTGTAAATTATTGCAATACGGATAGTAAATTTTTATTTAGGAACTGTAATTTTTCTTAAATTTTGAGTCTCATTTTTCTCCGTGTAATGGGCCTGAATAACTAAATAACTTTATTTGATAATTTGAAAATTTATATAATACGTTTGATGCCACGTACAAAATGCCAGTAAAATATAAAATAATAATTAATAGATATAAACAAAAGTTCTCGTTTCTTTTTAGTCTGCCGTGGAAGAAGTTTTATAAAGTATTTTCCTATTTCTAGACCATTTGTTTCAAACAAATAACGTCACTGCTTACAATCATTTATACACCTGCATTCGGCCGATAGTCGTGCAGCGCTTTCCCATTGTACGTAATCTAGGTCGCTTCAGGAACTTGCAATCATCAACTAGGTATGAGGAAATTCGGTTATCTGATTATCGCGTTTGTTTCCAATGAATGTAAGTAAATATGCATGTGATCATGAATAAGCTTCCAAACAGTTTATATGTAACTCAAACTTTACAACAGCGGTACTGGTAGTTACAAAGTAAAAAGGGTAACAAGGTATTATTTACTTATAAGTATATAGATACTTATAGTATATATTTCGAGTTTATGTAAATGGCCATATTTTAAATTAAATGTGTTTGGTCATTGTTTTTTTTTTTAAATATAAATTTATTTCTTTAAAATATTATATTTCAGACGTTAGTTAGTCTTCATCAGTGTCTAAAAATTTTTTATAAAATAATGACATGTTTTACAGTATTTAACACTAGGAAATGTTTTTATAAAATGTAATTACATATACGTAGAGCAAAATTAAAACTAGTTTATAACTTAAATTTATAAACAATCATTATTAAAATAAATAAAAATTGTAATATAAAATATAAATATTAGCCTATTTAGTAATAATTGACATAATGAATTGAATTTATTAATTTATAATTAACATGTAATTAAAAATATATAGTTTTAACATCAAGCATATAAAGATAATTAATATAAATTTATAGTTAAAAGAATAAAATAAACACAATTTTTACCTTATTTTTGTGATATTTTGCTTATTATGCTTTATTTATTTTAATAATGATTGTTTAGAAATTTAAGTTATAAACTAGTTATAATTTTGCTCTATATGTAATTAAATTTTATAAAAACATTTCCTAGTGTCAAATATTGTAAAACATGTCTATATTTTATAAAAAAAATTTTAGACACTGATGAAGACTAACAAAGGTCGAAACGTCTGAAATATAATATTTTAAAGAAATATGTTTAAATTTACAAAAAACAATGACCAAACCTCTAAAAAAATAAACACACTTATAGTATAATAATATACTTATTTATTAGCGTTTTTACGAAACTGTAAAAAAAAAATTTGTAAAAAATAATATTTTTTTATAATATAATGTAGGACTCTACGCCTCTGCTATTTAAGAAATACCATATAAAATAATGGTATATTAATTTAAGATAATAATCTATGTAGAAAGTATACATATACAGACTGACTTACAGCTAGTGTAAAAAAAATTTACAGTAGATCGAGGAAGTTATTTTTACCAAATAACTTCAATGAACATGTATTCGAAAATTCTTCGTGAGGGAGCTACAGTCTTCCAATAATTTTGCTACAAATTAGTGTTTATTTAATATCTAGAGAACTCATTTTGATACAGTTATAAGATTTGATACAAAGTTTAGTATTAATAAGTGTTATCGATTTCCAATATCAAATAATAATAATTTAGACCAGGGGTGTATGGGACCAGTGGGCTCGCCGATTTTTATCTACTACTTTTTTGTTCTTTAATTTTTTCCTGAGTTGGATACTTGTAGAAGATTAAATGTCACAAAATACACAAAAATATACTTTGTTCATTTGTGATAGAGTCAACCGTTTTTGAGAAATATCGATAAAAATGAAGTATTGCGAAATTTTACGTAATACGGATGCTTCAAATTACACTAAATAAGTTTATATTCTGGTTCTATGATTAAAAACAAAATAAAAATATAAAAATACATAATATAAAAATACCTCCTAATACTTGTCATCATAGAGTTATAGCTAGTTGTATAACTGTTACTCAAATTTTACTAACATGACTAAAAATCGAAACTATAAATGACTATTTGTTAAAAAAAATGCATTTTTGGAGGTATACTTGCATTAACTTTTTATCTTATTTTTAATTATAGAATAAGAATATAACTTATTTTGTGTAATTTGAAGCATCCGTATTAAGTAAAATTCTGCAGTAGGTACTTTTTTTCGATATTTCTCGAAAACGGTTGATTCTATGACAAACCAACAAAATATATTTATATGTATTTTGTGTCTAATCTACTACAAGTTACCAATTCCGGAAAATATTAAAGAACTAAAAAATACTAGATTAAAATCGGCGGGCCTACTGGCCCCATACACCCCTGGTCTAAATTATTATTGTTTGATATTGGAAATCGATAACACTTATTAATGATTTGCGGTCAATTTATCGTAAACAGTTTATCGTAAAACAGTTTATCGTAAACAGTTCATCGTAAAACAATTTACCGAACGAACAATTTATCGTATGAACAATTTACCGTAAGAACAATTTATCGTAAAACAATTTATCGTAAGAACAATTTATCGTATGGACAATTTACCGTAAGAACAATTTATCGTAAAACAATTTATCGTAAGAACAATTTATCGTATGGACAATTTACCGTAAGAACAATTTATCGTAAAACAATTTATCGTAAGAACAATTTATCGTATGGACAATTTACCGTATGAACAATTTATCGTAAAACAATTTATCGTAGAACAATTTATCGTAAAACAATTTATCGTAAAGCAATTTATCGTAAAGCAATTTATCGTAAAACAATTTATCGTAAAACAATTTATCGTAAAACAATTTATCGTAAAACAATTTATGTATTATTATTGTCACAGACTCCACTGGACTTTCTTATACGTATTAAGGTCAAATCAATTATGAAAATATTATATAATATGTTATTATATAGAAACCTTGTTTTCTAATTTTAAGAATTAAAAAAAATGTACAGATGCGTATTAAGTTAGATTTTAGGCCCAAATTATTAAAATAATAAATACACATTACATATAAATAATATATATAAACCTTATTTATTATTTAATCAATTAAAAAAAAAATGTACAGAAGCGTATTGAGTAATTATTGAGGCCCGTGTATTAAACTAATTAAAAAACTCACAAATCGCCCCCTGTCACAGATAGAGGGTTGTAACTGGTCTCATTGGATCCGGCGGGAAAAATACTATAGGATTCTAGGGGTATGGGGGGCAAAACAACCCTCTATCTAGCACAGGAGTCGAGATATTTACGATTTTCTGTAATGAATACCATAAGTAGCGAAACAGAAAAATTCAATATTTACAATAAATACTGCATATAAACATAAGGTATTATTATTTAATTTAATAGAATGAAATAAAAAGTTCAGGCATGTATTAAGTGATATTTTAGGCCCGTATTGTTAAAACAACAAATACACATATGTATATAGAAACCTTGTTTATAATTTAGTCAGTTAAAAATAATTGTACAGAAGCGTATTGAGTGATTTTTGAGGCCCGTGTATAAACTAATTAATAAACTCACAACTCGCCCCCTGTCACAGATGGAGGATTGTAACTGGTCTCATTGGATCCGGCGGGAAAAATACTATAGGATTCTAGGGGAATGGGGGCAAAACAACCCTCTATCTAGCACAGGAGTCGAGATATTTACGATTTTTTGTAATGAATACCATAATTAGCGAAACAGAAAAATTCAATATTTACAATAAATATTGCATATAAACATAAGATATTATTATTTAATTTAATAGAATGAAAAAAAAAGTTCAGGCATGTATTAAGTGATATTTTAGGTCTGTATTGTTAAAATAACAAATATACATATATAGAAACCTTGTTTATAATTTAGTCAATTAAAAATAATTGTACAGAAGCGTATTGAGTGATTTTTGAGTCCCGTGTATTAAACTAATTAAAAACAACCCCCTTACTCGTATAGGTGACGTGTTATTTACGATTTTCTATAATGAATAAATAGTGAAAAAGAAACAAAATCAATATCCACCTCTTACACAATAATAATATACCTTAGATATTATTACTAAATTAAATAAATTTTAAAAATGTACAGATGTATATCAAGTGATAATATAGGCCTGTATTCTTAAAATAACAAATTCACGTATACCTACTATTTAGAAACATTGAATATTATTTAATCGATTTGCGTTCAATTTATGGTAAACAGTTCAATGTAAAACAATGTTATATTACATTCTTTCATCACGTGACAGAGGCGAGTTTATTAATTAGTTTAATACACGGGCCTCAAAAATCACTCAATATGGTTCTGTACAATTATTTTTAATTGACTAAATAATAAACAAGGTTTCTATTTAATATATGTGTATTTGTTGTTTTAACAATACGGGCCTAAAATATCACTTAATACATGCCTGAACTTTTTATTTCATTCTATTAAATTAAATAATAATATCTTATGTTTATATGCAGTATTTATTGTAAATATTGAATTTTTCTGTTTCGCTACTTATGGTATTCATTACAGAAAATCATAAATATCTCGACTCCTGTGCTAGATAAAGGGTTGTTTTGCCCCCCATCCCCCTAGAATCCTATAGTATTTTTCCCGCCGGATCCAATGAGACCAGTTACAACCCTCCATCTGTGACAGGGGGCGATTTGTGAGTTTTTTAATTAGTTTAATACACGGGCCTCAAAAATCACTCAATATGGTTCTGTACAATTATTTTTAATTGACTAAATAATAAACAAGGTTTCTATTTAATATATGTGTATTTGTTGTTTTAACAATACGGGCCTAAAATATCACTTAATACATGCCTGAACTTTTTATTTCATTCTATTAAATTAAATAATAATATCTTATGTTTATATGCAGTATTTATTGTAAATATTGAATTTTTCTGTTTCGCTACTTATGGTATTCATTACAGAAAATCATAAATATCTCGAATCCTGTGCTAGATAGAGGGTTGTTTTGCCCCCCATTCCCCTAGAATCCTATAGTATTTTTTCCGCCGGATCCAATGAGACCAGTTACAACCCTCTATCTGTGACAGGGGGCGATTTGTGAGTTTTTTAATTAGTTTAATACACGGGCCTCAAAAATCACTCAATACGCTTCTGTACAATTATTTTTAACTGACTAAATTATAAACAAGGTTTCTATATACATATGTGTATTTGTTGTTTTAACAATACGGGCCTAAAATATCACTTAATACATGCCTGAACTTTTTATTTCATTCTATTAAATTAAATAATAAATACCTTATGTTTATATGCAGTATTTATTGTAAATATTGAATTTTTCTGTTTCGCTACTTATGGTATTCATTACAGAAAATCGTAAATATCTCGACTCCTGTGCTAGATAGAGGGTTGTTTTGCCCCCCATTCCCCTAGAATCCTATAGTATTTTTCCCGCCGGATTTAATGAGACCAGTTACAACCCTCTATCTGTGACAGGGGGCGATTTGTGAGTTTTTTAATTAGTTTAATACACGGGCCTCAAAAATCACTCAATACGCTTCTGTACAATTATTTTTAACTGACTAAATTATAAACAAGGTTTCTATATACATATGTGTATTTGTTGTTTTAACAATACGGGCCTAAAATATCACTTAATACATGCCTGAACTTTTTATTTCATTCTATTAAATTAAATAATAATACCTTATGTTTATATGCAGTATTTATTGTAAATATTGAATTTTTCTGTTTCGCTACTTATGGTATTCATTACAGAAAATCGTAAATATCTCAACTCCTGTGCTAGATAGAGGGTTGTTTTGCCCCCCATACCCCTAGAATCCTATAGTATTTTTCCCGCCGGATCCAATGAGACCAGTTACAACCCTCCATCTGTGACAGGGGGCGAGTTGTGAGTTTATTAATTAGTTTAATACACGGGTCTCAATAATTACTCAATACGCTTCTGTACATTTTTTTTTTAATTGATTAAATAATAAATAAGGTTTATATATATTATTTATATGTAATGTGTATTTATTATTTTAATAATTTGGGCCTAAAATCTAACTTAATACGCATCTGTACATTTTTTTTAATTGATAAAATTAGAAAACAAGGTTTCTATATAATAATATATTATATAATATTTTCATAATTGATTTGACCTTAATACGTATAAGAAAGTCCAGTGGAGTCTGTGACAGTAATAATACATAAATTGTTTTACGATAAATTGTTTTACGATAAATTGTTTTACGATAAATTGCTCTACGATAAATTGTTTTACCATAAATTGTTCTACGATAAATTGTTTTACGATAAATTGTTTTACGATAAATTGTTCATACGGTAAATTGTACATACGATAAATTGTTCTTACGATAAATTGTTTTACGATAAATTGTTCTTACGGTAAATTGTCCATACGATAAATAGTTCTTACGATAAATTGTTTTACGATAAATTGTTCTTACGGTAAATTGTTCATACGATAAATTGTTCGTTCGGTAAATTGTTTTACGATAAACTGTTTACGATAAACTGTTTACGATAAATTGACCGGAACCCCTTATTAATACTAAACTTTGTATCAAATCTTATAACTGTATCACAATGGGTTCTCTAGATATTAAATAAACACTAATTTTTAGCAAAATGATTGGAAGGCTGTAGCTCCCTTACGAAGAATTTCCGGACACAGGTTCACATTAAGTGTTTTGCTTATAATTACATCCTCGATCTACTGTTAAATTTTTTTACATTAGTTGTCAATCAGCCTGTATTGTTTTAAATATTATAATTAAATGAAATAGAATTTTTTGGAAAAAAATCCGGTCCGACCAGATTTTTTTGTGAATTCCGGCGATTCCGGTTCCGGCCGGAAATGAAAATTCCAGTTCCGGTACACCCCTAATTTTAACACAATTACTGGTATGTTAGTTACCTCTATTTTCAGACTATTATTGTTGACACTGGTAAGAGAACTTAAACATCGTTTGTTGGGATTGCAATTATTATTAAATGAGTGTATTTTTCTTTTTATGAAACTTATATAATATATCGTCGTCAAGATGACTGCACTATTTAAAACTAAATTGAATTATATATGAACTATTTAAAACAATAAATATAATATTTTTGTGTCTATGGCATTTTATTAGTATCGTTAATAAATTTTTATTCTTACAGTTAATTCTTTAAATAGCGTTTCATTTTTAACAGTAATTTTTAAAACGAACGATAAATAACATTTAAAAAAAATTGTTTTACTATATTTAAAGCTAAATCACACATTATTATTTTATCATATAATAATTTATCACCAATCAATCCAAAATGATCGACATTACAAATCTCTAAAATTATGAATTAATTGTAAAAGTTTTCTCTAAAGAAAATAGGTAATCTTTATTTTACCGGTGATCTCAGAGCTAAGACCTACAATGGCCGTCTTATCCTTGAACGGAAATAGATTTCACGCAACTCTGCATCGGAAATCCTGAAGGCAGACATACTACAGCCACTTTCCGGTAAATTTCTGTCCATATTCGCTCAATTCTCTTGTTTCGAATTTTCAAGTACTATTATCCCTTTTATTCGGATGACAATAGGGAATCGATTTTTAAATAGTCTACGATAATAACATTGATAAGAATTGTTTTTAGTGTTGAGTTTTAAGTTGGAGTAGTCATCATAAATATGAGCCGTTGATTTTGAAAGTGGCCTAACTCTATTTATGTTTAAACTGAGATATTAAAGAGTTTGCGTTTCAATAAAATTAAAAATATACGTGTAAGATATCAATGTGCCATATTGATTAAGTGTTTCTAAGGGAGTTAAATTTATAATTACTATTAAAATAACCCCAATTATTAAATCAATAATATGTGTTTTTTTACCACAAATGGAGTTAGGCCACTTTCAAAATCAACAATTACGTTTGTTATTAATTTAAAAGAACTCAACTCCATTTGTAGTTAGTTAAAATGCTTCCAATTGAAAAAAAAAAAAAACACTCATTTAAATTTATATAATTTCTTTATAATTCTTTAAAAAATTATACAATTATACAAAGGAAATCTTAGTATGTATACAGGTGATTTTTAAGTCTTGAGATTGTTTAATATCTGGAAAACTATGGATTTTTAGGGAAAATATTTGGTACAAAAGTTTCAAGATTTAGAGGGGCAAAATCAATGGAGTTAACAATTTCGACCTTGAGTGGAGGTTTGAAGGTCATTTTGGGGTCAACAATTTTTTTTCAAAGGAAATCTATTTATTTTTTTGAAGATTCGTATTTTGCAGAAAAAAAAAATAACTTTTGTCTGAAAAGTTTTATAAAAAATTTCAATTTTAGCATATTTTTTTTAATTTTGTAACATTAAAAAAAAATTTTTTGCTTTAAAAATTTATGAAATAATAAAAAAATTATTTTTTTTAACTGCATTTTTTCTCAAACATTTAAGATAATAATTTCAAAATTTTTGATCACAAAAAATTTTTTTTGATGTAAATTATTTTTTTAAATTACGTTAAAATTGAAATTAAAAAAAAAACTTTTCAAACAAAAGTTATTTCAATTTTTTTTGGCAAAATACAAATCTGCAAAAAAATAACTAAGTTTCTATTTAAAAAAAATTTGCTGACCCCAAAATGACCTTAAAACCTCCACTCAAGGTCAAAATTGTTACCTTTATTCGGTTTGCCCCGCCAAATCCTAAAAATTTTGTACCAAACATTTTCCATAGAAAGCTTTCGTTTTCCAGCTATTGTGATAAATAAAACAACATTATTAATAATGAAGTGGAGTTAGGCCACTTTCAAAATAAACTTTTTAACTTGAAATTAATTGTGAAAATTAATGTGTTCAAAAATTTTTTTTCCTTTGAATATATTTAACCAAAAATTGTTTTTTATGATAGTTTACTTCTGATTATACACGTTACTACAGTCAACAAAAAAAATGGAGTTAGGCCACTTTCAAAATCAACGGCTCATATATCGGTTGTAAAATTTTAAAATCTATAACAAACTGAGAAGTTGTTTGGAAGACAAAAAAACATATAAATTAATTTTCATTAAATATAATTTACCCTTACGTAATTTGAAGTATACATTTTTTTCTAAATTAACATTTACACAAAAATACAATAAATCTTATTAAAAATAAAATTATAAAAATTATAAAAAATATATTATATATATTATATATTATATAAAATTATAAATTCCTAATTCACATCTGCACATATCTGCATCCGCATCCTCATTCGCTAAAACGACATCCGCTAATTGTAGCCAATAAAATCCATAGACAACATAACACAATTGACAAACTTTAACTCTACTTTTAACCTGTAACAAATTCTTTTAATACCGAATACAAACGGAAGAAAATATCAACAGAATGCTCCGTTTATACATATGTCAAATTTATTTTACGATCTTTCCAATATTTTGTTACGTCGTTAAGTCACCGTTTTGCCATCCCTAGTTCCATTCTATCCTTGCGATATTTCTTCCAAGTGTTTGTTTTGCCATTACAGTTAACTTTATCGTTTTGTGCATTTTATACATGCAAAGTTAGTTGAGGTGATGTAATTAATATGAAACTTTACAACAACCCACATTAAACGCATACATCAGGTTTGCTTTGCATTGCATTTTTCTCTATAAAAGTTTATTGCAAAGTTGTTATAACCAAAACGTTGTGAGAATATGTTATGGGTTTTATCACGATCGTTTATAAAGATTGTTTTTCTTAACAGGTAAAATTGAAATATTTAAATAAAAATGTATAGGTACATTAATTTTGAGGAATTAATAAAAAATATTTTAAAGAATTAATTTATAATTACATAAAAAGTATATTTTATAATTATTATTAATTATAAATATACAGGGTGGGGCATTTAAAGTGTTACAGATTATTATCTCAGAATCATGGCAAATTTGAAAAAAATGTTTGATGGTCAACATATTTTTTTTAAATAGGAACCTATAGTTTTTATTTAGTAATCTTATTCTACTTAACACGAATCTTTCATTGAAAACCTTTTTTGAACAGCCTAAGCTTTCCATGATATCTAACAAAATTATTCGAGATTTTGAACTTTTTAGAATTTTTTACTCAGAAACCATAAATTTTAGAAAAAAAGTACAAGATACCAGAAAGCTTGGAGAATTATTTTAAAAATTTAAAAACTTTTTTTATTTTTTTTATTTTAGCAAAAACAAAAAAAAATACGAAATGTTAAAAAAAAATCTAGAATAATTCTCCAACTTTCATTAGACCAAAATAAACATTTTTTGTATTTTGTACTTTTTCTCTAAAGTTGATTATTTCTGAGTAAAAAAATCTTGAATGTTCAAAATCTCGAAATTATTATGTTAGATATCTTGGAAAGTTAAGGTTTCTCAAAAAAAAAATTTCAATGAAGGATTCGTGTTGTTTTCACGTAAAATAAGATTACTAAGTAAGAACTATAGATTCCTATTTAAAAAAATTCGAGCAAGACATACACGAGTGTATGCCATAAGGGTTCCGAAGTAAATACTACATGGAATATTTGGAACCACTTACAGCTGCATTTTTAAGTTAGAAAAAAATATAAAAAAGTGTCAAGTTCTACTTATTGAGATCTATATTTTGACACCCCACTTGCCTAGATATCAAAATAAAAAATTCTATGACGCCCCTCCCTATTATTCCAAAATTTAAAATTATATTGTTGACTTTAGTATTTGTCGTTGGTAGTCCCACCAAAGCCTCGTTACCAAATTTTTTTCAGATTTTTTGAGCCAATAGTTACCGAGTTAGAGGGGGGGGACAAAATAAAATACTGCTTTTAGCCCCCTACAGGCGCCATTTTTGAGTTAGAAAAAAAAATATGGTCATATTCTACTAATTGAGATGTATATATTTATCAACAAAAAACGATTGTTTTAATGTTCGCGACAATTCCTGAAAATTTGTCGGTATATTTACGGGGCATACTGTATATGTAGACAAATGCCTACATAATATATAACATTGTACATATTATATAACATAATAGATAGTTTTATAATTTGATTTTGATGGATATTATTTTGTCAAACATTTGGTACATAACTATAATAATTATAAATGGATATATTTCATACATGTATGAACATAACATATAAAGTCACTCATATTTTATTTAAAAAATGTATTTTTTGTAGAACACTAGTGACAGATAAAATTACTGTTTTATTATATTAATAAACGAATATTAATTTTATCGATCCTACAATCGATTTAATAGCATATTTAAAGTACAGGGAGCATTTATACATATGTATAAAACAAATATTTAAATGACTTTTTAGTTATAACATTTACCGATAAATGTTTTAGCTATATTACATTTAATATTCCTTATTACTTTTTATTTTTCAATAATTTATTATTTATATGTTTACTACGAGAATATGTTAATATCCGTCACTCCTATTCTTATTGTTAGTTAATTAAAATTTATAAATTGATGTATATACTCAGTTTTTTTCTGTAATATAAATCTATGATTCCAACAGTGTATATATAAATCGACGGATCCTTATAATATATTGAGATTAAGTTTTTTGGGCCTTATTAGTCTACGTCCATTAATTAATTATTAGAGATTGGAAAAATAGTTTTTCAACTATTGCGAAAAATGAAACTATTGTAATTTTTATTACATATCTCCATGATTTCAGAAAACTGGTTTGATTGAACCCAATTTGAAATCAACTATTTTACCGTTCCAACTATTTTTAAACTATTTGCCTTTTTTTTATCCAACATCAAAATTTTTCTAGTTTTATATATTTTTACAAATACATTTTGTCTCTGTTGTGTTTTTACATATTTATTTGTTTTTCCTCTTTTTTTTTAGCTTCTAAAATCCATCTAGAATCGCATAACATGTTTTCCTCGAAAATTTCCGATTTGACACTTTTTACTAATGTCACTTTATGTCACTAATTATTGATTAAATCGAAAAAAAATTTATTATTGTAAAAAAATTTGTAACTATTTCACAACTATTTTGATTAAAAAAAACTATTTTCCAACTATTTTACAGAAAAAAAATCAACTATATAGTAACTATTTCATCTAAAATAACAACTATTTTTCCAATCTCTATTAATTATATAAAAAATTATTCGCAGACCCTTACCTGGCAAACCACATTATTGGAGTTATTAATCTAAATAAATACACCAAGAAAATGGAAACGCTAGAATTATTTTATTACAATGACAAGAATTACGACAAACTACTTTGTTATCATCCATCATTGTAAGTGATTCAGGAATGCATTCATCAATTAGGTGGCACTCTCTGGAAACTAAATATTATGGGATAATGAGATTACTTACTTACAAGGGCAACACTCCAACTTGTTCTTTTTGATTTTCTTCATATTGAAATATGTTGTAGAGGGGGGTCCCCTGATAACACCTATACCCGGTTTTGGGCGTAGACGGGTAATAGTTTAGTAGATATGACCCAAAATATTTTTTAATGCTGCATATATACCTAATTGTTTAAACTATAGCCATAAGCGTCTGTTGGCCTAGCGGTAATGATAACAGATCGTTAACCGATAGGTCCGTGGTTCGCGATTCCCAGTGTGTGTTCTTGTGCTCTTCAATTTTTATTTTTATTTTTAATTACAAACAGTGACTTTTTAAAAATATATTGTTCTTTTGTAAAATCTTTTATGAATTTATTTGTTTTCAATGTTTCTTTAATCAAAATGTACAAATGTACAAATTTTGTTGGTAAACAATTCAATATTGTAAAAATTGTAAACGTTTATTTATGAACGGTTGTACACTAGGAACATTTTATAAAAGATTGAAAATTAACACAGTTACTACATTTATACGAGTCTTGATGCTACAGCGGTGATCTTGATATAGATCTTGGGTTTTGGGTGTAAGCTGCGTCTTCTTTTAGAAGAGCCCTGAAGATGTTCACTGCAATGTGTGACGAAACGTTGGCCGATAACACGGTCAAATCGACGCGGCATACACCCAGAATCCAAGATCCAGTTACTACATTTATATTAATAATTATTTTGATTCATATGAAAAAAAAACATATTTGTCATAATAATGGTCTGGTTGGCTTTAATTGCGGGTGGTCTAGATGATAGTTGACACAAAGGCGCTGAATAAACCCTTTAGAGCTAACGGTATTTCGATTAAAAATTTATTGTTTATTCTGGTTATGACTCTATTGTGCCAACGACGGCGTCAGAGATTTTGTCGCAAGTAGAATTAGGATAATTTCTCCGAAAAAGTGTACACCATTGTTCAAGTAACGTATTTAAGGGCAGAATTTATTATTTATTTTTAGTTACTTGAGCATAGATGATATTTTTTTATTTATAATCCCAATATTGAATTGTTTACCAACAAAATTTTGTACATTTTGATAAAATAAACATTGAAAACAAATAAATTCATAAAAGATTTTACAAAAGAACAATATATTTTAAAAAAGTCACTGTTTGCAATTAAAAATAAAAATAAAAATTGAAGAGCACAAACACACACTGGGAATCGAACCACGGACCTATCGGTTAACGATCTGTTATCATTACCGCTAGGCCAACAGACGCTTATGGCTATAGTTTAAACAATTAGGTATATATGCAGCATTAAAACATATTTTGGGTCATATCTTCTAAACTATTACCCGTCTACGCCCAAAACCGGGTATAGGTGTTATCAGGGGACCCTCCTCTACAACATATTTCAATATGAAGAAAATCTGAAAGAACAAGTTGGAGTGTTGCCCTTGTTAGAAAAACCTACTACATTAATTACTACAGCCAGTAATAAACTTTACCAGTATTAAAATAAAATTTTGAACATACTTTTAATACTATTTGATATTTAATATAAATGTTAAGAGATAAACAACGATTCGCTAATGGTTTAATAGAAAACACAGGCTGCTATTTACAAACAGGTCAATGACGTCATATGTATCTTTAAAGTATGGCGCCTAGTGAAAAATTAGCTAATGTTTTATAATAATACAACTTGCATTATTATACTGTTTAAAAAATAATTAATTGTATTTTTATATTGAATAAGTTGACATATTTAACAATACACAACATAAAATTTGCTAAATGTTTGTCAATGATTTGTATTTCTTTTTCTTAGCACATCGAAGTACCAAACACATATGTCAAATTTGACATTGGTTATACAAAACTAACTTACAATACAAATTTCATATTCATTGGTAAAATAACTAAAACAAATTAACACATAGATATAGTCAGTCCATCTTATTAAAAAACATTTCAAAAAGTAAACTGAATATTCGACACACGTAATACATTTTTTTAAGCAATGTGTATTTTGTAAAACATAAAACTGATATCATCACAATCTCTGCTACACAAATATACATTCAACCGAGCCAATAAACTCATTTTGTTTATGAAAATAATTGAATCACATTTTCAAAAACTAAAAATACAGACATCGAAATTACACAATGCATTACAATGGCACAGACCATAAAGTAAAAACAAACGGTACAACACTCCATTTCCTGAATACGTTCTGTATTAAATTACGGAACTGTTTGCCAGATATCAATTAATGAACATTCGTACTAACATGTGTTTACAGAGTAAGCTGAATTCGGCAATAAATTTCACTAAATGCATGCTTGTTGTATTTCATATATTATATTAATGTTATTTAGTAAATTGCAATAATGCTGTACATTAAACAGTTCGTCCGTAAACATATGATGATCTCTGTGAAATAAAATGCCAGGGCTGGCTCTAATGTAAGTTGTTTGCTGCTATAAAAAATACATTTAGTTCGTTAGTATAAGATAGTGGTACCAGTCTTGGCAACTGTAATGGCAAATTTTTAATTAAATGTACTGAATTAGAAATATGTTGATATTGGATTACTACCATTTCTGAATATTAATCTATATACAGGATAAGTCATTTTAATCAACGCAGTCAAATATCTCGAAAAGTAAGTGAAATTGAGAAAAACATTTCAAACAAAAGTTGCTTGGTTTTAAGGGGGCCAAACTATGGTAACCTTGCGGTTGACCTTCAAACCATTTTTCAAGGTCAAATCAAGGTCAACTTTGATTTTTTAAATAAAAACCTGTATTTTTTATTGCATATTCGTATTCTACGTGAAAAAAATAGTATCTTTAGTGGGAAAATTTTTTCTTAAAAATGCTTTCTTCTCTCGGTAGAGGGCGCTGTTTTTAATCAACGAACTAAAATATCTGACAGAATAGAAACTGCTTGTCGGAACGTTTCAAGGGAAACGTTAATCAGTAATGTAGAGCACTTTGAAAGGAGGATTGGAGTTTACATACAAGCGTATGGAGGTAATTTTGAGCAGCTGTTGTAGAAGGCCCAAATGTGAGAGGTAAAAAAAAGTACCACAAAGGAAACATACAACTACTATGTACATCCACGCCGTTGTTTCTGAGTAATGTTAAAAGTAGTTTGACTTTAATAAGCTATTAGGTGCAACTTTTTTTCAGATATTTGAGTTCGTTGATTAATCTTACAGCGCCCTCTATCGAGATAAGAAAGCATTTAAAAAAAATAATTCCTACTAGATACTAATTTTTTCACGTAGAATACGGATATGCAATAACAAAGATAGGTTTTTTATTTAAAAAGCAAAGTTGACCTTAATTTGACCTTGAAAAATGGTTTGAAGGTCAACCGCAAGGTCACCATTGTTTGGCCCCTTTGAAACCAAGCAACTTTTGTTTGAAACGTTTTTTTCAATTTCGCTTACTTTTCGAGATATTTGACTGCGTTGATTAAAATGACTCACCCTGTACATTTAAAAACCTTACATGATTTGATGACAATCGGCCAATAGGTGTCAAAATGGTGGAGATTTAAACAAAATATAAATATAATTTATTTATTAATTATTATATTATCATAGTAACTGCTTTACATTGTTTCAAAGACGATTATTTCTTTTATATATTTTGTGTCGTAGTACTTTTCATTTTGTAATCATTAAAGTCTCCATCCCTGCGTCCTCATTACTGGTTTAACTTTATCCATTACTGGAAAAAAAACATAAACAAAATAAAAGGTTATAATTTAACAAACAAACTATATTTGCGGACTTTGGTAATTAAATTGATTAAATAACGAGTTACTTGTTTTATTAGTAACATGAGCTCATAAAAATTATAAAAAAACAAGCCCATTAATAAAAAAAAAAAAAAACTTGCTCTTATAGCGGCCATAACTAGTGTCTTTACCTTATTTTTTATTTCTAAATTTTTGCACCCACAGTTACCTATGCAGTATTTATATAGGTGTGGCAGACTATACTTTCTTTAATTATTTTCACCTCTTTGATTGTCGGATGTGATATAAAGTATTTTAATTAAACATTAAACAAAACATTTTAAAGAAATTTATGTATTTCACAATTTTAATAAGAAAAGAAAGCCATTAGATCAAAGGGACAAGTCGAGGAGAAAAAATTAAAAATAGTTTTTTTCGTGATTTTTAAAGGTCATAATAAGAACTACAAATTCTTTCATTCCATTTTTTTGTCTAATTTTGTATTTATTGGTAGTATCAACAAACAAAAATATGAAAAATGTGTGTACGTGTTAAACTAAAGTTTCGCCTAAATATATTTTAAAGCTTGTACCTGTCAAGCAATTTTATTCGATATAGTTAATATTATTATTAAACTATCGAGCCGGTCTCGTTCCAATCAAATATAAATAAATAATAAATTATGAAATCATTCACACTATAGGCATCGCTCAGGTCTTTCTTACTGAATATTTGACTGGAGCGAGACCAAACCGAAACCGGTTCGATAGTCTGGATCGACCCTAATACAGCTCTATCTACAATGATTTAACATTATCGACAATGCCCGCTTAAAACCGGGCCAAGTCCGTTAATTAACCACCCCCGCGGACTTTGCCCAATAGCGATGTACAGAGTCGAGATTGCCCGGGCAGTGTCGACTCTGCCCACACCGCGGACTTTGCCCGTAACATATATACATATATGTCCATCGCTTTTTCTATAGTGCATAGTTTTCACGTTATAGAGGAAAAACGAAAATTAGTAAAATTTTAGAGTGGTTTTCACCTCTTAAATATCCATTAGAGCAAGTATAAAAAATACTTGTATCTTAGAATTGTTTGAACTATGTATATATGTTTACAAAGTTGCATCTGCGAGGCTTCCTTTTAAGCCATAAAAAATAACAAATAACATAAAAATATAATAACCGGTAATAGAAAAAAAGTAAGGGAATCAATTTAATTTAAAAATGAACCGCTCAAGCTTATATTTTCAAATTTATCCTACTTATTTATATACATATATACGTATACAATATTATAAATACATTCAAAGTCCCGCAACATAAATGAATAAAAATAAAGAACGAAACGGATTAAACATTGTGGTTATGTGGGCGTTCAATTATATCAATATAATAACATTATTGTACAAACAAACCGTTTCCGCATTCAAATATTATATTCATTACTTGTAAGTCGTACTAATAGAGTTGTAAAGAATGCATACGGCAAAAATGTCATGTTTAAATAGGACAACATGTAACGCACGCTTTACATGTTACGTGACGTGTGATAGATGTCGTGTTGCAGAGCGAAGTGCATTAAATACCAAGACGTAGCTGGTTTGCAGTGGCGTACATGCATTTATATTATTCACATTCAAGCTTGACTCAAATAAAGTTTTCACATATAATAACACTATTTATAATGAAAAAAAATCAGGCTATAGTTTAAAGTTGGCTGATTATTTTCGGTTTTAATTTTTTCTGATTGAACAATTAGTTTCCGAGAAAAAAATCATAAAAAAATGAATTTTTCACTATTTTTAAAGTTAAAATATTTTTTGATGGAGCCAAAATGTTTATTTTAATCCAGTAAAGCTAACATTATTTTTTTTATTTAGATTTTTTATTAAACATAAAATTGTTTATACTTATATCATGTAAAGTAGGTATATAGTTATGTTTTTTCTCAAAAAATATAATTTCATTTGATGATCAATTACTGTCATTTCTATGCGTGTTAGATAGGGTAATCTGCTGACCTATAAACATGAAATCAAAATTTGCAAGTAATATAAAACAAATAAATAAAAATAATGAACGACAGTAATAGCAATGTTTCCCGGGAAGGTACCTGTTTTTTATTAGGTAATACTATTTTTTTTTATCGAGGACATTTATTTAACAATGATTAACTATGAATATCTTAAGATATTATATAAATGCACTTTAAAAAAATTGTTACCATTAACATTAAGAGGAATGAAAATATCAGAACTCAAAATAACTTATTATTCGATTATAACAGTGTTTCATAAAGTATAGTAATACGTAAAAGGGTTTTAAAGGATATGTGGTTGAATGTTTACAAACATTTCATCCAAAATTATAGGAATTACGAATGTTTTACAATCCCTCCCTGCCACCTTGTTCTAATCAAGTTTAGGAATCATTAGATTATAACATTAAAGACTTCTATTAGATTTATAAGACTAATAACCATGAAAGCATATAATTCTAAAGAATCATTGATTTAAACAGATTTGTATGCAGTTAAATGAAAATAAAGAAAATATTTTTTTAATAAATGAATTTGAATTTTCAAGGTCACCGAATTGACAAATACTTGGAAAAATTCCTACTTCCATATAGAAAATAATATGACGTTTATAATGTTAACCTATCTTGCTTTAATCAACCTGCTTATAGAAAAAATATAACAATACCAGTACACGCTCATTTCATTTCAATAATAATTATTATTAATAGTGAAAATCTGATTGAATACATACAAAACATGACTGGTTTATAAATACATATATTTTTAATAGTTTTATAAAAAGTAGTTGTTAATTACACTGGTTAACCAAAAATACTTTTTTTCTATACCGAAAACCTAAATAAGCGATCTTGAAAGTTTTTGGTGCACTGAAACCGAATCTGTTACCCAAATTGCTTCATCACGTCTTCACGTCAAGGTTTCAAGATATTTTAGCCTAAAATTATCATTTTGGTCATATTTAAGAATTTCAGGGTCGTAACTACCGTCGGAGCAGTGCCCCAGGGCCCCCGAACGTAGAGGGGGCCCGTAGCAACGTAAAAATTGGGGTGACCATTGATTGATTGAGATTAAGGAAAAAAATATGGTCATTAAAATTAAAATTATTAGTAATAAGTGTAAAATTCATGTTGGAAACGAAAAAAAAAGGTCTTCGATTTTTATATTTTGCATATACTGGAGGGCTCTCGGTCACTTATTGCCCAGGCCCCCCGAGCTTCTAGTTACGGCCCTGAAGAATTAATTACCACGTAGCAAGGTATATAAAAACAAGGTAGTCTCAGTAGCTCCTTAACCAATCAGTGTTTGCGTGTGAATTACGTCAACACGGGGATATATTCAAATGTCATAAATGTATAATTAGTAAAAATAGATTTTTCGAACTCAATTCCTTTATCAACGAAAATTGTTACAGAGATAGTTTGGCACCTACATTTTAATAAACCGATGAGTAGAGTTGCCATTTTGAAAGTATTCGCGTAAAAACAGATTTTTGCCCTTTTCACCCCCTGCAAAACTACTCCTGTACCCCTTGGTCGACTACATTCATCGGTTTCTTAAAGTGTAGGTATCAAACTATCTCTATATCAATTTTCGTGTTCGAAAAATCTATTTTTATTGTACTAATTATTATACATTTATAACATTTAAATATATCCCCGTGGTGACGTAATTTCCGCGTAAACGCTAATTAGTTAATGAGCTATAGGCTAAATGCAGGGGGGACGGAGTTTCAAATAATTTCGATGCAAGCACTCGTGGTGAGCATCATTGTCACTTGTGGTCACTTGTAAACTTAAATACCTTGATCAAGTAGGTAATTTTTTTTCATATGTTTTTGACGACGGCAGCAAATAATACTATATTTTTTCTTTAAAACGAATTTAAACTTTTCACTGTACAATTTTTGTTCGACAAAGTATATTAATTTGAAAATATGACAAAACATCATTTATTGTACCTACATATGTAATCGATATTTTAAAATAGTTGTTTTGAAAATATTATTATTTTAAATAAAAGACACGCTGTAATAAAGATAACGGTTAGTGGAACTGGACATTACTGTTTAGAAAAAGATCCATCTCTAGACCCAGCTATGTGAACATTCTACTAGTATATGTAGTATATCTACTTACTTCAACTGTCGTTAGTAATAAACAAAACAAACGCCTGTTTTACGGACCGCCAACGTAACGGCGGCAATTCCAAAACAAAGAAATACAAAGAAACGTTATTGTGAAAGAAAACCCACCGGTAGGTAAGTGTGTGTATGTATGTATTACCGTTAATGTAGGTCAAATGTAGTGCAGGTATAATGTACCGCATCAAAAGAAATGTATGCTGTACCAGTGTCGCTTTATCGATGGCATATTTACCCTTGGGAATAAGTGCAATATTGAAATAAAAAATAGACATCGTTATAATATCGTATCGTTGGGTATAATATGATATCTAGTGTTGAGAAAAATAATATAGTAAACATTTTTTTTTTCAAGTACATTGTAGGTGTTTTTATTGGTACCCTTGAGAATACTCTTAGTTAGTTTTTTTATAATATTTCAATAAAAATAGTCGTCGTTATGCTTACGAGTACATAAATCTGTAAGTATGTATATCCGACTTGAACCAACTAGTAAATCATAATGTAAGATGTGATTTCAACATTAATAATTGATTCTCGGAAAGCCTTCTGGGCGAAGTTTATACACGTGTTGAGATATTCCACCATTTTGAAGTTTATTATTAACAATGTATACATATGCATACATATTATAACGGGTATATAAATTAATTTTAGGTAATTAATACTGTAATAGTTAGCTAATTAATACTCTATTAGTTAATTAATCGATATTGATTTATTCAAATATTAAACTGCACTCGTACGTGTTTCTAAAAATAATTACAAATATTTGACAGTTACAATGATGAAAATTCTTAATCTGTTGGTATGAAAAATTTTCATATTGCAATCCAAGATATTTCTAGAAGTATTTTTAGTGCAATTGACAGATGTTATGTTGTTGAATATTAATAATTTTGTTTCTACATATCCATATATAATATGTATAAGCAGTGGCGGACTAAGGAAGGTTGACCTTTGTTTTTGTTCTCATTTTTAATTTTTGCACTCCCAAACCTAACTTATTGTTGATTTTGAAGACCCTTTTTTTCGTTTTCAGTACAATTTTGCTGCCCTCTAAAGATTATTTTTGCGCCTTCCTGCAGTTTGTAAATATATTTTTCCTCATCAAGCTATTTTACCTGATTTGGCACCCCCCCCCCCCCCCCCCCCTCATCGTTTACTTTAATTCGCTACTATGGATAATGTATAATATGCAACATAACATAATTCGGTACCGTGCAAAAAAATCCAATTACATTTGAATGCGAGAAAGTTCATTTTAATTCTAATTGTAAGTATGTAGCTATAATTTTAAAACTCAATGATAACATCCATATACAACATCTGTGCACTAATTAAATTGAACTCTGATAGGTTAATACATATGTATATATTTATATATGTTCCACACCAAATTAAAATATACGTTTTACATACATTAGATGTATAATTAATATATTCTTCAATAAATTCTAAGAAAAAAATAATTAGACAAGAGCAAGCTATACTTGCACAATTATTGTTCCGTGCCATCAACCCCCCACTTAGATTATTGAAAAATTTGAAAAACGTGTAAGGACAAAAGTTTTTTTTTTATTTTGTTGGAAAACTTTTTCTCTAAAACTAATGGTTTAGCAGTTATAAGGAAATAAAAAAAATGTTTATTACAATTGATCGCGCTAGAATTTTTCGATCCTGATAATTTTGACTCAATCTACACCTAATTTTCAATGTTCATGATTTTTTCTGATTTTTGTGATCCTTTTGGTAACAAGGGTGGAAGTACAGCAATTTTTAAGCGTTTTTCCCGAAAATGCTTTTTTTTTAAATGCATTTAAAATACATTATACCTATATGATGTATATTGTTGAATTCGTGCTAATAATAAGCTTTCATTTGACATCCTACACGATGCCCTTGCAAATACTATCTCTGTGCTTTTAAATTTTTTTCGTCGAATAGTTTAAGATAAAATTGCCTGTGACAGACGGACGGACACCAACGTGATTCCATAAGTGTTCCGTTTAGTATGGAACACTAAAATTTGCACAAAGTTGTAATTATTAAGTTGCATGTACGCGCATTCGTATTTAACCCATTAATGCCCAAAGGGTTAAGTTTTCAAAAATTATAAGAAATGTTTTGTTAATATGTTTATTTGTTTAAAAAATAAGCTTATTTTACAAAAACAAATTTTTTGGGGGGTCCAAGTTCCCCAATATTTAATGTTGCGTTGACGCACTCTTGGGCGTATAAGGTATAATATAACTATGTATAGTAAAAATATATAAATAAGTGAATCTAAAAATATAACACAAAAATTCTTTGATTTTTACAATATTTACATCTGGATCTTGGCTTCTGGGTGTAAACCGCGGCGATTGATCATGTTAACGTTTCGTCACATATTGCAGTGTATATCTTCAGGGCTCTTCTAAAAGTAGAGTTGAGCCCTAAAGATGTACACTGCAATGTGTGACGAAACGTTGGCCGATAACATGAACAAATCGACACGGCTTATACTCAGAAGTCAAATCCATATCAAGATCACCACGGAAGCCTCAAGACTTGTAGAATGTTTACATCTCTTTCGTGCATTTGTATCATGTACTCTGATAATATGGCCTATATTTTCATATTACACATCTTTTCATAAAAAATGTATTGAAGGACGGCCGAGATTAGGATTTGTGGATTGTGGCCACAGGTTCTTGTGTCTCATCTGCTATTCCCTCGTGCTTTATTAGGGCATCAGCAACATAGGAAGGAAAATTAAGTTGGGAAATTTTTGAATTATTTGCAATATTGTGAATTTTCCACGCAATTACTGTTATAATATCTATATCATATTGCTAAATAGTGGCCACCACCATTCTTTCCCACGTATTTATACTATGAATCACAGTCAATTCCCTCTTCATTAGTCAATTCATATACTTAGAGAGTAATATACCATAAACTGCATCTATTTCATAATCACTCATTTCAGAAGAGCAACTAATAAAAATTAGTTGTTCGAGTTTTTGCTCTGTTAGAGTTTATCTTATTTCATATGACATCTATATAGAAATAAGTTTCGTTAAAAAAAATAAAAGTAATTAAAATTTACATAGTTTGTATTATTATGAGAATAACTAATAACCTTTGTTACGTAAACTATTTTTAATAAATATTATTTATATAATATGTATATACATATACTAACATTACTAACTTTGTATATTCTTTTTAAATTTCACAATAAAGATTTGAGGCTTCCGCAGTGAGCTGGATATAGATTTTAGCTTCTGGGTGTAAGCCGCGTCAATTTGGTCGTGTTAGGTCACACATTACAGTGGACATCATCAAGGCTCTACTAACCTTAACTTTAAGAAGAGCCCTGAAGAAATCCACTGCAATGTGTGATGAAACGTTGGTCGATAACACGACCATATTGACGCGGCTTACAACCAGAAGCCAAAATCCATAAAGATACAGATGATGCACTGAACTGCTGAGGTTTTTACAATAATATCTGTATCGCCACTTGAGTTCATTGTAATGCCCAAGAGTGCGTCAACGCACACTTGATATTTCGTTTGTTTATTTTCAACTAAACATAAACAATTAATTTTTTTAATATGTCTATTCGTAAGATAGACCCATTAACGATAGAGTAAGAGTAAACAAATACTGATAAATATCACAGGTTATTTAAATTTACTGAAATTGTAAACATGTGCGTAAAGTCTCTTTTTTATGTGTTTTTAAATATGAATAATAATTATTACAAAAATAATATAACTATTCTATTTTGGCAGAATGAAAGAAAGTCTCTTCTTCTAGCAAACGCATATAATAATAAAAGAAAACAAAAATTTTATATCACTAAAAAAAAATAGTTTTCATAATGTTGCGTTGACGCACTCTTGGGCGTTAATGGGTTAAAACTGTTAGATCTATTTTTGTGACTAAAATAATCTTGAGATAAAAAATCATAAGTGCGCGCCGAGCCTAACAATGATGTCATTATTTCATAATTTTGAAGAGAGTTTTTTTGTTTTTATAAGATACAAATGTTTGAAAACACTGACTCTATCGTAGTAAATATTTTAGAAGTGTTGGCGTATATATAATGACTGATTATTTCCTTCCAAGAATTGTAAACGGTAATGGGTACAGTTTATTTCTTGTTTTGTTTCACCTCGTATGTCTCTATTTCAATTAGCGTCATTGATGTATGTATTTAAGAGATCTGAGAATTACCTGTAGTATTTACATTTTGATATTGTATTTATAAAATTACAAGCATTATATTTATATATATTGTAAATTCTTATTATTTACAATTAAAAAAATTATTTACAATACGGATATATACCCTTTTCTATGCAATCCTACTATGATTAAAATTATTAATAATTCGGGCAAGACATACGTATGCCATAAGAGTTTCGAAGTGCGTACTATACTTGGACAGTTTGGAGCCACTTAGATGTGCATTTTTGAGTTAAAAAATAAAAAATATGGGCATATTCTACTAATTGAGATATATGTATGTATATTTTGACACCCTACATGCCTAGATATGAAAATAAAAAAATAAAAATTTATGACGCCCCTCCCTATTATTCCAAAATTTAAAATTATATTGTTGTCTTTAGTATTTATCGTTGGTAGTCCCACCAAAACCTTGTTACCAGATTTTTTGAGCTAGTAGTTACAGAGTAATTGGGGGGGGGGGCACAATAAAATACTGCTCTTTGCCCCCTACAGGTGCCATTTTTGAGTCATTTTAAAGTCAAATTCCACTGATTGGGATCTACATTTTAATACCCCACATATCTGGTATACATTTTTTTTTTGCTTTGCTTTAAAGTCCCCTGCAGGCGCCATTTTTGATTTAGAAAAAAATAAGAAAGATGGTCAAATTCCGCTGGTTTGGTTATACATTTTAACGTGTCACATGCCTTTATACAAAAAAAATAATTTTTTGCCTAGCTTTAGTTACTTAGTGCCCCACCCCACTGAAAAATTATTTTTGCAACTTTGTACATATTTTCTAGAGGGCATCATTTTACAAATTCACTAAAAAAATTTAAGTTTATACGCTCAAAAGAAAACAAAAACATGTAGAAGATTTTTTTAAATGAAATTAAGTACACACATACAATATATTTAACTAATAAATATTACAACAAAACTTTTTTTTATATTAAGAAAAAATATAACGGTGTGCATTCGAGCGAGCAAAGTTGGCAGATATAAAGTTTATTTTGTATGAGACTGCTTTTAGTGGAGTCATATAACCGAATTTTTTTTTTAATAAAACAATCTCTCCCTACAGCGATTTTATGATTTTAAAATGTTCTAGGGATCAAGAGAAGTTCATAACTGAGTTTGTCGATTAATCCGTTTTCCGCGCGGTACTTTTTTCACGACTTCCGAAAAATCATCGATTTTTCCTGTTTGCGGTTCGATTTTTCGCGAATATCTCGGCTTCTACTTGATCAATATCGACCAAAAAAAATAGGGACACTCGTAACGAACCCCTCTATCGATTTGTGGGAGGCGAAATACTATAACTTAATTTATAACCTCAAAAAAAATTACAAACTGCGCATATAACAGATTTTTTATTTTTTCTCAATTGCTTTGCAACAAGTATAAATATTTTGATAAAAATAAGGAAAAATGTATCTCTTGTGATCTTTAATAAACCTATCAAGTTTGATTTCAAAATATTCAAAATTGCCGCCAAAATTTATATTTAAAAAAAAAATTGGGCAAACCATGGTAGAGCAATTTTATGTATCTCAAATTGTAGGGTATTTTATGCCCTTTTAAATGATGTATATATGTTATACTTACCCATACATTCTGAAACAAAAAAGTTATTACAATTTTTCTGAACTGATTTTTGCTTTTTCGGATTGTTGCCGTAAATACATTTTTCCCGCTTAACTTTCATTATTGTTCAAAACAAATTACAAAATTTAAAATATAGTTAAAAGTTAAGTGTTTGAAACAAATTTAACATATTTTTACTATATTAATTAGTAGGTCGCCCCAAAAATTTTGAAATTTTAAAATTTCACCTGCACAAATTAATCAGGTTTTATTGTTCAAAATATATTTTATTTGAAATTTTATTTTTAGTAGGTTTATTAAGGATCATAAGAGGTACATTTTTCTTTATTTTCATCAAAATATTCATACTTGTTGCAAAGTAATTGAGAAAAAATAAAAAATCTGTTATATGCGCAGTTTGTAATTTTTTTTGAGGTTATGAATTAAGTTATAGTATTTCGCCACAGATCGATAGAAGGGTTCGTTACGAGTGTCCCTATTTTTTTTGGTCGATATTGATCAAGTAGAAGCCGAGATATTTGCGAAAAATCGAACCTCAAACAGGATAAATCGATGATTTGTCGGAAAAGTCGTGAAAAAAGTACCGCGCGGAAAACGGACTAATCCACAAACTCAGTTATGAACTTCTCTTGATCCCTAGAACATTTTAAAATCATAAAATCGCTGTAGGGAAAAATTGTTTTATTAAAAAAAAAAAAATCGGTTATATGACTCCACTATTTTCTGATATCATTTTTTTTAAACAAATTTTATTTAAAAATCAAGTTATATGTATATTTAAGTTATTACATATTATTTAAACAAAATTCGAAATTACATGCTTCAGTTGAATAAAATTAAAAATATTAGCATAACACATTCATATACAAATAATCCGCAACAATTAAAACACGTTTAAACTAATAATAATAATTAACAGATTTTGTTTGTTGCACTGCTAGCATCTGATTTTGAAGGAAATATTGACTTAATTCCATAGAAAGCAACACGAATTAAAAAATGAGGTGTACACAAGTGTGTGTATTTAGCTTTGAGTGAAAAGGACAGATTGACAGACGGAGTGAGATTAATAGGGTTTCTTCGGAACCCTAAATTATTATTTTATTAATAATATAATCTTATGCCTGCATGATCTGCAAAAAGGAATAAGCCTTCTGTTGGAAACAGCTATATAACAACTGCCATGATATTTACCAAAATCACCCATTGTCAAAAATTTTATTTTAGGTATTTTTTATTCCAATATAATTAATAAAACTGAATTTTTCATCTTTAGATATTTTTTCATATGATATGTTAAGATGTTTAATAACAAATTTTTGATTAGTTTTTTAATTACATACAAAATATACATCGGTCACTTAAGCGGTGCAAAAAAAGTACTTTCGTCATTAAAAGTTGATACTGGCTTCATATTATAAAATGTATAAACTAATGCTTATACTCGTAAAATTATCTAAAATAAGTTACTGCATCTCTAAGTTTGTTGAATCGAATTTTTTATATCTTGTACTATTTTAAATGTGCCAACTACCTTTATGTAAATACTCGTATACAAGTTTTAAAAGTTGATATTTCGTTTGAAATGTGTATGAAAAACTCATAAAAGCTTTATTATTTAAAAAAAGTTTCCACGAACTCGCCATGGAGAGTATGAATTGAATAAATGCTATTTAACATTCTACGGTCTTAATGATATGCACATTTCAGCAAATAAAAAGCGAAGCATTACAGTTATATTAGAAAACTACCATTAAAATATAAACGAAGCAAAAAATCAAAATAAAGTTAATATTAACTAGAATTTTTTGTTTTTTGTTTCATAAAGTTTTACTTCGTGGCTTCCTATATAGCATTTCAGTATTTTTATTATATTAGATGAAGACTTGTTACCAGTGAGAAGTATACCGACCAAAAATTAATTACTATTTTAGTCTAGTTCTAATTAATTAGAATAGAGGAAAATTTACATTTTAGGGGAATTGAGACAAAAAACTAAACGTGACTCTTAAATATCATAACTACTGGATTTAATGTTCCGCAAAATTACCTATTGAATGTGCTATAAGCACATTCTATTCTTTGCAGTTTTCTTTTCCCGAGAAAAAAATTTAAATCTGAAGTGATCAAATCAGATCTTGATACATCTGCATTTTGAGACAAAATCATATTTTTTCACTGGTTTTTGATCTGTGGAGACCTGCGAAGCTTTTCAACGATCTACAAAGATCTCTGAAGATCGTTGTAGATCTTTGTAGGTCGTTGTAGATCTTTGCAGATCTCCACAGATCAAAACCAGAAACAACTACGTGGACGTAGTAGTTGTATGTTTCTTTTGGGGTGCTTTTTAAAAGTAAGAGGCAAGAGGACTCACATTAAAAAAGGATCCCAAAGGAAACATACAACTACTACGTCCACGTAGTTGTTTCTGGGTAATGCTAAAAGTAGTTTGAGCTATTAGGTGCAACTTTTTTTCAGATATTTGAGTTCGTTGATAAATCTTACAGCGCCCTCCACCAAGAGAAGAAAGCATTTTTAAGAAAAAAAATTTCTACTATAGATACTCATTTTTTCACGTATAATACGAATATGCAATAAAAAATATAGGTTTCCATTTAAAAAATCAAAGTTGACCTTGATTTGACCTTGAAAATGGTTTGAAGGTCAACCGCAAGGTCACCATTGTTTGACCCCCTTGAAACCAAGTAACTTTTGTTTGAAACGTTTTTCTCAATTTCGCTTACTTTTCGAGATATTTGACTGCGTTGATTAAAATGACTCACCCTGTATATTATGTTTTCTCAAAAATTGCACACATTTTGAAAATTTCTCTAATCAACCAAGAAATGCCTATGAAACATAAAAACACATTTTTTGCATCATTTTGTACATTTATTATTACTTGAAAATTTTAACCAATTGAACCCCTATAATGAGACCAAAAAAACATCGACATTTGAAAGCTCTACCCCTAAGCTATAATTTAGGCTCCCCAAAAATAATGTTTATTCTCCAAATATTTTACTTCCCAACTGGAAGTTATTGTAATCGGTCCGAAAATCAAAATAAAAAATTTCAACATATTTGCATGTTTCAATGTCACTATAGTATATTTACACTATTTTTAGAAAGAGGTATGTGTGTGTGTGTGTGTGTGTGTGTATGTACGTGCGTAGGTACGTATGAGTGATTTTTTACGTGCACGAAATCTCGCAAATGAAAAATGCTATTAACTTCGTTGTGGTGCCAATCAAAGTGTCTTGACGTAAATATGATCTGAAAGAAAGGATTTTTCTAAATTCAACCCCTAAAAAGGGGTATAAAGTTTTTGTTGGTCGGATTTACTTGAAACTTAGCATAAATATTCTACAATACAAATAATGAAACATGTATTTCAGTATTTTTTTTGTTAAACATGCCTAAACAGCCATTGAAGGGGCGAAAGGTGAAAACCACCCTAAAAATTTGAATTTTAAATACTAATAAATAATTTAAGTTACCTTGGAAACAAATGCAATTTAATTCTAATTGTCAAATTAGTTATTCAAAAAATGTGTATTATATTATTGACATTAGGATATTAGGAAACTAATATTCATAATACAACGGTGACTAATTCGGACAAATTCCATTAAAATTGGTTATGTACATTAGGGTGTATCGAAATTTTATAATTTAATTCGGTATATGGGAATTTTTGAGGTTTCTGATTCCGAATCTGAAGTGATATTTGCAAAATCCAATATGGCGGACAAGAATCCATAATGACGGAGGTTAGGGAAGTGTTATAACGATACATTTACAAACGGTACATAACAATTTTCACAATATGTTTTCAATGGTGACACAAAATAGAATGTATTAAATGATTTTCATACCATAACGAAAAAAATTTTTTTTCTTGTTAACTTACTTCAGAGCTGAAGATCTTAATTTTTGAGCTCTCCTTCCGCGTAGTGATTTTTCAAGTCAGCCCCTGTCATTTTTTTTCTGTGGCAAGAGGGAATCACGATTTGTGCATTTTTTTCTACTAAAAAAGTAAATTTCGATACACCCTAATACATATACATATTAAAAAAAATTCACATAAACTATATGGAAACAATAAATAATCATTATTCAAGTATTTTTAATCATACTATATTGGAAAGTTGATTGTTTGGACCTAAAGGGTCTCACCCCAACCCAAGGCTTGTTAGCTCTGCTTCTAAACCGCTACACGTGGTACTTCTCGTACACTGAATACAATATACCAATTAGGAAATGTAAAACATAAAAACTCAATTCCGACAGAATTGTTTTTAATAAACAGAAGTATAGGTACTAATGAAAGATATAATAAAAAGTCATTATTAAATTTTATTAAAACATCGAAGTTTATAACGTCGCGACGTAATAAATATAATAAAATCTACACGACGTATCGTGTTTATTTTATCTTCAAACCTTATTAAAACTTTTCATTACAAGTGTAAAACAAAACGCAATAGGAAAAATTATCAGTTAAGGGAGGGGTAGGGTTTTCAGCGTGAAAAAATACACTTTTTTACGAATTTTTTTTAGAAAAATGGTTTGAATACATTTATTAAAACCTTTTGTACAATATTAACTATGATTTTAAGAATATTCTGTAAAATTTTGATGCAAAAGAGCTTTTCCCAGAGCGCCTTTGGAAAAAGACGATTTGCTGTGTTCACTATATCTCAGCTGAAAATTATCTGAAATCAAAAACCATTTGAATTTAATTAAAGTATTAATAAATCCTCCCCCCAACGGTCTCAGATTTTTTTTTTCACTTTAAAATTTTTGCTGGCCATTTAAAGTGAAAAGTGCTATTTTTCACGAAAAATTCCGACATTTTGTAAGTAAAAAACCCCCTAAATAAAAAAAAAAATTCTAAAACTTACCGTTGCGGGGAGGTATTTTATATGCAGAATGAGTGTACCGAATTTGAAATGAATTGGTCAAGTAGTTTAAAAATGGTAGTGAACACGGACTTTGAAAAAGTGGTTTTGAGAAAAACGCGTTTAAAGTTTTAGAAGCTAAAAAAGTGAAGAATTTTTTTATATAAATTTACGGCTTATATAGGTACTTGTGTTTACTAAATAGAAATTTCTCGAAAAAGAATAATGGGCTAGAAAGTCCAGAATGATCCCCAAGCATAGACATAGAGAATGGACAGGGCATTCTGTATTAACTCAATGGTGGAACATCTGTTCGAAAAGGGAGAGAGAGATGCAGTGTAGTTTGGAATAAATCTACCTCTTTTTCTAAGAATCTGATTGGTAGCTTACTATAGTTCAGGGTAGTATTTCTGTCTGATATATTTTTGTACATCTATTTGTATATCTATCTTGTGATTTTTGTGCAATAAGTTTTTTATTAGAAAAATAAATAATATAAACAATAAACATACTATAATGGTTCATATTTCATCGAGGAAATTACAAAAAAAATCAATTGATTTGATAGAAATTTGCAAAATTATGAACGGATATTTCGGAAAAATAACATTTTTGCTACCAAAAATATTAAATATATATTAATAAAAAATAGTTTTAAATCAATTCCCACGTGGTTGCTACAAAATGATGAGGTGGATTACACTTACAAACAGCACATACAAGATTTACTTAACAAAATTAATTTTTTTTTTTTGATATTAGGTTACATTACGAAGCTACGAAAAAGGAAGAACTTAACCTCTTTATATATATCTATGAATATTTTTAATGTTCGGGGCCAAGAATGAAATAGTTACACTCCTGTTTAAAAAAAGAACAAGTATATTCCAAACTTGTTTCTATCTCTTTCTTTTGACACGACTCTGCTCTCGAGTCAGATGCCTGGTCCATTCTCTATGTCTATGCTCCCAAGTGAATAAACTGTATACCTGCTCATCAGCTCTGGCGTTCTGACCGTCCGCAGCTGTCGGAACTACAGTTTGAAGGAGCGGAGACTAACTATTCGATAACTTGAAGAATTTTGCTCGGATCGACTTGAAATTTTGGGAATATATTTTTGAAATGTTTAACTACAAGAAAAGACAAAAAAATAATCGATTTTTTGAAAGTGCAAAACCCTAACCGTTTATTAATTAGACTTAAAATTACACTTGCATATATCTGTATTAAATTGTAAAATATTTATACAAAATTTAAATTACGCTCATCTCTTTATAATTATTGGAACAGTTTTTATCCGCATTTATTTCGAAATCAAAACTTTTCATTTTTATACATTGCAAATTTTCATAAATAAAGACCTGCCCTAATATTAATATCAAATATAGAATAGTTTATGCTTATGTAACAGTTAATGTTCCATCAAAATTGGTTCAGAAGTTTTTTTATCATTTTTTTTCCTTTAAATGCAGCCAGTAAAAAACGTTATAAAAGCCACAACAAATAAAACATGTGTTGGTTTTCTTTAAGGAACCAAAAAATGTCTATAAACTATTAAAATGAATTATGTTGTATACAATTAACAGCATATACATAATACATAAACTAAAAAATAGATCTACAATATACAGACAGAATTAAGAAGCTGCCATAAGTTTCACGAGACTTTCTAATACGTAGTACTAAAAATAAACAGTGTACGTGTTTGTAATGATATAAAACGAATATTTCTGGCTAACTAATAATAATAAATGTAACATAAATTATAAATAATAATATTCTCAACAACTTTTATTTAAAGCATTTTTTCTAATTCATATCGCTTTAAAAATAATTCGAAAATTTCAAAAATTTACAAGAGTAAACATTCATTCATCGTTTTTAGGGTTCCGAAGAAACCCTATTAATCTCACTTTGTCGTCCGTCCGTCCGTCCTTTTCACTCAAAGCCAAATAGCTCGTAAACTATATAAGCTAGAAACATAAAATTTTTACTGAACATGTAAAACGACACCCTCTAGTTAAATATGAATTAAATTTATTGAATAAATAATTTTTCAGGGGGGGCAATAAGAAGCTAAAGCTAGTTAAAAAAAATATTTTTTTTATACCAAGGCATGTGGCACGTTAAAATGTATAACCAAACAAGCGGAATTTGACCCTTTTTCTATTTTATTTTCTAAATCAAAAATGGTGCCTGTAGGGCTTTAAAGCAAATCCAAAAAAAAAAACAAAAAAATTGTATACCAAGACGTGTTGCATATCAAAATGTACATCTCAATTAGTAGAATTTGAACATATTTTTTATTTTTTTTCTAACCCAAAAATGGCGCCGGTAGGGGGCTAAAAGCAGTATTTTATTTTGTCCCCCAACCCCCTCTAACTCTGTAACTACCGGCTCAAAAAATCTGAAAAAAATTTGGTAACGAGGCTTTGGTGGGACTACCAACGACAAAATATTAAAAACAACAATATAATTTTAAATTTTGGAATTATAGGGAGGGGCGTCATAGAATTTTCTATTTCGATATCTAGGCAAGTGGGGTGTCAAAATATAGATCTCAATTAGTAGAACTTGACACTTTTTTATATTTTTTTCTATCTTAAAAATGCACCTGTAAGCATGGGCGTAGCCAGGATTTTGTTCAGGGGGGGGCAAAATTTTTTTTTTTAAACCAATTGGTCGGCGTGTTTTGCCTAGGACCCCGAGGTAATGAGAGAGGGGGGAGCAAAAAAAGCTCTCACATTATTGTGGTAACCTTACCTAAAAAGTTTTATAAAAAAAATTTTTAATAAAAATATTTTCAATGGGCCTCAAATTTTTTGCGTCTGGGACCTCGAAATGTGTAAGAATGGCTCTGATAAATGGCCATTAATGTAAACATTTGGTAAATCCTTTTTTTCTTAAATTTAATTCTATCGTTTCGTTGCAATTTGGAACTTTGGCTCGTGAAAATCCGTGATTTTCATTAACTTAATAAATCAATTTTTTGGTGTGTTTTTGATTATCATCGAGGAATTGTAAAAAAGCTATGAAAAAATTAACATTTTCATTATTTATTAAATCTCTAGATAGGTGCGCAAAAAGTAACAATGAAAAGTCATTCTTTTTTTCATTTCTTCTTTTATTTTCCCCACATTTTTTTCAATCAATTAAATTTATATGTATATGCATATCTTTTTGAAGACATAATCCTCTACAAAAATGTACTCTACGTTGCTATTTAGGTGTTTTTTTTTATTTATAATTTTTTTTTAATGTAAAAAATCGATCTAATTTGAATTGATAATATACATGTATAGTTGAAATATCAAAAAAACTTTTTTTTTGTATAAAAAGGATAAAAAGGCAATGACATGAATAGTAAAATGTCAATATTTAGCCAATGAACTGATTCATTTGTTCACGAGCTAGGGGGAGGGGCAAACTAGTCTAGAAATATCCCTGTTTGGACAATAATACTGATTTACTTATTACTTTTTGTCCACAAGCTAGGGGGGGGGGCAAGCGCCCCCCCCTGCCCCACCCTGGCTACGCCCATGCCTGTAAGTGGTTCCAAACATTTCACGTAGTACGTACTTCGGAACCCTTATGGCATACACTCATGTATGTCTTGCCTGAATTATTAAAGATAAAGGGTATTTCTTCCCAGACGCATTGATTCCAAATATAAATTTTCAGCCTTTTATGTAATGTTTTTTTTTAAAGATGAAACGCTAATGAGAGTGTGCGTACAAATCACTTTACGTCGGTTATGCGTGAGAGAGAAATGAGTAAATGTACAAGAAAAAGATGGATGAATGCGTACAAGTCGTTTACGTTAGTATCAAGCTACATATATACGTGTTTTGTATACGGTTTTTGTGATAAAATAATACGTTTGATTATTAATTTAATAATCGTTTACTTTATTTATTTAATTCGCATGGTTAAAGAAAACAAAAGAAGTTTCACTTCAACCGTGCGCTTATGTGGGTGAGGTACTTATCACTTTTTTAAAGTACAGCATCAACAAGTAGACAAACACACATACATCATACAAAATGTCGAATTAAAAAAAAATGGCTTACCAATATTAATTAATATACAGAGTGATTTAAAACTAGTGTAAAAAAATTTACAGCAGATCGAGGATGTAATTTTTAGCAAAAAACCTTATGTGAACCTATGTATGTCCGGAAATTCTTCGTGAGAGAGCTACAGTCTTTTATCCAAAATTAGTGTTTATTTAATATCTAGAGAACCCATTGTGCTACAAGTGTTATCGATTTCCAGTATCAAATAATAATAATTTAGATCAGGGGTGTATGCGGCCAGTGGGCCCGCCAATTTTTTTGTTCATGAATTTTTACCTGAGTTGGGTTCTTGTAGCTGATTATCATATTATGATACAAAATACACAAAAATATACTTTGTTTATTTGTCATAAGATCAACCGTTTTCGAAAAATATCGAAAAAAGAGTAAAAGTACTGAAGAATTTTACTTAATACGGATGCTTCAAATTACATAAAATAAGTTTATATTCTTATTCTATGATTAAAAATAAGATGAAACGTTATACAACTTTTGAAGCTTCCGCGGTGATCTTGATATGGATCTTGGCTTCTGGGTGTAAGCGCCCTGAAGATGTCCACTACAATGTGTGACGAAACGTTGGCCGATAACACGACCAAACCGACGCGGCTTACACCCAGAAGCCAAGATCCATAAGATTTACGTGTTTTTTTTTTAATTCATAGGTACGTTCTCTGGTCAGATTATAGGTTATATTTTGTTACGTTTGGTAACGTAACAACTAAGCAGTGACGATAATAGTAAATCAAGTCGCAAAAAAGTTTGCCGTCGCGCGCTCTTTTGCAGTACGTTACCTAAGCCGTTCAATATTGTACAAAATAATGTATTAAAGAATTGTGTAGAGTGTAGAGTAAAAAGATCTAAAATAAAGTCCGCGACACCATATGTCTAACTTTTATATTTAAGCCACAGCTGTGACTGCTTTTTAAATATTTGGGTTCTATTTACGTGGTTTAGGAAATAACTTGAAATATACATAGGTACAGTAACATATTATTCGCGGTAATTCGCGCGAACTATGATGAAGTGTCGCGGGGCAGAGGGAAAGATTCTGCGCTCAGCCGGCAGTTGTTTATTTTGTTTTCAATTATTATTTTTTAAATTTAAACAGAACAAAAATTATTTGTAATTTTTGTTCTGATTCGTTTTTTTAGGTAATTTATGTTTTGATTAGTTATTATCACGATAATAATTAATCGTGTTTGTACTTAATTCAACTATGTTTTTCAAAAATCCTAAATAATAATTCCGTAGTCCACGCGAACGAAGCCGCGCGGGTACAGTTCGTATATAATACAAATGACCGAAATAATAAAGTAAAAATAGCTATTAATTAAAATATATTGTTAGTAACCGAATGAAAGAGCGGTCAAAAATACACAATTACAATAAAAAAATCGACCTACTTTCAAGTGAACTACAATTAATAGTTTACGAAATAAAATATATGACCGAAACAATTTAGGAAACACCACTTCGACAACAAAACAATAACTCAAAATTTCACCGTGCATGCACACGATCAGGAATATTATTACTCACACGCACATTGGCGTTACAGGGTGAGGTAAAAACACACCACGACAACAAATAAAGCTGCGTATACACTGCGTTAAATAATATCATAGAACTCGTAGAAATAGAATATTAGTATAATATACATATAGTAGCAACGGCGGATTTAGGCATGGGCAACATGGGCTACTGCCCAGGGCGGCAAAATTTTGGGGAGCGGCAGATTCTAGGAGAATACAACTTTTTTAGTTTAATACATAACACTAAAAAAAAGGAATACAAAAAATTACTCTGATTATCAAAACGATTTTTCTGCATCTTGTAAAAATTCTCTGATGATGTCGATTGCCATCATTTTTCAAATATCCTATTTATCAATTGAACTACTGATTTCGAATTAGCGCACGATTTTCGTTCTAACGAGCTAATCAACTTGCTGCCATCTATGTATCAACTCATTAACTACATCCGCCCATATTTGTTACTACAACAATCGCATATTTGAAATATGTGATTGTTGAAGAAAATAGGTTATATTTTCCCTTGGTAGAGTATGGTATAGTAGATACATAAATGACCCATATTTGTTCTCCCTAATATTTGAAACAAAAATATTACCTATTATTTAAAAAAATACATTGCATATACCAATTTGTTGTTTTTTGGAATAAATAATAAATAAAGACAAAACATTTTGGTTTTTAGAACATTTTTAGTAATGTGTGGTTATTTTTTTTTTGTCTTTTTGTCATCACAATGCAGCGGTGCGATGTTAATATTTTTAACCCCCGAAAAAAGAGATTTATGCGTTTGATCCGTAGATTTGTTTATAGTCTGTACGTTTACCTGTTGCTCTTTAATACATCAACCAATTTCAATATTCATAAATTCGATAATAATTTGAATATGTATAATACCTTTTTGCAGTCTGTGGGAGAGAACTCTCATTAATATCTTTAGAAATATTTTGATAAAATCTATTTCAAATAACCTTTTTGAATTTTTATAAAGTGTGTTTTTTTAGAGATTTGTTTTTCAAATTGGCAACACTGTTTCTAGTGATAGTAAATTTGACAATTAACAACTGATTAGTGCTCAGTATATTTTGCCATTTCACTATGAATAGACTTACGCCGAAACAACGCTTACAAATTGTGCAAATTTACTTTGAAAATCGCGGTTCAGTTCGCGAAACTTACCGTGCGCAACCGTCCGTTTTACGGTCGACATAATCGTCCATTCGAACAAGTTATTCGAATAACTATGAATCGTTTTCGCACCACGCACATTCTAATTGATAATGCGCATTGGCAGAGACGTCGTACAGTGCGCACCGAAGAAGTTATTGCTGTTGTAGAGCATTATTTCTTCAAAGATGATGCCGGCTAGAACGTTATGCTATAGATTCATAATTACTGATTTTTTCGTTCCCGAATTGAATCGCGTTAGTGGAAGTGCTCTGGTTTCAACAAGACGGCGCAACATGTCACACAGCACTCGATACAATCAATTTATTGCAGGAAACGTTCGATGAGTGCAGAATTTCGCGAAATGATCGTGTGCATTGGCCTCCAGGATCGTGTGATATTACACATCTGGATTATTTTCTGTTGGGATATGTAAAGTCACTATTTAAAACTGATAAACCACAGAATTTGAACCACTTGGAAGCCATTCCAACAGAAAATAATCCAGATGTGTAATATCACACGATCCTGGAGGCCAATGCACACGATCATTTCGCGAAATTCTGCACTCATCGAACGTTTCCTGCAATAAATTGATGTTGGCACATTAGCCACGTTATTGCCGATATATATACGGCCTCAGCTGCTCAAAAAAGTGGTCGAAAAATTGGACTTTGAGATTGCACACCGCGCCCATATGCCATAAATCATATTTAAACACTAATGGCATAAAATTATCTTTTTTAATAAAGCCAATATCATGGCTATGATCATGATTTTTATGTGTTTTATTTCATTTTAATGTTATAAAACACCCGTAATAATGTTATCTGTCCGATTTTTATTTTTATTTAAAATAAATATTTTGTTAAAATACATAAAATATGTATAAACTTGAAAACATATTTCTAAGTGCAAATACAGCTCAAATGCGAACGAACGATTGTTAGGCAAGCGAGTTCATATTTGATCGATTTACGTGCTAATGTACGTTTTTAATAATCCGCGCACCATAGTGTTTTTTGTAATTAGGGGAATCTGCCGGAGACTATCGCTGCGAGTGTGTGAGCGAATGTGTGGGTGTGTTTACACATTGGGTTTCATATTACGCGACGATTACAGCGCAATTAGTGGTATAATATGGCTATACCAAAACGTGTGCTTCCAATGAGATGACAGTTTGTACAATGTATATAACATATGTATGTATGTATATGTATCTGAATTATTCTAGGGATGTTTTGTTGAAATTTTTCTTATTTTCCTTTCATACTGTAGTAAATCTGGTACTGAAAAAAATTATAGGTGATTTATAAACTATTTATCGAAAAAATAATGAGTATTATATATATTTTATATAATAATAATAAATAAAATAATAATAATAATTTATATATTTTATATAATTTTTTTTAATATTCTTATAGGTTTCTATTTAAAAAAATGAATTTGACCTCAATATGACCTTAAAACCTCTACTCAAGGTAAAAAAAATTACCTTCACTGGTTTTTTACTTCTTAACCCTGAAAATTTTGTATCAAATAAATTCCCTGAAAATCCTTTGTTTTTGAGATATTTGGTTGTCTTTAAATAAACCACCCGGTATAAAATATGTAATTTCGTATACTCTTTCTTTTTTAAATAGGTTAGAATTTTGAAAATTTATTTTACTGTTGAAATCATATTTTTAATAAACTCTTCCTTTGTTTCAGGTGAGTGAATTGGATATTTTATCAAAACCGAGATTTTAAAAACGTATCTTTTATCAAAATTGATGAAAGTATGTTTATAATTTACAAGTAAGTACATAATATATTATGTTAATTAAAATTAATTATTTATTTCTTAGGCAGTATTGTGGTGTGACGATTTAAAATTTTCGATTTTTTAATACATATTTTGTGTTATATTATATTTAAAGCTATAGCACAGTGGTTCTTAAATAGGGTCCGCGAAACTTTTACCAGGGGTCCGTGAACCATGTTTGGCGTAAATTAAAATACTTTTACATTTCTATATACCAATGATTAATTAGTATCTAACGACCTTCTTTGTTTTTCTGTCAAGGAGAGGGTCCCTGAAAAGTAATTGTTTAAAAGGGGATCCCTAGACTACATAAGTTTAAGAACCGCTGACTATAGCACATAGAAGAGAACGAGCTGTGTTAGTGTAACATCTGTTACTAAATCTTTAAACGCGTTTTTTCCCGAAAACACTTTTTATCGGTTGGTAGGAAGTAGAAACGAAATTCTAATAAACCGATCGGTCTATAATTTTAACACGTGGTTCTACACACTAGTAGTTATCGTATTATCAAAAATAATTTATTTTTCTCGATTTTCAACGGAAAAAAACACAACTTTTGCAAACTTTTTATTTATACAAGTCCGCTTTTTTGTTTTTTTTTTATTAATATAAATGTCTGCTTCTAGGTAATACGATAGATAGAGTCTATAAAATGAAAATATATGATTTTTTTGTTTCAAATCACTACAAGTAAAGATATGCTTACTACCACCCACCCACCTTTTTCGAGGTGTCCGATTTGACCCCAAAAAACACAAACAAAGTATCATAAAATTTACTTAAAAAATTGTTTTTGTATAATTTAAGATGCAAATAAAAACATAAAAACTGAAAAGATTATATTTTATTATTATGAAAAAAAATCTTGAAATAAGCTTAAAATTTTAGGTGCCACACCGCAATACTGCCTTTATATAATAAAATTGGATTAATTATAAGTATTACTTACATCTTTCATCAGCTACCTTATTGTTAGCATAACTCAAAATATATAATTGTAAATATGATGTACTTTATTTCCACAAATTTCATACCAGATAGCTTTAAATAGCTTGTTGTCATTCGTTCTACATTATATCAACTTCACAGTCAAACCAAACCAGGAGAATACCTACTGGGTCTATTCCCAGCTGTTGCCAACCATATTCATCTTTTGAGCTGACATACCAGCAAAAAAAGTATTTTTTTTGTGAATTTTTTGAGTACCTATGTCATCTTAAGACTGTTTTTCTTCTAGAGTTTTTTGTAGTTAATATTTTTTTAATTGTTGATTCAAGGCACAAAATAACATAAATAAAAAGAATGATTTATAAAAATAATTTGTTAACTATTTTGAAAAATTACAGTTTTTATACAATATTTTGTTAAAAAAAACATTAAAAACATTTAATGAATAATAATAATAATAATAATAATAATAATAATAATAATAATAATAATAATAAATTTTATTTGTTATGTTCGACCATTGGTTAGGTATACAAAACGTCAATATGTGATATACAATATACATAAATAAATAAAAATATATACATAATATATAAAAAAATTTTTTTTTTTTTTTACTGCAATATAAAATAATTAAGCTAATAGCACTCAGCAATGCTGTATGATTCCTTCATTATGAAGTACTGCTTTAAATATATTTTGTATGTTTTTGAGGTTTTTAATATGCCAGGAAGAGTGTTTATAAGTTTGTTATACATATAATCTGGAGATCTTTCATAAAAGGTAGTTTTATGGTATATCTCTTGAATTCTATCTCTAAAGTCATAATTTGCAATTTTCCTTTCTTCTTTTTTGCTTTTGATATTTTTTAATAATTCTGTTGCATATATACCATAAATAGTTAATAAATTGTTAGTTTTAAAAATACCTCTAAGTGATTTTTTTTGATCATAATTAAAAATTAGTCTTAAAATTTTTTTCTGTATAACAAACACTCTTCCAGCCTCTGAAGTACTTCCCCACAGAAGGATATCATACCTCATTGCAGAGTACACATGTGCGTAATAGTAAGCCATCAACTGGTGCTCGTCAAGATATTGTTTCAATATTCTTATCTGATAACAACACCTGCATAATTTTTTACATAATTCGTCAACGTGTGCTGTAAATTTCAATGTGTCATCCATATATATTCCTAAAAATTTGGCCACTAACGCGGGTTTGAAAACATTATCGTCCATATAAGTTACAATATTATTGACACCATTTTTATGCTTTAATTGGAAATTCACAACACACGTTTTTTCAACATTAACTATAAGGATGTTTGAGAAACACCATTCCTGAAACCGTCGAATTACATTAATCGCTAACTCTTTAGCATCGTCAATACTGTCTGCGGCTACTAACACTGTCACATCATCAGCATACATTATTACTTTCCCTATGAGCAAATAGTCAGGCAAATCATTTACGTAACACATGAACAATAATGGCCCTAAATTGCTACCTTGAGGTACTCCTACTTCAACTGCCGCTGTTTCAGAGTCGGTGCTATTTATATTCACGTACATGGATCTATTTTCTAAATAAGATTTTATTAGTTTATTCGCATTACCTCTAAGACCCATTTGCTGCAGTTTCGTCAATAGAAACTGATGATTGACAATGTCAAAAGCCGCAGTCAGATCAAAAAACAACCCATAAACAGCCAATCCACTATCGAGCATTTTTGTCAAGTTACTATATAATTCAACAGTTGCAGTCATGGTGGATCTCTCCCCCCGATAGCCATGCTGAGAATCATGCAGAATGTTGTTATCTTCAAAAAAGTCATTGATACGACAACATATTATTTTTTCTATAATCTTTGTAAAGCAAGACAGTAAAGATATCGGTCTGTAATTGTTAATGTCTTCGGGGTTCTTATGTTTTAAAAGAGGTTTCAATTTAGCTATTTTTAAAATATCCGGATATTCCCCACATTCAAAAATTTTATTAATTATTATTGTTATATGGTCACTTATAATGTCTGCACAATATTTTAATACTATAGTTGGAATTTGGTCAGCTCCGGTTGATGGCCCACTTGGTAGCTTCTTAATTGTATTTAAAATTTCACCTTTATTTGTTGGATATAAGAACATAGTCCTATTTACAATTTTAGAATTTGTACAGTTCTCTGATACATTATTTTTAAAATGTTTATTTAATTTTTGGTTTACTGTATTTACAAAATGATTTAAAAATATATTAGCCACTTCATCATTGTTAATTTTTTTATTGTTATGTAACAATGTTATAAAAGTTATTTTTTTATTGACATATTTTCCAGTGATTTTATTTATCACAGACCAGACATCACGACTATTCTTTGAATTAAAATCTATGTTTTTAAAATAAAAACTTTTTCGTCCTTTTTATGTTACTTGTATGTTCTTTTTTAAAATTTTTGTAAACTTCTAACATACCATCACAGTTTTTAATTTTGAAAAGCTCTTTTAAAATTTGACTTTCCTCTCTTAACTCACTTGTTATCCAATTATTTCCCTTTTGTGGAAATAATTTTCCTTTTTTTAAAGGGAAACTTACATTAAAATAATAAGTAAAATCATCATAATAAAACTTGTATAAATCTTGTACGTTATTAATATCACAGAGTGCTTTAATACTAATATTTTTTAAATTGAAATTCATATAGTTTAGATTAAAATCATTGAAACTTCGTTTCATTATAATATTATCTGTGCTGTTATTATTAACATGTTTATTTTTGTCATCCCACTATACGGTTAATATTGTGGCAGCGTGGTCGGATATTGAGGTGTTTATATTTTTTGTATTACATATACTTAGGTCAACATTAGTAAATATATTGTCTATTAAAGTACTAGATTTTTTTGTTATTCTAGTAGGTTGTGTTACCGCACATTTAAGATTAAAAGAGTAAAGTAGATTAATGATTTCCTTATATTTTTTATCTAAAGTATTATTAAAATTTATATTAAAATCCCCACAGATAAAACAATTATATTTATGACTATATACAAGTTGTAAAAATATAAAATATTTCTATTTATTTATAAACACTACAGAAGAAAGGTTCCAAAATTTAATTAATTTTAAAAAAAGGTTCAATAAAATAATAAATCTGCATACACCCAACATATATTATGTTTCACTTACGTATTATTCGTTCAATTTTGAGTTGATGGAATTGTATATAGACTTTTTAATTCATGTTCATTCAAATAAAATGAAATTATACAGCATGTGATTGATCACTTTTGTTTTTTGTATTTTGTTTTATTGTGATTCTTATCTCATTGTTAACTTTACTGAAGGGTTATTCATATGTCTGTAAATAACGCATTTGTATTTGTTCAAATCAGATTTATTTATGTACGATATAATCTATAAAAATAATATTTTATTATTTATTAACTTTTTACTTTCTTATACCATGTATATGAAATATACATTAGTATAAGTAAGTATAGTGAAGCCGATTATTTTCGAACTCCGGATTTTGACGGAATTATCTATTTTGACCTTCTCTGAATCCATTCTGACTATTTTCGCCATGATGTCTGTGTGTCCATCTGTCTGTCTGTCTGTCTGTCTGTCTGTCTGTCTGTCTGTAAGCGCTGTAACTCAAATAGAAGGCTGATATTTTATATTTAAGATTAATTTTTGGCTGGGAAGAAAACGTCCTATTTTTGAAAACGACCTTTCAACCGGATACAGATGTTTACCTACGTCAATTTTTTAATTTTTCGAATTACTCTGAAACAGTGCAAAATAGAGAAAAATGGTCAAGTTAAAAAATGTAGGTATATCTATAATTTATGTTCTATTCATTTTTTTGTAAAAACGAATTTTTATATAAAAAAAAATTATTATAATTCAAATGGTTCATAACAGAGGAGAAATATCTGCCATGAGTGTCATGGGACTTTCTTATACGTATTACAGAGATTGAACAGTGTGTGTATTTGCCGTAGGTAACATGGGACTTTCTTATACGTAATACTGAGAGTGAACTGTGTAGGTGAATCTAAATAATTACATAAAAAAATTCTTTCTGGCTAAATCATAAATGTTGGAAAAAAATGTATGGGGAATAAATTATAGATAATAACATACTCGACATTATTTATCTAAAACATTTTTTTCTTATTTCAAAAATCCAAAAATTTACAAGAGTAAACATCCGTTTTCAGTTATTACGTTAAAAAAAATCACTTGTTATATAATGGAGAGAATAATATTACCTACATATATTATTCATTTTGTTTTATTTTGTTTGAAATGTTTTAATAAACAAAGAATCACGTATACAATTCACTGTTAGGTTAGGTTAGGTATAAGAAAGTCCCGTGGTTCCCAAGGCAGATATTTTACTTTCTTATACCATGTATATGAAATATACATTAGTATAAGTAAGTATCGTGAAGCCGATTTTTTTCGAACTCCGGATTTTGACGGAATTATCTATTTTGACCTTCCCTGAATCCATTCTGACTATTTTCGCCATGATGTCTGTGTGTCCGTCTGTCTGTCTGTCTGTAAGCGCTGTAACTCAAATACGACATATCGTAGAAGGGTGATATTTTATATTTAAGATTAATTTTTGGCTGGGAAGAAAACGTCCTATTTTTGAAAACGATTTTTCAACCGGATACGGATGTATACCTACGTCGATTTTTTAATTTTTCGAATTACTCTGAAACAGTGCGAAATAGAGAAAAATGGTCAAGTTAAAAAATGTAGGTAATATCTATATCTATAATTTATGTTCTATTCATTTTTTTGTAAAAACGAATTTAAAAAAAAAATTTATTATAATTCAAATGGTTCATAACAGAGAAAAAAATGTATGGGGAATAAATTATAGATAATAACATACTTGACATTTTTTTCTTATTTCAAAAATAATTCAAAAATCCAAAAATTTACAAGAGTAAACATGCGTTTTCAGTTATTACGTTAAAAAAAATCACTTGTTATATAAATATAAAATTATTCATTTTGTTCTTTCTTGTTAGTTTGTTAGAAATGTTTTAATAAACAAAGAATCACGTATACAATTCACTGTTAGGTTAGGTTAGGTTAGGTATAAGAAAGTCCCGTGGTTCCCAAGGCAGATATTTTTTTATTGTAATCTGTCCGAAAATCGAAATAAAAAATGTCAACATATTTTTATGTTTCGAGGTCACTATAGTACTATTACACTTTTTTAGAGAGATGTATGTGTGTATGTATGTTATGTATACGTACGTACGTGACTTCGTTGGACTGCCAATCGAAGCGTCTTGACGTGAATATAATCTGAAAGAAAAGATTTTTCAAAATTCAACCCCTACAGGGATAAAAGAGGGTGTAAATGTTTGTGTGTGTAAAAATATTTTTTACTCGAATTTACTTGAAACTTAGCATTAATATTCTACAATACAAATAATGAAACATATATTTCAGAATTTATATATTTACCTAAACAGCCATTATTACTTTTATATATATATTTATTAAAGATTGATTGAATATGTTATGTATATGTTATATATGTATTTATTAAAATATGGTATATTGTAATTGTGTTCAAGAGATAGAAACAACAGCACACAGACCAATAATTTTGTAAGACGATGTTATGTCTTTGCTTACTTTTTACTAATTGTCCCTTGTTAGTTTTATTGAACTTCAAATGGTTTGCAATTCCATGTGAAAACATGTGGGTAAATGTATGGACTATAGAGTCTGCAAATTTATATACATACATACATATGATAAGGATTTGGTGTTACTGTGTTTATCGCTGAAATATAATATTCATGTGTATGTCTGTCTTAAGGAATATATTGTGGGTGTTGTATGTGATACAAGGTGTATGTACATAATGTATGTATATATGTAATATATGTGATATATATATTACAGTACTTTTATCTCAAAATTATTTTATTTTAAAAAACATATAATATACATGTATACCTTTTAAATTAGTTTTGGAAATAATTGATTCTTGTATCAATTGTCATCGAGAATATATAATTATAAAAACAATCGGACATTATAAATATTTAACCGTAACAGACAAAGTAAGTTAAACTTTGTAAAACAAATCAAAATGTATTTTCTACAATCAACAAAATTATCAGTTTCACACACACTAAAAATAATCCCGATATTTATCTTGATTGTGATAAACCAACATATTATGTACAGTGTACATACATATATGGGTATATTGTAAACGCAATGATACCGGTAGATAAGTTGTAATTATCCAGTAGGCTGTGTATAAACGGTCACGTGATCAGTCGAGCATGGAAAAACAACGTCATGTGTTCGTGAAAGGACTCGGAGGAAAAATCCGCCGCGCGAACGTTTATTATATTCACGTGATTTCGTTTCTTTTTACGTTAAAAGCACGTTAACATTTGTAATTTATATATGATACATATTATGTATGTGTATGTGTGTAAGTTGCCAGAAAACATAAGATTAAAAAATACTAAATTCATTTTTCTACAACCGTTTAAGAAACTAGGCTTTTACATTGATACATATGTATTTCAGTATGTAAAGTAGTACTTTTTTATGTACATATCGTGAAATAAAGTATTGACCGTTTACATAGTAACACATACATTTTTTACTTCCATGTTCTGAAAGAAATGGAAATATTGTAATACCATCGAAAAATCGTGTCCGAAATAATGATAGATTCAGTGTACTAACTTCAAAACGTAAAGAAAAGTTATTTTCCGCATGGTGGCTGTGCGTGTGCTTGTGTGTATTTTTTGTGTCTGGATGTAGAATGTTCTTTCGTTCACGATAACTACTGTAAAATTGCACCGATCTGAATTATTTTTGGGAAAAATGTTTGTCTCAGTGAGTACTTTAGACCTATTATTTTTTGTGCTAATCGTATTAAGGATTTTTATCGTTTAAAAAGTGAACGTTGCGAGTATTATCTCACTAATTTTGATAAAACTTAGTACATTTGTAGTAGAATTGAACCTTAGGGACATTTATTTTTTGTACGTGCCCAAACAACTATTGAAGAGGTGAAAACCACTCTCAAAATTTGAATTTTAAATACTAATTAATACGTCACTAATTCATGTTGCCTTGGAAACAATTGCAACTAAACTCAAACTGTCAAATTAGTTTTTCTAGGAATGTGTATTTTGTTTTTGACAAAACTAATATTTATAATACAAGGGTTAGTTTTATTTCCTTACAAATCTCATTGAAATTTTTCATACATTAAAAATTATTTAAAAAGATATTAAAGAACATGGAAGTCATGTATGGTTCTCCATACCGATATTTACATTTATTTACGAATAATGATGTATTATTTATTCCAAAGCAAGAGTTGAATTTTAATATTAATATAGCAAATTATAAAGTATATTAAAATTAATCATTATATTATACTAGCGCATTGGACCCGGTGTTGCCCGGGTAAATATCAACAAAATTATAATGATCTAAAATATTCAACATGCCCACTTAACATGCCCAACCAACATAAACCTCATACAAACGAACATTCATTTTTATACTCGTATATAGAGATTATTGTTAATATTATATACTAAAGTTGTAGAACAAATGTTGTGTGCACACGGAGAGAAAAATCTTAGAATAATTACTGTGCTCTGCACTATAAACGATGTGCGAAAGTCGATAATGGTCAATTTTATACGGTAAAATAAGAAAAATTAAAATTCTTAATATAAAAAGTAAAGGACACAATATTATTTTTTTAAATACAGCCCAGCGAAAGTTATAAAACAGCGCAGTAAAAAGTTCCTATCTCGACAAATTTGTATTTTTTAATTGTTTTTCTTAAAAAAAATGCTGTTTAAGTTGATGTAAATTCTTAGGCGGTCTGATAGATTTTACAATTCTGACTTCTAAAATTCAATGATATTTCAAAGATATCTGGCAAAAGCAGAAAGAAAGAAAAAGACAGAAGATACCAATTATGTTGAAAACACAAAAACTAAAAATGTAATATCTCATTAACTGTTAGTCGTGGAGATGTATGTATGGTTTTATTTTGTTTGTAAAACGATTCTCTAAAAATCATACGCATCATGTCTAGATCTCAGAGGCTGTAGCCGGGTAAGCATGCAAAACATGCCTTTACATGGATTTGGCTGATTATTTTTTAAGAAGTCACATTCTATTAAACATTCAACCTGACCAAATATTAGCTTCCAAAAATTTATAGTTTTCGAAAAAAAAAATTTTTTTGATAATCTGTCAGTCGAATTTGATGGTGCTTGAAATATATTATAGAGGTACTTATGACTCATCAGAGGTAATTTTATTATAATCCTCTGTACATAATAAACCAGAAAAAAAAATTAATAAAATTTAAAAAATCAAAAAAGACCATGTTGTCTTCGGAGGGCAATCACAATTTTTTTATATATTATACCTTGTATGTACCCAAACAACATATCAAAATCCCAAATTGATACAAAGGGTATAACATACTCGTATAAATTCGCATGCGGTCGTATCGTAGTGGCGCGAGCGTGGCGCGGGTGAGTGCAAGTGTCTTAATACTTTTAGAATATCTCTAATTTGTTGCTAAACAGGACTGGGCTAGCCCAGAGGCATATCGAAAATTTGACGGGGCCCATAGTCTGACAAAAACATAATATAGAGGCCGTAGCTGGGAATAAATGGGAACTGCTCCATTGAATCAATTTTATAATTTTTTTCATAGGTTGCTTTTTAAGTAAAATTAAATCGCCCTAAATGTCTGTGCTTCAATATATTCATTTTTGCTCAGATAATTTTTATTAAAAAAAAAATCTTGTCTATAGTTTTTAATGGAAGAAGATTCGCTAGTTCACAGCGGAAATGTGATTTGTTACTACTAAAGTCGATTATAAACATTTCTAAGCGATTTGGGGCGAATTTTTGTTACTTAAAAAGCAACCTATGAGAAAAAAAATTATAAAATTAATTCAATGGAGCAGTTCCCATATATTCCCGGTTACGGCCTCTATATTTTGTTTTTGTCAGACTATGGGCCCCGTCAAATTTTCGATATGCCTCTGGGCTAGCCCAGTCCTGTTTAGCAACAAATTAGAGTTATTCTAAAAGTATTAAGACACTTGCACTCACCCGCGCCACGCTCGCGCCACTACGATACGACCGCATGCGAATTTATACGAGTATGTTATACCCTTTGTATCAATTTGGGATTTTGATATGTTGTTTGGGTACATACAAGGTATAATATATATAAAAATTGTGATTGCCCTCCGAAGACAACATGGTCTTTTTTGATTTTTTAAATTTTATTAATTTTTTTTCTGGTTTATTATGTACAGAGGATTATAATAAAATTACCTCTGATGAGTCATAAGTACCTCTATAATATATTTCAAGCACCATCAAATTCGACTGACAGATTATCAAAAAAAAATTATTTTTTTCGAAAACTATAAATTTTTGGAAGCTAATATTTGGCCAGGTTGAATGTTTAATAGAATGTGACTTCCAAAAAAATAATCAGCCAAATCCATGTAAAGGCATGTTTTGCATGCTTACCCGGCTACAGCCTTTATAGTAGCGTCGATTTATCTGAAAAAGGCTGTTTCGTGAAATCTCTTAGTAGTGAAATTTTTTTGACTAAATCGCTTGCTTTTGGGTTCAAGAACATGTGTTTAAGTTTTCCGGATTCTCAGTGCTCCGGAACAGGGTCAAAAATGCCTTTGTTTGTAACAAATTAAGGTTTTTTGACGATAGTTCGGCTAATATTTTGAATAAAAAAAATTAAAAAATATGAGATGATGCGCTATGAAAATACAAATAAAATGACACAGGGTAGAGGTCAAATGGTCATTCCGTTCACCCGTAAAAAAATGAAAACCGCGAAAAAAAACGATATTAGTTAAGATAAAAAAATAAATAAAACTCTTAATTTTTTTTAAATATCTTCAAAATATAGCTTTTAACGGTACACACTGATGTGCAACATCTCATCTCATAGCTTTTGTTTAAACGGCCACAATAAACAAATTACGAAAATTTTTAAAGGTCAAATTTATTGGGTGCAAATAGTGTAGGGCCAAAAATTTTTTTTTTTAAATAAAGGTTTTAGAGAGTACTATCAAAATTTAAAAAAATTATTTTTTTCAATTACTCCTTGACTCTTTTTTTGCTATTTGTTAATAAATTGTAATAAACATATGGCAGTTTAACCTCTTAATATTGCTTGAATTTTTTTTTATTTTCTTTCACTTAATAGCATTTGACAAGGTGAACAGTACAAAAAAAAAAACATAAATAAATGTTGATTCCTTAATGAGTTATTCATTTTTTTAGTTTTTGGCCAATTATTAATAAACAAATTAACATTTTTACTTGAATCTTGGGTAAATGGCTTCCTAAAGCATCTATCTATCTGATATGTCAAGAAAAAAAAATTTAACGTCATTTTACCAAATGTAATAACGATTTAACTGTACGCCTTTAATTTTCACGGTTCACTTGTGGTCACGTGACTCCTATGGTTAAATTGTTTAACAATTAGTAACAAATTAATAACTTGGCCAATTTTTGACGTAGAGAAATGTTTTTTTTTTAAACCCGGTTATTTTTTTCCGTAGAATTCAAATATGCAATAATATCTGTATATAAATGCTTCTAATTTGTTATAAACAATAAAAATACAATTATTTATTTATTAATTTAAATTTAATTGCATCTGTTTCCAAGGCAACATGAATTGAAGATTTATTTATAAGTATTTAAAATTCAAATTTTGAGGGTCAAAGAGTGATTGAAAAAAATAATTTTTTTTATTAGATAGTACTCTTTAAAACCTACATTTAAAAAAAATAAAATTTGGCTCCACACTATTTGCACCCAATGAATTTGACCTTCAAAAAATTTCTTAGTTTTTTTATTGTGGCCGTTTAAACAAAAACTATGATATGAGATGTTGCACATCAGTTTGTACCGTTAAAAGCTATCTTTTGAAGATATTTAAAAAAATTAAGAGTTTTATTTATTTTTTTATCTTAACTTTAAAAATATCGTTTTTTCTGCGGTTTTCATTTTTTTACGGGTGAACGGAATGACCATTTGACCTCTACCCTAGGTCATTTTATTTGTATTTTCATAGCGCATCATCTCATATTTTTTTAATTTTTTTATTCAAAATATTAGCCGAACTATCGTTGAAAAATCTTAATTCGTTATAAACAAAGGCATTTTTGACCCTGTTCCGGAGCACTGAGAATCCGGAAAACTTACATACATATTTTTTAATCCAAAAGCAAGCGATTTAGTCAAAAAAATTTCACTACTAAGAGATTTCACGAAAAAATATAATTCGACGCTACTATTATGGTTTTCGATATATTTTAATAGAAAGTTAGGATATAAAGCAAATTTTACTATCAACATAAACAAGGTAGTAAGGTTCGGGTACAGTCGGCTATTTTCGATGTTCCGACGGCGTATAAGCTGACAGTTACATATCATATTTGGAATGTATATTTGTTTTAAAAGTACATATTGTAATTGTGTAGTGTTTTCTATTTTAAAGATATTTTTCTATGTTATCGTGATTTTAAAGTATTATATTTTAATTTATATTCAAAAGTGTTTTTAGTGTTGTGAATAATATTTAAAGCGGGAAATGTAGCATATTTAGATTCAAAATGGCTATGATTGTTTTTATTTTATTAAAATTATTGTTTTGTGCGAATTTTAAATGAAAGTGGGTGATAAATGTTTTACAATAATGTTTTGCTCGGTTTTAATGTGTTATTTTTAGAAGTTTTATTTGTAAAATAAGTTTTGACAGATATAGGTTAGTTTAGATTTTAGATATTGAAAATACGTTATTTTATATTTAATTTGTCGTGATTACTTTAAGTATAATCGATTTATTTATTTTTAATGGATTTTCAAAGATAAAAAGTAAATTGTATATAGTTTATATAAAATTAATAAAATAAGTAGTTATGTGAATCGATCTCTTTGCACATGTATTGGTTGTCATATCTTTATGTAAATTGTTCTACAACTATATTTGTAAACTATTATTAATTGTATAATTCAAAACAATGTATATTATATAAATAAATCGATAACTTTCTTAAAATGAAATTGCTTTTTATTTTTTTTACCTTTCTGTTTGAAAAAAAAATAATAAGCTATAGAAATTTTACTGAACCGGTACGGCAGTTTTCTGATACAGCATTCCAAATATTACCATGCTAGAACAGCAATTTTTACCGTGGTAAAAAAGCAATTTATAAAAAGTAATCACTGATAATTTTTATATGGACGTTTAAATATTTTTTACTTGTATCGTCGATTGCGCACGCATTATAAGAGAGCACAGTAATTTTCTGTATAAAAATTATCATGACTTTTCTCTCTGTGCACCTCGTGCGTAAAATGTGTTTTTCACACACGAGTGATTGTTAGTCTCAGCTAGCGCCTCGACTAACAAACTTTCATTCCTGTGCGCAAATCTGCCATTTTACACAAATAACTATTATTTACTTCTTCCTCTAATTACAAAGTAAAACACTCAGTGCCGCTATATCGACAGTTTAATATTTAATTGATTTGGAATATCCAATAACAATTGGGGTGCTAATTTTAAATATTACCTAAGGAACAAGTTTTAAATCTCGCCTCCTATGGCGCATGTAACGAACCGGAATTGTTTTACATGAATAAATATTATATTTTATCAAATTTATGTCAGTGTGCCTACATTTAAAGCACATGTGTTAAGTATGAAGTTATTTCTTAAATAAAAAAAGACGAACCAAATTCTTCTTACTTAATTTTACAAACAATTATTAACACTTTTCGTTGATTTATTAATTTTGGATCGTAAAGTAAAAGTCGTTCAATATTTTGTTGTCTCCAATTTGTTTCATATTACTAACGCATATTAACATCTGATATTCGAAATTATATTAAAATCATAATTAATAATACAAATTTAATAATTTAAATATTAAATAGATGAAAATAGTTTGTTTTGTCAACTATTTGTAACAATATAATAAGATAAATGTGTAGAGGTATTTACATACATAAATATTGAATTCGTAACTATTATATAGAAGTAAAATTATTTATTGTACAGTTGTAGGTACATACATAAATAATTTCGGATAAACATACGTTGGTATATAATATGACAAACATATCCATAAATTTATTATTCCAATTTCCCTTATTGAGAGAGTTATTTAAATCATACAATGATTTGTTTACATGTTATTACGAGATTCTAAATAATATTGATGTTTGTGCGTTTCCTAAAAGAATTCTAAAGGAAACACATCACATTGAAATAATCCAATACAAATAAAGTTAATTTAGTAATAAGGTACCTACTGGCACCAATTATGGCCGCTGTAAGAGCAAGGTTTACTATTTTTGTGATTGACGGGCTTCTTTTTTCTAATTTTCATGAACTCATGTTAGTAATAAAACAAGTAACTGTTTATTTAATCAAATTAATTACCAAAGTCCGCAAATATAGTTTTTTTTTTAAATATAGCCTTTTATTGTGTTTATGGTTTTTCTCCAGTAATGGATAAAGTAAAATCAGTAATGAGCACGTAATGATGGACACTTGCTAATGATTACAAACTGATAAGTACTACGACACGAAAGATATAAAAGAAAGAATCGTTAAAGAAACAATGTAAAACAGTTGTTATGATAATATAAGAACTAATAAATAAATTATACTAATAATTTGTTTAAATGTCCACCATTTTGACACCTACTGGCCGATTGTCATCAAATCACGCTGTAAGACAGTTATATGCAGGGGTGTGCTAGAGCCGGCTCGCACCGGCTCGCGCGAGCCGGTTGTTAAGAATTTTGAAAATCGGCGAGCCGGTTGTTAAATTAATCCGCGAATAAAAGTTCAGACCATTTTTGTTTTCGTTTTCACGCGGTATCTGTTGGTTTTGGTTCGGTTCTACGCTCTATCGTAAAGTCTTTGTATTAAATACGCTACATACCGTTTTTTATCTTTTCCTCAAATCTGCCAATCGTTTTTAAATTTATGTTCCTAAAAATGCAAGAATAAAAAAAGAGCTTTAAGACCCTTTACACACTGGAAATTCAACAGCGCGACTTAGCCGTACTGTTGAATCACATAGTACGCGATAGTCGCGCTGCTAAATCGTCAGTGTGTATAGGTTTTGCGATTTACGAATAAAACAATTTAAAAAATAGTTAAATGTCGCTAGTGTGTAAGGGGTCTAAAAGTGCATTCGTACTATTTTTTTTAAGTACTTGTGCATTATATCCCCGGCAATTGCAGATATGCAAGTCTCATGTTTTATATGATTTGGTCAGCGGCAGGTTTAGTTATATTTATTAGTGTATATCCGATTTCTATTTTCGTAGGGCATGCATTTTTTTTCTTTTTATATCGAGCCGGTTGTTAAATGTTTGGCAGCACACCCCTGGTGATACGTGTATAGATTAATATTCAGAAATGGTAGTAATCAAATATCAACAAATATTTCTAGTTCAGTACATTTAATTTTAAAAAAGCCATTACTGGGGTCATATCCAAGACTGTAACTTATATCATTTGTTAATTTACTATTGTATTTTTATGAAAGTTGAATTTTCAAAATGGCAAGCTGCAAATTTATTGTTTGGCGATTGCTCATTTCAATATAAGAGTTCTTGGTTATTGACATTTCAGAATTGTTTTTTTCTATAAATTTTCAAATTCAAATGTTGTTCATCTTCAAATGCTATTGCATAGATATACATAAGTTTTCTAATTATATACATATATATATATTTAAATCTTAGAAATTTTTTTTAGAAAGTTTAAAATAATTAAGTACCACAGTTCTCGATTTAAGAAAATTAGTCAGTTTGTCGCGGCTTTTATTTCGGTTCGATTAAGAAATTCGAAACACAAAAAATAAATAATAAACAAACAAAAAATAAAAATTATATTCTGATGAACTTTAAACCAGTTCGTTTATATTAAAATCTATAGTAAATACATGTAATTTAACCCACTTTACAGAAGACATTTTTTTCTTTTTATCTACTTGGTATACCTATTATTCCTTCTAGAGTTGACAAATCAACTAAAATAGTAGATATCTAGTAAAATAAATTATTATACAAAAACACTAGCGAACAGCCTTATTAAACGACACTGACAAATCAATAAGTGCTTATGAATGTAGATATACCATTCACAAATCGGTACTCTTCATTATTCATTTAAATGAATATTTTTTATTTATACGACATAATTAATTTTTGATGTTACCTTTGAACTTTAAAGGTTTTTTCTTATATTAGTGACTGATATGTCTATTTTAAGTGTTCATTAAAATTGTATGGTTAAAGAGTACGTAATATTTAAATATATAACTAAAATATAACACGCAGAGTAAATATCATGTTTTTATTATTTACATAACCTAAGACAAGGGTGAGAGGCATTCAATCTTTTTTTAACAATCTTCATTCGACGACCTAATGCTATAGCATCTTTTGGGTTACTTTAAAGCAGAATTTTCGTTTAAATACTTTCCAATATACATATATAAATAAATGATTATTTGAGGGTGCAAGCTTACAAGGCCAAATGGATTGACTGGATGGTAGAGATCAGATCGGACCTTAAAATAGTGGCCCGATCCGATCCGAAACTTTTTTTTTCGGCCCGGTCCGATCCGGTCCGATTTATAAGATTTTATATTAAGGTCCGATTCGATCCGGTTCGAACATTACAAACAAAAATTAAGCCCGGCCAATCCGATCCGAATTTCGGACCGGGTATTTCGGGCCGGACCGGGCCGGCCCGAATCGAACTGATCTAAGAAAATTGTATTGTATTACAATACAATTTTTTTTGATAATTCATATAATAAATTATATATATTAAAAAGGAAGTATATAATATAATAATATACTAATTATAACCTGACTTAATCAATGTTTAGTAAACAATTAAATCACTGATATACGTTCAATTAGAGTATTTAATTTCTTTTATGTATAAAGAAAATAAGTAAAACTAATGAAAAATATTAAAAATACCTCGGTGCAGGGTTTTCTTAAAAAATACTAGCGATAAAATGTACTATTGCGTATAGGTTAGGTTATTTCTTTTTTTATGAAATTATAAGCCAAATTAGTAAAATTATAATTTTGTTAATAATATATAAAATAATAATAAAAGTAATTGTAAGTAAAAGTTTTGTTTTGAAAAAATAATATATTTATTTATTCTTTAAGTCCGACCCGGCCCGGTCCGATGTATACCAAGGTTCGGACAGGTCCGATCCGACCCGGCCCGAACATTACAAACAAAAATTAAGCCCGGTCTGATCCGATCCGAAGTTCGGACCGGGATAAATTCGGATAAGTTCGGCCCGAACTGATCTCTACTGGATGGGGTAAGACATCCCAGCCTAGTTACAACAGATACATACATGAAGCAGTGGCGTCGCTAAAGGGGGCGGGAGGGGGGATCTGCCCCGGGTAACACCCTCAATGGGGTGACATCCGTGTAACGACGCCACTGTTTGAAGTCTGGCACTTTATCTTTTGCCATTTTTAAAATCACACTTATGTCAGTAAACAAAACTCAACGAATCAACGCAAACTTTATTTTAAAGAACGCGTTGAAATATTAGCTTTCGGAATATACACGTTCATTCCGGGTAGACTTTCTATTTGTACAGATTCTAATTACACCACTCCCTTACACAATATAAGTACAGTCGGGACTCGTTTATTCTAAGTCTCGTTTATCTGAAATGCCGAGTTTCGTTTATTCGAAATTTTTTCTCCTCCTTCACTTCCCACCATTCTTGAGTCATGGCGTAAACGAACATATTTTTGAAAATTTTGTAGAATTAATTAGAGATACTTATCACCGTCGTCACTCGTCACCTTGCTCATATTCGAAATTAAAACGATTAACTATTAACGATAAATATTAAATACCAAGGTATATAAAGACATTTACATACATAGTCTTTATAGCTCCTTGACCAATCAGCGTTGGCGCGGGAATTGAAGTCACCACGAAGACGTATTCAAATGTTATAAATGTATAATAGAATATCAATTACAAAAAATTCCTTCATTTATTCTTGTTTTTGTATTTTTTGATATTATAACAACACATATAATCAAAGAAGTACAAATTGGACATAGCAAAATCATAAAGAGCTGTCAGAATCACATAACGTATTGCCAACTTAAGAATAGTAAAAATGACACTTCCCGAATAGACAATATTGTCTGTGATAGCTTTTTCATGATTTTGCAATGTCGAATTTGTACTTCTTTGTTGTATATGTTGTTAAAATATCAAAAAATACGAAGACAAGAATAAATAAAGGATTTCTTGTAATTGATATTCTACATGTATAACATTTGAATACATCTTCGTGGTGACGTCAATTCCCGCGCCAACGCTGATTGGTCAAGGATCTATGCATAACTTGGTGGGAGCCCCTCTCGACTTCCTCGTGTCAAAACTATTCAGAAGGCTTAGAATAAACGAGTCCCGACTGTACTTATTTTTAAAACGATATATTATTCATTAAAACGATGTTTAATAAACTGTAAATATAAGCCAGGTTTTAATACTGCTTATTTTTTATTATTAATGAACCATTCGGAATTTTAAATTCGATTCAATCACATAAAGGAAATTGCTTTGTTATCTATAATGAAAGAGACGTAATGCGCTCGCAATCAGATAAACAAATCAGTTAGTTGGTCATATGAATTAACAATAGGTAAATTAACATTAGCAGGATTTTAAATATGTTACTAGAATTACCAGCCTTTACTGAAACTTTAATTATTCAAATTTACTTATTAAATAATTTTCAAAAAATCAATGTTATTAAGGTCACATATTTATATTCACAAATCTATCTAAAGGTGGTATCGCAAGAATTATCGATTATTAATGTTTAATATTATTCCCAAAGTAACTGTTTCATACGAATTCTCAGGAGAATAAAAATAATTGTCAAACCAGAACTTTTTTACTTCACCTTATAGTATATGCAAATAAAGACGAAACATATCTTCATCATATCTCGATAACTGTACAATTAGGCCAACCAACAAGAAACTAAAGAAAAAAAAGATGATATAGATATAGTTATAGATCAGGTAACTTTGAAAAAATTTTGCATCGACCGTAATCTCTGAAAGATTGTACAATGTACATATATAATGTTCAGTATTATAAAGAATTTTCTCTCGATCAAAGGCTCAGCTAATGCTATCTACGGACTACGGAGTATTAAATGTAAATGACACCCCACTAAGAGTTCAAATGGTTTATGAAATGAATGACCTAACGCATGCGCGTTGAGTAGAAATCAGCGATCTAAAAGCAGTGGTAACAAACATGCATGCATCATGATATGCCATAAAATTTATTTTATTATTCACTTTATAATACTCGGCATAAAAAAATGTATAAAACATTTTAATTTGAATAAACTAAGTTTAAAGTTATATGCCGCCCACATAATATATTTTATGTGCGTGGTACAGCATTTATTTAATATCTACATGTAAAGTATTTGATGTAATGATAATGGCTTTTTGTGTTAAAAAAGTAACAAAGTTCTAATTTTAGTTGTTCTAAATTGAAGCTATTAGCATACATATTAAACTGATTAACCTTTTTTGTGTTCGAATTTATTTGTTTTTGATTGCTTTTACCATTAAAAGGTGTAACATTGTATACACATATGTTTATATGTATACTTTATTATTTATCATCGATTGACATAATTATTATTCATGAACTCTTGTGGTCGTTAATTAAAGATAATTGTGCACGGTATTATTAAAAAAAATTATAAAATTAAAATTATATAATTTTAATTATATTATTTTAGATTCCTTACCTTATTAAAATCTATAGACAACAAAATAACTAGCTGTCAAATATATTTTCAGTATCTCGTAAAATAAAAGGAATTATTTATTTTTACTTGAGACAAAGTTTTTATAATAATTTTTAAATTAAAACATCATAAGAAGCTAGAAACGTAAATCCTTGTTCCCACAATAAAAATAAATCGAGAACGTGGCTTTACGAACCGTCAAATTATTTATTGACATATCGAATATCAAAATATACGAGTATCATACGAAAAAATCTATAAACCAACGTATATTTATTTCATCGAAATATGTCAAAAAGTTATTCATTTGATAGGAATACAAATAAATCAAAAATAATGATCATTCAATTAAATAATAAAATAAAAACCCACATAAATGTATCCTAAATAATGCCGAAAAAAGTAAGTACTTTAAAAAAGTTGTTCTGAATTCCCAACCTCTAATTACGCCCTGGCGATTATTAGATTTTAACAACTCTCTATCAACCTGACATGTCCAATCGTTCGGCCTTTGGATCGATTCTCGGCCGCTTACTGACAGCACATACTCGAGTGTTAATCAGAGAGCCCTTGTGTCAGCTTCTATTTAACCCCTACTCCCATCACTGACCCACCTCTATAGGCAGTGATGGACTAGACCGACAAGCAACCGGGTAAATGCTCGAGGCTATACGATAGAGTTAATGAGATCAACTGGAAAACCTTTAAATTTTAATTTGATTAATATAATTAATAAACGATCAGTTAGAGCAAAAAATAGCTACAAATCTCTAATGTATTATAAAATAGATTTTATACAGAGGGCAAAAATTTGCTATTACGACACTGACAGTGAATATCAATTTGTTTTTTTTTTTAGTAGGGCTTTGTCAGCGAATTGTAAATATTTGCCAGTTAGATTTCCAAAGTATTTAACATTTCTGACTGTTTCACGTTTTAAATTTAAAGATTAACGTAAATCGGGTGGTTGTTAATAATTGCTTTTTTTACGAATACAGTTATTAATTTATGTGTTGATACAGTTTAATATAATTAACGCAATTATATGCTACTACTGAATAAAGTTTATAAACCTAAATTAAATTACATATTTTGAAAACGACATATTATTACCTATTTACTTTTACCATTAATCGATAGAATTTATCGTTATACAAAGATTTTTAACTACATCTTAAATTATTAATGGATAGGTTGGTGGCGCGCCATGGTATCTATTTTTATACACAAAATTAAGTATTTAAAGTATAAAAAAATTATTTTTCTTTTACTAACAATAAGCATTTTAAGAACGGGTATAGATAAAAATATATATTAAAGAGAATGTACTATAAACCTTAAAGTTTAATTTTATGAAACTGAAATGAATATATGCGTTAACTTTCATAAAATACATAAGGAAACATTTTACAGAAGCAGTTTTTCCTACTACAGTTCAAGATATTTTCAAATTAAGAGAATAAAGTGACAAGGGAGTAATATATATGACAAAGTACAGCCTTGCATAAACCCCAAGAAAATGCTCACAATTTTCACTATATTTCATGGGATGTGACAAATTTACTTTTATAAAAACGATTCAATTTAATGTTCCACTTAAATGTGACCTTTGCTCTCTCCTACAGATCACATACATACATATATACTTTAATTACAAATAAATATTAGTTTTAGCTTGTTATAATTGTTTTAAGGGAGCAGACCCAGTTAGGATTTTGAAAAAATCAATTTTTTTTTGCATTTTCTCAAAGTAGAATATTTCAAAAGTATTCTCTGAAAATTTCAGACAAATGTCCTGTCCATAGACGATTCAGTGTAAGTTCCAAAATAAATTTTTTATCTGCATGCAATTCGTACTCAAAACTTTAAACGCGTTTTTCTCGAAACCATGTTTTCGAAGTCGGTGATCACTGTAACTTGAGAAATTTGACTTTCAATATCCGCCATTTTGTAAAAATTCAAAATTTTTCAAATCCCTTCATTCATCCGGAGCATTATGTCATTAGCTAATGATCCCTTTTGTTTTTTTTTATTTCAGATGATCTAGTGACGAGCAGCAGTGATCACGGCAAAACACTTTTTTTTGGACCCCTCCCAAATTTGCTGTATCCCACTTATTTTTTAATATTTTGCCATACAAAAATTACAATGTTTTCTGTAAATACATATCTTTCATGAAGAAAAACTTTTGTTATTAATTATTTTAATGCGTGGCCAAAAAAAAATCCTAAAAAAAAAACTTTTTTTGGAAGTCCCAACTGGGTCTGCCCCCTTAATGTGAGTTCTTTTTGAAGAAATGTTTATTTTTACACAAAAATTTTGTATGTAGGTCCTAGCTACTACATATTCAATGTTGTTTTATTTGAAATTTATTTTCCTAATTAATAAATAATTATGATTATAATAATAATATAATATATATAATAATATAATCATCCGGTTTATACAGAAACAGATGCTTGGCTTCAGCCACTTCATTTGTCCTCTTATATTGTTACTCTATGTTACTATAAATACTTGTAAATATTAAATAAATAAAAAATATTTTTTTAATATTATTGTTATTAAAGTTCTTTAATTAATTCGCGCATCATGGCATGCAACGTTGCGTTACTAAAATGTCACCCTGAATGTGCCTAAAGACGTATAACTTCAAAAAATTTCAACAGTCTACGTAGAAACTAATTTTCTAAAATCCTTAACATAGTTGTCAATATTACAGTACATTGTATTTTACCTTGGTAAAGATAAAAATTTTTATACGAGCTGTTTATTTTGAAAAGTCCATTATTTTGTTAATATAAGATATTTTAAGGGTTTGCGTTTGACATTCAAAAATAAAAAAAAATAAAAAACTCCACTGCTTTATCAAATAAAATTATTTTTAGTCCGATATCACATTTATAATTTATAACACACAAAACCTATTATAATTAACGACCAATCCTGCATATTATAATGTTTCAATTAAATAGTAGTTGAAAAATTTAATTACATGTTATTAAATAACACATTATTGTTTTGTAGCAGAAATGATGTGGTTTCATTTATAGGCAACAGTGTGCTTTTGAGTGAATTAAAACTTATCAAAGGAAAGCAATTTTATGTCGTTATTTATTAAGGTTAAATTAAAGAATTTTTTTAAACTACTTTTTTATTGAATTCTTGGAGTTTTTCATTACATTTTTTTATATAGTCAAATGATCGAAAATTTTCTTGAATAAGGAAAGAAATAGTTATATATTAATTCTTATATATTGGTTTAATAATAGTTTTTCTTATACATTTTTTAAATATCTCCGATTGTATTAGTTGTATTGCAAAAATTAAAAAAAACAATTAAATTATATTTAAATTATATTTAAATTATATTATAAAAAATATAAAAACCATAATAGTTACTAAATGACCATGAAAATATTGTTTTTATGATTATAAATACATAGGTGTGCCAAATTTCAAATCAATTTTTTAAACGGCTAAAAAACGTATTTGAGTAACAAAATTTACTCGTTTATATTCTTTGGACAACATAAATGGTGTAGAGCAGGGGTGGGGAACCTTTTTATCATAGAAGACCACATTTAAATTTAAAAAAAATAAGCAGGCCGCATACTTACCGTCTTTTTTGAAGTAGTCTTCGTCGTGAAATATATCCCCACTAATTGTAAGTTAATATCAAATAACGTCAGAATATACGCGCAATATCCAATTTTAATTTACGTTTGATTATTGTAGATTATTTGTTCAAACTTTTTTATTTTTGTCTCTTGGCAGAATAAAATTAAAAATAAATTGAAAAGAAAAATTATATATTATAAATAATTTAAATATTTACCGGCCGCAATGACGTATTGAAAAGGCCGCAGGTTCCCCATCCCAGGTGTAGAGTGTAGTGATTTTTTTTACTTTCTTAAAAACAGTAATGAAATCGGACAAATACTTCTCGAGTTATAGTCGATTTTTAAAACTCGACATCCGCCATCTTGGATTGGCCGCCATTTCTATTAGCTACTACTTTGAGATGGCAATCATGGTTTTTTCACATTGTAATAAACCTGTCTAACTACTGTAAAGAGGAAACTTGGTACCCCCAAATTATACCATTTTCTTAAATTTGGCTAGCTGGCCCATGGACTATATACCATGTATATGAAATATACAACAGTATAAGTAGTACAGTGAAGTCGATTTTTTTCGAAATCCGGATTTTGATAGAATTATCCATTTTGACTTTCCCCGAATCCATTCTGAATATTTTCGCCATGACGTCTGTGTATCCGTCTGTCTGTCTGTAAGCTCAAATACGACAAATCGTAGAAGGATGAAATATTATATTTAAGATTAATTTATTTAAGTAGAGCATTCAATTTTTTATAATATATATTATTATAGTACATCACCACAACGTTTGTTGTAAAATATTCTCTTACAAAGATTTATCTCAATTTTCTTTAAAAAATCGTCATTTGTTTTTTACAGCCGCTATTTACTTTGACATATTAAATGTCATTTTGACGTTTGCATAACAGAAAAATTTAGATTTAGATTGAAATTGTCAAAAATTACAAAATAAACGAAAAAATATACAGTCGCGTTTTAAGAAAAATTTTGAACTAATATTTTTTAGTAAAACTGTAAAAATATCGGTATGGGGAACCATACATGACTTCCATGTTCCTTCTATCTTTTTAAATAATTTTTAAATATACATTTTTTTAAATATTTTATTTATATAACCTACTACTATGAATATACATATCGTAATACATTTAAAAAATATAAATACTTACAACGGTTACAGCTCTTTTTGCCATTAGTATATAAATATTAGTTTTCTAATGTCAAAAATATAATACACATTCGTAGAAAAACTAATTTGACAATTTGAATTTAGTTGCATTTGTTTCCAAGGAAACATGAATTCATGACATATTAGTATTTAAAATTCAAATTTTAAGTGTGTTTTTCACCCCTTTAATGGCTGTTTAGGCACATACAAATAATAAATGTCCCTTAGATTCAATTGAACTGCAAATGTACCAAATCTTATCAAAATTAGTGAGATAATACTCGCAATATTCACTTTTTAGACGAAAAAAGTTACAAAAATGCAAATATTTCCAAAACCCCTAATCCGATTAGCACCAAAATCAATAGGTCTGGAGTACTCACTGAGACAAACATTTTCCCCAAAAATAATTCAGATCGGTGCATTTTTACAGTAGTTATCGTGAACGAAAGAAAATTCTACATCCGCACAGACACACAGACACACGGACACACAGACACACGGACACACAGACACACAGACACACGCACAGCCGCCATGCGGAAATTAACTTTTCTTTAAGTTTTGAAGTTAGTACACTGAATCTATCATTATTTCGGACACGATTTTTCGATGGTATTACAATACTTCCATTTCTTTCAGAACATGGAAGTAAAATTAAAACAGTTCAACTGATTACTTGATCGGTTTTTATTTAAATTGTTCAATAATTAACACCTTTGATGAATAAATTTAGCAGAGGAAGCACTGCGCATTTACTTGGCAGATTTTTGTTTTCAATATTATTGGTTTTAGCGAACAAAATATTTAAATTGTCATTTTTCTGCCTATATTTTGAAAATGTGCAGAAAAAAAGGATTTATTAGATTAAAAATCAAATAATTACTTTTGTAATTGTAAATTGAAATATAATTTTTATATTAATCAAAAGTCTAATAAGAACAAGCTCATTCTCAGACCCGAGATGTTTTATTTGCAAACAAAAATACGAGATAGATCATAGATATTTATTTATTTTCAAAGTATATAATTTATAAATACTATCTTCAATTCCAAGTTTACCAAACACTCTTCAACTAACGTAACTTTTATCTTAATATTTCAAACACGATTTTATCCAACGTCTTTTATTTATAAACCCAATCATAACTGACCATCTAAAGAGCAACAAAACCGATACAAATTAAATCCATCGATGAAGTACTGATGAAAATTTGTACCAACCATTACTAGCTTTAGACCAAACTCTTTTACGCTTTTTGCGTTTTTCATTCAGGAAAACTTTTCCGTCTCATCCATCTACGTTAGGGATTTTCATTGACGAGTTGTGGTCGGAAAGTTTTACCAGATAAATTGAAACTGAATTTCCTCGGCAGATTTTTTCAGTTGGAATGAAATTTTCTGACTAGACGAAAACTGTAAAGTGATTTATATTGTTTGGTTTGAATCGAGGTGGAAACCTAGTTAGCTTTTTCGTTTTTGATGCTCTAATTTGACATTTTTTGCTTTTAAGGCTAATATGGAATATTTCAGAATAATTTTGTTAATTAATACGGCTCTGATGTGGCGTCATTAATCCGATTATATTTTTACATATATTTTTTTGTATTTTGATTCTCTGTCGCACACTGTGATGAACATATTCTCTAAAACAGTGTTTTTTAACTTGTGGTCCGTGACCCCAGTGGTCAGCGAAGCTATCGTAAGGGGTTTGTTAAAAGTGTAATTTTCGTTTCTAAATGATTGTATATTTTGTATAATATATAAAAGTTTTCATTAAAAAAAAATTTATCTTTAGGGGATCCGCAAAAAGATTGGGAACCACTGCTCATTTTTGTTAATACAACACTATGCAGAAGTAATTACATGAGTACCTATATGTATGTTCATAGGTATCTCTTTAAGTACACTTTTTGTTAAGAAAAAAAAATGTAACATGATTTACAATTCCTACTAATAAAGAAAATAATTATTTTATCGTATAATGAATATCTCTAGTAGATATTAAATTTTTTTTTATAAAACATCGATTGTCTTTTTGGCCCACCTGATTTGAGATATATCTTAAATATTTGTGATCCTGTCGTCTTTAATTCTTGAAAATATGTAGATTTAAATGTTTTTAATTTTGTTTCCTTAGTTCAAAAAATTATTTTACAAAAAAATTTATTAATTTTATTAAAAAAATCTGACTTTCTTAATTGAACATAGTATTTTTGACTTCTAACATAGTTTAAATTCTTACAGTTTACAGTTATTATTCTTTTATTAAATAAATATTAAAACAACTTTCATATTTTTCTTATTTAATTTTTTAATTAGTAGAAAACGATTAACCAAAATTATAAAGGCATATAGATTAAATATCTTACGGACAGTAAAAACAATACCATTTTTTATTCGCAAAAGTTAGTACGTACTGAAAAAATTTAATAAAAAAATATCATAAATTTTCTGCTTGATTCTACCAAACGTTGATGAAGATATTTTTTATGTAAAAGTCATGAAGTGTAAACTTTTCTGCCACCCTAATATATTCAAACAGATTGCAATCGGCTTGGCATGGTCATTGCGGGTGGTTGAAGGAACGGGAGAAGTAATGTAGAAATGTGTGAGGGTAGATGTTTCAATTTCATATACGCGATGAAGAGCATTTGCATATATTAACGCGATTCATATAAAAACAAAAATATTTATACATACATCAAAGATAACGATTTGATACTAAAGGTAGGAACTTAATCACGTAGTATTTTATACAGGTGTCCTATAATTTATTATCCGTAAATTTTTATTATAAGCATATCTAATTATGAATGTAATTTTTTAGTATCAACGAATAGAAATTATTTTTTTATTTTGCTTTCTCGCCATATCGAAGATACGAGAAGCTGTGATTGTTTTAAAATTAGAAGAAAAAAAATTCTCCGATTTCAAAATTTTGACTTGATCTTTCCGTTTCAGGTCAAGACAAACACTTTTTGTTCCGTATCTGTCTGTCTGCGTGTCTGTCCCTTAAATCCTTGCCTCACGCATAACTAATGAACCACTAAACCGATATTAATGAAACTTGGTTGGTTGGTTGGTTCAGTCTGGTTTGAGGACGGTATCTTTTCAAAATTATCAAAATTATGTGTAAGGGGGAGGGGTGACAACTAAAAATATTTTCAAAATATCACAAGAACAACACATGATACGTGAAAATTTTATAAAAACTTTTTTGTAGAGCATTTAATTTCCTATAATATAATATAGGTATGTACCTAACAACAACGTTTATTGTAAAATATTCCCTTAGAAAGATCTTCAGCAATTTTCTTTAAAAATAATTTCTTTTTAATTGCTATTTACTTTGACGTATTAAATGTCATTTTGACATTTGCATAGCAGAACATTTTTTATTTAGATTGATATTGTTAAAATTTTAAAAATAAATTAAGAATTTAGCACGAGAAAGAACTGTAGATTTACTTGGCAGATGTTTTTTACAGTTATATAATAAACTAAAAACTTCCAGGGGCTGTATGATCTTAACAACCATATACAGTTCAAGTTTAAATAATGTTTATACAATTAATTTAAGTTCTAGTACACAAATGCAGATCAAATTGAATAAATTCATGTAAACAAATTATAAACTTTGTGTATACACACTAAAGTTATATTTTATTTTTGTCTCTGTTTGTCGCGGTTTTACATTGTTACGTGAACAAGATATATTCAGCTTATTTGTAGTTCTTGTGCGTAAATAGAACAGCAACAAGTTGACCGTGTGTTGTCACTGGTGCGAGTATAATTTTAGTGACAAAATATTTTGGATTTTTTTGAACGCTTCAAATAGAACCGTAAACCGGGGTTACTTTGATTCACGGGGTGACATTGATAACAACTTCTACTCTTCATACATATGCGTTTTTTTTTTATACTGAACATATCTTTTACGGTTGACAACATTGATAATTACGTCACTATATATCGACCTTTTGATCCATGTGAATGCGCCGATATTTTTTGAGAAATAAAATAAAAAGTATGTAAACGATATTTTATTGAATATTCAAGGTTGTAAAACTTTACTAATAACTTGTTTATTTATAATAATTATAAAAAAGTATGAACACAGCATGTCAGGGAATCTTTATCGAACGTCTTGATCACGATGTTTCCGTCCCTAAAACTTACTTTTGCGCCTTCTTTATAACCTGAGTCCTTAAAAAATTTCCCTGCACACATAAAGATGGTCAGGGAGGACAAGGGAACGTGGAAACAAAACTATTTTGTTAAACTTGTGCAACTTCTCAACGAATATCCAAAATGTTTCATCGTAAGCGCAAACAAGAAATATTTAACAGAATCAAATAAACATATGTATAATGTATATATGAAATTTCCTGCACAAGACCTTTCTGTTTTAACTCCATGAGTTTTTGCCGATGTTCAAAATATCTTAAATCAATTTTACATATTAAATTAAATTTTAATAAACTTTCAGCTCGATTTAATAAATGAAAATAATATTAATAATAGGTACCCAAGTAAAAATTTAAAATTCCATCAAAGTATTCATGCGTAAACAGAAAGTCTGTCTTGACTTTCAATCAAATTAAAAAACAATTATTGTTTCCTATATTCTAATAAAATAATGAAATTTTAATTTTAAATTTATAACTGAAATTAAAAGGCGTTCAGTATTTTCTTGTAAAGTTTTAATTTAAGTTAATTATTAACTTATATTTAATCAATGAAATTCACATATTTCCTATTTTACTTTACGTTTTCTCTTTAATATTAATAAATATAAACTTTTTAATATAAATATTTTTCAGTAATAGAAATACTTATAAATATTTACAACTAAATATTCTATTGATGGTTACTTTTTAAAATAATTATTAAAAACTCATGATATAATATGATTTAGTAACTGCGGTCCATTTTTCACCCGACTACGAGCCAAAGGAGGATTATGATTTTTTATTTGGGGACAATTTTAAATAAGACACTCGGAATAATGTAAATATAACTGTAATTAAAATAACTGGTATACATATTCTATATGGAACTGATTTATAAATATATTTAGGTATAGGTAAGTAAGGTAAGTAGTACCTACATATTATTTGTAACAAGTTTTATTTATTTTTGTTTGTTTGTTTGGGAACACTACAAAAAAATTTATTTAAAAAAAGTACAAGTGATTTATAAATTTAATTAAATATTTTTAACATTGAGTTGCAATTTTCGGAATAGAACTTTTATATTACTTTTGGATGCAAAGTCTAAGGCAAGCTTGTCCAGCCCGATAAATAAATATATAATAAAATAATGTATACAATAACACATAACAAAACGCTAAAAGAATTCTACGATTTAAAAAATAAAATACAATGTTTTTAAAATCAAAAAGAAAAACTAGAGGAACCTTATTTGGAAGATCCTAATTGGTTAGCAGATTTAGCTTTCATAACTTAAAAAATAGACAAAAATAAAACTTTAAAAAACCCAGAAACACTGAAATGTATACCTAATATAATTAAATTTAACAGTTTTTGAAGTCGGCTTTCTTTTTTCTTTTTTAAAAAGTTTTTTATTGGCTTGGCACCGATTTCAAAAATTGTTAAATTTAATTATTAGATATATTATAGTATTGTTAGTTTTTTTAAGTCGATTTTATTTTTTTTCTTAAAATTAGGTTTTTAATTTTTCTCTTTTGAGTGACGTCTCTGCGAAGTCCATGGTCAGATTTCAGTAGCGTAGTAAGAAAAAAATTCGGGGGGGGGGGGTAAATACATTGAGCAAATTTGTTTTAAGGTATTTTGAACTAATGTTTTCTCAAAACACGTTTCTTTAGAACACTGAATATTTCAGGTGGGGGGGGGGTCTTGTGCGGCCCTTGGTAGATTGGGTTTATGATATGCGGCCCAAAAGGTTTAAAATGTTGGACACCTATGGTCTAAGGTACCTGTGGCAAATAAGGCCCAGTGTATAATAAGGTCCATGTGAAAAAAAACACATTTGCAATAGTTGGATCGGTCTGGATTTTTATATACACATAGAAGGTACTTATACAAAGCTAACTACACACCGACAAGTCTCTCGCCGTGCTAACTTTTCGGTACCACTGAGTTTGTTGCGAAAAATGGTGACGAATATATACTTTTTATTATTTATTACAATTTATGATCATATACTTTGTTCTAGATTGGTAATATGTCATTTTTGTTTACTAATAGTTCTATAAATAATTCCGGCAAGACATACACGAGTGTATGCCATAAGGGTTCCGAAGTACGTACTACGTGAAATGTTTGGAACCACTTACAGGTGCATTTTAAGTTAAAGTTAAAATATAAAAAAGTGTCAAGTTCTACTAATTGAGATCTATATTTTGACATACCACATGCCTAGATATCAAAAAAAAAATTATGACGCCCCTCCCTATAATTCCAAAATTTAAAATTATATTGTTGACTTTAGTATTTGTCGTTAGTAGTCCCACCAAAGCCTCGTTACCAAATTTTTTTCAGATTTTTTGAGCCAGTAGTTACAGAGATAGAGGGGGGGGGGGGACAAAATAAAACACTGCTTTTAGCCCCCTACAGGCGCCATTTTTGAGTTAGAAAAAAAATAAAAAGTATGGTCATGTTCTACGAATTGAGATGTACATTTTGACATATCACATGCCTAGATATGAAAATAAAAATTTTAAATTCTCTTACACCCCTCCCTATTATTCCAAAATTTAAAATTATATTGTTGACTTTAGTATTTGTCGTTGGTAATCCTACCAACGCCTCGTTACCAAATGTTTTTGAGATTTTTTGAGCGCGTAGTTACAGAGATATAGGGGGGGGGGGACAAAATAAAATACTGCTTTTAGCCCCCTACAGGCGCCATTTTTGAGTTAGAAAAAAAATAAAAAATAGGGGCATATTCTACTAATTGAGACGTAAATTATGACGTAAAATATACGTCTTGGTATACAATTTTTTTGTTTTTTTGGATTTGCTTTAAAGCCCCCTACAGGCACCATTTTTGATTTAGAAAAAAAATAAAAAAAGGGTCAAATTCCGCTTGTTTGGTTATACATTTTAACGTGTCACATGCCTTGGTATAAAAAAAATATTTTTTTTACCTAGCTTTAGCTCCTTATTGCCCCCCCCTGAAAAATTATTTATTCAATAAATTTGTACATATTTTACTAGAGGGTGTCATTTTACATGTTCAGTAAAAATTTCAAGTTTCTAGCTTATATAGTTTACGAGCTATTTAGCTTTGAGTGAAAAGGACGGACGGACGGACGGACGGACATACGGACGGACGACAAAGCGATATTAATAGGGTTTCTTCGGAACCCTAAAAAATCATCTACAACGAAGAAATAACGTGGTCTGGCGAGAGTTTAGCAGCTGCTATGGATGCAGCATCGGCACGTTATGGATAAAAAATAAATGTTAAAATAATATTATTAATTGTTTATTTATTAGCTGTAATTAAGCAAACATTACGCCAAATGTTGATTAAAACATAATTCCCATACAAAATAACATTATAATTATTTGAAAATGTTTAATTTAGTAAAGTGAACTTATTATACCACCATAGTTTAATAAGGCCCAAAGTTAATTTTTTTAAGATATATTAAAAATCATTTAAGAAAAGTTGGTTTTTATACTTCTTTAGATTAATAATAAACCAAAGTTTACCATTAACATAGCCTTTATAATGTAAATTACTTATTACCCGAAATATAGCATTTTTAATTATGTAAGGGGGGCCTTATTTGCTTCTATGACCTTATAAATACTTGTAAAAATGAGTATAATAACAAAAAATGTTTGAATAAAATTAAAATTCGGTACTTAATTTTTTATGTGATTCTTTTAACTAATGCACGTTTTTATAAAGAATTTGTTCATTAGCAAAAGCAAACCAAAATCTTTCTACTGGTATTACTGGCGCAAAAAATATCAGTGATCATTAAATCCTGAATAAACAGAAATAATGTAAAATAACTATTACAATAAGGTAAAGTCGCCAAATTTCAACCCCAATCCTAATTTCGTCCCTTCGAAAATAACCAGTATCATCTCAAATCAGTTTCTGGAACTAAAAATACTTAACGTTTCACGGCCATTTTGATAATTTTGAAGGTGACGATAAAAAGTTTTTCTTTTGTTCATTAAATATTTTTCACAGTTATATTAGAAATATATATACATTGTAGTTAACATAAAATCTCAATATATCTTTCGTTATTTCTAATGATTAATGATAATGCAAAAAAATAAAGTTCTGTATCCGTTTCATTAAAAAAATTAAATTTCAAATTCGATAGAAAAATCCTAATATCGCCCCCCAACGTTCCAGGGACGATATTAGGAACTATTGTTATTGGCACCGTTTAATTATTTGTAACTCTGTTTGTTACTTTTTCAATAAAGTTTTATTTTCAAATTACTTGAGACCAGTGTCTCTATCGTAGAACCATCAACAACGTAGAAAAAAAGAGTCCAAAATTTATAAACTCTGCCTGCCTTGAGATCTGATTTTTCAATTTAAGGCTTTGAAACTTAATGAAATGTATATTTGTCATAATTTTTTTTAATATATCTGCAATTGTCTTTCGACATTTTTCATAATACTTTTATTGTTATGTGATGATATGTTACGATGATTATGTAATAATGTTCATAATCCTGATTTCGTCCCCGGGGACGATATTTGGAACCCAAATATTATTTTAGAAATATGACTTGTTTTTGTCGAAGCTAAGCTTACAAAGTATAGTCAAACTGATTGGTAAGTTTGATAACAATTTCAAATAAAGGTATAAATCGTTGATAATACTGCTTTTTTTGATATATATATCTCAAAAAATATAAAATATATAGAATTTTAAAAAAGGGACAGCATTTCGCGACTATACCTTACTGTTATACTCATGTCAGTCGAAAAATTAATTAAATTTAGAAATGTCAAATTAGGATAACATATATTTTTTTTCGTAATAATAAATGTCACCAGATGACACTAACATCGTCTTAACTGTAAAGTCAGACAGAAGCATGACGAATCAAGATACAACATCTCTTTCGGAAATTTGCTGACTTTTATTTATTGGCTATGCTCTCTAGTGTCTTTGTGTTCTTGTTTTGAATACTTTCGTGTCAAGGGTAAAAGGTTTCGCGTCAAAGAAATTTGCAGTTGAAGGTTAAAGTCAAAAACCTCTTCAACTAATTCTGCATTCAGTTGAAATATTGCTTCTTTGGATGGTTTTGTAGAAATTATCGATTATAAAGCTTACAATTAAAAGAAATGATCTACTTTAGTTAAACTAAACATAGAGTACAATATCATTTCATAGGTTTAGAGACTCGGGAATTGTAGAACCGATTTCAATGCGGTATTCACCAATAGTTAGATCATTTTTCTGTGCATGTTCGTGACTATTCATATTTTATGAAAACCTAAGATTTAACATCAAAAGACTAAAAAATCTTTATCAAGTTGTGTTTTGTTTCCATGATGTCACAACATACAACTGTCATTTATATAAAAACATAATTGTAGCCATGGCATAAGGAATTCTATAATTCACGGTTTCAATATTTTATTAATTTAGGCACTATGATCACGTCTCTTTCAAATACTTCGGAAAAAAAAACAATTTGCAGTGAGCCGTG